>CM044312.1:56562500-57174166 GCA_024291935.2 Okapia johnstoni
AATGAAATAAATACACACACACACACACACAAAAGGAAAGTATTATATGCATATAGAGAAGTTAGTATATATACTTATAAAAATTACTTTTTTAGCTATAAAAGGCTGTAAAATGTAAACATTTCTTTGTTATGAGATATTGCTATGTTTTAATATACAGAATATCATCAAAAATTTAAATATAAATATTTAGCTGCCCAAAGGTGTACAATGCTTGACATTCAGAAAGTGTTCCAAAATGTTAATTAATAAATGCAGAAGCGCTGAGCTCCCTACTAACAGCCGGAACACACCCAGCATTCAGAAATGAGGTGAGCAGTAACCTCAAACATTTGTTATGATAATGGACTCTACCTAGAGCTTCTGTAGTTTAAGGAAAACACGAGAGAGAAGCTTACAGACACACAGAATATACATTAGTCCTGAATCTGGAATTCAAACTTATGTTTTTGCTTTTGTAGCTTCCCCCCCCCCCCATGAGCTTTGGCAAATGTACAAGCATGATAAGTGACACTAAAAATAATACCTTGCAATAATTAGGTGAAGAAATATTGACATGCTAGAATATTATGGTGTTTATGTCATGAGTATGAGATCAAGAAATCCACTTATTAGAATGAGATAGATAAAAAGTGCCATCACTAATAACATATAATGTATTCACCATTCCATTGTTATTAAGTACCTATTATGTACCAGATACTGAATTAAAAGAGTGGCCCCTTTGAAGTTAGAAACACACACAATCAACCAGCACTTAGGAAAGGGTATGATATCTGCTAGGAATGGGGAAGTAAAGAAGAAAAAGTAATGAATGAAAAACCCATGAGAGGGATTTTTTAGAAGAGTTCATGGTGCAAAGTGATGTCAGAGTTGCACCTTGGGGGTGGGGCAAGGGTACTGCAGTAGGAGAACATATAGGATGGTGAGTGTTCAGGGGACTGGATAGCATGGAGAATTCAATTACCTGCGAGACTGCGAGTGGGGAGGGACAGATCATAAAATGTCTTAGAAGGTGCGACTCCTCAGGAAAATCTTTAAGAATTCTGAATAAAAACAGGATTTGAAGACTGAATAAAAATCCTTTTCATCCAACTTTTTCATTTCTGCTGCTATTATTACTAATAGTCAGTTGCTTCCTTAAAAACTTCAGAATTTAACTAAAAAAGAAAGAGTTTAAGACCTAAAATAAGCCATTCTAAATCCTTTTCTAATCAACAATAAAGAGATCTTTAGAACTGCGCCTCCCCGCTTCTGGCCACGTGTATTAGGATTTGAGAACACGGAAAATGGTACTGATTTCACCTTCTCTGAGAAAAAATGGACACAGACTGCAGAAAGGAGACTTTTCCTTTGGCCTTACGCTAGTGTGTCTTCATAAAAGTTTTATACTCTGTCCATGAACACTAGGAACTCATGGAAAAATTAATGTTTCCAAAGCCAAATAATGGGGTTTTGGAAACATGTCAATAAATGGTAGATTATGATTTCTTAAGTACACAAGTATCTAGATTCTCCCTGCCTAATGGCTCAGGGGGTCTGGTGTGAGAGTTGCTAAATGGAAAGGAGAAACACTCAAGTACAATGGACTTCAACTTCTTTAATACCTTTTCAGTTAAAATCACTGGATCATTAATATCAGTTAAGTTACATATACTGGAGTGGGTAGCCTTTCCCTTCTCCAGGGGATCCTCCCAACCCAGGGATCGAACCCAGGTCTCCCGCATTGGCAGGCGGATTCTTTACCAGCTGAGCCACAAGGGAAGCCCAAGAATACTGGAGTGGGTAGCCTATCCCTTCTCTAGCGGATCTTCCCGACCCAGGAATCAAACTGGGGTCTCTTGCATTACAGGCGGATTCTTTATCAACTGAGCTATCTGGGAAGCCCAAGACTGGATTTGGCTGCAAGAAACAGAGCTTCCCTCTACCCCCCAAACAGTGATTTAAACAAGATGCAAGTTCTAGTTATGCTGGCAGGGGCTACTGCAACAGCTCTACAGGTTTATCAGGGACTAGTCTTCTTCCACGTCAACTTACTACCATTGTAGGTGTTAGTGCCCTCGTAGTCCAAACTAGCTTCTGAGATGCCAGGCATCACAGCTGGAGTTTAAGATGTAAGAGAGAGGAAGAAGGGGAGGAATGGCATTCCTCCTCCCTTTGAAGGCACCCTCTGGGAAGTGGTACACAATTCTACTAAAATTTTATTTGCCAAAGAGAGCCCAGGGAGTACTTTTTTTTTTTTAGATGTGTGAAAAAGTATCCAACTGAAAAAGTGTGTTTTTCTAAGTAAGGAGGAAGGAAGGAAGGATAGATATTGGAAGGCAATTTTCAAACTCTGCCATAAGTACACATTCGTGAATGTAAAAATGTGAGCATGTAACCCCAGTATATATTTGTTTATAAATTATATACATATTCTACTATTACTTTATAGAATTTATAAAATCTGGACAAGTAATTTTGTTAAAAATATAAATTAAATGTCCTATACTGTCCTTTAAACCTCAGGGGATTGTAATGTATACATCATTTTAAAAACTACTGCTCTAGGAGGCAATCAGTAAAAACACTTATATTCTACTTCTTCAGATTGGCAAGAAAATAGTCACAGACTCTAGAAAGTCTATATAGATATGAGTTAACTGCACTGAGAAAAATGATCACTCAGACAGCTGGGCTAATTCATTGGCAAGACGAGAAAAAAGTCTAAGAATCACTGTAAGAATCAGAACATTAGCATGCAAAAACACCAGTAACACAGGACAATGTGGAAAGTAGAGACAATATAAATCACTAGGTGTTAGTATACAAAGATTTTGAAGTTGTTTTTGTATAATTCCTCTAAATGGGGACTTGTTTCTAAAAATGTAATTATACCAGTGTTTTTGGAAAGTACAATGACAGTAGATACCCAAAAGCCTTACAAACGTTTTTCCTTCATGAATAAACTTCTAAACATTAATCCTAGGGAAAGAATCTGAGATGTGGTGATATATTTAAAAATAAATGTATAAATAAAGTTATGTACTGAAAACCAGTATTTCATAATACAATATAATAATTAGAAACAGCTTATATATCCAAAAACAGGTGAAAACAGTTAAGTGAATCGTGATACAGCCAAACAATGAAACATTCTGCAAATACTAAAAATTATACTTTCAAAGGCTATTATATAACATAAAAATGCCCATGAATATATTATTAACTGGGGAAAGCAACTTAAGAAATTAATTTACACACACACACTTCTCCCCTCTTTCTCTCTCTCACACACACATGTGTTCCCATCTGGATCACACAGATGAAAGCCTAAATTGAAGCCCACACATGTTTTAATTTTGCCTAGGAAGTTGTATTAGTGATGCTTTTTACCATTATTCACAGTTTTCTGTATTTTCTAAGTTTCCTAGCACAAATTAGTGTTATATTTATATAATCAGAACTTGTTATTGAAAATCAATCTCAATGAAGGTTATCATGACAGAAAATGTAAGTATGTAGATTCTCAAAGTTAATGAATATTAAATAGTAATCTATAGGTTTATAGTGCTAGACAATGGAGAGACAGATGATCTCTGCATTTAAGAAAGGGTAGTTTAAAGGACAATTTAGAGACTGAATTTTACTTCACATGGCAGGAAATATCTACATTATAATTTAGATAGTAATTACTTCATATTATGGGCTTCCCCTGTGGCTCAGCTGGTAAAGAATCCGCCTGCAATGCAGGAGACCTGGGTTTGATCCCTGGATTGGGAAGATCCCCTGGAGAAGGGAAAGGCTACCCACTCCAGTATTTTGGCCTAGAGAATTCCATGGACTGTACAGTCCATGGGGTTGCAAAGAGTTAGACAGGATGGAGTGACTTTCACTTTCATTCATATTATAGTAACTGTATTATCAAATAATGCATTTGAATTGGAATTTGCAGAAGCCCATATTGTTTCAAAGTAACTTTCAGAGTATTAAGTAAAAGTTAATCAGAATGAAGTATGGTGTTTATTTAAACTGTTATATTAAACAACTGCCATTATACTAAACTTCAGATCAGAGCAAACCTTTTGCAACTAAGATTCAGCTCTCAGAAATAATAGTTATACATGGAAAAGCTGGTGGGGCCAAATGGTAACCACTTAAATATATCACTAATATGAAAACTTTTCAACAGATAAAGACAACAAGGATTACCTGGTTTAAGTTTCCAAGTGCAAATTCAATTTGAAATGATATTGTCAAAAATCTTTGTGGTCTAAAGGATTTTTTTTCCTAACATCTACAAAGAGAATGTACAGTTAAAGCTACTACTCACTGATCTGGGCTTTCAGAAACACATCAATACATGCAGTACATAAGAACCAGCTGTAAGAGATTTTTTTGTCAATACAAAGCAAGGTCGCTGCATTATAGGGAGACTCAGCACTGTTTATTTCACTTCCAAAAGGGATTGTTCAAGGGCAAATTCTGAAAGGATGATTCTGAAGAACACTGAAACCCCTGGAAGAGCAGACAACTTTGGGAAAACTCTGAATATCTATTAGGGTATTTTTGGATTATGTTGTAAATAAAAGCAAAGAGTTATTTTAAGATATATATTTTTTGCATTTATCTTCATGGAACTAAAAGTCCTACTACTTATTTCACAACAGTAGAAATATAAATATCATAAAGAAAATAATAAATCAATGCCAATTACAGTGATTCACACTGAAAATTTAATATAACACAAAATAAGAAAAACGTGCAACTAAATGCTGACCAAAATTCCAATTCAATTTAATGATTCAATTCAATTTAATGACTCAATTCAATTCAATTTTAATTCCCTATGTTAGATACCATACTGGTTGATGAGATCCACTGTTAATACTTCCTAAATAATGTACTTTCTGTCTACAGAGCATATTAATAGGGGATAGGGCCAGTCTAAGGTGAGGACACTTAGACATTTACCTCAGGTGCCAAATTTAAGGGGCACAAAAACCTCATTAATCAAGATAAACAATAACAAAATATTAAAAAATAAAACTAACGCAAGAAATGCATAATAAAAATATCCAAATTTTAATATAGATGAGAAAGACTGTCAGAAAACTGTACCAAATACTACTGATGTAACAAACAAATTCATGTTACAAATGTTTTCCTGTGCTAAATTTCAAGTTATAAAATAAATAAGTCATGGGGACATAATGCATAGATAGCAAGGTGGCTCTAGTAATAATGCTGTAATTCATATTTGAAAGCTGATAAGAGAGTAGATCTTAAAAATTCTTATCACAAGGGGAAAAAAATGTACTTATGTATGGTGACAAATGTCAGTTAGACTTACTGTGATGATCATTTTATAATATACACAAATGAATCAAGTCAGTATGTTGTATACTTGAAACTAATATATATATATGTATACAATGTAAAATTATATGTCAACTATACAATTAAAAAAGAAAATTTAATATTATAGGAAAAACATTTTTTAAATGAACAGAAGATAGACCTTTTTCATAGAGTGTCTTTAAGACTTTAAGATCTTCACATAATTCTCTCTCAAGAACATCAAGATGAAACACCACCCAGAATATTGGTATTCACAAAGCAAATCTCATTCTTTATGAGGGATGGTTAAAAGAGAAATTTTTTTTGTAATTATTATGATACTCCTTTAGAAACATGTATTTAATATTTGGCTTACCTCCTTTTTTTCCTTGTCTAGACACTGAGTTATTTCCCCAAGCCTTTTACAAACAATCTTTTTGAAAGCCAACATTCAAGCTACTCTGAGAAGCCTTGAGGAAATAAGATGAAATATACACAAGAAACAAAAGTAAGAACATTGAAGAGAAAAAAGAATAGCCCCTGATAACCAGCTAGTGCTCCAGGAAATTTTCTTTGGAACACTGAACAAGATCTAGCTGTAACATAATTCATTGAAATAAGGAAAAGAAAGTAACCTTAGAGCTGTGGAATATCAAATTAGTAAATAGGGAACTCTGGTATTTAATGAACTAAAGACTAGTTTGTTTAAACCTGTGCAATATTCTTTGAATGAAATTGTTACTTCCAAATAATTCAGTGATTACATGTAACATTTAAATTCTTCACTTATATTAAATGTTTGAAGATTTTTAAAGTTAATAGTATTTTAAAGTTAATAGTATTTTATAGTAAATGAATATAGGAATATGACTTCAGAAGATTATACATATCCAAACAATTTGATTAACTTCTGAGTTGCTGTATTCCACTCTAGATTCTCATCTGATAAGTTCTCATCTCCTTGATGAGGTAAGATTATTGAAATGGCTAATTCCTAATTCCCATGTCAAATATTCTAAATCAATATTTCTAGAGTTGGGACCTGAGAAACTGCCTTTTTCTTTTTTTGGCCACACCAAATGGGATCTTGTTTCCTAACCAGGAATCATACCTATGCCCCCTGAATTGGAAGTACAGAGTCTTAACCGCTGGATGGCCAAGGAAGTCTGAGAAACTACATTTTTAAGAAGCACCTGAGGCAAGGCTTATACATCGAAGTTTGAGAACTGTTGCTGAGTGTAGAGCTTTAATTTGGATTTTTAAAAACAGGAATGATGGAAATAGTTCATGGGACAAATTTTGAGGTTTAGTACTATAAAATGATCAGCTACAAAGCATTTTGTAGGATTTAAGTTCTGTTCCTTTGATTCAGTTAAACTGAGACTGACTGATGGTAATTATACTAGCTTGCTTAGGTAATTACAATAGCATAATTGGCCACTACTTCGGGAGGAGGGTGGGGGGGAACAACAGCTGAAAACTGTGTTCTAGTGCTTCAATGTCTCAGTCTTAAAATGTCTAAATAAAGATTTAAAAAAACACAGAACACTATAATTTGTTAGTGCCCTACATTACGAAAGCTTATAAGTACTAACTTCTTCACTATTTGTATGTAAAATGATTTTATTTATATTTTAAAATCTTAGTTTCAATTCTGTTAAACAACAGAAAATGACTGGGACACAGGCTACTATTAATGTTGCTATTATTTTCAAGTCTAGTATTTCAGGATCTTTGGATTCCCAACCCTCCACTGCCATGGTGGCATGGTTATTCTGACAGCATGAAGATCTTCTGACACATACAAGGGAAGCAGAAGTGGAAGCTTCAGTCAATCATGGAGGCGAGTCCCACCATAAAGAGACTTGGAGAAGAGAAGGGCCAGCTTGTCTAAAAAAGAGGCTGGGCTGAGCATGCCTCCCCATCCATCAGTGGGAAACAGAAGGACAACTGAATCTGTAGCAAAACAAGCATCATAGATTATAGACTGTTAATGCTAGAATGGATTTGAGAGGACATATAAACAAGGCCCTTCATTTTACCAATGAGAAAGTAAAAGCAGGGAGCAGTTGAGTTAATTGCTAGGTCTTTGAAAAGAAAAGATCTTAAGGATCACCACAGTAACACTGTTTATTATGGTCTCCATGAAGTCTCTTTAACCCATAACGGAGTATGTGAACTTACTCTCCATAGTAATTATACTCTACGGGCAATGCTTGCTCAATCTTGGGAAAGTTGAAAGTAAATGGAGGGAAGAAAAGACTGCAAATGGTCTCTAAATTGACCACTTCTTTGTGTGTGTGTAAATCAAGCTACTTTTTAAATCTCCTTGAATCTTCCTACCTCACATAGTTGACTTACGGAGTCAAATTAGCTTTCAGACTATCTACTCAAACGAAAGAATGCTCAAAAATGATAGTAGATGTTAGACAAGGAATAGAGGGAGTATAAAATGATATAATCCATGGTGGTTTCTCCAAAGAAGACATATGGATGGCTAATAAACACATGAAAAGATGCTCAACATCGCTCACTATTAAAGAAATGCAAATCAAAACTACAATGAGATATCACCAATCAGAATGGCCATTATCAAAAAAATCTACAAACAATAAATGATGGAGAGGGTGTGGAGAAAAGGGAATCCTCTTGCACTGTTGGTGGGAATGTAAATTGATGTAGCCACTGTGGAGATTCTCCACTATGAAGAATCTCCACAGTATGGAGATTCCTTAAAAAAAACTAGGAACAAAACCACCATGTAACCCAGCAATCCCACTACTAGGCATATATTCTGAGGAAACCAAACTTGAAAAAAGATACATGTACTCCAGTGTTCATTGCAGCTCTATTTACAATAGCTGGGACACAGAAGCAATTTACATGTCCACTGACAGATGAGTGGATAAAGAAGTTGTGGTACATATACACAATGGAATATTACTCAGCCATACAAAGGAATACATTTGAGTCAGTCCTAATGAGGTGTATGGACATAGAACCTATTATACAGAGTGAAGCAAGTCAGAAAGAGAAAAACAAATATCATATACTAATGCATATATATGGAATCTAGAAAGATGGCACTGATGAACTTTTTGCAGAGCAGCAATGGAGACACAGACATAAAGAACAGACATATGAACATGGCTGAGTGGCAGGGAGGAAGGAGAGAATGGGATGTATGGAGAGAGTAACATGGAAATATATATTACCATATGTAAAATAGATAGCTATTGGGAATTTGCTATATGACTCAGGGAACTCAAACTCGGGCTCGGGAACAACCTAGTGCTGTTCGGTGGGATGGGGAGTGATGTTCAAGTGGGCAGGGTCATGGGTAACCCTATGGTTGATTTTTGTTGCTGTTTGGTAGAAACTAACACACTACTATAAAGCAATTATCCTTCAATTAAAAATAAATTAAAAAGATCTTAGATGTTAGAAAATAAATAGAAGGAAGTATAAAATGATCCATGGTGATTTATTTTGATCAGAACACTTTTTTTTTTTCATTTGCTTCAGTTCAGTTCAGTCCCTCAGCCGTGTCTGACTCTTTGTGACCCCATGGACGACAGCATGCCAGGCTTCCCTGTCATGACCAACTCCTGGAGCCTGCTCAAACTCATGTCCATTGAGTTGGTAATGCCATCCAACCATCTCATCCTCTGTCGTCCCCTTCTCCTCCTGCCTTCAATTTTTCCTAGCATCGGGGTCTTTTTCAAGGAGTCAGTTCTTTGCATCAGGTGGCCAAAGTATTGGAGTTTCAGCTTCATTTGCTTATTCATAACCAAAGAGCTGAGCTTCAGTTTTCATTACTGATCCCTGCAAATAGGCACATACCCTCTGACATTTAACTCTTATGACAAACCCCCACACAATGTCATAATGGAACTATACATAAAGCCCATGCTTCAGTGAAACACAGAATCTTAAACTATCAGATCAACATGAAGATACCTTGTTTTCTAACAACCCTTCACGGAATCATAACTTATTCATGACTGATGGTCCTTAAATGGACAGTCATACTGGGGCATACCAAGGATGTGTGATAGCATATCATGTTTGATTTTTCAAAGAACAGTCAAAGGAAAATGGTCATAGAGGTGAGTCTTTTGTTTGAAAATGTATGTGGGTCGGTATTTGTGTGTGTGTGTGTGTGTGTGTGTGTGTGTGTGTGTGTGTAGTTAGGGAAACATGAAGAGAGATGAAATAGAAGAAAACATGGGCAATAGAAGACAATTTTGTCTGAACATGAGTATAATGAACAGTCTTTATTCAGGAGATCTTGAGTCACTTTACAATGGATGTAGTTAGGCAGATGGAGGCCCAGCCATCTCTACTTCCCATCATGAAAGCTTTGGGGCATCATTCAAGCTTCCCAGTAGACTGGCATTAAATTTCTTTCTATAAGATTTGGTGCATAGAATAAAACCACCATCACAGTATTAGGGAAAGTTTTCTGGCTAGAATTTTCCCAAACCTTTCTCCAAGCTTACACATTCCCATCAAATAATGTACCTCTTTCTGAAGCCTGTCGTTAAAAAATGAGGTCAAAGGGTAAAATATATCAACATTCAATTCATAGTTCCAGAGAAGAAAAATAATGTAATGGTTTTCCAGTTCTTTTTTCTATATTTTACTATTTTTTAAGTAATCATGATTCTGTCAATATAGTCAGTGAATATCACTGCTATCCTAAGATGAATAATATCTTATTTCAGAGATGACTGGGGTTAGCTACACTGTCTTTGTTCAGAAAGTCCAGATTTCATAGCCTGGGGATGTAGAATACAGTTTTTCTTAACTACGAACTGCATTTTTTGTAGAAATCTGTCAGCGTTACTCAGCAGCTATCTCTACCCAAAGGCCTATCTATTCTGGATTAAATGTCAGTCCTCTGGTCTTTTCTCCCTGCTTTTCTATGGGCACAGAAATAGTTTATAGAAAGTGAAAAGTTATTTTTCGATCTAGTGATATTAGCTTGGATTTTGAATTTTGGAAATTCAGTTTAGGAGTTTTTTCAGTGTACACATCTGCTTTCTTCTCAGTATAAAACTAATAATAATCAAGCTCATAAAATGTTATAAAAAACTCGTATACAAAAGGAAATTTTCAGGGTACCATAACGTATTTGCAGTAAGAGCCTTTTGTTGGTAATTGGAAGATTCGGCTTTACTTCACTGTTTAATTACCCACAAAACTGTTTATCGCCCTATATATTCCTCCAACAAGAACATAATCCTTTTAATGTGCCCCTCAGAAAACCAGGGAACATGGCATGGGTACAGCACATGCTATTTTCAAACATCACAGCCAAACTTTAATCTGACCTTCAGACTCTGACAATGTATTCAAAAATTAGTATATGTTTGAACTGAAAGGAGTTATTATTTGAAGCTGAATGACATAACTGTGGGGTTAAGGCCTAAATAATAATTATACATAAATAATACATCAGCAATATTAGTTTTAATTAAATATAACTGATAGTTTAGTCTATACAATTATACTTTTTTAAATTCTTGAAATATTTTGTTTGTGTGATTAAATATTATGTACTTGTGTATATTTATTTAGAGAGATATATTTATCTTTCTTTTTAAAGCTTATAAATAAATTTAATAATTACAAACTACTGATTTTTTGTTTAAAAGTAACTTTTTCATAGTCATTAAAAACAAAATAAAACTAGCTTCCTTTAATACTTTCTATGCAAAAGTCATTAGAGAATAGTTAATAGTTATATACAATATTGTTTAAAAGACTTTAAAATTTAAGTATTTTGAATTACAATTGTGCAGTTCTAGACCTGTGGTTTAAATTTATGCACATGTATGCACTTTGTGTGATAGAATCAAAATGTAGCATCTGTTCATCTCATTTATTTAGCACTGACAGTAATATGTGCTGGTCACTGTCCTAGACATGGGGCTAGGGGCTACAAAAATAAGATGTCTCTTCTCCAAAGGAATTTAGAATCTAGTGGAAAGCAAGGTATCTAAATCAACTGTTACAATGTGTGATGTGAGGCTATCATGGGGTCATTATAAGGTGCTGTGGGAAGAGAGGGAGGGAGGGAGGTTTAGAAGAGAAGCAGAAATTTGCTGGGTTGGATAGACTAGGGAGAGCATTCTCTGTAGGAGGAATAACACTGGGTGCTAAGGCAGGGAGAGACATTAAAGACCATGGAAAAGATTCTGTTGGATATGTGCAAGTCACTTGGGTAAGCAGCATATGCTGATAAGACATCAAGGGAGATAATACCTTGTAGGATTCTACTCATCATCTAAAGAAGCTCAGATTTCATGTTATTGATGAAGAGAAGATATTGAAAAAATTACATAGGAGACATGGGAAGATCTACATGTAAGAAGGATGCATTAGCAGCATGGTAAATGACAGATTTAAAAACATAGTTAGAGGCAACAAGGCTACTCAGGGTACCACTGTCAAAATGAATGAGTTAACAGATGGGGAGATGAGAAGGAAACTCAGATATGAGAGGTATTTAGGAGGTGAAAAACAACAGGCTGTGTGGATAATTATATGGTAGGTGAGGAAGTGAGAGAGGTCCCCAGAGACTCCTAGGTTTCCTGCAGGGATCATGAGGGATGAAGATGTTGTCCTCAGCGGCAAAGCAGGAAGAGCAGGCTGGTGGCTGGAGTGGAGAAGGGAAAAACAGTGATATCTATTCTGAGTGGGTTTGATAAATCTATGAGACTTTACAAGTAACGAAATTGTACTAGGCCGTTGGACTAGACCATGTACATTTTGAAGCCCAGGTGAAAGATACAGGCTGGAGACAGTGTCTGTGCCTCATCTAAGTGCTATTTTGATCCAGTAGCTACAGACAAGCTTGCTGCAAAGCATGTATAGTGAGAGAAGTAGGCCAGGCACAGAACTCTGAGAAGCAGTCATTCTGGAATAGACCGCAAAGAATAGTAGCTAAGTTCACACCACAGAAATAATCCTTAGAAAACTTGAAAATTATATTCACGCACACATTTCTATTCTAAATGCCAACTGTTCATTTAAGTTAGAGGTCTTGTTTTGATTACTTTCTCTACATAAGAGATTATTCAGATAGATGATCTTAAATACAGAGAATTTAAAAAATGATCCTTTCCAGTAAGAGATACTGGCCTGCAGTCAGCTTTGAGTTTTGGCTTCTGGAGAGAAGGGCTAGGGAAGGGGAAACAAGCTAAGCTAAATCAGTAAGTGTGATCCCTTTCTGGAGCCTTTCTTTTTCTCTTTTCCAGGAGTAGCTGTATATATTTACACATGTTAATTGCATTTACTATGTATCATTGAGTGTTTGAGACAAGATTTGCCATATGTAACAAAAGCTTCTAAAATCTCTGCCTGGGGAGCTCAAATTGACTGGGGCAGAGGGATGATAAATTAACCAAATAAATTAAATTATACAGCAAGTGAGATTTGGACAGATGTAGTAGAGAAAATAAAGCATGGAAGAAAAACTGGGAATTCAGTGCTGGGGGCAAGGGTTGAAATCAGCACTGGCTTCCTGGGTATGCAGGCTATGCAGCCACACAGGGCCCCAGGTGCACAAGGGCTCCACTTGACACCTGACCTCACTCACACCTGACATTGATGTTGGGTGTAACGTTCCACTGTCAATGTCTTAGACTTCTTAATTTTTAAACAAGTGGTCCTTTAAATGATCCATTCAGTCCTGGTTGTAATTGTCAATATGGTGGGTGAGAAAGCCCGCTTTTAGTGGTATCTTTCCTTTGGCTCACCAGATAGATTCTCCACCTTTCTCTGAACTCTTCTGTCCCAGGAGGCTGACCACATGGGTTGTTTCAGGGACCTCCTTTGCCCTCTGGCTGTAGATTTGGTTCCAATCATAGGGAGCCCAAGCAGAAGTTCAAGAGGTCATGCTTCTCTCAAGAGGTCCTGACTACCAACTTCTATTGACCTAGGTTCTACAGGTGCTTCTACTCCTTGTCCATCTAAGGCCCATCTAATGCTCTGCAAACCAAGCCTGCCATGTACATACCCTGTCGGTCTACCTATTCGCTGCCCATACCTTTAATAAATCATACTTAAACTTTTCTCATTTGAGTATGACACGAGTGTAATGCCAGTACTATGACTGAAATATACCTCATTAAGAAGGTGACACTCGAGTAGATCCTGATGAGAGGGGAGGGGAAAGCAGTGAGGCTATCTGGAGAAGACAATCCTAAGTCTTAGAATCACAAAGGGTCTGCAAACCAGTCTGTAGGACAAATCTAGCCTGCTGCCTGTTATTGTAAGTAAAATGCAATTGGAACAAAGCCACATCCATTCATATATTCACTATTTACGGCTATTTTGTGTTACAATGCCAGAGCTCAGTAGTTGTGACAGATAGCACATGCCTACAAAGCCTGAATTATGTACTGTAAGTACCCCACATTCAGACGAGTTCCTTTCAAAGACATGTGAGTCCAGTTTGTTCATAAGTCCAACAAAGTCAGCCTAGGTACCCAACTAACACAACCAGCTATATAGTACTGCACTGTAATAGGCTTATAATGCTTTTCACACATACAATACATAAAAAGCAAACACAAAAAATAAAACCTTTTTAATCTTACAGTACAGAAACCTGTAACAACAGCTGGCACACAGGTGGCATCAAATGAATAGACAAGAGGAGTTACTGACTGGAGAAGGGAGAGGAGGTGGGAGATGGTAGAGCTGAAGGATCATTATCGACAGGAGATGGAGGGCGAGCTGCAATTTCACTCACACCTGACATTGATGGCACAGGTTCTGGTTCCTTGCTGGAGCCAGATGGATGGTCGCGTCTTCGAAAGTCTGCAACTTGAAGGTTCATATGTAGGGGACCTACTGTACTATCTTTTCTGTTACAGATAGTTTGCTAACCCTGAATCAAGTGAATAGGAAGGAGACCAAAGAGTCTGGAGTTTAGTGGGTGATGCAGAGAGTGACAGAAGACAACGTCACAGAAGAAACAGGAGGACAAGTGATTTAGGGCCTCGTGAGTCTTATGAAATGCTTTGAGGGAAGGACTTAAAATTTTACCAGGATAACTCTGGTTATTGCCTTAAGAGTAGTCTTAAGCAAGGATAAAAGTAGAGAGATGGGGTGGGGGAGGGGACATATTCTTTTGATAAGCCAGAAATGATGGCAGCTTTGTAGCAGTAGGGCTGCTGAGAAGTGGTCAGAGTCTATCATAGTCACGATAGAGCCAAATTAATTCACTGATGGATTGAATGTGGAGTGTGAAAGGAGACTGAGCCACAGTTTTCTTTCAAGAGCAGCTACAAGTATGGAGCCATCATGAACTGAGGTGGGAAAGTTTGTGGAAGGGGAGGGGGAGGCAGGGTAAGAGTAGTGTGACTGTGGCACAGCTCATGAGTTCAGTTTCAGACTTTATGAGCTTTAAAGTCTGATTAAGCATATAAGTAGCTCTGAGGCAGAAGGACAATGCTTTGTCCCGGGAGTTGAGGGAGAAAATGTTTCAAGAAGGAAGGAAGGCCACTCTACACAGAGAGAAAAGGACTCTGGGGCACTGGCCTTTCACTGCCAAGTGCAGCTGCAGGGCCATTAGGAGGAGGTTGAAGAAGCATCCATTGAGGTCAACAACTCAGGGTTCACTGCTGACCTTCACAGGAGCAATTTCTGTGGAGTGATGTGGCTGCAAGCCTGCAGGGAGTGAACTTCAGAGAGAATAGGAGGCAAGAGGAAACACAGAGAGGGAGCACAGACAACGCTCAGGTTGGTAATGACGAAAAGATGAAAATGAGAAAAGTAGGAGGTTACTAGAGGTAGAGACTGAGATTCTTTTTTTTTTAAGTGATAGAATAAAACCCAGCATGTTAGGATGCTCTTAGGAAGGATCTTATAGACAGGAAGATATTGATGATGCAGGAAAGAGGGTAAGAATTGTCCTTGTAGGTGAAAGGGGATGCGATCTAGTAAGTAAGCATTGGCCTTAGCGACCAGCGGGGAGACAGACATCTCACGGCCTGTGACATTGAGCTATTAAGTAAATAATCAGTCGATCAATATTGACTTTCAGTCTTCCTACAGTTAAACCTCCTAATACTTTGTGAACAGTTTAGGCATTAGTATATAATCAAGAGCCTGAAGTTCAGTTCACGGTTTTGTCACTTATGAGCTCCGAAGACTCTCAAGAAAGACATCTAACCTTTCTTTGACTTAATTTGCTTTTCATTAAGAAATACAGTATCTACTGGTCAATGTAGTGCCTGGCAAATTAATAAGTTATCTAAATAAACCTTCCCAGGCACCAAATCTCTCTGATTCTTACTCCTACAGAATTCCATATAGAGCAAAAAAAAAAGAAAAATGACAGTATTTGTAGACTCAGATGTCTACACCTGAGTCCGTAAGATCCCCTGGAGAAGGGAATGGCAACCCACTCCAGTATCCTCGCCTGGAGAATTCTGCGAACAGAGGAGCCTGGCGGGCTACAGTCCATGGGGTCGCAAAGAGTCAGACACAACTGAGTGACTAACACACTACACACTATGTCTACATAGCAATAGCCATGTACAGGTCCTGTCATAGTGCATTATTGCCATTTGTATATCTTAAATTTCCTCCGAATGAAATATATTTACTCTCTATGTCTTAACACACTCTATGATTAAGTTTAATTTCTGAGAAGACTTACCTTTTACACAAACAACATACGTTTAATCCTCTAGTAGCCATTATTCCCACAAAGCTGTCACACATTAAGCTTGACTAAATATTTTAAGTACACCCTGTTCATCTTTGGAGATACAGCACAAATATCATCCCCACCGGGAGGCACTCCTGGGTCTCCTTGGGGAGAATGCCTCCTCTTCTGTCTCTACTGGAGCCTATTCACACCTGTGCTCTGACACTGGCCAGCGTGTAATCTGTTGACATTTCTGTCTCCTTTTCCAGATTATAAGCACCTTATCCTGTTCTTCCCTGTGCTGTCAGTGACTGGCACAGAGTAGACATGAGATAAATATTTGCTGAATGAATTTCAATGTATACACTTCTGAATGGAGGCTGATCAAATAAAATGGCATGATATGCAAGGAAAGAAATGGAGTAAAAGCCTGCTAAGATAGGAGGCTTGTGTAAATGTTCACTAGAAAGGCAGTCTCGTAGCACACATACTTACAATTCAGAGTATGTGATGAAAAGACTCTAGTTTTCAAGAATTGCTTTGATAGAGTCAGGAGAGACTTTTTTGACTAGGTTATTCAGTATTAAAAACAGATTTCTGATCTATTCTACTTCCACTCTTGGTAACACTTATATTAAAAAGACTTAGGGGTTTATTTTCTTAAGAAAGTACACATATGTCCTTGACCAACCTTTAATTTAGGAGTGTATTGACAACAATGAACCACAGAAGCCATAGATCTAACACTCTCAGGTAAGAAAGTATATAAATAGAGTTTATACTATGTGAATTCTCAGCACTGAACTTCCTGGCAGAAGGAAGCTGACTTATCACTGTTAGATTCACTCTTTCCCAACCTAGTCATTCTCTTTCCCTCTCTGTGAGGTCTCTGCCTTCAAATTCTCTATTAGATTTCTTAATGGACAATCTGCTTCAGCACTTTTCTGAGAAAAAAAAAATAGCTTCATTTCCCTCCACAATGACAGTTAAACCTTCCACTTCATATGAACTCAAGTGGAGACATCTGTGCTTTGTCCTCAAAAAAGTAAACAGTTTTATTTTTCTAATTATTATCTGCTTATCAGCCGTGGAGTAAGAATTCACTTGCCTTTGTGCCACCTTGAGAATTCAGTCTTAATTCCCCACATCCAGGCCCAAGATAGACTCATTACCTTTCTGTTAGTGTTTATCTGCATCTGCTCGGATGTATGCTGTTTACATCCAGCATTGAACCACCCTTCACATTAAGTTTAAATTAGAAACATTTTTTTCCCCAGTAAAGATAATCTATATCCCACTAGTCTTCAGGAAATTTAATCATTCAGCAGTAGATGAAAATGTTTCAGAGCCATGAAGGGCTTTGAAGCTGATGTCTTCCATTATCAGATGCTTGTGTAAGTAAATACACTGAAAGTCAGAAATGAAATGCCCACATCAACCACCAAGAAGTCCGAAGTTCTCATCTACTACTCATTGCTTTCAGCTTATATTGAGAGAGAGAGCTTCTGCTGTCCCCAAGTCCCAGGAGGGCAATGACTCAGAAGGAATGAAGTGTCTAGATAACAGATCACAATGAAAGGGAGAAAAGAATGCGCTGGTTTTGCTTCTCTCCAGACACACTACAGAATTGGTTTTCTGGGTGTGTTTTCTTTTTGTTCTATAATATGATTATTTGAAAATCTCTCACAGCACTCCACACCCGGGAAATCTCGAAAGGTCTGTTGACTGTTGTAACAGCTCTGACTAAACACCCATTTCTTACGACAAGTGTAGGACATCACATATGGGAATCGCCACCAGAGCCTCACAGGTGTCATGCAGACCCTGAGGAAATCTGGGCCCAGCAAACCACAGGAGCCAGACCTTAAGCCAAACCAGATTTCCAAGTTACATAAATGGGCCTACGGGGGTGAATGGAAAAGAGAGAGCAAATGTTACAATGTAATAATAGTGAGGAAACTAATGAATTAAGAGAACATTTGCTGGTAAATCACAGAGAAGGGGAACTGGTGGCTGCCTCAGCACTGCTCTCTCTGGACAGTGGAGATGCTAAGGTAGTCCAGTGTTTAGCCAGTTAGATTTTAAACTGTTGGTCTCTGCTCATATCTCTAACAATGTGACAGTCCAGAGGGGACTAAGTGGTCCCTCCATCTGTGGAACACTAGCACTCCACCAGAAAAACAAGAGACTGCTTAACAGAAGTCACGACATCTGGAGGATGCAGATGGTTAATAAAAAGAAAGAAAAGGAAAGGAAAAAAGAAAAGTATAGCCATTCCTCTTTATCCACCTCACATCAAGCCCTCCTGAATAATAACTACAGAAGAAAGCTTTCAAGAAAAGTGGAGCCATTCCTTTTTATCCACCTGCTGAACAATAAGTACATAATAAAACTTTCAAATAATCAGGGATGCCATTTCCATCCCAGAAACGTTTTGAACTGTTCACCTGGATTGAGAAATAGAATTAGACCCATCTACACCAGTTGTAAGAAGTCCAGAATGATACAATAGAATCCTCCCAAATGATATCCAAAATTCAACATATTCTACTGGGAGATCCATATTGCCCTAAAGTTGAAGTAGACACTGCATCCACTAAGCACCTCTCAAGAGACTTTGAGTTTTTACAAAAGTAACTCTCTTATTTATCAGATGCTTACTCTATGCTAGGAGCACACTATGTGTAAATGGCTAAACTAATTTACACATATTGTCTAATTCCATCATTACAACTACCTTATGGGTTACATACAATTATGAATCTAATTTCACAGATGAGAAACCTGAGGCTTAAAGAGATGAAACAAACACTTAACCATTATTTGGAAGGTTGAGCTCTTAACCTCTATTCCCAGTTGACTATCAGTCACAAACTATTCATTTCTCTAACTTCTGACCCCTGATGTCACAATGGCAATTGTCAGGTCTGTACAACATATCTTGTGTTGTTTGCGCCAAAGCTAAACACTGCTCCTGGCCAGCACTGGGCCCAGCTCCCAGCACCTGACACACTTCTGAGCTTCTATCTGGACCAAGGTCTTAGAATCAGAGAACACTTTGAATTCTTCCTACAATAAAGCTATTGTCTTTTACTTTCCAAAGAATCAGGAAATGTGACAAATATCTGAACGGCTATTTTAAGACATTTTGAAAGCTTTAATTGCAACTCATTTCATGTGCCTACTCATGCAGTTCTAAATTTCATTTCTCCTAAATGCAAAAAAAAAAAAAAAAAAACCCACAAAAAAAAAAAAACTTTTTTTTCAGAGGTTTTATCAGGGAAAGAGACTTTTAGTAAATATGCCATTTTTTCTTCCATCATTACTATATATCTAGTGCTATAAAATGGAAAAAACACTTGAAATAGAGTACAGCTTAAAATTTCTAAACTGTTAAAATTGAGGGTTTACAAAAATGATAAATCCTGATCACTCAATCCATGTAAGAAAAAGGTCACCACTGTCATGGTAGGATCATTACTGGCTGCAAAGTGACAGGGTGTGTGGCTGACGCGGACCTTCACTTCAATAGCTTACCACATCACCTCAACATCAACTCCCCTTCAGACTTGCCTTGGTGTCCGGGTTACCTTCATTCTCAAAGTCCCCTCAGATCTTGCGCTTTTGTATCCTTCATGACTTCCACACAAGCACCGAATCTTATTATTTTTTCTTTTAAGTAGCTTTGTCTGGGAGGGCACAGGTCAGAGGCAGGTTGGTAGCAATGGACTAGTGGGGTCTTCTGGAGGTCTCTACGGAAATCTGATCTGCTGAATTGGGTTAATGTCCATTTGTATTTTGGACAGATGCCCAGAAGCTAGTAGACAGCAGAGTCTTTTAAAAACAACACAATTACAAAAACAGAAAGGAAAATAAAAAAATAAATAAAGGCAATGTTTGGAGAGCAAGGGAGACCATAAAAATGCATTGTACTCAATCAGGTATTTGATTAAAAAAGTTTTTTTTCCCATTTCTATTATTAATCAGGATTTTTTTTAAGTGTAATTTTATTCATTCTCTTTTCCTATAACACTGCATGCAATAAAATCATCCTTAGAGCTGAGGAACAGCTCCATGGTAACAGATTCTCAAACATCAGCTCAGGATGGAGCTTTTAGTGTGTGATCACAGTTTGAAAAGGAGGAGAAGGAAATGATGAAATTCCACACTGGGTTTTTTTTTTTCCTTCCTTGGGAATAATATCCTGCAAAAGAAATCTGTAATCTCAGGAGGTAATTGGAAGCAGAGCGGGGAGGAAAAGAGAGTCAAGTGGCAGATCACGCTTAAAATGTCATTAAACTAGTTATGGAATTTCTAGCTTTGAAATAAATCCTTTATTTTAGTTCCCTAGAGAGATGAAAAAAAGCATATCCTACTCAATAGAGCAGAAAAGAACTCTCTACCATGATGCCACACTTTTCAGCACATATAGAAAGAGATGAATTCATTCACTCACTCAAAATTCACTGGGTTCCTAGTATTTGCAAACAAATCCCCATGGCAGTTGATGTGCTAGAGTCCAAGCCCTGTGGGTTTTTATATGACAAGTCTGTGAAAAGCTATTTTACAGTACACTAAGACAATGGAGTTTTATTCAATGCTAAAAGGAAATGAGCTATTAAGCCATGTAAAGATAAGAAGGAAACTTAAATGTGTATTACCAACTGAAAGAAGTCAATCTGAAAACACTATATACGACTATGATTACAACTATATGACATTCTGGAAAAGGCAAAATTATAAAGACAATAAAAAGGTCACTGGTTGCTGGTGCAAGGGGGTAGAAATGAGTAGATAGAGCACAAAAGATTTTTAGGGCTGTAAAAATACTTTGCATGTATTATAAAGATGGATACATGTTCTTATGGGCTTCCCTGGTGATTCATATAGTAAAAAATCCATCTGTAATGCGGGAGACCTGGGTTTGATCTCTGGTTTGGGAAGATCCCCTGGAAAAGGGCATGGCAATCCACTCCAGTATTCTTGCCTGGAGAATTCCATGGACAGAGGAGCCTGGTAGGCTATAGTCCATGGGGTCACAAAGAGTCGTACATGACTGAGCAACTAAGCACAACATGTTCTTATAACATTTGTTCAAACCTATAGAATGTAGAATGTACTGCATTAAGAGTGAACCCTAAGGTAAACTACAGACTCTGGCTAATTATAAGGGAATAATGTAGCTTCATTCTTGGTTTAAAAAAAAAGAAAAGAAAAGAAAGGAACATTCTGGTGAATGATGCAGACAGTGGGGGAGCCTTTCCATGTATGGAGATAGGAGTGTGTGGAAAAGGAGACTTCTGTATCTCTTAATTTGGTTGTAAACCTAAAACTCCTGTAAAATACTGACATCTTTACAAGTTTTAATACACTTTTAAAAAGTACTGTACAGAGAATGATTTAAAAGTCCTCATCTCAAATAGTCAACTGTTCCAGAAACTGGTCAGCAAAGGTCCACCTGAATGCTGCTCACTGGGAAGATCATGTCCTCTTTGGGATCGCTGTGTAACACGGACAAGCAACCTAGTCTGTACACAAACTCAACAACTTGTTTGTCAAGTTCAACCTAGCCTCACAGATTTGGAATAACTGGGTTTAAGGCAGGGGAAGAGTGAATTAGGGGATTATTCCAAATAAGGGTCATTTATTTAAAATTCTCATCACTGTGGCTGTACAGTGATCCCGCTTTAAGAAACTCTGAGGATAAATTTTGAGATAGGCTTGAGATATACGGCTAGGTATATGGCTAGATATATGGCTAGGTTGAGATAGGCTTTAGGTATATGGATGCTTTGAAAGTGCTTTAGGGTGTTTAACACCATTTGTTCTTCCAATCTTGTTTGCACTATTAATTTGGTTAATGGGTTAGTAATCCTCTCTTTATAGATAGAAGGAAAGCAAACTTCAGCCCAGCACTTTTCTAAATTATTACATCCTCTGAGCAAATGGGGTACAGATTAATGAGGTTTTACTCAAAGCTTTGAATTCACAGGAGCCTTAAATGAAGCGACACATCCTTGTTTCCACTTAATGAAAATAGCAATCAAGAAATGTAAATCTGACTTGAATGCAGGGTAACAGAGCTGGATAACTACGAGCCAACGTTGAAAACACCCTCCAAGTCTATCCCCTGGCAAAACGAGAGGGCTCTGATCATTCACTGAAAATTTCAACTACACAACCGTTTGAAGAGGGACAGAAAGTCCCATGTGCTATTTCCCTTTCCTATTTGCAGTCAGGCTCACAATATCACGTTAGTACTTATAACGTTACTACGTATTAACCAAAGCGGGTTTCTGATTTCCAGGATTTTAGTTCATTTAAATCAACTAAGTTTCTCCTCCTCTGAAATGCCAAATATTCCATTTTATTTATATCACCAAAAAGCAAATGAGTAGATGAGATAACATAGATACACAAAATATTTTTACTCCCTACTAGATATGAAACATATAACTAATAAGGACCAACTGGGAACTCTTCTCAATATTCAGTCATGACCTATCTAGGACAAGAATCCAAAAAAAGAGTGGATATATGTATAACTGTGCCTGATGCAAAGAACTGACTCATTTGCTGAAAAAGATTGAAGGCAGGAGGAGAAGGGGATGACAGAGGATGAGATGGCTGGATGGCATCACTGACTCAACGGACATGAGTTTGAGTAAACTCCGGGAGTTGACTCAACGGACATGAGTTTGAGTAAACTCCGGGAGTTGGCAATGGACACGGAGGCCTGGCGTGCAGCAGTCCATGGAGTCACAAAGAGTTGAACACAACTGAGCAACTGAAATGAACTGAACTGATGTATAACTGATTCACTTTGCTGTACAGCAGAAACTAACACATTTTCAATCAACTATATTCTAATAAAAATTTAAAAAGATAATAAAAACTATTTTCTACCATGTCAGCATATCATGTTCAAGCTTTTCAATAACTCGTTGGTATTGGGAATTCTCTATATAAGGTTCAATTAATTTCATTTCAACAAAACTTGTGTAAAAAAATGTTAACCTATGAAACTAACAAATATGTATTTTGAAATGACTGCTCATAAAGTAGTACTTAATTACAATAATAAAAAATTCAAATGTAGGAGAAATGAGTATGCCAGTGAAAGAGAGTTATGACCTCAAAGAAGGAAAACAAATATACAGCTTCTTTTCTGTGTTACTAAATTATTTGGGGGAGAAAATGTTAAGATTTTAATTGTAGCATCTCTATCCCTGCATGTGATACTCATGAATCCATCAAACTCAGAAAAAATGCTGAACTATTCAGTTCAGTTCAGTCGCTCAGATGTGTCCGACTCTTTGCGACCCCATGAACTGCAGCATGCCAGGCCTCCCTGTCCATCACCAATTGCCGGAGTATACCCAAACCCATGTCCATTGAGTTGGTGATGCCATCAAACAATCTCATCCTGTCGTCCCCTTCTCCTCCTCCCCTCAATCTTTCCCAGCATCAGGGTCTCTTCAAATGAGTCAACTCTTCACATCAGGTGGCCAAAGTATTGGAGTTTCAGCTTCAACATCAGTCCTTCCAATGAACACCTAGGACTGATCTCCTTTAGGATGGACTGGTTGGATCTCCTTGCAGTCCAAGGGATTATCTAGAGTCTTCCCCAACACCACAGTTCAAAAGCATCAATTCTTCAGTGCTCAGCTTTCTTTATAGTCCAGCTCTCACATCCATACATGACTACTGGAAAAACAATAGCCTTGACTAGATGGACCCTTGTGGACAAAGTAATGTCTCTGTTTTTTAATATGCTGTCTAGGTTGGTCATAATTTTCCTTCCAAGGAGTAAGCATCTTTTAATTTCATGGCTGCAATCACCATCTTCAGTGATTTTAGAGCCCCCCAAAATAAAGTCTGACACTGTTTCCACTGTTTCCCCATCCACTTGCCATGAAGTGATGGGACTGGATGCCATGATCTTAGTTTTCTGAATGTTGAGCTTTAAACCAACTTTTTCACTCTCCTCTTTCACTTTCATCAAGGGGCTCTTTAGTTCTTCTTCACTTTCTGCCATAAGGTGGTATTATTTTACTTTTAACCTTCTAGTCAACCAGGATGTTATTAAAAATGGCATAATATCTTTGTGGGTTTTTGTAATGATGCAAAGTGACAATAGGAAGGGACTGAAAACTACACCATTTCAGCAAAGGCTCAAATGTGAATTCCAAACCTTTTTTTTTTTTTTAACCTGTAAAATGAAGAAATAGTGCTGACCTAGACATTCTACTGGTATAATCTTAGTCAGCAACCCGAAGGGGGAAAGCTTAATGTCTGCACTGCAATGCATGATCAAGGTGCCAGATATTCTGTAGATTTGAAAGGTGCATCATTGCTATGCAAAACTGGGTAGAATAGTTTCCTCTTCCCTTCATAAAACATTATATGCCTATAATAAATCAAATCACTAAGGTTAATGATGGATAGAAGTTTATAAGTGTAAACATTATCATAGGAAATTAAATACTTATAGAGGAAAGTGATAGACCTATTTATATCCCAGAAGAGAAGGCAAGATTTCTAATGAGATCCCAAGTTTGCCAAAATTGTTGGGTACGCTGAAACAATTATCATAACTCTCAATATATGGCCATTAAAAAAGATGGAGGAGGCAGTATGGACACAGTTCAGTTCAGTGGCTCAGTCGTGTCCGACTCTTTGCGACCCCATGGACTGCAGCATGCCAGGCCTCCCTGTCCATCACCAACTCCCAGAGTTACTCAAACTCATGTTCATTGAGTCAGTGATGCCATCCAACCATCTCATCCTCTGTCGTCGCCTTCTCCTCCCGCCTCAATCTTTCCCAGCATCAGGGTCTTTTCAAATGAGTCAGCTCTTCGCTGACTTCATATGGACACAAGAAAAGGCCAAATATTATTCAAATGACTTTCCTCAAACTGACATTATCATAATTACTTTTTATTTGAGTATAGATTCAGTATTCAGTGCTTTGTCTATACTTAGGGCTTTCCTGCGGAGAAGGCAATGGCACCCCACTCCAGTACTCTTGCCTGGGAAACCCCATGGACGGAAGAGCCTGGTAGGCTGCAGTCCATGGGGTCACAAAGAGTCGGATTCGACTTCACTTTCAATTTTCACTTTCATGCACTGGAGGAGGAAATGGCAACCCACTCCAGTGTTCTTGCCTGGAGAATCCCAGGGACGGAGGAGCCTGGTGGGCTGCCGTCTGTGGGGTCGCACAGAGTCGGACACGACTGACGTGACTTAGCAGCAGCAGGGCTTTCCTGGTGGCTCAGATGCCTATAATTAGGGTATGCTGTCACTAGATGGCAGTAAAGGTTTACTAAGTAAGTAAGCGAAGGTCGCTCAGTTGTGTCCGACTCTGTGACCCCATAGACTGTAGTCCATGGAAGGACTGTAGTCCTTATTCTCCAGGCCAGAATACTGGAGTGGTTTACTACCGGGGATAAAATTCACTCATTCAAGAAATCTCTGAAAGTATCTACTAAAAATTCTGTTTATATTATCAATGTATTATATAAATCTTTACATTACCACTAGGGTTGGGAAGATCCCCTGGAGAAGGGAAAGGCTACCCACTCCAGTATTCTGGCCTAGAGAATTCCATGGACCGCACAGAGTTTCCATGGGGTTGCAAAAAGTTGGACACGACTGAACGACTTTCACTTTCACTTTATTCACACAACAAATTACACAATCTTGGAGAACATTTTTTTTAATCTGAATGTTGAGATTTATCTTATTATTGATTTAATCCAATTCCTAATCCCAGGTAGCTCAGCTGGTAAAGAATCCACCTGCAATGCAGGAGATCCCAGTTTGATTAATGGGTCGGGAATTTTCTCTAGAGAAGGCACAGGCTACCCACTCCAGTATTCTCGGGCTTCCCTGTGGCTCAGATGGTAAAGAATGTGCCTGCAATATGGGAGACCTGGGTTCAATCCCCGGTTGGGAAGATCCCCTGGCGGAGGGCGTGGCAACCCACTCCAGTATTCCTCCTGGAGAATTCCCATGGTCGGAGGAGCCTGGAGGGCTACAGTCCTTGGAGTCCCAAAGAGTTGGATATAACTGAGAGACTAAGTGCACACTCTCTCTCTCTCTCTCACACACACACACACACACTCATTCTTACATGTTAATCAGAATAGCCTTAACAACTATTTTGAAATTTTCTTTTGGCCCTTCCTATGATTGATTCTCAAACCTGGCAGCAGTTCTGAAACAGTGTATTTTGGTGTCTAAACCTATTTCTATCAATAATATTCTATTTCTTTGAGTATTTTTCCCTATTACCTACTGGATTCTTATACTGCTAAGGTTGTGTGTGTGCACACACACTTTAATTCATCCCACCTTTCTTATTTTTCTATGTTTTCCTTTCTTGGTTCTTTGATTATGTCTTACAATTTCACTTTTTTCCCACTGGTTTGGTAGTTTCCATCTACTCTACATGTACTCCTCTAGTGATTTAAATGGAAATTTAAATATGCCTATTTTATTGATTTTTCCTTGCCAGTTCTTTTGTTTCATTCCTTCCTTTTGCCAAAGACCTCTACTACTGAGTGAACAGAAGTGATGATAAGAGATAACCTTTTCTTCCCAATTTTAAAGGGAATGTATTTAAATTTTTACCTTAGAATGGCATTTGTCACTGGCTTTAGGTAGATCCATATTACGGCCACAGAGCCCCTTTCTATTCTTAGTTTGCTTGGAGAATTTTTAAAATAATGAATCAAGGCAAAATAGTATAATATGTTTTCTTTATCTAATGAGATGATCACATCCTTTTCTCCATTTAAAAAACTAAGATCATGGCATCCGGTCGCATCACTTCATGGCAAATGGAAGGGGGAAAAGTGGAAACAATAACAAATTTTATTTTCTTGGGCTTCAAAATCACTGTGGAAGGTGACTGCAGCCATGAAATTAAGATGCTTGCTTCTGGAAGGAAAGTTATGACAAACCTAGCCAGTACATTTGGAGAAGGCAATGGCACCCCACTCCAGTACTCTTGCCTGGAAAATCTCATGGATGGAGAAGCCTGGTAGGCTGCAGTCCATGGGGTCACTGAGAGTCGGACATGACTGAGCAACTTCACTTTCACTTTTCACTTTCATGCATTGGAGAAGGAAATGGCAACCCACTCCATTGTTCTTGCCTGGAGAATCCCAGGGACGGCGGAGCCTGCTGGGTTGCCATCTATGGGGTCGCACAGAGTCGGACACAACTGAGGTGACTTAGCAGCAGCAGCAGCAGCCAGTATATTAAAAAGCAGAGACATCTCTTTGCCAACAAAGGTCTGTATAGTCAAAGCTATGGTTTTTTCAGTAGTCATGTACAGATATGAGATTTGGGACATAAAGAAGTCTGAGCACGAAAAAAATCAATGCTTTCGAATTGTGGTGCTGGAGAAGATCCTTGAGAGTCTCTTGGACAGCAAGGAGATCAAACCAGTCAATCCTAAAGAAAATCAACCCTGAATATTAATTGGAAGGATTGATGCTGAAGCTGAAGCTCCAATACTTTGGCCACCTCCCATACTTTGATGTGAAGAGCTCACTCATTGAATAAGACCCTTTCCCCACATCAGTGGGGAAAGATTGAAGGCAAAGACAAGTGTGAGGCAGAGGATGAGATGGTTAGATAGCATCACTGACTCAGTGGACATGAATTTGAGCAAACTCCAGGAGATAGTAGAGGACAGAGGAGCCTGGCGTACTATAGTCCATGGGGTCGCAAAGAGTCAGATGCAATTTAACAACTGAGATTTAGTGACTAAATTGTAAATTATGAATAATCTTACCCAGAGATCATTAGGCTAAGAAGTTTGTAAGCTTCAGCCCTATTATACATATCAAGTTGAGCCTCCATTATATGTTACATGATTTTCTTGCTGGATAAAATGTTAGAAAATTGGGTACAAAACAATGTCACATCCGTGCCTTTTTGAATGTAACTGAATGTAACTAGTATATATACACTATATATACTATTTGAGTAACACCTGTTACTCAGATGCTGGTATAATCCCTTCGGTTACAGAATGAATTCGGAAAGTCATGGATGTGACATTGTTTTGTACCCAATTTTCTAACATTTTCCCCAGCAAGAATTAGCTGCTGCTGCTGCTGGTAAGTCGTTTCAGTCGTGTCCGACTCTGTGCGACCCCATAAACGGCAGCCCACCAGGCTCCGCCGTCCCTGGGATTCCCCAGGCAAGAATACTGGAGTGGGTTGCCATTTCCTTCTCCAGTGCATGAAACGGAAAAGTGAAAGTGAAGTCACTCAGTCGTGTCCGACTTTTAGTGACCCCATGGACTGTAGCCTACCAAGCTCCTCCATCCACGGGATTTTCCAGGCAAGAGTACTGGAGTGGGGTGCCATTGCCTTCTCCGAATTAGCTGCTAAACATATTTAAATACAGTTACTGTGCACGACACTCAATCATCTTACTCAGTCCTTTCTAACTCACTTTTGCCACACTACCCATCAGAAGGGCTTACTCTTCACCTCTCCCACACACTGCTTAATTTTGTCTTTTTTCATAGTTGAACAGCCTCAGCCTTTCCTTTTGCCTCTTACATCAAGCTACCTTTCATTTTTCTTCAACACCAAGTCCTGGATATACTGTAACACTAAATTTTATGAAATTGGAATTTAACATGTCTTAAAACTGGTATTCTTACTAGATTTTTTTAAAAATTGCTTTTGATTGTATTCTGGTTGCAAAGTTGTGAAAGTTTTGAGTGGTCTATCTCAAGTCTATTTTCCCCCATAAATGACTATTTTCAGTGTATAGTTTTGCAGATTGTGGGCATTTTCAGGCCCACATATATCACCTTATAGTAGAAATTCTGTATTGCTTGGCTATAATTTATTTGCCATATAATTATTGGTTCCAAAAATTTTATTAAATACTAGAATTTTTTGTGACTGTATTGGGTTTTGAGTTACCTACAAGTGTAACAAATTAAACATTTCCAAATAACATGGAGATTACATAAATGAATTAATTGGTGAAACACAAACTAAAGGTAGGCTTGTTACAACTATTTTTTACTAAATGTATTTGACTTCAATCTTAAAGGCTTTATTTGTTAAGTATTAGTGAAACAATATACTGATAAATGTATGTGACCTAGAAAAGTAGTGCTTCATTTCTTATTTGGGAATAGAAGATTTTACAGTGGGGATGGAGCTAGGGAATAAAAATCATACTAATTTTTAAATCCCTTTGAATTATTTTTTAATCCTTATTAAAGTTGAGAATTTACATTTCGTTGTTTAGTTCTTCAAGAGAACATGCGTAACACCTTGATTTCTACTCCCCTATAAAGAAAACACAATCATAACTAATTAGAAATTCTGATGAACTTGGAAAGTTGTAATCAGAAACTTTAGGCAGTAAGTATTCAGGGGGTAAGATCTGATGTTTGAGTTCTCGTGCTTACAATGAAACTTCTGTCAGTTTTTGTGCTTAATTGGGCCATTGGATCCTGTCTGTGTGAGGGGAGGAGACAAGGTCTTGTTTGTTTGGCATTTAAAATGATTTGATTAATGATTACCTGGAAGTATTAACATTAGCGTCATTACGATGCCATCAGCATTTCATGTTTTTCTTGTGCTAAATATTTATTTTGCAAGATGCAACACTGACCTTTCAGTCTGTCACATAATTTATTTAGTCTATTAAGCCATACTGTTGTTGCTCATGTGACAGGAAGACTTGACTCAAGGTAACCTTACCTACTACAGGACAGTTTACCTGTTTCAGCCAAGTTGAAAATTAACCAGGGACAAGTGAGCAGACAGACCTAGAAAGAGACTTCATACAAAGGTGAAACTTCTCAAACCTAAAATTTTAAAATTACTTTCAATGGGTTTACACTTTTTTAATTTGATTTCGAATTTGTACGTGTACCTCAGGATTTCAGTGTCAACCCTCTCCATCTCATTCCTGCCACCTTCTCCCTCAGCATGACGGCATCCACTTCCGTCTATTTGCTGGTGACTCTCAAATCCAGATATCTCATTACATCTTTCTCTCTACTCAGTTATACAAAAAAATGCCTGGATATCATCTTGACTCCTCCTCCTCCCTCCTACGCCTATCTAATTAGTCATCACATACAATGCAGAATTGACCCTTGAACAATGGAGGAGAAGGAGTGCCAACCCTCCATACGGTAGATAAATACTGTATGACCTCATATGTGAGATCTAAAATGTTGAACTCATTGAAACAGAGTAGAATAATGCCTTTCAGAGGCTAAAGGGTGAGGGAAATGGGAAGATGTTGGTCAAAGGGTTCAAATTTTCAATAATAAGATGAATAAATCCCAGGATCTAATAAACAGCATGGTGACCATGGTGGTTAATGATACTGAATTGTACACTTGAAAGCTGCTATGAGATTAGAGCTTTAATGTTCTCTCCTTAAAAATGACAAAATGATAATTATTGAGGTGAAGAATGTGCTAACATATGTGGTAAACATTTCACAGTATCAGAATGTATCAAGTCATCACACTGTATATTTTAAAATTTGACTTCCCAGGTGGTGGTGTGGTCAAGAATCCACCTGCCAATGTAGGAGATGCAGGTTCGATCCCTGGGTCGGGAAGATCCGCCGGAGAAGGGAATGGCAACCCACTCCAGTGTTCTTGCTTGGGTAATCCCATGGACAGGGGAGCCTGGCGGGCTAAAGTCCATAGGGTCACAAAGAGTCAGACACAATTTAGTGACTAAACACCACCACCACCATCTTAAATTTACACAGTGTTCTATGTGAATTATATCTCTATAAAGCTGGGGGTGGGGGAAACCTGAAAGAATTGCCTTCAGGTTTTTCCACTTCTTCCTCTCTCCAAATACTGTTCTGTAGCCATTTGGTATCACAAAGCTCCAGTGCTCATTCCCCAGGCTTGTGCACATGCTGCTCCCTCTGCCTGGAGTATCTCTATCTCCATCAGTGCCACCCTTTCTCTCTCTCTCCCTGCTGGCTTCCACTTATCCCTGGTACGTCTCAATGCAGACATCCTTGCCTGGAGGAAGTCTTCTGCTCCCTCCCAGACTGAGACACGTATCCCTCCTTTATGCTTTCAAGCTTCAGCTTCACAGCAGTTATTCCAACATGTTGAGATTGCTTAGCAGTCTATCTCCCTCACTAGATCATCAGCTTCTTGAAAACTCACATTGCCTAGTCAATTTCTGTTTATTCCACACCAGTGCAGAGCCTTGATGGAGAGCAGGCATTCAAAATGTTTTCTGAATGAATAAAGCGGCTTTTTAAAGTAATAGTGGCTATTGAGTGCTTACAGGTAAAGATGGTTTTATGGAAACAAGAATACAAGTAGATGTGCTTAAAATGTTTCAAAGAAAATAAACAGAGTATGCACCAAAACTTCTTGTAAATGTCCTGGTATTTCTTTGTCTGATATCACAATTTCTTAAGCATGTCAATATCTTTGATCCAATCTTTTGAATGCATTTTCATTTTCTCAGCACACATTTCTTAAGTGCACACTGTATTCTCCCACTGTTCTCTACTATTTTTCTAAATTATTTTCTTGAATACCAATGCTCTCTCCTTGCTATTTTCTTTACCTTCCTCATTCTTTCCTGGTTGCACTTCCCATTTAACATCCAGCCTAAGCTCATGAACTGCCACACTGACTTCTGAGCCGCTCCATATTCATCTGGCCTGGCAAGAATGACCTCTTGCAAAGAACACTTGGCTGTTCTCTACCACCCTTCCTTTGCATATTGGCTTGTAATTTAGTCGTGAACTCATCCCTTGTTAAGATCTCCTCCTTCATTTTCCCACTTCATTTTCCATCTTTTGGCCACAGCATGTTTGTATTTTCACTAAATAATATGCAGAGGTTAAGACAGGCAGTGAAATGCAAATGAACACATTCTGATCATTTTTGAGTGGGCTCATAATAGGATTTGGTGGAAAACGATGAAATGATTGGTTTAATGCAGAATTTTAAACTATCAATTGATGTCACTTATCCATGCTATTTCTGGTCACCATTTAACGTGGATAATTGTAAAGAAAATGGACAGAATGTGGAAATTAGAGACAAATGAAAAGAAAAGAAAGAGCAAGAAGTGAGAAAGAAATTAAAGTGCAATGGAGCTCAGCCAAAGACTGAGCGGAGACTTCCCTGGACTTGAAGCAGTTTCCACTGTGTTTTCTGACGGGGGAATAGTACAACCTGTGGATAAACATCCATCTAATATTTCACGTATCTGATGTACTGAGTATCTACTACGCTAAAAATCCAACAGGTTGACTGTCTGAAACGTTTCGCTTTACAACCATTCCAGTGGAGATGAGCCACTGAAGACACCCCAGTCCACAAATACTGATGCAAACAGACCCACACACACATACATACACAACTCAGTGGCACATAATTAGTGCTTTCCTAATACCAAAGGGACCTAGAGACTTGCATTTTTCTTTTAAGAAAATTTAGAAGAAAAAACGAATAGGGCTATGAAATCTCAGGCTCTTAAGTAGAGCAATAGCTAACTATTTTCTGTAGAGAAGTCAGGGGATAGAGGGTCTCATCCTTAATTCCAATATAGCTAACGTGAAACCATCTGCATTTATGCAGGGTCATTCCTGCATTAATGCAATCCCCTCTGTGCAATGTGCCCCTCAATATAATGGTACTCATTAGTGAATGTACATTTCTGTGAATATATTAGAAGGTTAAAAAAAATTAGCCTTTGTTTATAATTAGAAAATATCAGTAACAATGTATTTTAATTCATGGACTTTTTTGAATACATTAAAATTACAATGAAGTAACCCCTCTCCCACCTCCGCCTCAGACCCCATAAAAGTTCAAGTCCTTATACCGGCATGCATTGTCTTGTCCCTGTCAAAATGTTTTTGATGTGTTTGGTGGCAGTAGGTGTTTCCAGTTATTTATATATATTGTGCTATGTGCTTAGTCGCTCAGTCATGTCCAAATCTTTGCAAGTCCATGGACTGTAGCCCGCCAGGCTCCTCTGTCCATGGGGATTCTCCAGGCTAGAATACTGGAGTGGGTTGCCATTCCCTCCTTCAGGGGATCTTCCCAACCAGGGGTCAAAGCCAGGTCTCCCGCATTGCAGGCAGATTTTTTACCATCTGAGCCACCAGGGAAGCCCACGTTTATATATATATACACAACATGGTGAATGTTCCTTTTGAGCCACTCTGTATCTTCAATGGCAGGTATTGAAAGTTGTGCTTATTTGGGTAATTACTACCTTAGCGGTGTATAGAAAAAGACAATTGGATGAAGGAGGTTTACTTGAAGGCATTATATTATTAGGTGGATAGAACATTCCTGGAATATGTGCCCCCACAAATGATATTACAGGAAGGTTTGAGACTTCTGTGCAACACACATCATTTTATGGTGAAAAGGATATCACTGTGGCAAAATCATCATGTATTAACATCCTATTAACATGCAGGATTTGTAATAACAAATGAATTATTTGTTATTACAAATCTGTAATAACAAATCTTACAGAGTCAATTTGTCCTTTGTAATATTTACACACTTGTTCCATGGACCTGTGTTATACTTCTGGGCTCCATCAGGGACACCTAAAGTTGGCTTAACCATTGAGACCTGGGCAGAAGACTGAAGGCTGATGGTAAGAAGGTAAAGAAAACATGATAATGGCCAGGGAAACTTCATCTCTGGAGGATCTCAATGGTAAATAACTTGAATTTCCCCAGAGACGGGATTGCTGTTCATGTGCTTTTAGAACAAACTTACTTCAGGGAGGTGAAGTTAGGTCAAGATAGCTGTGGGACTGAGATACTGGATGAGAATCTCCTTGAGCAGGATCCAGTGGAGCATAACTGTTGATGCTGTTGGTAAGTTGGATGAGGGCGATGTCTAGGGCCTCCTCGCTAGGGGGCAGTACCTCCAACCAATTAGGCTATACCTTTGAGAAATGAGAGAAAAGCAAGGCTCATTCTAATACAGGACAATGTGTGTATGCATGTGTCTGCTAAGTTGCTTCAGTTGTGTCCAACACTATGTGACCCTATGGACTATAGCCCACCAGGCGCCTCTGTCCATGAGGATTCTCCAGGCAAGGATACTAGAGTCAGCTGCCATGCCCTTCTCCAGGGGATCTTCCTGACCCAGGGATCAAATCTACGTCTCTTATGTCTCCTACATTGGCAAGTGGGTTCTTTACCTCTAGTGCCACCTGGGAAACCCAATCGGAGACTATAAGGCAGCTAAAGAAATGGAAAAGACTTGAAAGTGGAGATTTAGAACAGCAGAATGGTTAGGAACAGGGACCACCAGATGGCCTGACACTCAGATCTGCCACTTAGCTGTGTGTCCTGAGGCGAGTTACTGAACTTATCTAGATCCCAGTTTCCTCATCTGAAACAAGGACTAACACCAGCAGTCACCCACTTCTCTTAACCCACAGCTGTTCCATAACTTACGCTTTTATCATCTCACCCCTCACTGGCCATGGCCAGCTTGGCTGGGTGTCCATTTAATGCATGTGATCCTGAGGAGTCAGCAAATTCTTTCGAAAGATGCTGCTTTAACATTTATGGGTACTGTTAGGGGGGCATTTTGTCTGGGATTCCAGGCTTTAGACAAAGCTTACCAAGTTTCAACAGCCAGCGCTTTTTGGCTGCTCTGAGATAGGACTAAGTTGGTCTTGACTCCCTCGCTCCTGGCCCTTGTAAGCACCACACAATCCCTAGGGTATGGAGCACTGGGAGGGGAAAACTCAGGATTCAGTCATCACACAGTTACTGGTAGGAGGCCTCAAGTGCTGCCTTGTAGGGACTACCTGCAGTGTATTACTTGCAGATAACTGTGTCAAGAGAAACCCTAGGACTAGAACTATCTGCCATTCTTAATTCTTTTTCCCTCTGTCCTTTCAAATGTGTTGCTACTCCTGAAATAATTACAAACATAGAATCTTAAAAAAAGTAATTCAACTAACATATGTGTGTGTATATACATACGTGTGTGTGCTCAGTCATATCTGACTCTGCAACCCCATGGACTACAGCACACCAGGCTCCTCTGTCCATGGGATTACCCAGGCAAGAATACTGGAGCACATTGCTATTTCCTACTCCGGGTATTTTCCCAATCCAGGGATCAGACTCACATCTCTTGCGTCTCCTGCATTGGCAGACAGATTCTTTACTACTGAGTCACTTGGAAAGCATATATATCTATATATACATACACAAACATGTGGACATTCATAGGTACACACATATATGTACATGTGCATGTTTTATATCAGGACTAAGTTTCAAATAAAAAGAGCTAAAAAATATTCTTGGTCATCTTGGAGCAAGGTTTCATAATAGACTATCAAGCAGAAAAAGTGGCATTATTAGTCTAGTGTATGTTAGAAAATCAAGGATTTTCAACTGTATAAGCAAATGAAAGGGTGAACTTTTCAATATTTCAAGGTCTCTATATTGACAAAGTGTTCACAACCTGCCTGCGGCTATAATCTTGCAACTGCTTTAAGCAAAGAGCACTAAATCTACCTCTTAATAGTCTGAGACACACGGAAATTTCAGGTGTTTCAGAAAACAGTAAAAATGATTCATTAGATCATTCTGAAGATATTCTGAATGAGCATCTCAACTGAATACTATGGAATACTTTACACTGGAGGTCTTGTCTACAAAATTAAACATCAGTCATTAAGTGTCAGGTGCAGAAATAGATTACATTTGGAAATTTGGCCAAATTCTATCTTGCATTATAATGCTTTAAGATTTTTCTTCAACTATATTTTCAAAGATCCATAAATATAAAAATAACAATCACAGTAAAAAATCTATGATAATATTATTACATCATCTAACCTGGTTGTCCAGAAAGGTATCTAGCAACCTGGCCATCCAAACTAAGAATTGTAGGTAAGAAAGATCAGCATGATTCAATCATTCATTTCACTTGGGGGTTACACCATCCTGGAGAGCAATCAGGCAATTTATTTTTTTCATTGTTTAAATTTTCTAAAGATTCTGCACTTGTATTTTTAAAACTATTTTTTGCTAGATTTCCAAATCATAACATTAGGGGAAATAATCTAAAAATCTCTATGAGTAGCCATTTTAAAAAGGGTAGTATTAGAAACAGACACATTTATTTTCTGTATCTTTAGAAATGAAATTATTTCCCTTTTGTCTTTGATAAACTGTTGCCGTTTGAGATTTTTTATATTTAACAACCCTTTGAGACAACACCAAGTTGAAATATGGCATGTATGTCCCATAAAAATTGTGTCTAGAGTTTTGGAGTTTCACCAAGTTCAAAGACAACTAGTCTACAGAAGAGTGGATAACGTTTTGTAAAGGAAAAGAAGGTAGAAGCAGTGACTGGTAAGCCTTCAGTTACAAAAAATTTGATCATACTCTTTGGTTAGCTAGAAGTGGAAATTGATAGAGACAGAGTAATGGGGGAAAGTAGGTGATTAAATAGTAAATCCTACTAAGGGATCATAAGTAAAGAAAAAAGTATGGGAGATCCCTGTAAGTTAATGATTATCTGGAAAGCAGGTTTGCCTAACAATAAAACTGAGAAGGGAATAAATAAATCATGGGAAATCCATAGAATAGAAAATTATGCAGCCAATAGAAATCATACCTTCACTGATTAGTGATAAAAGAAGATGCTCATAGCAGGTAAAATGAAAGACATAAAACTTTACATATTGTATTACAACTTTGAAATAATAATGTATGCATATAGAAAACACTAAGAGGAAACACTAGTGTTAACATCTTGAGAGTGAGATCGTGCATGTTTTCTTATGTTTTTTTGATTTTTCCAAATTTTTTACTATGAGCATGTAATGCTCAAGTCAATCATGTGTATGTGTGGTTCTGATCTAACATTAGCTTGTTTGTTGCTTAAATGTGAACAGTTTCAAATATGAAAATGACAGAGGGTCAAGTTCAATGTTAAGGTTAATGCCACCTGAAATAGAAGTATTCTATTTAGATTCCAGGTACGTATCTGATAGCAATTGGAAACCTAAAGGAGGCGGCAATTGTATGAAATGTATTCTAGGCCTGAACTGGTAGAGAAAATGCTCAGTGGAGAAAGGGCCATGCAGGTTTCATTCTGTCATTCCAAGATATAAAAATATATCTTGAATTTAAACTTTCAAATAAAGACATTTATCTCCAGTTCAAAGGCACTCCTGGAGAGACCCTCAAATACTTTCCTTTTTGCTACATCTAATGCTATTCTTCTTCATTTGAAAACAAAATATTTAATGTAAAGCAAATGTACAATTAAAGTAAAGCAGCCACCAGAGATGAAGGGAACTCAGTGTTTTCTCATGGGGTTGTTGGGGGGTGGGTGGGGGGATCATGAGAGCTACTCTTGAGAAGGAAACGTGTGTCTCCTTTAGTATATTACATCCACACACCACTCTGGTTCTGCACAAGCCTGGGGCAACAAAGTCAACTTGCTGTTAGAAAAGCAAAAACGGGCTTCCCTGGTGGCTCAGTGGTAAAGAATCTGTCTGCCAATGCAGGAGACATGGTTTCGGTCCCTGATTCGGGAGGACTCCACATGCTGCTGAGCAACTAAGCCCCTGCACCCAACTATTGAGCCTGTGGTCTAGAGCCCAGGAGCTATAACTACTGAGTCCACATGTTGCAACTGTGCTCCGAAACAAGAGAAGCCTTTGCAATGAAAAGCTTGTGCACTGCAACTTGAGTAGTCCCCATCACCACAATTCACAACAAAACATTTACAAAAAAATAACTTTTTGAGGAAGGAACTTATAAACCTCAAAACAGAGCTAAAAGTCAAACTCTGACAAATAAAAAATTATCTGTATTAATAATTTACAAAATAAATTTCATGATAAATAGTGCCTGTGCATGCGTAAATTATCTTTAATCTATACCATGTGTAAGTTTAATGAACACATAAGTACGTCAATTAGAATTCATACCCCAGGATAGTTAGCATCTGAAGATCATTATCAAGAGTTCACATTCTAGGGATGGCTATGTCATACACTTCAAATATCATCATCTGTACCACAGGGTTGGAGTAACGGTAAAAATAATTATTCTTTAAAAAATGAGTGGTATTTGAGAGGTGGTTTCCTAGAAAGATTACACAGTTCTCTCTGCCCTTCCATGTATGAGACAGAAGCACTCAGCAGGACAAATAGCACTCAAGGTGTAGAACTCCTTTTAGCTGTGTGTCCCTTAATGGAAGACCTTATCAGCTATCTGAGACAGAGGGCTTCCTGTCTTGCCACCTTAATATCCTTGCATCTTCTTTAGACGAAACCTTGCATTAAAGCTAATTGTCAGGAGTTCCTAAATGGGCAAAGAGTAGACTAGTTTTGCGCCTGCATGCTACTAAGGTCTGGCAGGATACAGATTAACATTGCTTTCATTTTAACGTAGGGGGAAAGACCTGTATCTTCCCATACCCTCATTTCTAGAAGTCACTGGTATTTAACACAAAAGCCTGACAACTATATAACTCAGTTCAAGGGTCACTTTCTTTTTCAACATTTTGCTTTTCTCCTTTATGTTTCCCACCATACAGGGTACTGTATTTATTATATTATACTGCAAAGCATTGACTTTTTTTTGTATGTATATCTTTTCTGATTGTGGGTTTGTTTCTTCATACTTAAAAGTTTAGAGTAGGGAACATTTTAACTTCATCCCAGGACGGTGCTTTTTAATATTTGTAGCTATAAATTTAACAGTGGCTCTATGTTAAACTTCAGGTTAAAAAAAAATAGTGAGAGCTTAGCACCACTGGAAATTCCTGGGAATGTCTCAAATTCTATTCTGTGTGCCTTCTTCTCATTAGCACACCATTCTGGGCTGTGGGTTTCTTGGACAAAATTCTGCATCCCTGTGCAAACATCATAGGGGCCTATCTCAGTACATGTGCCTGACAATCACCTGGTCAGGCCACATTTGGAAGTTAAAGACAAAAAATATATGAATGTAACTCCTCTAGGCTATTGCAATGCCATAGGCTATTGTTTTCCATGAGGGGAAGAATGAGTTTGTAGCAATATTAATAAGCAAGACTCAACTATTTGGGAGAATCTGGGAGCAATGAAACCTGCCACTTACACATATTTCCTACACTTATTTTTTCCCTAGGAAAAATAGTTTTAAACTTGCTGCTCCAATAAGACCCCATAAATCACATTGTTTCTTTATCCCATTAATTTAGTGTGAACATTCTATACCAAAAATAATATTGGGGAATAATGCTGAGAAGTTGGTGATGGACAGGTAGGCCTGGCATGCTGCAGTCCATGGGGTCGCAAAGAGTCGGACACGACTGAGCTGAACTGAACTGAATGCTGAGAAAGCTCCAGAGCTAGAGAATGAATACTGTTTCTAGAAAAGGATGTCTTACATTATATAAGCTTCATTCTATAAATACGTTTAGCAGAAGTGTCATTCTGCATTATTTTTGCTACAATATGTTATTCTGAGGATCTGTTATAGTGGTGGCTTGCAGATCCACTATACTAAAATTTCCATATTGACAGTCACAAGAGAGAAAATAATCTAAATACCAAATAAACTGTCAAAAAAGATATGGTTTGGTGGTTGTGGATACAGTCTCTTATTTTAAAATGAATAGATTATTTTAATTTTAAGAGGCAGAAAATAAGTCTTTTCTGTTCTAAGACTTTGACTTGTTTTTCATTTATTGTTCTGCTAGTCTAAAAAAGGAAGTCTAACATTTTGTAACTGATGGACAGCAATGAATTCTTTTTCACTGAAACACCCACACTTAAAACTTCTTGCAGTTTTTAAGGCAAGGCTGGGTTAGAAAGAAGATGATGAGAATATGTCAACTTAACTAAGATGAACATCTGGCTTCTAGAGCCACCAAATAAAGGAAAAAATGTAGGATGTAAAACATATTTAATCATATGAAAGTTTTCTGATGGAAAAACCTAATGGACAGAGAATCTGAAAGCTTGTGTAGATTAACAAAAATGCAGAGTTGAAATTTGTGTTTTTACATGAGAGTAAATATACATCTTAAAGAAAACAGTTTTTAAACAGAATTAACAAATAGAAGACATTGAACAATCCAGAATGTTGCCTTCTATTCAAGAAAGACTTACTTAGCACCTGTGCCATATATTGAAAGCAGTATTGGTGATATAAAGATGAAGACAATCTCCTAGGATACATATGTACATCATCACTTATTTCTGTTGTAAGTTAGTCAGCTTTTATCCTCATTGCTCTAACTTTACTCTTATTGACCCAGGGATCGACCCCAGGTCTCTTGCATTACAGGCCGATTCTTTATCATCTGAGCCGCCAGGGAAATTCCCACTCTTTTTGGAGTTACCATTTTTCAATGCAAAAATAAAACAGAGCGAAAGCAAAATTATTTTTACTTCCTCCATAAGTTAGAAGCCTCTATGACAAAGGTTCTTAAATTTTAGTGTAGAAAATTACTTGCTTGGACAAAAGAACTCTATTGAGACATAGGGGTGGGACCAAAGAGACTAGTTTTAAACAAGCCCAGGAGAGAGCTGAAACACAGATGCTTAAAAACCACCAATTGAGATACAACCACTGCCCTAAGAACTGTAACAGCATCTATTCTTTTCCAGCATGTTAGATGACATTCCACAGGCTTACACGGCCTGCACTTGCCTAGCTTTAAGACCAAAGAAAGAGCCTGGGAACAGCAACAGAGACATCAGTGGTTTAATAGATGGGCAAGCTTACATGTCTGAAGCAAAATCCTGGAGCAAGACCCCACCACGTGTGGTGGATGGTGGGCAGGACATGGTGGAAGTCATTGCTCCCAAGTGGAAGGGGAGATGAATTACCAGTTATAGGGAAAATGACATCAGCTGGGCTCATTAGTTACCAGGAAACCAGGAGAGAGGCACACCCCTCACCACCCCTTTGATAAGAAGAATCACTAGCTGGGGCCTCAGGCAAGTGTGCAGGAAGATGAGTCATGAGCACAGGGTAGGGATAAAGAATCTGCCTGCAGTGCAGGAGACCAGGTTCTATCCCTGAGTCAGGAAGATCCTCCAAAGAAGGAAATGGCAATCCACTCCAGTATTCTTTCCTGGAAAACCCTATGGACAGAGGAGCCTGGTGGGCTACAGCCCACTGGGTCGCAAGGGTCAGACATGACATAGTGACTAAACCACCACCACCATAGGTGAAGCAGGCACTAGTCAAGCAGGAGATGTATGGAAAGCAAGAGAATAGCCATCTTGGGTGGTCTGACCATATAAAACAAAACTCTGCTATAAAAAAAAAAAAAAGAGGTTTGCTGGAAAATTTTTAAAAACTGGCTCTCAGGGTAGAGTGAAGCTGATTTGTAGGGTCTGCCTATTTCCATGGTGTAAATACTCCCAGCATGGCTAATTTCAAGCCACTAAAATGAAATTACTGGATGTGGAGTTGGCAAAAGATGCTTAGTGGTACATCATTATGTTCACCAGGTAGAACAGTAAACTGGAGTCAGAGAATTAGAAATTGAGGTTTGAGGAATTTATTACCTTCATTTTAAATTATAGTTATTTTCCAAGTTTATAAAATTTTAAAAATGGCTTTAACAACCACTCACAGCATTCCTGAAAATTTTAATAATTGGCTCTCAAAAACCAGCATAAGTCAGCTTCAGCACATTGGCTGGACGAGTCATTTTATTTTGACTTTTTACATGACTATTTCACATCAGTTTGATAGATATGTAAAAATGAAGAAAAAGATTCTACCAGTTAACCTTATAGCTGCTGCTATATGCAAATAAAATCAAGTCAAAGTTAATATTTTTATATGCAGTGACTAACAAATTGTGTTTTTATTCAAACTTCTTTTACACCCAAAAGATATAGGAAGTTACCAGGAAGATGGAGGCAAAGCAAATTTGAGTCACCAGGGACTATCCTTACTAAATGTGAACACTGGAGGTTCAAACACTGAGAAAAGCATGCCTTGAAGTATGGCATGGGGAATACGGTACTTCTAACTCATGGGCATTTTTGCTCAAGTGCTACTCTACTATTTTTATTTCTATTTTTGCTCATGTGTTAGCTCTGAAACTTTCCAGCAGCCTCCAACCGTTTTGGCACCAGAAACTGGTTTTGTGGAAGACCATTTTTCTACAGACCAGGTTTTGGGGGTATGGTTTCAGGATGATTCCAATGTATTACATTTAATGTGCACTTTATCTCTATTATTATTACATCAGCTCCATCTCAGATCATCAGGCATTAGATTCCAGAAGCTGGGGACTGCTGCTAAATAGGTATCCATGGGCTGTGGTAACAGCAACAATTACCATTCCTCTTTCCACAGTCAGGAAACAGAGGAATACATGTCCTAGTGAAATTTCTACCCAAGGAGTTAATAGCAGATGAGAACTTTGAGGTCAATGTTTTTTTTAAGCCACAGGTTGGCTATAAAGGAAATATACAAAATGACTATTCCCTACAAGCTTTTTAGCATGAATACTATTAAGAGTATATCCTCTGCTGCTGCTGCTGCTAAGACGCTTCAGTCGTGTCCGACTCTGTGCGACCCCATAGACGGCAGCTAACCAGGCTCCGCCATCCCTGGGATTCTTCAGGCAAGAATACTGGAGCGGGTTGCCATTTCCTTCTCCAGTGCTAATTAAATAAAACTGTTGGTCATATTTTTCTCCTTTTGTACTGTCTTTAGAGTCATGTTTAATATAGGATTTATTTACCTAGCTGGCCTAGATACGAGTCTCTTTAGGAAGCTCTGAGATCTTGTTCCCTTTTCTACTTCATTATATTTTGAACGCCTCGCACCAAAACTTCAGAAACAAGGCTGATAAAAACTAGTATTCAGAAATTAAGTGTACTGCTTAAGTCCTGAAATTGAGTTAGAAACTGATTCTCTGGATTATTTCCCTATACAATAGATGGAAAAAAAAGATATTGTGTTTAAAAACCCAACTGTTATGGTTTACACTGGTAACAATTCACCATTGGCATAAAGAGGGAAGTACTTCTGAAATGAAACAAAACAAAACAAAACAAAACATCTTCCCTGTGTCTTTCTCTGCAAATGTAGAACTAACTCCCACTTAGACATCAGTAGTATAGTCAGAGGTAAACTTTTAGACTTTGACTGAGCCTCTTATTTGGACACCTCCTCCCTCTCATTTCACAATTCTTCAAACACACAACCTGCCTGAAAGTTAAAGTGTTAGTCACTCAGTCGTGTCTGACTTTTTGTGACCCCATGGACTGTAGCCCACCAGGCTCCTCTGTCCATGGAATTTTTCAGGCAAGAATACTGGAGTGAGTTGTCATTTCCTTTTCCAGGGGATCTTCCTGACCCAGGGACTGAACCGGGTCTCCCGCATTGTGGGCAGATTCTTTACCGTCTGAGCCACCAGGGAAGTGTTAACAACCTGCCTATCCCTTCACAACATCTCTTCCCTTGGTCATTGCCCCTTTGGCATTCCCACTGTGGTTTGTTCCACATTAGGAGTCAGTCTATTCATTCTGTCTCCTGAGTTTAGAAGCTGCATAACACAGTAGCTCCACTACTGTGGGCTTACTACCTGTTAATGCAGGATTTTCATTAGAAGACTAAAATGTTCAAAGTTAGAGTTTATATGTATTTACCATTTGTTAACCTTGCAAAATGTAAGGATAATTTTGATCATGATTTTATAAGAACTCATGGAACACTAACGAGGTTTTTAGTTATATATACCAGGTTTAATATTAATACAGGATAAACCAAAGAACTGTAAATTTTCCTCAGTAATGTATTTGATCCTGTGCTACAAAAGCCATCCATTTACTAAGTGAGCAGTTGAAGAAATTAACTCCTTTCTTTTCTCTAATAATGTAGAACATCTATATTCACTACAGATTTTCAGTGAGATTCACTAAGTAAAAATTTTCAGCCTAGTACAGCCTATGTTTTATTCCACAAATTGCAAATATAAACTAAAAAAAAAAGTACATTTTTCAAATAATTTTTAAATGAATTAAATGCATTGTTTTCCCCTTAATCTCCAGTTTCAGAATGGCAAAAAATAAATTACCAAATTTTAGTTTTCCATTATGGTGTTATTAGTCATCAATAATATCAAATATCAGTTCAATATGTTATTTTTCTTTCTAAAATAAAGACATTTTGTAATTTATTTCAAGAAACCTATACACAAGATATGTTCCCAGTATGAACTAAAATATCCATTTTTCACATTCAGATATAATTTAGGCAAGATAAAAATGGAACTTATCTGACAATATGCTATGAATTGTCAAAAATCTTCATCCAAAATAAAACAGACCCATATAAAATATTAACAATAGCCTGTGCCTGAAATAAAACTTTAAAGAGATAATTATAAAGCAAGTCAGCCTATCTAATTGTACTTATTTTAATAACAGAAAGTACATATAAAGTTTCATTATAATTATATACCTAAGGTGATCTGCTATATACCCTTAAACTTCTTTGAAAAATTAATAGGCAATCAAAATCAAATTCTTTTTTCCAGCAAAGGAGAATGATCACCTTATGCAATTAGTTTAAAGACACCTTCTTTCATATGAAGTAGGAAAAGATTAGCTTGTTATCCCAGTTTCTTGCTAACCTAGTTGTGGGTGGAAGAGATGAGACCTGAAGATAACTTATAGGGTTGAGTCCATCCTATAAGCACCTCCACTCTGGCCTTATTTCTTGGCCATTTCCGGCATTTAAATCCAAACATATGCAAAAAAAAAACAAACAGATTCTGCGACACACTAGACTTATAATTCATATCTGAAAACATACTTTAAGCCTAAGGTAGGCAGGGTGCAAACTCCAATCCTCAGGAAGATTATATTTTCAAAGACAGACAACATACATGACTACTTTCAATTAGAAATAACAATAGTGGGAAAATCTACAAACAGGGTATGAGTGTCTATCCTGCCACGTGATTCTAACAGTTTGGGGAGACTTTACCTTAGCATTTCCAATTTACAGCTTCCTTTCCTGACAAGGTATTTGCTTAAATACACTGATGCAACTTCAATGGGAAAGGGGAAGAGATTAGCACTGGAACCATACAGGTTCTTTCCAAACTCTTTTTAAAACGCTGATTTGATAGTCTTTAAGGCAATTTGACCCAGTAGTCCCCTTAAGGTGTGTTTATTTTAACACATAATGTCTTTCAATTTAAAAAAAATGTATGAGGAAGTTCTATTTATATTGATATAAGCTTAACACTTAAGCTAACAATAGGTACCTAATATGTGCTGGGTACTCAGCTAGATATATTTACCTAATTTGTTTTTGAATATCAGGTCCTCCAGAAATTCTTAGTGTAGACTTGCATTACTGGAGAAGGAAATGGCAACCCACTCCAGTATTCTTGCCTGGAGAATCCCAGGGACAGTGGAGCCTGATGGGCTGCCATCTGTGGGGTCGCACAGAGTAGGACACGACTGAAGCGACTTAGCAGCAGCAGCAGCAGCAGCAGCAGCAGACTTGCATTAAATCTTGAGTGATGTACAGAATTGTCATATTCCTTGGATAGAGAATACAGCCAGGTGGTATTTTCAGGAGTATGGAGAGTCATTGCCTCCTTGGACTAAGAGAATAAAGAGTGTTGCCACACATAGGTACAGAAAGAAAAGAATATATATAGAAAAGAATCTGAAAATAAAACTTCAGAAGGACAACACAGAAGCCCTAGTAAAGATTAGAAAAATTTCAGTGCATAGGTTCAAGTCACAGAAGAGGAATGTGAAGTGAAAGTTGCTCAGTTGTGTCCAACTCTTTACAACCCCATGGACCATACAGTCCATGGAATTCTCCAGGCCAGAATACTGGAGTGGGTAGCCTTTCCCTTCTTCAGGGGATCTTCCCAACCAAGGGATCAAACCCAAGACTTGTGCATTGCAAGCGGATTCTTTACTAGCTGAGACACAAGGGAAGCCCATAGAAGAGGAATAAATAGAGGATAATTGTGATTTTTTTCTGGGAGGATACGGACTGGGGAGGAAGTGTTGGAAGACATGGGGGTTGGCGTAGGGACAGAGAATTTCATAGGAGTATATGGTAACATGTTTCCTTGTTCTCTATCTTGGGTCTAATTAGCTTAAACTCAGCTGTCAGGGATAGACAAAACAGAGAACACCATAACACGCTCTAACTCTGGAACAAATAAATCTTCTCATTACAAGGACCTTAATGACTCATGAGTCCAACAATTGAAGAATTAACTCTCCAATTTGCCATTCCCCTGGATGACTTACTTTCGGGTAACAAAAGTAAAACAGATAATAGTCCTCTTCAGTGATACAATTCTTAAACTCATTCAGTGTTACAGTTAGTGAATAAACACTTTATAGCAAAACCTATAAGCTCCTTCAGCAATGAAAAGGTCTTGTACATTTTTAGATATTTGGATATACAGACTGAAAACTCATGATATGCAGAAACTTTCACATTTGCCTTTTAAGACCCTTTCTTCATAATCTTCCTGTGAATGGTAACAGAAAACAAATACGCAAAGCTCCTTTCAGGTCTACGAAATGAACAAACAACTCTAACAACCTAACATGCCAGGTTTCTATGCAATATTGCTCTTTGCAGCATTGGACTTTAGTTCCATCACCAGTCATTTCCACAACTGGGTGTTGTTTTTGCTTTCGCTCTGTCACTTCATTCTTTCTGGAGTTATTTCTCCACTGATCTCCAGTAGTAATTGGGCACCTACTGACCTGGGAAGTTCATCTTTCAGTGTCCTATCTTTTTGCCTTTTCATACTGTTCATGGGGTAAAATGCTAAAGGATAGCATTTAGTCCAAGATGGCAGCATAGAAGGACGTTTGCTCATTTTCTCCTGGGAGAACTCCAAAATCACAACTCGCTGCTGAACAACCATCAACAGGAGAAGGTTGGATCCCACCAAAAAAAGATACCTCACATCCAAGGGCAAAGGAGAAGCCCCAGAAAGACAGTAGGAGGGGCAAAATCACAATTAGAATCAAACCCCATAACCACCAGAGATGCTTGGAGGGCTCAAACAAACCTTGTATGCACCAGGACCCAGACACCCTGAAGAGACTGAGCCAGAACTGTAACTGAATGTCTCCTGTGGAGGTATGGGTCAGTAGTGGGCTGCTGCAGGGGCAGGGGCTCTGGGTGCAGTACACCTGGGTATGGCATAAGCCCTCTGGTAGGAGGTTGCCATTAAACCCACCGTAGAGCCCCCAGAACTTACACAGGACTGGGGAAACAGACTCTTGGAGGGCACAAACAAAACCTTGTGTGCACCAGGACCCAGGAGAAAGGAGCAGTGACCCCACAAGAGACTGACCCAGACTTGCCTGTGAGTTAGTGTCCAGGAGTCTCCAGCAGAGGCGTGGATCTGCAGTGGCCAGCTGCAGGGTCAAGGGCACTGAGTGCAGCAGTGCCTGCATGGGAGCTTTGAAGGAGGTGGCCATGATCTTCATTACCTCTACCATAGTCTGGCCTCAGGTCAAACAACAGGGAGGGAACATAGCCCCAACAGAAAATTGGATTAAAGATTTACTGAGCATGGCCCCACCCATCAGAACAAGACCCAGTTTCCCCCTCAGTCAGTCTCTCCCATCAGGAAGCTTCCATAAGCCTCTTATCCTAATCCATCACAGGGCAGACAGACTGGAACCTACAATCACAGAAAACTAACCAATCTGATCACATGGACCACAGCCTTGTCTAACTCAATAAAACTATCAGCCACGCCCTGTAGGGCCACCCAGGAAGGACAGGTCATGATGGAGGGTTATGACAAAATGTGGTCCACTGAAGAAGGGAATGGCAATATTCTTGCCTTGAGAACCCCATGAACAGTATGAAAAGGCAAAAAGATAGGACACTGAAAGATGAACTTCCCAGGTCAGTAGGTGCCCAATTACTACTGGAGATCAGTGGAGAAATAACTCCAGAAAGAATGAAGTGACAGAGCGAAAGCAAAAACAACACCCAGTTGTGGAAATGACTGGTGATGGAACTAAAGTCCAATGCTGCAAAGAGCAATATTGCATAGAAACCTGGCATGTTAGGTCCATGAATCAAGCCAAATTGGAAGCGGTCAAACAGGAGATGGCAAGAGTGAACATTGACATTTTAGGAATCAGTGAACTAAAATGGACTACAATGAGAGAATTTAACTCAGGTGACCATTATACCTACTACTGTGGGCAAGAATCCCTTAGAAGTAATGAAGTAGCCATCATAGTCAACAAAAGAGTCCGAAATGCAGTACTTGGATGCAGTCTCAAAAATGACAGAATGATCTGTTCGTTTCCAAGGCAAACCATTCAATATCACAGTAATCCAAGTCTATGCCCCGACCAGTAATGCTGAAGAAGCTGAAGTTGAATGGTTTTATGAAGACCTTCAAGACTTTCTAGAACTAACACTCAAAAGAGAGTCCTTTTCATTATAGGGGACAGGAATGCAAAAGAAGGAAGTCAAGAGATACTTGCAGTAATCAGGTAAATTTGGCCTTGGAGAATAAAGCAAAGCAGGGCAAAGGCTAACAGAGTTTTGCCAAGAGAACGCAATGGTCATAGCAAACACCCTATTCCAACAACACAAGAGAAGACTCTACACATAGGTATCACCAGAAGGTCAATACTGAAATCAGATTGGTTATATTCTTTGCAGCCAAAGATGGAGAAGCTCTATACAGTCAGCAAAAACAAGACCAGGAGCTGACTGTGGCTCAGATCATGAACTTCTTATTGCCAAATTCAAACTTAAATTGAAGAAAGTAGGCAAAACCACTAGACCATTCAGGTATGACCTAGATCAAATCCCTTACGATTATACAGTGGAAGTGAGAAATAGATTCAAGGGATTAGATCTGATAGACAGAGTGCCTGAAGAACTATGGACAGAGATTTGAGACATTGTACAGGAGGCAGTGATCAAGACCATCCCTAAGAAAAAGTAATGCAAAAAGGCAAAATGTTTGTCTGAGGAGGCATTACAAATAGCTGTGAAAAGACACAAAAGGCAAAGGAGAAAAGGAAAGATATACCCATTTGAATGCAGAGTTCCAAAGAACAGCAAGGAGAGATAAGAAAACCTTCCTCAGTGATCAATGCAAAGAAATAGAGAAAACAATAGAATGGGGAAGACTAGAGATCGCTTCAAAAAAAATCAGAGATACTAGGGGAACATATCTTGCAAAGGTGGGCATAATAAAGGACAGAAATGTTACGGACCTAACAGAAGCAGAAGATTTTAAGAAGAGGTGGCAAGAATATACAGAAGAATTGGACAAAAAAGATCATGATCCAGGTAACCACAATAGTGTGATCACTCACCTAGAGAAAGACATCATGGAATGTGAAGTCAAATGGGAAACCAGATAACCTTAGGAAACCAGATAACCATGATAGTGTGATCATTCGCCTAGAGCCAGATATCCAGGAATGTGAAGTTAAGTGGGCCTTAGGAAGCATCACTAGGAACAAAGCTAGTGGAGGTGATGGAATTCCAGTTGATTATTTCAACTCCTAAAAGATGATGCTGTGATAGTGCTGCACTCAATATGCCAGCAAATTTGGAAAACTCAGTAGTGGCCACAGGGCTGGAAAAAGTCAGTTTTCATTCCAATCCCAAAGAAAGGTAATGACAAAGAATGTTCAAACTACTGCCCAATTGCACTCATCTCACACTCTAGCAAAGTAATGCTCAAAATTCTCCAAGTCAGGTTTCAACAGTACATGAACTGTGAACCTCCAGATGTTCAAGCTGAATTTAGATAGAGGCAGTGAAACAAGAGATCAAATTGTCAATATCCGCTGGATCATCAAAAAAGCAAGAGAGTTCCAGAAAAACATCTACTTCTGTTTTACTGACTACACCAAAGGCTTTGTGTGGTTCACAACAAACTGTGGAATATTCTTCAAGAGATGGGAATACCAGACCACCTTATCTGCCTCTTGAGAAATCTGTATGCAGGTCAGGAAGCAACAGTTACAACAAGACATGGAACAACAGACTGGTTCCAAATTGGGAAAGGGGTACATCACCCTGCTTATTTAACTTATATACAGAGTACATCATGAGGAATGCCGGGCTTGATGACACAAAAGCTGGAATCAAGATTGCCGGGAGAAGTATCAATAACCTCAGATATGCAGATGACACCACTCTTATGGCAGAACGTGAAGAAGAACTAAAGAGCCTCTTGACGAAAGTGAAAGAAGAATGAAAAAATTGGCTTAAAACTCAACATTCAGAAAACTAAGATCATGGCATCTGGTCCCATCACTTCATGGCAAATAGATGTGGAAACAATGGAAACAGTGAGAGACTTTATTTCCGTGGGCTCCAAAATCACTGCAGATGGTGACTGATCCATGAAATTAAAAGATGCTTGCTTCTTGGAAGAAAAGCTATGAGCAACCTAGACAGCATATTAAAAAGCAGAGACATTACTTTGCCAACAAAGGTCCGTCTAGTCAAAGCTATGGTTTTTGCAGTAGTCATGTATGGATGTGAGAGTTGGAGTATAAAGAAAGCTGAGCACCTAAGAATTGATGCTTTTGAACTGTGGTGTTGGAGAAGATTCTTGAGAATCCCTTGGACTGCAGGGAGATCCAACCAGTCCATCCCAAAGAAAATCAGTCCTGAATATTCATTGGAAGGACTGATGCTAAGGCTCAAGCTCCAATACTTTGGCCACTTGATGTGAAGAACTGACTCATTGGAAAAGACCCTGATCCTGGGAAAGATGAAGGCAGGAGGAGCAGGGGACAACAGAGGATGAGATGGTTGGATGGCATCACGGAAGTGATGGACATGAGTTTGAGTAAGCTCCGGGAGTTGCTGATGAACTGGGAAGCCTGGTGTGCTGCAGTCCATGGGGTTGCAAAGACTCAGACACGACTGAGCAACTTAACTGAAATGATAGCATAATTTAACTATCATAGTTTTATGAATTATTAGGAGTACTCAAGCTGTTTTTAATGTTTCCAATTAAAACTAAAAAAAGCAAAAAAAAAAAAAAAACTATAGAAAAAATCCTGTAACTTTTACATCTTTTTTGTGCAGCATCCTCCATCCACAGTGAGCAGCATCTCTACCCTCCTACCCCACATTCAATCTGTAATCAGGATTCTCCATCTACTAAATTATTCTTGATTCCATCTCTATATACCACGAAGTCATCATCTCTGGGCTGGGCTACTTCCAAATGCTCCTAAAGATTAGCCAGCATTTATATATACTTTATTTCCCTCACTTCTGTTCTCTGTGATTTCAGCAGAGTGTCCTTATAAAAATGTAAATACAGGCATGCCATTTTCCTGTTTAAAACTCTTAAAGGTTTATCATTGTATAAAAGCAAAACATCTCAACAAGGTCCCCAATCCACAGAGGTGTGAATCACTCAGAAAACGGTAATAAAAAACCTGATGCCAAGGCCCCACCCTCAGAGATTCTGATGTAATTAATCTGGGGGGGGGGTTACACACTGCTATATTTAAGATGGATAACCAATAAGAACCTACTGTATAGCATAGAACATACTGTATAATTCTTGCTCAATGTTATTTGGCAGCCTGGATGGGAGGGAGTTTGGGGGAGAGTAAATACATATGTATGTATGACTGAGTCCCTTTACTGTCCACCTGCAACTATCACAACATTGTTGATTGGCTATACTCCCAATGCAAAAAAAAAAAAGTTTAAATAAAAAATGTAAATACAATCATGCCATATTCCTGTTTAAAACTCTTTTTAAGGTTTTTCATTGTTCTAACCCCTCAACAAGATCCCCAATCCACATACACTGGTCCTCATACTTGGCTGCACATTGTAATCACTCAGAAAACTTTTAATAAAAATCCTGATGCCAGGCCCCACTCTCAAAGATTCTGATGTAATCAGCCTAGGCTGGGCCTAGGCAGCTGGGTTTTTACAAGTTCCAGTGAGAGCTATCCTGTTATACCAGGGCTGAGAACTAGTGATCCAGAGTTGCATCATCTGATGTAGTACGGTAGTCTCTTACCACATGTGGCCATTATGTGCTTGAAATGTGATTGGTCTGAATATTGACATGGTGTGACTATAAAACATATAGTAGATTTTAAAGACATTGTAGGGCTACCATGGTGGCTTAGTGGTAAAGAATCCACCTGCCAATGCGGAGACACAGGTTTGATCCCTGATCCGAGAAGATCTCACATGCCGCAGAACGACTAAGTCCATTTGCCACAATTACTGAAGCCCACTGTGCCCTACAGCCCATTCTCTGGAACAAGAGAAGTCACTCCAATGGGAAGCCTGTGTGCTACAACTAGAGAGTAGCCCCTGCTTCCTGCAACAAGATAAAAAAACCTATGTAGCAATGAACACCTAAAACAGCCAAAAATAAAATAAAAATATTTTAAAAAATAAAGACAGTATGAGAAACAGAATAAAATATATTACTAATTTTTAATATTGATTAAGTGCTGAAGTAATATTTTGGAAATATCAGGTTAAATAAAACATTATGAAAATTAATTCCAAGTTCTTCCACTTTTTAAAGTGGTTGCTAACAAAAACTTTAAAATTACCTATGTGGCTTGTATTCAGTTTCCATCAGACAGCACCATAAGAGCTTTATCTAGCACCACACTCCCCCTCTCCCACTTTGCCCCTTACCTTCTCTTCATTTCTGAGATTTTGCTCCTCCTCACCACAAGGCCTTTGTATGCTCTCTGTCTGAGCTGTATTCTTTTCCTCCTTTTTTCCTGATTAACTGCAAATTATCCTCCGGATCTCATCTGAAGGGGTAATACACCACACACCCTTCACACAGGCATCTCTCTCTCACATGTACACATTTCTGAAACTATATAATGTCCAATTCTCTTACTAATAAGCTCTGTAAACAGAGGTTAATATATGCTTTTGCATGATGACTCAGATTTAAATATGTGCTGAATAAATGACATAATACCAGAAACAAAAGTATAGGAACTGTCACATTAGAAATACTGAATCTACAAAACATTCATCCATGTGCCAGAGAGTCCATTGCTAACACTTAAAATAAACTTTAAACTTTGTGGATTGGGACATACATACTCTTCACCTGTCACAGTGACACCCCGAGAATGTAAACTAATTATATACGTTTATATATGTATGTGTATATTAACATACATATACACATATATACATACATACACACATTTCTTCACTCAAGTATACAGGTAAATATATATGTAAAGAAATGTGTGTATGTATATATGTGTATGTGTATATTAATATACACATACATGCTAAGGTAATTTTGGGCTTCTCTTGTGGCTCAGCTGGTAAAGAATCCGTCTGCAATGTGGGACACCTGGGTTTGATCTCTGGGTTGGGACCATCCCTTGGAGAAGGGAAAGGCTACCCACTCCAGTATTCTGGCCTAGAGAATTTTATGGACTGTATAGTCCATGGGGTCACAAACAGTTGGACATGACTAAGTGACTTTCACTTTTCACTTTCAAGGTAATTTCTCCTATTTTGATATTGTAAAAAATCTATTCACGGGTATAAAAATTCACTTTTAGCATGGCAACAGAAACTATATTTTTAACAAAGATATTAAACAAAAATACTACTATCTATAGGGACAGAAGAAAATCTCTCAAAGAATGCTTCTTGATTCTTCAGAAAGTCTGTAAACATTTCAAAGTAGAAAGCATATAATTCTCCAACGTTTTAACAGATAATCCTTTTTGCCTGAGTAAAATTTACTCAAGAGTAACCTCCCTCTATGTTCTTTTTCAATGTATATCATTATTAAGTCTGGTAGTTTACTGCCAAATATATATATATATATATATATATATATATATATATATATATATATATAAGTCCTATTTTATTGTAGTCTGAAGAGGTAACGATGACACTTAATGCAAACAGAGACTTTAAGAAGAGCTAACATGATGCTGGGAAAGATTGAGGGCAGGAGAAGGGGACAACAGAGGATGAGATGGTTGGATGGCATCACCAACTCAATGGACATGAGTTTGGGTGGACTCCGAGAGTTGGTGATGGACAGGGAGACCTGGCGTGCTGCAGTTCATGGGGTCACAAAGAGTCGGACATGACTGAGTGACTGAACTGAACTGAACATGACCCTCATACTCAGTCTTACTCTACAAACCCAGCTGAGGAGTCTTAATCAGCTCCTTTCTCTACTAAAGTGAGTCTCCCCTAAGGAAAGCCAATGAGGTGTAAGCCTTCTTTATTTCCTTCTTGATTTTTCAATCTGCCAAGATGCAATTTTTGCTATTTTAAGAGTGTGTGATATAACTCCCAGGAGGGTGATCAAGGCAAAGGTATCAAACTATACGTTCACTGACCTAGTTGGAGAAATACTTTGTCCTACATAATCTCATATAACTGAATTCAAATTCTCTTTTGAATATCAGGAAATTAACCTTCCAACATTCTCCATTAAATGAACTCCAGCTAAATGTGATGATTTAGGTCAGAGGTCAGTGAAATTTTTTCATAAAGAGGCAGATGGCAAATATTTTAGGCTGTGAGGGCCTTATGGTCTCAGTTGCACATATTCATCTCTGTTGTCACGGCATAAAAGCCACCACAGACATCGTGCGAACAAACAAGCATGGCTGTGTTCCAATATAACTTTACTGCAATATAGGTGGTGGGCCAGGTTTGGGCTGTAGGCTATTATTAGTTAATTCCCGATTCAGAAGGAAAGTAACTGGCTCTATAAAATTAACCATGGACTCATCAAAAGGAAACTATGAAGACAACTTTCCAGTTGAAATTTTACTATAGTATTTTAATTCTTAGACATTGTTTCTTATCATTGCATCTTGCTTTGCAGTTTACATGGTTTGCATATATGTGACCTGATGAATTCTTACAAGAACTTTGCAAGGTAGCTATCACTGATCCAATTCAATAATTGAGGAAACTGAGGTCAGTTACATGAAATAATTCTCTTAAAATCATACAGGCATAGAAAGCAGAGCAAAAAGTCAAACACAGTTCTCACGTTGAGGAGCTGGAAGAGCTCTAATACATAAGATTTTCCACTCGCCTTCCTATTTTATTACTAGACAAATAATCAGAAAATAAATGACTTCTACTATTTATAAAATAGGTAACTAATAAGAACCTAGTATACAACACAGGGAACTCTGCTCAATACTCTTGTCATGAACTACATGGGAATAGAATCTAAAAATGAGTGGATATATGTATATGTGCAACTGATTCACTTTGTTGTACAGCAGAAACTAAAACATTATAAATTGACTATACTCCAATAAAAATTAACTTAAAAAAAAGAAAAGAAGTGACTTCAAAGCAAAGATAGAACCACTGTCTTCCATACCTTATTAGTCTTTTCAAGATGATACCCTTGGACAGAAATGCAAATACGCCAATGACAAAAATGCATATTTATCAGTATAATGTAACTGTAAACCATATAGGCTTTATTTTAGTGTAGCGATATCTTATCTGTCCAATAGGCTACCACTAGGTACCTATTATAACTAAAAACTTTTAATGATGGAAATCACCGCAACAAAATGTCTTTATTTTGATCTGTAATAAAACCTGTTTGGTTCTGCATAGTTTGTCAACTGCACATTTATAGTTCTCTATTTTCATATGTTTGGATCTAGTTTTTCAAAGACAGTTTAGATTCCTTGAAAGAGAAAAGCTATCATAAGCGGTTTTTTTTTTTTTTTTCACATTTTCCACAAGGCAGCCCAGACCTCAGCACACAAGTCCTTTCAGAAATGAAAATTATGAATTCATAGAAGAATACTTATTAGTATGCTTTATTTCCTTGTATATATTTCATTGCCAGTATATTTTATTACCATCATGCCCAAAAATAAACTCAAAATGGCTTAAAGACTTAAACGGAAGACATGACACCATAAAAATCCAAGAAGAAAGCATAGGCAAAACATTCTCTGACATAAATTGTACCCATGTTTTCTTAGGTTAGTCTTTCAAGGTAGTAGATATAGAAGGACAAATAAACAAACGGGAACTATGAAATGTACAGGCTTTTGCCCAGCAAAGGAAATCATAAAAAAAAACAACAACCTAAAAGACAACCGATGGAATGGAAAAAAAATGTTAGAAAATGATGTGACACACAGAGGCTTAATCTCCAAAATATACCAACAGCTCATACAACTCAACAGTAATAAAAACAAACAAGCCAATTGAAAAATGGACAGAAGACCATAATAGACATTCTCCAAAGAAGGCATACAGATGGCCAGTAGACGAATGAAAAGATGCTCAACATCACTAAATATTAGGAAAATGCAAATCAAAATTAAAATGAAGTACCACCTCACACCAGTCAGAATAGCCATCATTAAAAAGTCTACAAATAACAAATGCTGCAGAGGGTGTGTAGAAAAGGGAACGCTCCTACACTGTTGATGGGAAGATAAGTTGGCACAGCCACTGTGGAGAACGGTATGGAGGTTTCTTAAGAAACTAAAAATAAAGCTACCATACAATCCAGCAATCCAAGTCTTAGGAATATACTCAGACAAAACTATAATTCAAAAATATACATGCACTGCTACATTTCTACGTTGTGTGCTGCTGTGAATAGCAGCACTATTCACAATAGCCAAATCATGGAAACAATCTAAATGTCTATTGGCAGATGAATGGATAAAGGAGATATGGTACATATACACAATGGAATACCACTCAGCCATAAAAAACAGTGAAATAATATGATTAGCAGCAACAGATGCAATTAACATACTTAGTGAAGTACTTCAGAGGGGGAAATGGCAACCCACCCCAGTATTCTTGCCTGGAGAATCCCGTGGACAGCGGAGCCTGGTGGGCTGCTGTCCATGGGGTTGCAAAGAGTTGGGCATGGCTGAAGTGACTAAGCATGCATGCATGCATTGGAGAAGCAAATGGCAACCCACTCCAGTGTTCTTGCCTGGAGAATCCCAGGGACAGAGGTGCCTGGTGGGCTGCCGTCTATGGGGTCACACAGAGTCAGACATGACTGAAGTGACTTAGCAGCAGCATCAAAGTACTTAACATACTTAGCTAGAGATTAACATACTTAGTGAAGTAAGTCAGAAAGAGAAAGATAAATACCATATGATATCACTTATGCATGCATATGTGCTAAGTCGCTTTGGTTGTGTCTGACTCTGTGTGACCCCATGGACTGTAGCCAGCCAGGCCCCTCTGTCCATGGGATTCTCCACGCAAGAATACTGGAGTGGGTTGCCACGTCCTCCTCCAGGGGATCTTCCCAACACAAAGAATGAACACGTGTCTCTTGTGTCTCCTGCATTGGCAGGTGGGTTCTTTACCACTGACACCACCTGGGAAGTCCAATATCACTTACATGTAATCTAAAATGTGGCACAAATGAACCTATCTACAAAACAGAAAGAGGCTGATAGGCATAGAGAACAGATTTGTGGTCAGCAAGGTAGAAGGATGACAGCTGTGGACTGGAGTTTAGGTTGGTAGATGCAAACTATTACATTTATAATGGATAAACAACAAAGTCTTAATGTATAGCACAGAGAACTATATATAATATTCCATGATAAATGATAATAGAAAAGAATATTTAAAAAGAATATGTGTGTGTGTGTCTGTGTGTGTGTGTGTAACTGAGTCATTTTGCTATACGGTAGGGTTTGGTACAGCACTGTAAATCAACTATACTTCAATAAAAAATAATACTAAATAAAAACGGAGCAACAACAACAAAAAAAGAAATACTGCCATATATTTTATTTCCTACTAATATGTATATTTTAACTGCTGTTAAGTTCTCATGCTTGCCAATATATTGTATGATGGAAACTGCCACATAAAAAGAAAATAATTATTTTCGTCTAAACAAAATGGCAACCCACTCCAGTATTCTTGCCTGGGATATCCCATGGACAGAGGAACCTGGCGGACTACAGTCCATGAGGTGGCAAGTCATAACTTAGCACCTAAAATATAACAATAATGTTTTACAGTTATTTTTCTAATAAACTGTGTTGAACATAATGCATGGTAACTTGAACTTTATCTTTCAATAAAAAAAATCAGGTGAATTTTTAGCTGCAGTTTGGCATTTAAAAACATTTACATGCTAGCAAAACATTATAATTTGCAGGAATATCATGCCTCTGGAAACACATGCGAGTTCAACTAGAATCTGTTCTACCTTTTTCCAGAGTGAAGATGCTAAAAATAGAGTGGGCTTAAGCTGGGCCACAGTTTTGTGAAATTGCCATCACTTCACAGGAAAATGGAGGAAATGAAACAAGTCTGCTTTGGTGGGGAAGAGCAGTGAGGCTGCTGTAGACGATGGATGGGCCCTCACCTGCCAGTGCTTTAGTGCTGTTATACCAAAGGTCTTTCACAGCTTACAGTTAAACTTAATGCTAAGTATAATCTGAATATATGACACCTCATTGTACTTGTATTACTGTATGCAAATATAAATAAAGTTACCACAAATTGGTGAACAATTAATGAGATTCATTGCAGGGATATTTCATCACTGAACACTGTTTTCCTGCCAACTGAGACATGATGTATTTAATTCTAAATGACACCACCTGCTCCCACCTCTAACTGAAATGAAAAAAGCTGCCAAAGGGCATGTTGGGAATTCACTTGCAGACTTCCTTTTAATCAGGCATTTCTCCATAATATTGAAAGCCAAAAACATCATGAAAAATAACACAGCTTTGTAAGTCGATAGTTGAATTTGGAGTGCTCGCCAAAGAAAAGAAACTTAGTGTGTGTGTGTATATATATATATATATATATGATGATATTCCCTGACAATAGCATTCACTTCTTGTTGTGAAATTACTTTCTTACTCTAAAGGGGAAAAAAGAAAAAAAAGATATGTATGAAAATACAATATTATCTGACATGACAAATCAATGAGAAGTGACTTATAAGAGGAGAGTGGACTGAATGTTTTCATTTGTCATAGTTACCTAGATAACGATGCTCTGAACGTACAGACTGTCTGAGCAAAGTGTTTCTCTAACATCATTTCAAAATGTTTCAATACCCTCTTGCCCCAGTGAACTATCAACATGTTATCAAGCATTTTCCTAGCAGGTAGGAAGAGTTAGAGGATGGACAGGTATTTTTTTACTAATCTTGCAGGACCTTCCTTACAGCTTTCCTCTAGACATTCATTCCCCTCCCCTGAGCCACTGAACTGCTATTCAACATGAGAACTGGAGGGTGTAGGAGGGTACAAAACAACTATATATACCAATTTCTCTTCCAGCGTGTCTATCAAATGAGGATCCATTTTCCAAAGTCATCAAGTTGCTAAGGATAGTGTAGATAGTATAAAATCTGCTGAATTAGTTTCCCATTAACTCATGCTTTCATCCCTAGAAGTTTCAAAATGATATCCTAATTGAAAAGTGATGTCAAAATCACATTTGAACTGATAATGTTTATAAAATAACTTTAAAAGGTCATAAGCCAAAACAAAGACTCACATAAAAATAGTCACTCTTGCATTCATTCAGGAGTCATTCACCCAAAACTTTTTTAAAATATCCTCTACATGCCAGGTTCTAGGTGCTAGGAACAAGTCAACGAACAAGACAGGCAAAATCCTTGCCCTCAGAGAGTTTACATTCTGAGGGGTGATAGGAAACAAACATCCTCCCATTTGTTCTTTTTTTAAAAAAATAATGGTATTAATTTACTTATTTTTGGCTGTGCTAGATCTTCGTTGCTGTGCAGGCTTTCTCTCTAGTTGTGGAGAATGGGGGCTACTTTCTAGTTACAGTGCACGGACTTTTCATTGCAGTGACTTCTCTTGTTGTAGAGCAATGTCTCTAGGGCACTTCTGCAGCTGTGGCACATGGGCTCAATAGTTGTGGTTCCCCAGCTCTACAGCACAGGCTCAGTAGTTGTGGCGCATGGGCTTCATTGCTCTGAAGCATGTGGGACCTTCCAGGATCAGGGATTGAACCCATGTCTCCTGCACTGGCAGGTGGAGTCTTTACCACTGAGTCACCAAGGAAGCCCCTCCTGTTTCCTCTTGAACCCATACAAAGCCGGTTTTGATCTCTACCACTCAAAGAGATAGCTCTTCAGAGTCATCACTAACTTTCATATTGCCAAAGTTAATTTTTTCTTCTCTTGGTTTTGAGCACACCACTCTTAGTGGGACTGGCAACCCACCTCAGTCTTCTTAGCTGGTTCCTTCTTGTCTTCCTGACTTGGAACTATGAAGTGGTTTGGCCCTCAGTCCTGGGACCTTCCTTTCCCTATTTAGCCCCACTCTGTCTCATCCATGTTGTTAAGTAGATGAATGACTTCCAGACATATCAGCAGCCCATAAAACCTCTTCAAATTCAGACATTCAACTGCTTTACTTGATATTTCTGCTTTGTTGTCCAATACATATCACAAATAAAATGCTTCCAACCTAATTCTTAATTTTGAGATCTCACACATACTTGCTACTCTCACAGTCTTCCCCATTGAAACAGACTGTGCATTCCAAAGATGGCTGCCACGATATCACAATATCATCCATTGCATGTGCCCTTCTTGCCTTGACATAGTTTCCATTGAGTGGTAATGTGTCTGTCCTCTCTTCCTTTCATCTAGGTTGTGACTGCCTTGTCTAATAGAATATGGGGAATATAACATTATGTGATTTCTAAGACTAGGTTATGAAAGTTTCATGTACCTCCATTTGGCTCTCCTGGGTCACTCACTCTTAGAACCTAGCTGCTTTGCTTTGTGGAAGCCAGAATTGCAGACTACCTGCAGAGGTCATGGGTAGGTGTTCCAGCTACAACAAAGCGGAGGCCCTAACCAAAAGCTGTACATGTGAATGAAGACACTTCCAGACAACTCTAGCTTCCCATCATTGAGTCAACTCCAGGTTTTGAGTCTTCCAAATAGAGGCACCAGATATTGTGGAACAGAGACCAGGACTTCCTCCTGGGCCATGTTTGAATTCGTAACCCAATGAACCTGTGAGCAAAATAATATGGCTGTTTTGTGCCACTAAACTTATTACAACAATAGTAACTAGGATAGATTTACCAACTGCTTAGGACAAAATCCTTAGAATTTGCCTTCAACTTTCCCTTTTCTCATACCCACACCCAAGCTATCAGCAGACCCTATAATATCTAGCTCTTCCTTTGAAATACATCCAGGATCTATGACTTCACACCACTCTCTCTCATCTCAACTATTACAGTAGACTCCTAACTAGTCTTTTCTTGCTTCTATTAACACCTTCTTTCTTATACTGTCTACTCTCAACACAGTAGGAAGAATACTCTTCTGAAAGTGTAAGATCATGTCACTTCAATGCTCAAAACCTTCCGATGGCTTTCTTTGTTATACAGCTAAAAAGTCAAAGTTCTTAAAAAAAACTCTTCATGAACTGGGACTCCACCACCTTGCTAACTCTAATTCTTCTACTACTCTCCCTGCTTTGATGTTTTATTCCAAGTATGTTGGTCTCCTAGCTCTTTCTTGAAAATATCTGGCATATTCAAGCCCCAGGGCCTTTGCATTTGCTATTCTCGCTACCTGGAATATGCTTCCCTCCAAATAGCCATGTGGCCACATGATCTCTATTCTTCTTATACTGATTTACCATCACCTAAACTATTTTACGTTTCAGTTTTTTTTTTTTTTTTTTTTTTTTTTTTTTGCTTATTTTCTGTCTCTCTTCTATATGGTAAAGCTTCCTGAGGACAAAAACTTTGTCTTGTTGAAAGCTCTAGTTCCTAGGACTGCTATCTATAGTCCTAGGATAGGATAGTCCTAGGATAGCAGTTCCTAGAGATAGCAGGAACTCAGCAAGTTAAAGACAATTCCAAGCAGAGGGAAGATCAAGATCAAATATCCTGAAATAGGAACTAGCTTGACTTGCTAGAGAAACAGGGTGACTATGAGAATGAATACAGAGGACAGATGAGGTAGCAGAGAAAATCAAGGGCCAGGCAGTTTCTTATAGGCTATGACAAAAACTAGTAGGAAAAAAAACAAAGGCAGTGATATGATCTGATTGGCATTTTAAAAATAAAACTCTTAGGGAGACTATTCCAGAGGATTTTGCAGTAATTTAGCAAATAAGAGATGACAATGCCTTGAATTATGATAGTAATGACAGAGAACTCCAAGGTGATCAGACACGTTTTGAAAGCAGACCTGAAGAGACTTGATGATTTACACATAAGATAATGAGAACAATCAAAGATTACCCCTAGGCTTTTGCCTTGCAGTCATGCTTAGTAGCTTCAGTCATGTCCACTTCTTTGCAACCCCATGGACTGTAGCCCAGCAGGCTCCTCTTTCCATGGGATTTGCAAGTGGTTAAACAGTGGCATCGTTTTAGTAGTAGTTTTACTCTAAACAAGCGTCCTCTTCTTATAGGATGAATTCCGAGTTGGCAAGCAAGTTCCAAATCAATGCTCAACTGTATGATGGCTTTGGTCAACAGAAGTTCTAAGAACCAATGCATAAATTCTTTGATTCTCAGAGAGCCCTGGACATAATACCTAAACTTGAATAAAAATATGTCAAGAGATGAACAGTGACACCCTCACGTAATGGAGACCGATATGTACCACTGTCTTGAAGAAGCACCCCTGACCCCTGCATGCACAGATGGCCTAACTGAACGCCCTGAAGACTGACAGGATTGATGTGCGGCAGGCAAGTCATCAAGAAAATTCCACAGACATACATCTGTCCACAGAGACATATCTCTTCAGAACACTTACAGATACTCTGGAGGGAAAAAAAATCACACTAAAATCCTAATACAATAGAACCACTCATATAAAGAATTAAGTACTCCCATGTCTTTCTCCCAACACGTACATAAAAGAAAACAAATTTGTAGGACAGCTGCTGACCAGAGTTAAAAAAGAATGTAAAATATTGAAAGAGCATAAGAAGTATAGCTCTGCAGGGAGCACCCATTAAAATGGGCTCTGCTGACTTGGTGATATCCAAATAGAAAAAGCAAGCTTATCTGGACATCCCTTCTTTTCCATAAGCTAGTAGCTCCTTTAACATTGTCATTCAGTGTCTCTAAGATAATTTGGCAGTGACTTTCTCTCTCCTCCAGAACCAGAAGTGAAAATTATTGCTACATTATCTTTAATGATAATTTTATATAAAATTTATATATAAATATATACATGTGCATAGTTACTTCAGTCTTGTCCGACTCTTCGCGATCCTATGGACTGAAGCCTGCCGGGCTCCTCTGCCCATGGGATTCTCCAGGCAAGAACACTGGACTGGGCTGCCATGCCCTCCTCCAGGGGATCTTTCCGACCAAGGGATCGAGCCTGTGTCTCCTGCATTGCAGGTGGATTCTTTACTGCTGAGCCACAGGGAAGCCCATAAATATATATAAAAATATATAAAACATTTTTAAAAACTATTGATCCTCTCTACTTTGTCCTGTCTATTTTTGAGGTTTCTGGTCACCAAAAGAAAAAATAACTTTATTTTCCCAGTTTGGAACTAGCAGAGAGATGAAACTAGCAGAGAGATAGACTAACAAGATCAAAATGTCAGCTTTATTATTGATGAAGGTGATCAAAGAATGGGACGTAGAGGTGCCACTCTGGTGATTTCCACTAATACTGCCTAATAGCCCTGAACTGCATAGTTCCCGCTGATGTTGGAAATCGCCAACCACTCTCTCAGAGGAGACCCTGGACTGAAAGCTCCCGGAATAGATGAGCAGAGATGCCTGTATCACAGAGAGGAGCCAAAGGGGTGACACAGGCACAGTCATTTCTTTCTGCAAAGCTCTGCTGTGAAAAGAAGCCATTCCTCCTGTCCTGGGAGGAGCAAATGATGGGGTAGAGAGAACATATCTTCTTCACATGCATTTCCCTCCGGCATCTCACCCTCTGAAATTGGAGGAGGGAACTAAATTTTATCTTCAATTGTGGAGCTGAATTTTTACCAACATCTACATATACTTCCCCCTTTCATTTTTCTTCATGAGACAGCGGGTTGGGCAGACAGGCATGAAACCTACTTCTTCCATCTATAGCTTGTGGAATTTAGCAAAAAAAAAAAGAGGGGGAGGTCCTAGGAAGACAGTTTAACCTGAAAAGCGGCTATACTATCTCCTAGGGTTTTGTCAGAATTAAATGGAAATAAACTTGAAGGGCTTGGCATACAAGTACTGAATTAATTTTCTTCCTTTCCCTTCCTTCAGTACAAAGACAGGGATTAAATTTTGTACTGAACCAAAGACCACAACTTTTTTCTAGACACTGCCACTTGGTTGATCTCCATAGTCACTGGGAGTAAACCTTAGGCTTCTGTGGTCTTGTTTCCAGTGCTAATAAAAGATTACTTTAAGAAACATCTTCCATTGTTTTCATCTAGTGCTTAAATTCGGTCAGCTGTTTCTTTCTCCTTTTTTTGAAAAAGAAACAGCATGAATCTTTAAAGTAAAAGTAACAACAGCAAGACAAATCACTACCACAAAACACACCTCCTCAGCATCCTGTGACCACCACAGTAGGTGACCATTGCCATTTCCACCTTGGGACAAAGTACTTTCCAGGTTTACTTAGTGGGCATGTACAAAGGAGAATGTTTTGCTCATAAGATGAAGATCCTACAGAATCATACATATTGAGTCAGAAAGAACTTTATTATAATTCTAACCCTTTAATTAAAAATTTATATTCATATAAAGATAGAGTTTGAATGACTTGAAATTACACAATTAGTAGTCAACGGCAGGCCTCAGCCTCCTGACTCTCAGCTCCATGTTCTTACCTCTGGTTCAGACACAGGGAGGAAAGCAGAGAGGATGGGCTCAGGACTCAGGGAGACAAGTACTTTGAGAACAGAGAGAATGAAAAAAGAGATGACTGCAAATAGTAGCTGGAATATTCTGAAAACAAAAGTGGCCAACTTCATGATGGGGTTCCAAACAAAATATGGTTTAGGATTATATTGTGCTCCTGAGTTTGCTGTTTGTACCTGGCCCTGCTTCTTGTCCTGACCACAGGAGCAAGCTAGTACAGTTGCCCTGGCTGTCGATTCAACATTTATCACCTGATTTCATATTCTTCTACTTACTATGATTAAAAACCTAAAGCAAGCACACCATTTGTAAAAAGAAGCATCCTAGGATGGGTTAAATAAGAGATATTGAGCAAGTAGGCCAGAAACACGCATGAGACTGCCTTTCCTGTGTCAATAATGATGAACACTGTCATACAAGTCTCAGAAGCATCCTAGGATGGGTTAAATAAGAGATACTGAGCAAGTAGGCCAGAAACAGGCATGAGACTGCCTTTCCTGTATCAATAATGATGAACACTGTCATACAAGTCTCTCTGGAGGACAAGGTAGTGTGCTGACAGAGCTTTTTCCTAACAGCCCTGACAACCAACTCAAGCATAAGCATAGCAGCCATAGAGAAACATCTGCTGAACCAGAAATAGGAAGACACATTAAATCTATGACGAAAAGAGAAGATAGCTTTGGAAATAAGGGCTCTCTGTAACTCAAGTCTATCCTGCTTTTCAGCCCCAGAACTGAGGCTCTGTGCATTCAATCAGGAAATCAGTCTAAGACCAGTAATATATCTGGGAATCCAATAGAAATTAACTAATATTCAGAAAATAGCGACTAAATTCCAGGGTCTGGATACAGAGGGTAAGGCACCTTTCTAACCTTCAAGAACAGCACTACAACATACTTAGCCTTGCAGTGAGGCAGAGATGGATGAACTTAGAATTCATCCGATGTTTCCCCTAGAAGCCAAGGCATGGAAAGGTAATGAGTTCACAGCAGTGGCTGAAATTGGCAGAGCTCCAGTCTTCTGAATCCTGACTTAGCGCTGTTTTTAAACCTCAAAATGAAAACATACTCTATTTGACCATCCTTTCTGCTCTTCAGGGTCCAAGATCTTTGTTTCTGACTTTTAGAAGGAGGTTTGCTAGTCAAAACTTTCTCAGTGAATACTATTGAAACTTGCTCTCATCCTGTGATAGCTTAAAACGTAATTTCAACTTGAGAGATACCCCTAAATACTAAAAACATACCCTATGTTATATCACAGAATACATTTAAAAGGAAGAGGAACCCATTTAAGCTAGGTAAGAAAGAACCTGAACAGATTCTGCATACTAACAGGAATCTGATGTCATAACCTAATGCCTTAGTTACTTCATAAGGAAGATCACAGGTAAAAAGACAGCCTTTCCTCTTGGAATATTTGATTAAAATTATTGATTTATAGGGTGTTACCCAAGACCTCCAGAAAATATCCCGTTTGCAATATATAGAGAGAGCTAAGTGCCTTAAACCACATTGTGCTCAGTCTCTCAGTCCTGTCCGACTTAGCAACCCCGTGGACTGTAGCCCGCCGGGCTTCTCTGCCCATGGAATTTTCCAGGCAAGAATACTGCAGTGAGGTGCCATTTCCCACCCCAGGGGATCTTCCTGACCCAGGGATCAGATTGAACCATGTCTTCTGCATTGGCGGGCAGATTCCTTACCACTAGCACCACCTAGGAAGCCCTAACCCACATTAGCTGCTCTCTTAATGAGAATCATTAAGAGCTCAGTAAATAATAAGTTAAGTCATTACAAGCCCCTCCCACAGAAAAGTTCCCTTCAGTGTCTCATTCTCCTTGCTCCCTATAAGTAAACAACTCCAGGTAAGTATTAACATGCAGGAATGTACTGAGTTTGGTTTTTCAATTTCAAAGGTGAAGAGCAAGATTATCTTTCATGATCCTTTTGCTCAGGGAATAAGTTCTGTCTGTGTCAGTCTCAGCTCATGCAAAAAAAAAAAAGAAAAGATGCTATGCAACTTAAATTATCATTATCTTATTTCAACACACTGAAATCTCTAAGTGGGGGAAAAAAAAAAACAAAACAACAAACCTCTAAATGGACCAAGTCAACTAATTTGAATCCTCACCCAAATCACATGATATGCCATAGGGAAAATACCAGAAGCAGCTTGAGGGGGAGATAATAAATAAAGTTAGTTTTAAGAAAGTGCCATTTATAAGGATAAAAGCTAATGGGAAAAAAAATAGTTTAAAAGTTTAGTGTGAGTTAAAACATAATTTTCATCTTTCTCATCCTTGCTGTAATTCAGAAAAGTAAAATTAACCTTATTGTGAAACATTCAAGTAAATCAAGCCTGAAAAATAAAAAGCAATCAGTTAGACAACACATTTCTGTTGTCCCAGAGTAACTCGGTATGCGTGTGAGCTCGTTAGGTACTAGTATCTCTCTCTCTCTCTCTCTCTCTTTTTCCATCGCTCAGTCGTGTCCGACTCTTGTGACCCCATGGACTCTGTAGCCCACCAGACTTCTCGGTCCATGGGATTCTCCAGGCGAGAATACTGGAGTGGGTTGCCATTTCCTTCTCTAAGGTACTAGCATAGGAATGCCTAATGTTGTACACACCTATATTTTACATTAGGAACTAATTTATTTGTCTGATATTTGTTGGTTACTCACTATTTGAAAGATGCTGTGCAAGGTCCTGTCAAGTTATAAGGCAATCCTTGACCTGTTTGAAGTTGAGATCTATTAACAGAAGTAAAGTTTATATCTGAATGTTTACAATGCATCACTGTGTAAGCGTCATGTCTGCCTCAAGAAATGCCAAATTATGTAACACAGTTTATTTGTTTTGAAATGAATTCCTGCATTTGCCTGTGAAAAATTCAATGATGAAGAAGACGTTTAAAGAATAACTACCATCCCTGAGAATAACAGAAGGACAAACTATGGTTACTTAAGCAAAAGAAATATCAAAGTATAAGGTATGCTTTGCAATTAACCACAGTCTTAAGAATTCTTGGAGGTCATGGAGTCAATGGCTAATTTTATTAAGCAGAATATAAAATACTGTATTTGATTCTAATCCTACTATGACAAAATTTCAGAAAAAATGCACACACGTTTTAAAGTTTAGGTGCTATAATTAACTATTCAGACATGTGAAAATTCATCCTATTTTAAAATTCCTAAAGGCCTGAATTTGAGGATGTTAAAACCAGTTTTAACCCTGACTAAAATCAAGTGAAAAGGAACTTTACAGACAATTTAGTACATTTTAAGTGAACAACTTCCTTTTATGTCTGAAAGTCGGCTAGAATATATTTTTAAGACTAATTTATTGAGGATATTATACAAGAAATTCAGACTTTAGGTTTTTTTAAAGATTTTAAACACTTTTTTTCCTATTTTTATATATCAGTGAATGTGTTTTTAGAAGCACTTCATGGCAAGTATGAATTATCACCCATATTGAATTGTCTATATATTTGTCTGAATACTTTAGTAAAGAGGAACATACTAGGATCATGTTTACTCAAGGAACTATGACTATATAATTTCTTGGAGAAAAAAATAAAGATGAGAATTTTGCTTTTTTCTTTACTATCAATAATTTTATTACACTAAACTAAAGGGAGAAAGTGTGCAGGCAGTCAAGATACCATAGGCCAAGAAGATTGGTAATACTGACGGCTTTGTCTGAATTTCCAATTCTACTGGTTGATGCTTTGCTGCAGTTCATGCAAGAGTCTCTAAAATAACCAACTTAGCAGTGATAACTGCTAGCCCAACTCCACAGTACATCATCCATGACAGTGAGGGTGGATTCTGAAATTCATTTCCATAAAAGTTCCCTGAAGTTGTGCCATAAATTATTTTAACACAAAAATTGACCTTAAAGGTGCCCTAAAATATTAAGTACATAATGTTTAAAATATTTATTAATCATATATTCTTTATTGCAAAGTCCTATCTGTTCAAACAGAATTCATGCACTTGAAAGAGGACATTGATGGTTTCTTCTCTGATCCCTATTTTCTTTTCGCTTCCAAGTTTCTAGTTCATTGTGGGTGTTGTTAGTTTCACAAACAAAGCATTTAGCTTTGAAGATCATCGTAGAGAAGATCATCAGGAAATGTGAGGAAGTATCAAACCAGTCAATCCTAATGGAAATCAACCCTGAATATTCAATGGAAGGACTGATGCTAAAGCTGAAGCTACAATAATTTGGCTGTCTGATGCAAAGGGCAGACTCATTGGAAAAGACCCTGATGCTGGGAAAGATTGAGGGCAGAAGGAGAAGAGAGTGACAGAAGATGAGTTGGATGGCATCACTGACTCAATGGACATGAGTTTGAACAAACTTTAGGAGACAGTGAAGGACAGGGAAGCCTGGCGTGCTGCAGTCTATGGGGTCACAAATAGTTGGACACGACTTAGCGGCTGAACAACAACAAAGTGAGAAATCTGAAGAAACAGATACAACTAGGGATTAGAAACAGTTTGAGAATGAATATGACGTTATTGTTGTTCAGTCGTTCAGTTGTGTCCAGCTCTTTGGAACCCCATGGACTGCAGCACGCCAGACCTCCTTATCCCTCACCATCTCCCAGAGTTTACCCAAGCTCATGTCCATTGCAACAGTGATGCCATCCAGCCATCTCATCCTCTGATGCCCTCTTCTCCTGCCCTTGACCTTTCCCAACATCAAGGGCTTTTCCAATGAGCCGTCTGTTTGCATCAGATGACCAAAATACTGGAGCTTCAGCTTCAGCATCAGTAAATATTCAGGGCTGATCTTTCTTAAGATTGACTGGTTTGATCTCCTTGCTGTCCAAGGGACTTTCAGGAGTCTTCTCCAGCACCACAGTTTGAAGACATCAATTCTTTGGTGCTCTGCCTTCTTTACGGTCCAGCTCTCACAGCCATATGTAACCACTGGGAAGACCATGGCCTTGACTATATGGACCTTTGTCAGCAGAGTAATGTCTCTGCTTTTCAACACTCTGTCTAGGTTTATCATCACTTTCCTGCCAAGGAACAGTCGTGTTCTGATTTCATGGCTGTAGTTACCATCTGCGGTGATTTTGGAGCCCAAGAAGAGAAAATTTGTTACTCCTTCCACCTCTTCCCCTTCTATTTGCCATGCAGTAATGGGGCCAGATGCCATGATTTTAGTTTTTTTTTTTAATAGTCTTAAGCTATACTCTGCTCCTTCACCCTCATCAAGGGCTCTCTAGTTCCTCTTCACTTTCTGCCATTAAGAGTGGTATCATCCACATATCTGAGGTTGCTGATGTTTCTTCTGCCTATCCTAATTCCAGCTTGTAACTCATCCAGCCCAGCATTTCTCATGATGTGCTCAGTGCATAGAATAAACAAACAGGGTGACAGCAGATAGCCTTGTTGTACTCCTTTCTCAATCTTGAATCAATCAAATGTTCCATACAGGGTTCTAACTGTTGCTTCTTCACCCACATACAGGTTTCTCAGGAGACAAGTAAGATGGTCTGGTATTCCCATCTCTCTAAGAGCTTTCCACAGTTTGTCATGATCCACACAGTAAAAGGCTTTAGCATAGTTGATGAAACAGAGATAGGTGTATTTCTGAAATTCCCTTGCTTTCTCTATAATACAGTGAATGTTGGCAGTTTGATCTATAGTTCCTCTTTCTTTTCTAAACCCAGCTTAGAGATCTGGAAGTTCTTGGTTCACATAATGCTGAAGACTAGCATGAAAGATTTTAAGCATGACCTTACTGTCAAGGAAGACAGAGAGCAAATACTCAGACTCCCTCTCATTCACAGCTGAATGGCATGTGCACCTGATCTAATGATGTTTCTTTTCTGTGTAAACTAATTTTTAGAGTTTCCCATGGATCAGTAGAGAATTTCTGAATGGCCTAGTAGGAATGACAAAAAACCAGAAAACATGCAGACACATCTTAAGCAACACAAAATACTAAATCTAAAAAATTCATAAAGTATCTCCTGTACGTGCACATCCACCAACTCCTTGAGAAATTATAAAAGGAATGAACCATAGTTTCTGTCCACAGAGTTGATACTCTTGTTTGAATGAAAATATATCTATATAAACCATTTTTCTCATAAGAAACTTCCCTAAGATAATACTTTTAAGATTATCATGGTATTTTTAGTCATTGTTACAAAGGGCATTTGTACATTTTCTTGAAAACAATAACAGGCTGGCACCATTTGGCCCCAACTACATTACCCCTCATGTAGCTGGATATTAACCAATCATAACATCTTTATATGGTGCCATTGGTACGGGTAGAATGTCTATGATGCAGGGTGAAAAAGTGCTCCCAAGATGAACCTGGTCTGTTTCACAGCTTTAGCCCACTGCTTCGAAATAGGAGCCATTGGGCCTAGAGCATACCTTAATAGGGAATGCGAATCAAGTATTTTAAAAAATCCTAATAAAATCAAAGCACAAGGCTTACAGTCTAAGCTTTTATAGATTCATTTTTTATATATGGATGGCAGCAGGCTATTACCTGTGATTCCTTTTAGCTTATTGACTTCGCTGTACATAGTTGAAAATGATGCCAGACCTAAGTTTCCACCAGCTTTCTAGATCCGTCCAGAAAATCAAAGCCATGCACACCCTGACATAAAGCCCACGCATGTTACCTGCTATTTACATAGCTGACACAGTTGCCCTTTTAGGGTTGTCTTGCTGTCTGAATCTAATATTCTGCTCGGATTGAGTTTTCCCATATGTTGCTCGTGTTAGCTTTATTCAAACCGCCCAAATTAGAAATGAATATATGTGCTATATATCTCAGTCTCAAACATGGATTTTCCAACTATGTGCTTGATTTGTACTTTATGCTGTTGAAATTGCTGTTCTTATGTGGACTAACTTGGCTGAATGAGATTCTGAATAAGGACTGTGAAAAAAACAAACAGCAATGCCCTTTAACCAGACCCTAGAGCAGGGGCCCCCAGCCTCTGGGATCTAATGCCTGATTATTTGAGGTGGAGCTGATGTAAGAATAACAGAAAATAAGTGCACAATAAATGTAATGTCCTTGAATCATCCTGAAACCATCACCTGATCTCCGGTGCCAAAAAGGTTGGGGACCTCTGTCTTAAAGGATTGGGTAAGAGAATAACTGACATTACTGCTTATCTATGCTACTTAAAATCTAGCTAGAATTAGAAATTGAATAGGACTGTAGAATGTGAAAATGTACTTCATCTTCAATTATTTCAGCTGCAAACCCGCTGAAACTAATAGAGGAGGAAGGTCAGAGTTAGACACAACCAAAGTCGCTTTATGGGTATAAATGGAAGACACCTAGGCCCTGGACACATGCATTTGTAAAGGACACCTTCCCAGGGCAGTACAGCAGGGTTGTCAAGACCTGGAACACAGGATAACAGATACTGGGCTAGTAGCAGATCCTGGATGGCCTTACTTGCTGATGGATAGAATGATTGCCTTATATGTGCTCTCTCTGGGATTGACAGGCTGGGACGGATAAAAGACAGCAAGCCCATAATCTTAGGATCCTCTTAGTTAACAGTGAAGTCTCATTCTACGCAGCACCCAAGATCACCAAACCTCGGGTGTATCTCTTCTAAATACATGAAGCCCTGGGGATACACCATGACTCTGTGATATATATTCTTCATTGTGTTAGGAGTGAACATAAGTAAAATCAAATTTTAAATCAACTCCAAGTCAATGATCTTGCCTGCCTTTGAATCCAGGTAAGATTCCTTGGTCTAGCCTAGCACAGATAGAAAGTATAATTTAGAATGAAAATTAAAGCAAGCTTACATTAGTAAAAATTAGTTTCTGAATTTGCATGAAAGTGGAAGATTTGGGATTAACTTGGTGGTATGATTACATTTAAAAGGAATTTTTATTTTAAAGATAATTTATGTATGTAGTTTCATAGACATAACACCACCTTTTTTAATTCTATTTTTTCCACATTGTTAGGTGGAATGCTGTAGGTTACTTCAAATTTATATCCCATAGCATTATTTTGTAATTTTATTTATAAGTGTATTGTAAAATATTCAAATTATAAACAGCTCATTATCTTGGGATACTATAAGCATTAAAATATTAATAAAAGTATAATAAAATTGTAAAATATGGTCTTCTATTCAGAATGCATATTATTAGCATGCTCTTTCTTATGGGCCATAAAATCCACCAACTATATACAAGGTTTCTTTATCCAGTAAGTAGTAATGGAACATCTGCTTTCTCCAAAGCACAGCACTAAGAACCATGAGAACATAAAGCTAAAAAACAAAAGCCTGTCCTTGAGAAACATGTAAAAAGAATAAAGTGCAAATATATATAAGGAGAAATAGTAGAGAAATTACAAGGCAACATGAGTAAACTGCAGGGCCCTGTGTAACAGGACACACTTACGGATCAGTTATGTGTTCAAGGATGACTAAAGGTATGATCTTTGCCCTCAGGGAGTTCATTGTCTAGAAGGATAGACAAATGAATATTAAAAATGTTCATTTTTCAATACCATATAATGTTATAGGAAATATGCACAAGTGCAGATTATAAATATTTACTATAATTATAAATAATTACTAAGATATTCTCAAGATCAGTACTATAGTGCTTTTCTAGTGAAGGCTTCTTGAAATAGGCAAGTTTGAATCTGAGCCTTGAAGAACACAAGGATTAGGACAGGTAAAGGGACAGCTCTGCAGGGGTATTTTGGGCATTAAAAACAAAAACCTTGAGGCAGGAATCTGTAGTAGGAGCTGTCTAGGGAATGGTGAAGATCAGATAGACAGGAGATGGGGGTTAGAAAGTGGCTGTGAGCCATGAGTTGCAGAGCCTAGGGATGGTGAGTGGACTTCAAACTTGAATACCAACTCAGAGACGGGACTCAATTTGATGGGCCACAGAGAAACACTGGGGGCTAAATCATTCCTGTTACAGACTGAGGTCTCTAGAGAGGCAGACTCTGAACAGTTTGGTGTTCAGGATGTTTATTAGAAGTGTCCTTGATGTCAACACTTAGGGAGGAAGAGAAATCAGAATAAAGCCCAGGGAGAAGTCAGTTGACTTCACAAGGAGCTCTGGAGCTGAAATAGCCAGGAAGCCAGGAAAAGTGGTGTTATGTCTTTATCCTGCTGCTGCAAGAAGGCACTATCTATGGGTCATTCCAGGAGGAGATGCAGCTATCTGTCACCAGGGCAATCCCTGAAGTGGCTGACATGCTGGCCACTGGTAGTAAATCCATGCAGGTGTGACTCCTGGACATAGAAATCTTTCTGTGTCCTTTGTTTCTTTTTGTAGGCACTACCTTTCAGCCTTCATGACCTTCCCTGAGTTCCAGAGAGCAGTTTCTAATCAGGGAAGAGATGAAATGCAGAGACAAGGGAGGAACAGCCCCAAAACAATAGGGCAGCCTTGGGGCAGGGTTCTAGGTGGTGCTAGTAGTGAAGAACCCACCTGCCCAATTCAGGAGACATAATAGATGCAGGGTCGATTCCTGGGTCAGGAAGATCCCCTGAAGAAGGGAATGGCAACCCAGTCTAGTATTCTTGCCTGGAGAATCCCATGAACAGAGAAGCTTGGCAGGCTATGGTCCATGGGGGTCACAAGGAGTCAGACACCACCGAAGCAACTTAGCACGCATGCATGGGGCAAGGTCCTGGTTCCACCTCAAGGGATACACATAACAGCATCTTTGAGCTGTTTTACAGAACTAAAAGCCCCAACAAGTGAAAGATGTCAGTATTCTTCATTTCAGAGAAGGTCAGTTTGACAACCTCAAGAAGCTCATCAGGAGAACACCTGAGGCCACAATAATAATAAAGTACAGGCCCTGCACACACCCTGATCCTTATCAACCCTGCCCTTGAGTAGTGTGTTAGTCACTTAGTCCTTTCTGACTCTGCGACCCCATGGACTGTAGCCTGCCACTGCCAGGCTCCTCTGTCCATGGGATTTTCCAGGCAAGAATACTGGAGTGGGTTGCCATTTCCTTCTCCAGGAGATCTTCCCAACCGAGGGATTGAACCCAGGTCTCCTGCATTGCAGGCAGATTCTTTATCATCTGAGCTAAGGAGACTCAGGCCTGCCCTTGAACTAGTGCTCAAAAATTCCTCCCCAAATCCTTCACTGTTGAAACACAAAGTTTTGAGAGGCACAAGCATGCTGTGTTCCTCTCTTTGCCTGGCAAAACAATAAAGCTGTTATTTCTACTTCATTCAAAACCCTGTCTCTGATATTCGATTTGGCACCAGCGCACAGAAGCCAACTTTTGGACATCAGTAGCACTTTCAGCAGCTGGGACAAATCATTCTTTGAAAGAAAATCTGAGGAGTTATGATTACTAGTTTCATTTAACAGTGCAAGGCAGTGGTTCTCAAAGTGTGGACCTAGAAGGAGCAACACGCGAAGATGGAAGTACATACAGCATTTAAGGAACTGGGCCTCCAAATGATCTAAAAGTGCAGAACAAAACTGTCACGCTAGGACAGAACTGTCATGTGAGAGAGAAACAAACCTCTATTATTTTTGTTTGACTGCTTAACCTTTACCCTAAATTGTACATCTACAGCTGTGTCAGAAGAAAGTACTTCTAGTTAAATAAGGAAATTAGGTCATTTATGTCCTTCAAGCTCCTGAACTGCTTGAAAGGAAGTTCAGCTTAATTTTAAGTATTAGCATAGATGCATACCGAAGTATTTCCTATTCGTGAAGATGGTGCAAACTAAGTCAAACCACTTTTAAGATAGGTAATTCAGATGTACTGTTGAGTAAATAACAAAAGTATGCAGGAAGTGCTTTATCTATTACTGCTGCTGCTGCTACTGCTGCTAAGTAGCGTCATCCTGTCTGACTCTGTGCAACCCCATAAAGGGCAGCCTACCAGGCTCCACCATCCCTGGGATTTTCCAGGCAAGAACAGTGGAGTGGGTTGCCATTTCCTTCTCCAATGCATGAACGTGAAAAGGGAAAGTGAGGTCGCTCAGTTGTGCCTGACTCTTCACGACCCCGTGGACTGCAGCCCACCAGGCTCCTCCGTCCATGGGATTCTCCAGGCAAAAGTACTGGAGTGGGTTGCCATTGCCTTCTCAGATCTATTACTGACATAATGTTCATTACCTAAAGTTTAATAGAAAACTTACTAAAAATTTTCTGTAAGTAACATTTATAACACCAAGCCTTACCAGCATGGGATCTGATAACTTTTGGTTAATAGTATAAATCACTTCTAGAACATAAGCTTCATGAAAGTTATTAATGGTTTATTTGCTAAATACGCAGAACCCATAAAATATTCCTGGCATGTAATAGGCATGGTATAAGACTGTATAATGAATGAATGTAATTTCTTTCATGGTCTAACATTTGTAAAAAAAAAAAAAAAAAAAAAACAGAACAGATACCTACAAAGTACTGAAAGATTTTTATTTATCCTGAAACATATCAAACCTTCTCAAAATCAACCACAATGAAGCATTTGTTTAAATTACATAAAGAAAAAAATTTCCATGATTCTATAACAAAACTTTCAGTATTAGACTCACTGATAAAATTAAAGGTTTATGAACAATTGTGTCATGGGAAAAAATTAGCTCCTAGAACTCAAGAAAAATGCAAAATATATGAAATTGTATTCTATTAAATAAACAGTGTGTTCCCTTATAACAATGGACCAATATTGGACTTACAATCCTGGCATGTTCTAAACATGGCTTTTATTACCTACAGTTATGTTTTAGAAATAGTATTTTGAAATTTTTCTTAAATCTACAAATGATTGAAGTGGTATAATGCTAAACCCAGTGCACATACTTTATACCAGGTAAAAAGATCAAAAAGACTTTAGGTTTGGCATTATCTAGTCTATCTTTAGGGCTTCAGTCAACTACTCTGGTTGGATCAACCCTTGCTAAAGTGGGCAAAACTATTAATTCTACAAGTCAGTCAGTGAACCAGTTATCTTTGTTCCATTTTAAGGCCAAAGAATACATTCTTAACTGGGAATTCTTGCCATTAGATTGCAGAGGGATCCTACTGAGTAATTTGATAGATAGGTAATCTATAAAACTACCAGGAAAACAGTTCAACTCCATTGCAAATGTTTAAGGCAATGAGCTCAAGTGTCAGTGTAAGTTTAAGCGAGTTGGCTCATGTTCTGGCTCTGTGGTTCATCATTCAGGGTGACTCCCTTTAGACTTCACTATGACATAATTTTTCAATATGTTTACTGCAGATATTATTTTCCAACCATTTAACTCATAGAAACATTAACAGAATAATATGACAAGATGCATTAAAATAGAATAGGGAATATGGAAGAAAGATATAGTATGAATCCAAGATAGCATTAAACTTATTTTATTACTAGTGAAGATTTATGCACAGTTTCAGAAGTATTTTATGTCTCAATCATTATTTGTGTGCTTTAGAAGATAATCCTCTTCATTATACATTAAGAATGAAGAACTTTTCACAAATTTTCCAAAAAGAAATGGCCTCAAGATATATATATATCCACTGTAATGTATACCGCACACTAAAATAGCAGTTACGATAGTAAAATATTTCTTTGCTCAAACATCTGACTGCTAATTTCTGATTAATGTCCTAATACAGAAATATGCTCCAATTCAAATGCTTTTTTTTAAAACCCCCTCTTCAAATACTCTGGCATATTCCGAGAATGGTGATATGAAAAATGAGAAAATCTTAATCTTGCCAGAAAATATAAGGGACTCTTAGAAAGTAAAAAGCAGTCAGAAAAAAAAATGTTAAATATTTTCTTAGGACCAATTGCTAGCTAATCAAGGAGCCCCACTCTCTGCATTTTAGTCACTGTTGACAAGGCTTGTTTTGGGTCTTAGTTTTATCATTTTGCTGGTGTGTACATTAAAGCCAAGAATGCTCTAGTTGTACACATCCCTTGTAGACTCTTACTTTGGTTTCCCTTTTCTGAGCACCTTTCTTCTTGGAGCTGATTCTTCTGGTCATCATGGAGTTCTGTCCCATTTTAACACTGATACAGTTAGCTCTACTCTGTCTAACGTGGTATCCTCTTTCTTATTCTCATCCCAGGAGGGCATTTCTTTGTTTGGCCATGGAAAACTCTGTTTGTAGGGTGTATCTGAATTTCCTGAGTATTAGAAAATCCTGTGTTTGTTTTAACTATCTCCATATCAAATAAAACAAAAAAGAAACAACCCCCCCACCTCTTCCTAATGATGTCCCTTTGTTAGTTGCACCTTCCTCTTACAGTCAATCAGACACAAAGTCTAACTTCTGCCAAGTAAATATAAGATTATTTGAAATAAATTACTTAGGACTTAGCATGAAAGCTACTCGTATTCCACAAACAGTTATTCAGGAAAAGTATTATAATACCTGTATACATATGTCTTAAAAATGTCTCTATGTGTAGAAATCTAAATTTATCCACCTAAATTATACCACCTTATTAATCTTAGTTATTTCAGAGGTCATCCTACGTAGGAAAAAGCAAATTTTTAAATTTCATATGCAAGTCCTGTCGTCCTTACAAAACTGACCCCCAGCTGCACCATTGACTCATTCTCGACTTTCCTTCAAAGCAGATTTAAGTCACAAGAAATGACTGCAACTTCTGCCCCAGTTGATGATACGCATTGACTTAATATCCATGTGCTAAGACTGCAACGGTTTCTAAAGCTACACACTGCACAGAGGTTTTTGCTTAAGAAAAAAATTACAAGTGAGTTAGATGCAATATTTTCAAGGGGTTTTAATTTCACCTTAAAATAAAAGATTGTTGATGTAAGGATAATAAATTGTAAAAATAATGAATTTTCACTATAATAATGATATTTTACTACAAGTCTCTCACTCAAGTCTGCTTAAAATATATATTTTGACAGAGACAAAAGCAATCTCAAGATATAATAGGGACTGTAAAACTTCATTTACATATGTTCCATTGAGAATAATTTCATTTTTAGGTTGTGCCAATATCCTATACACACCTAGGAATTTGGCACAGTGGCATAAGGCTGTATAACCCAGAGCATTCACCAGGGACTCAGGATCTTACTACACTTGCTGTCACCCAACACTTCAAATCTTCAGCCTAAAATTATAGGGGTAAGGAATAAAGAGTTTCTTTATTTTAGGCAGCACAGTCACGAAAAGGCTAATTGTTTCTTCTGAGCTATTAATTGACTTAGCTCCAGGATGACTATATAAAACATATGGTGTAAGATTTTAGCAACTGTCCAGAGCTGTGCACAGAGGGCATTTGGCTTCTCTTTGTAGAGAAGAACCGAAGGTAATCCCTTTGCAGCTGCAGTGCAGATGGTTTTCTTTACACCATTTCACTGAATACTAAACAGAAACTGGAAAAAGTTTGAAAACATAACAAACAAACAGCTGAGTGTAGTTTAAATGCTCTTTGCATCCATCAGAGAGAAGCATTCAGAAACTCTGGATGTTTACCAGATAGTTTGAAAGGAAAACAGAGATGTGAAAACGGAATAAAATGATTTTGAAATTGTACCTAAATATGGTTCTGTGTGGTTTTCTTCAAAGTAACAATATAATTAAATTTCTCTGAGACTTCAATTATGGGTGTCATGATTCATAATCCTCCACATCATCAAAAGTTTAGGTTTCCCTAAAAATATGCTGAGATGAATAAAGCTGAAATGACCTATTGCTAAAGGAGATACTTGGAAATCATGTCATCTGTTAACCTTCATTCTTGCTCTCTGGTGTGGCAACCTAACATGCTGTCTTCCTTTTAAATTAAAATATATAGTGAAGCTCGCTTACCATTTCAACTTCACATCATTTTTTCTACTGTGACAGAAAGAAAATGCTACATCAAAGAATAGTCAGTAGATGAAAAAAGCAAAGTCGTGTCAACGAATGGGTTTGGCCTATTAACATGCTAAGAAATAATAATAGCATATTAAGTCCACTGGAAAGCTTTACGATATTAATACACAAAAAGTTCAGTTATATGAATGTGCTTGATATTCTTCTAGACATACTGGTTGTTGCAGTAACAAAATATTGCCATGTGCTTAGTATTTCGTGGGGCTTCCCTGGTGGCTCAGATGGTAAAGAATCTGCCTGCAGTGCAAGAGACCCTGGTTTAATCCCTGAGGTGGGAAGATTCCCTGGAGAAGTGAATGGCTACCCACTCCAGTATTCTTGCCTGGAGAATTTCACGGACAGAGGACCCTGGTGGGCTACAGTCCATGGGGTCGCAAAGAGTCAGATATGAATGAGTGACTAATACTTTCAATTTCATACAGAACTAGAAAGAACAGTGCCAAAATACTGCCACTTTTAGTTTCTAACTATGGATAAGATTATGGCGAGTACTTATGGATAATTTTTCTTAGCTAACTTGTTTTGGTCAGATGCTGTCTGGACTTTCTAAAATAAATAAATTTCATATTTAAAGAGTTATTTTTAAAAAATGTGATATTAATAATAAGCAGGCCCCAATCGAAAGTTGATATTTTATGTAAAAGTAAGTTATACATTTGGTAAACAGAATAATTTCCAAACTTCCTAAAAGTCAAACATTACAAAGAATGTCTCCTCCAAACTGAAATAAACACTGCATTTCTCTAACAGAGCAACTATGGACTTCATCAATTGGACAGTTCCAGAGTTGTAAACAGCAACATGATTCAGCCAAATTATGTTCTGAAACCCTACTATCCGATGGCATCAAACCCCAAGTAACCTAAATGAAAATGAACTCTTCCTCTTCACTGCTCAAGTCTTCCCCATACTTGAGTTCCATAAGGCAAACAGAAATTGCCTTGCATTATGAAAAAAAAAGGAAAGACACTGCATGCCAATGCCAGCTCTAAATGGTTGGTCGTTGGTGTGACGTCTTTTTTCCTAAATGTCTGCCATCTGGAGCAGGCATTCTCACTGCTCTGTCTTGCCAGCATCCATCTCATTCCCAACTTCTAGCTAAAACTGTTTTGCATATCCCTTGTTTAGCCCCCTGAATTCCTTTCTTCTCACTTGCTTGCCTTTCGCTTAACTTGGTAAAACACTACAATGGCTGCATTTAATTATCTTATCAACGTTCAGCTAAAAAGGACAATACCAAATTCACATATGGCTGCTGCTATCATTTGCAGCCCAATGAGTAAAAAGACGCTTTTCATTTGAATCCTTCAACCAGAAAAGTTGTGCTATAACACATTGAAGAAATAATTGGTTCCAACTTGATAGATTATGTTTCCAAGGAAGCTGAGAAGACCGCCTTAATATACTGGGAGGCACTTTTTTAGATACATCAGTTACTAACCAGCCTAAAAGAAATGCTGAAGTGTTGGCATGGGAATGAATGCTTAAGTTTGTGACACACTGCTGCTTGTCAGTCCTCTGGCCCTGAAGAGGGCTTTCATGGGCCTCAGGTATCCTAAGGAAGCTATTGCTTCTCAGCAGCAGAGCCTGAAGCTGGAGGAGAAAGAGCCTATAGCTTGATTCAGCTTGAGAATGGGTTAGTCATGATGAGAGATACATGAATCTATTATATAGTACTGGGAAATTACTTGGGTCTCCAATAATATGGTTTCCCTAAAACTAATAATACAATTAATACAATTAAATCTGTCTGAAACTTCAATTATGGGTGCCATGACTCATTATTAAAAGCTTATGTTTCCCTGAAAAAAGCACTGAGCTGGGTAAAGTTGAAACCATTTCCATTTCTGTGAAGACTGCAACACAGAGCACCTTCTATCTAGGATGAGAAGAGAGGCTCAAGTGCAAGCACAGGAAGCAGAGCCTGGGGTGAATGAAAGGCATTTCAGACAGGTTTATGATGACACCACACCCCATATGTTTGGATATTTTTTACTCACTTGGCAGGTTATGATGCTTAGGTAATGAGACCAGTAAAATGTATCAGTTCTTTGTTGGATTATTAGTCCTTTTTCCTAAGGAATGCTATTACTTTTTAGCAGTTTTCTCTATTCCTAAAACACTGCAAAATACTTTCAATGTTGCATGAAATCCAGAAGGACCATAAGGTTCAATGGGCAGAAAGACTTTTACTTTGCCACACTAAGGTTCTAGAACAACCTTAGTGTCTAATAAAGACAGTGCCACAGAAAATCCTAAAACTCACCTTTACACAGCCTTAATGCCAAGCATCAGTCTAGTGAGAAATGTGATAAAGGGTAATATATTCATAAACAAATAAGGGATGACAATCTATTATAAATAGCATACTGGGCTTTTTCATCAAAGTGCCTGTATAGATGAAGGGTGCGTGTACAAAAAACTTTACTGTTTATGTTTATCCTTATGATTTGTCATAAGTATTAGTTCAACTCTATAAAAATTTAATTCAAATTGAAAATCTTCCATGTATTTTGTTTTACACATACAGTTTAACATTTATGCTATGTTACCTTTTGATTACTATAGTGGTACATACTTGTTATAAATAAAGCAAGAAATCTGAAGGGAGTATTATCATGCAAAACTGCTGTATTTACTGTTCAGCACCAACTGTCCCATTGGAAAGAGCATCCTGGTGTTCCTCAAGAAAAAACCACCCATCCCCAGCGTTAAGACTGTGGTTTGGGTAGATCATCTCCTGGCTTTAGGGTGAACCCACCTAATACTAGTACTCTCATCCTCTGGCCAAAGAGATTGGCTCACATATAAGCCAATGACCTAAGCCATTTTACCAAGATTCAATTTTATAACATGGCTGTTTCTTCTGCTTCTATTTCCATTCTCCAGGTATAATCATTGATATGTTTGGTATGTTTCCATCCAGACTTATTTCTCTGTCATATATATTTGACAATAAAATAAGCCTATACAGACATATACGTGTGTGTGTGTGTGTATACACTGATATTCATGTATATACGCCTACAAATAAAGTTTCTAAATAGAGTGGTAAAGTGTATGAAACTAATTTACTTTTACTCACATGTTTTCATTTTAGGGCAACAGACATACATACCTTACTTTGCTTAATCATAGCATAATAGGCAACAGACATACCTTACTTTGCTTAATCATAGCATAATACTCTATTACATAGAAAAGGCATACTTTATATCACTTGTAGGGTATTCTATCAGTGAGCTACGATAGGAGGAAAACACTGGCTAAAACAATAATCTCATTTGTGAATCTCATTTGCCACTATCGTTAGTTGGCACCACAGGAATGCCATAAGATGTAGAAGTAGCCAGGTGGCGCAGTGGTAAAGATTCCACCTGCCAATGCCGGAGACACGAGAGCAGGAAGATCCCCTGGAGGAAGAAATAGCAACCCACTCCAGTACTCTTGCCTGAAAAATCCCATGGGCAGAGGAGCCTGATGGACTACACAGTCAATGGGGTCATAAGATCTGGACATGACTGAGTGACTTGGAATGCATTGCTAAGGGGACAGAGTCCTTCTGAAGAAATTGAGCCTATGAAAAAGGTTAAAGAGACTCAGTAGAACTCAAGGGAAAAAAAAAAGATGTCATTTGCATCCAGTCTCACTGCTACCTTCCTCATATTCTCATCTGAGAGAGCAGGATCCCACATCAGAAGACTTTCTTTCTTTAACAGGGCCAAAAAAAAAAAAAAAAAAATCATGCTTTGCTTCTAGTAAAACCAGGCTTACATTAGCCTTGGAATTGAGCCCTAACTCCTGAATCAGGATTGAGAGTTTGGGATTGAAATCTCAATTGACTCAAAGGAGATGGAAGTTGGCAGTAATGAATGCAGATTTGAGTAAATTACAAGTATGCAAAGACCAAGACCCAGGGGACCACCGGCTGTTCATAGGTTCATAAGCAAAAATATGTAAATGAGTTGGCTTTATCAAAGTCCAAAACTGTATGTGTCCATTTAATTGATCATTAAATAAAAAGTTTCCATATGTGGACCATAGCAACTAGCATATCCTAATTATTAATTCCTTAGGTCAGGAATCATATTCACTCAACATTCCATAAACAAAACATGTTTTTTATGTGTACAGTATATTATATTCATAGAAGTTACTGAAGATTGATATCCCTTACCCTTTACTTTTTTATACTTATTGAAAATTTAATTAACTGTAATGATTTGCTTAAAGACTTTTGTTTATGAGATTTTAAGTTCCTTTGGGAAAGAAACTACATCTGTTTTATTCTGTAGTATATCTCTGGGACATACGCCGTGTGTTTGCCCTAGCCAATGCATTTTGTTCAGTGTGTTTGCGAGCAATAATGAGTAGGAGAAAAAGGAGGAGAAAAGAGGGAAAGAGAAGAAGAAATGAAAAAACAATGGAGATGAAGGATAAAGAAAAAGCCTAAAGAAGAAAAGAAAAAACTTATTTCTAAATCATGCATATAGTCTGCAATATTATTCCATGAAGATGAGATCTTTTTGCAAAGTAACTAAGAACAGGATAGCTTGAAGGAACCAGATTACAATGGCTCCCTTTGGTTTTTCATCTATTCATACCTAAAATTCTGTATATAGACTATATTTCCTTACACATTTCTCCCTTCTCAAAAAGGCAGGTCAAGCAAATGCCAAGTCTATTTTTATTATACCAAAGAACATGTATACTCACAAAAGTGGCATTTCAAACGGTATTGAGTCTTTCCTATACCAGCTAGAATACTTAATAACCCCTCAGAACACCTAAAGCCGCACAAAATTGAACAAGAGTTATGTGAAATCACTCTGTAGTTAAGTGTTTTTCCCTTTATTTAGCACTATCCACTCTTTTCAGGATTAAGCATATTGTGAAAAAGTTGTCATAAAATCAAAGGATATTGAGTGAAAAGAGGTATATGAAGAGTCTTCCTAACTTTGGAAATCATCTTATTTTTATGTTTTATTCAATAACTAATTCTCATTCTAAATGGAAACTTCTCTCATTTGAGCAAGAGAAAAAAAGGTCAAAGTTTTGTTCCTTTTCTATTGAACCATTTTATCAGGAAAAAGTACCATTTTGCAACATTAACTTCATGTCTGTACTTTGTATGGTAATTCTTAATTGTAGAGTTTGGATTATCTAAAAACATCAAGTTTAATCAAAATGGAGCTGCCAAGGAGAATGGCAGAAGAATGTATTACTACAGTTAATTGTAGCTCTAACATAAGGAAGCTAAAAATTTTAATTTTGCTTAGAAAGAACAGAAATTCCAAGTGAATACTCAGGAATTTCATCATTTCCATATAGATATTTTCCCAAGCTAACTTAATATTTATTAAGTCTCTACTGAAAAACATTTTTAGTACTTTTTTAAAACTGAGTTAAAAAAAAAAACATTTCAAAATTATACCCATAGGGAAGTCATTTTATTGTGCTGTTTCTTCTGATAAAATAGTTTCATCTAAACAACTTCCTAGACAGAAAAATATTTTCCACACTTAATTCAGAACATAAACTATCTTTTATGCTTTTGAATGTAGATTAACTAAAGGCATTAACCCCAAAGAACCAAATAGCACTGGATTAGATGGGCCAGGGAGAAGGTAATGGCACCCAACTCTAGTACTGTTGCCTGGAGAATCCCATGGACCAAGCAGTCTGGTAGGCTGCAGTCCATGGGGTCCCTAAGAGTCAGACACGACTGAGCAACTTCACTTTCACTTTTCACTTTCATGCATTGGAGAAGGAAATGGCAACCCATTCCAGTGTTCTTGCCTGGAGAATCCCAGGGACAGGGGAGCCTGGTGGTCCGCCGTCTATTGGGTCGCACAGAGTCAGATACGACTGAAGCAACTGAGCAGCAGCAGTAGCAGCAGATGGGCCAGATTGGGTTCTCTGTTCTTATACAATTAACCAGGAAATTGCTACATTTCAATTTCATTTTATTCTTTTCAGAACCAGTTCTAGACAAAGAGTCAAGCAACACTGCACATTCCATTCTGCTTTTCCTCTACGGGAAATTTTTCCAGTGTCTACAAGAAATGATGGTGCATAATGCCTTTATACAAAATTCCCATTTTTTGAAAGATAACAAAATCATTAAGGAGGGCCCACTTGAATTTTATATTTTGATCAGAGTCTTGCATATATTGGCATCTAAGTTTATTTCATTATGTCTCAACAGAAATTAAGTAACATTCACTCCCAATTTAGTCTTCACTAAGATTAAAACATCCACAACTTTGAGAAAACAGTTCTATGTAGAAAAAAAAACATTACCAGAGTATAATATTCTAATAATTAAATAAGATAATGCTTTTGCCTAAAAATGCCATCACAAACCAATAAACTATTTTGGTTGTTAACACATGTCCTGTTTTTACCAAAAAAGTCTGATTTCTTTTTTCAACAAAAAAAATCTGTCAACTATAGAACTATGTAAATTAAAATTTAATTTCATGTATATTTCCAGTAATTTATTGCTCAGAAAATTTTAATCTCATCATAAATGGGTATTGTAAATATATAATAAACTGTAAGACACAATGCAGTCACAGTACTTAACTTGCTAACATGCATTTATTATGATATTTAATCTATCTCCTCATTGAGCTGGGTTCTATGCAGGTTACAGAAATAAAACACATGGTCCTTTTCCTATAGAAGATTAAAATATAATTGAGATGATAGCAAGCCTCATAAAACCACACTGAACCATAATTGCTCAACTGTGAGGTGCCACGAAAAAGTGCTCTGGGAGTATAACGCAGTAAATCAGCATAGACTAGAGGAGTCCACAGAGGGTTCACCCGTTAGCTGAGACTGGTGCGGGCCCTTGCTGGAAAGTAGGGTGTGGATGAGTGGAGGAAGAGAAGCAGCTGGTGTCTATATGAGGAGGCTCAGAGAGCTGGGGGAAATAAGGCTGAGATGGAACTGAGAAAGGCCTTCAAGCTGAAGCCTTTGGGGTGTGATTTTGACCTTACTTTGTGTGTAAATGCGTGGCAAAGGTTTTGACTGATATGCAGAAGTATGTTCAATTTGGAGCAAGTGAAGAGGGCTCAGGAGGTCTGGCAGAAACATGGTAAATGCAAGGAAAGGGACCTCTTAAATGCATTGATGAAGGAAGGGTTGCTTTCATCATTTCTTTCCACTCTTTCATCCTTGGGACAAACCTAAGGCACCAAGATCAAAAGTAACAAAAGCAGGGACCACAGCCGGCAAGGTTGTTAGATATTCATTGCTGCTGCTGCTGCTGCTGCTAAGTCGCTTCAGTCGTGTTCGACTCTGTGCGACCCCATAGACAGCAGCCCACAGGCTCTCCGTCCCTGGGATTCTCCAGGCAAGAACACTGGAGTGGGTTGCCATTTCCTTCTCCAATGCATGAAAGTGAAAAGTGAAACTGAAGTCGCTCAGTTGTGTCTGACTCTTAGCGACCCCATGGACTGCAGCCTACCAGGCTCCTCCATCCATGGGATTTTCCAGGTAAGAGTATTGGAGTGGGTGGCTATTGCCTTCTCCGTAGATATTCATTATGCACTTCTTAAACTACCCAGTTTATTTTTAAATAAGCAAGTCCTCAATGATTTTACTAAATAAAATGCCCCACTGCAAAAAAAAAAAAATCCTGGGAATTTTAGAGCTAAAGGAGTTCAGAATGGGAACGAAATGAGTGATAGTGCAAATTAAAAGAAAGAAGAGGGTAGATCTTCCAGTTAAGTAATTATAACAAACTCCATCTTCCAAGCAAAGCTGTAACTATTCATTTTCATGGTGTGCTTAAATTAGACTGGATAAAAGTGTGCTCCTTAGATCAATTCCATTTTTTCTCATAATATCTCTATATCATGTAATTAATTAAACACTATTAATTTGTTTTCATTTAATTTGCCATATTTATCTTAATTTTTCATATTTAGGGCCTGACGATTAAGCTATTGTTTGTTTTGGATGACAGAAATGTTTTATTTGGTACCACTTATTATGGACAGATGATAAAAAGCTGTGCTCTTTTTTTTTTTAATCACCACAGCCTAACTCCTAGAGTAGACTACACAAATATAAGAAGAATCCAAATCTACTTATCCTCAGGGTACAATACAAAACCTATCTATTTATTCAAGTCTTCGACTAACAGCATTTATATTTATAAAGTTCTCTGGGCTCTGCAGGTTGAAAATATTTTATATGAAACTCAAGTATTATTAAGTAATAATCTATGATGTTATCACAGTGTTTTTAGTGCCTATGTGCAAATATTCAGTAACTTTAGCCTGAGGTCTAATATTTTAAGTGTTTGAGTTTACAACACAGGAAATTTTACTCTGAGAGTATGAGTGTACCTAATAAATCAGAAAAAAAAAATAAAAGGGAAGGTATATCAAGAAATTACTCTATGGTATCTTGGTGTTTTGTTTCCCACTGAATCTTGGGTAGTCTGAAAACCACTACAGAAAAACTATTATGTATAATATTATAAATATATATGTATGATATAATGAATTTTATGAATAGTTCATTCTAATGAACGCACACACACATACACACATGTACATAACAGGTAATGTCCAACTGGAACTAATATCCACAAACTTTGAACTTTTAGATATTAGCAAATCATTAATAAAGAATAATATTCATATTATATTGTATATAAAACATACTATCAACTAAAATTATACGTTTTCTCAACCTTCTCATAAAGGCACAAGGTCCTGCTTTAACAAAGAGTGACAAGAAGGACATGGAGCTGAGGAGGACTACATCTTCAGGTTTGTCTTTCTCTAGGTGATTCCAGGCTTCCTCTTCCCTCATGTACACGGATATGATTATCTCCAACATCCCCTCACTGACTAAAATCATGCCATTTGATGATAATAAATGATTATGATGCTGCTACTGCCTCTGATGCTGTCAGTTACACACTGTTGCCCAATTATTGGTCAGTCACTACCCTGTATACTTTATATGTGCTCAGTCCAACTCTTCATAACCCCATGGACTGTAGCCTTCCAGGCTCCTCTGTCCATGGGATTTCCCAGGCAAGAATACTGGAGTGGGTTGCCATTTCCTTTTCCAATACTTGATACACACTCATTTAATTTTCACAGCAACCTGTGAGGTAGACATTCTGATTATTTCCATTTTAGAAAAGAGGTTAAACAATTTGCCTGAAGTCAAAGAGATAATAAGTAGATGATATTCAAATGCAAGCAGTTTGACCAGGAGCCCACACTCCTAACTGTTATGCTACTGCATAATATCTGATCATGCTTTTCAAAGTAACTATAGAGTCCTTATCAATGAATTTACTAATAGTTCTATTTCTGCTAATATTAGTCTAATTTAAATCTTTAACTGCAATATCTGAACTCTCTACTTACATATGCAATATTCTAAAGGGATTTCATAGAAAAAGCAAGAGAATTCCAAAAAAACATCTACTACTGTTTCATTGACTATGCTAAAGCCTTTGACTGAGTGGATCATAACAAACTGTGGAAAATTCTTCAAGAGATGGGAATACCAGACCACCTTTCCTGCCTCCTGAGAAATCTGTATGCAGGTCAAGAAGCAACAGTTAGAACCGGACATGGAAAAATGGACTGGTTCAAAATTGGCAAAGGAGTGAATCAAGGCTGTATATTGTCACCCTGCTTATTTAACTTCTATGCAGAGTACATCATATGAAATACCAGGCTGGATGAAACACAAGCTGTAATCAAGATTGCTGGGAGAAATATCAATAACCTCAGATATGCAGATGACACCACCCTTATGGCAGAAAGTGAAGAGGAAATAAAGAGCCTCTTGATGATAGTGAAAAAACAGAGCGAAAAAGCTGGCTTAAAACTCAACATTCAAACAACTAAGATCACGGCATCCGGTCCCATCGCTTCATGGCAAATAAATGGGGAAACAATGGAAATAGGGACAGACCTTATTTTCTTGGGCTCCAAAATCACTGCAGATGGTGACCGCAGCCATGGAATTAAAAAACACTTACTACTTGGAAGAAAAGCAATGATAAATCTAGACAACATACTAAAAAACAGAGACGTTGCTTTGCCAACAAAGGTCTGTCTAGTCAAAGTAGACAGTAGTTATGTATGGATGTGAGAGTTGGACCATAAAGAAAGCTGAACGTGTGCTGCAGTAAATGGGGTTGCAAAGAGTCAGACACAACTGAACTGAAAAGGATTTCAGTTACCAAAAAATGTGATTCTTAAGAAAAACCGTGTGAAGAATATTGAATAGTTTTTACATTTGCATTTCATTTATGATAATTTTGAGCTAAGACCCAGACATTTAAAAGACCTCCAAAGTTAAGCTGCATTAAATCTCTAACAGAACAGGGAAAGGTAAAACTAGTAGCAAAGTCAATGGATAATGCAGTCCAGTTAGAAACTTCAGATTCCTGGCTTCTACTCTTGCCTAAATGTTTAGCATTGTCAAATCCTTTCTGCAATGTAGGTCTCTCTCCTGCTACGGAGCTAACAAATCAGAATTGATAAAATGAAATAAAGTTTATTGTTTCTCTTCAAACTTACTTTTTCTCCTAAATTCCTTCTTCTGATTAATGATGTCAACAATTATTAATCCAAAGCAAAATCGAGAAGTCTTTCTCTCTGTTAATCCCACATTGTCACTCAATTCCACAAATTCTACCTTGAAAACATTGCCCACATCTAGTTATATATCTCATTCCCATTGCTATTGCTAAAAGTCTTGAATCATTTGCAAGCTGTGAAAGATCCTCTGTGTCTGAGGACCAGAAACTCACCCTTCTTATTTTTACTCTTCTGTACCCTAGGCATTGCCTCATCAAACTGTATTCAGAATTCCTTATATTTTTACCACAAGTTCAAAGCTCTTGTGAATAAAATTCCCTCTGCCTGGAATTCTCTTGGTTATGCACACTTCCTTATTCTAAATAGCTCCCACTCTAAGATATTTTTCCTTACCTGTCCCCATCCCCAAATGAACCACTTTCTTGTTTGTCCATGCCCATATTATGGGGCCTTTCATATTGCAGTTTGAGGGTAATACATTCTATTTAATGAGATTTAGTTCTAGGTCTTGCATTTTGAATATGTTTAATCCATAAAACAGCATGCAATGAGCATATTTTTTCATTTTACAGATGAAACCCCTGAAATACAGAGATTAGAATGCTATATAATTCAGAAGTGAAGTCCAGACTTAAATTTTTTTATTGTCAAAACTCTATGCTCTTCCTATTTACCACAGCACTTTATTATTTGCTTATATGTCTGTCTGCTTCACTGGCAACTGAACTCTTAAAATACAAGAAATATATCTTATTCATCACCGAGGCCTCAGTACCTGGTACACAATATGACACTCAACAAATGTCTTGTGAATAAATGAATGAGCCCGTGAACTGTTTGACTCACTATATAAAATCTTGTTGTTTTATTAAATACCATTTAAATAGAAATGCCAGTTTCATAAATGTGACTGAAAGAAGATTTTAACAATGTTTGAGTTTTTAATGTAATTTTTATTGAGGTCCTTACATCCTAACTCATTAATAAAAGGAATAAAGAATAATATTGCTATGCTTTATCTCCCTACATTATTCAAATGCACTTTTTTCTTTCAATAAGATGTTTGGGATAAATTATTAATCTGTTCTTCCAGAAAGGTACATCCATTTTTCACACAATGACCTAAGCCCTGATTTATAAAAATATATTTGCTCATACAATCTAAAGGTGCAATCATATGTTGACTCTTCAAAAGGCAGTATTGGAAACCACTAAGTGATTTTTTTTAAGAAATACAATAAAATCTGGAATTTTCTCTCTGCTCTTTGCTCTATGTTCTCTTTAGGCAAAATGTATCATTCGTTTCCTAGCCTCAATCTATTGCAAAGATAAATTTATCCTAAGAATAGGGGCATTCTACTAAATAAATTATAGTTTATGGGACTGGCAATTGTGAGACAAAATTCTTGTCATAAGATTATGAAAGAGTGCTTCCTGCCATGGTATAGTACGAAATTAAGTGAATGCTGGCTTATTTGTCTCAGTGGCCCTTCTATACTTTGAGAATAAAATTGACTAGGAAAAGTAAATACTATGAAAATGGCCAAAAATGAAATTCTGAAAAATTTTAAAGTTTCTGAGGGATATATATAGAAGATATTTGGTAGAACTTTCATTTCCAAATACTATGGCTATTCTTTCACCAAAAAAGTAGGATCAAAGTAATCAGAATTCGACACTAGAGGTCAATTAGATAAACTCAGAGACAGAATTCTTTCTTGTTTATGATATTTTTATCAAGCTATCCTTCAGTAATTGCTTGGAGAATGCTCCACTGATGGCACCACACAAATTCATCCCCATAGGTCAGGCGATTTAACATTATCTCAACTAGTTTTCATTACAATTCTAAGTATTATCACCTCAATTTTTTATACAAGAAAGTGAATGTGGTTTAAAAAAATCAAATTTGGAAAGGTGTGAAATGAAAAACGAATGCCTCCTTCCACCCTTCCTCAACTACCAATCACTTTTTTTCCCAATAAAACTCTGGTTTCCAATTTCCAGGCATTTATTTCTACAGAGATTCACTAATTATTTATAATGACATCATATTCAAAATATTTTCCTGCATCCTTTAAAAAATTCTTTAATATTTTAGTATCTTGCAGATATTTTCATAGTTCCACAGATATATATGAGAATGTCTATTTCTATCACATCTGCTCAGGTCCTCTTTCTATTCTTAAAAATGGAGGAACTTAAAGAGCTTTCATTATGTGAATTCTATCAATCCAAACTTCTCATATTAGAAATTAAAATCAAGAAGTTAAAAATGTTCAACATTCAATTTTTTCATATTAACCATTTTTAAGTGAAGCGTAATTGATGTATAATATAAGTTACAGGTGTATAATATGGTAATTCACAATTTTTAAAGGTTGCACTCCATTTATAGTTATTATAAAATACTGTCTATATTCCCCATTTGTACAACATATCCTTGTAGCTTATTTTGTATCTAATAGTTTGTGTCTCTTAATTTTCCATCCCTGTTGCCCCTTTCCTTTTCCCTCTCCCCACTAGTAGTTTGTTCTCTACATCTATGAGTCTGGCTCTTTTTTGTTATATTCACTAGTTTATTTTACCTTTTAGATTCCTCATATAAGAGGTATCATATAGTCCTCTGACTTACTTCACTTAGCATAATGCCCTCCATGTTTATCCACGTTGTATTGGCAAAATTTCATTCTTTTTTATGTCTGAATAGCATGGAGTGGGTTGCCATTTCCTTCTCCAAGGGATCTTCCCAACCCAGGAATCGAGCCAGGGTCTCCTGCATTACAGGCAGATTATTCACCGACTGAGCCACCAGGGAAGCCATATACATACACATGTGAATATATACATGATACATCTGCTTTATCCACTCATCTGTTGATAGACATTTAAGTTGCTTCCATATCCTGGCAATTGTAGATACTTTTAAATATTTTAAATGTTATAAATATTTTCAATTAAAATGATGATCATATATATGATATATATGTGACATATGATAATATATGATATATGATAATATCCGATATATATTATATAATGATGATTATATATTATTATGAATAACATTTTGATGATAAGTAACCATAATCTGATGTTTTTATTGAAGTTCAAAGATTAAGTAACCTACTCTAAAAACAAACAAACATACAAAAAACAGTGAGAGTAATGGCTTTGTTTTACATTTTTTGTAAATCTTTTTAATGTCTTTTTTAAGAAAAGACAGCTGAGTTTTCTTATCTGCATCCACTCTATTGCATTATGCTGTTTTGCTTCAAGTCACATAGCAGCAGGTATGTGGTTGAAGAGGGAGGTGCACTTCAATAGTCCTTTCACATAATTGCAGATATTCTTCTTTGATAACATACCAAAACTCAACAGTGGTAGCTTCTTAGAGAATAATTGCAACATAGAATCTGAAATCTTACCAAAGAACTTAATAATTCTTAATAAGAGAGTAATGACTCTCTTACATTAAAATCTATGTATTAGTCTTGAGGCATCCATATTATATTAACACATTTTGAATAGATCTTTATCTTTATACGATTTTAACGCATGATTTTGTAACATTATGTACTGGTCACTTGGAAAATCCTAGTTTACTACATTATGCAGATCTTTCAAATATAGTCTTATTTCATTATATAATAGTTTAAAATAATTTATAATATCACTGATGTTTTCAAAAAAGTCCTTAAGAACTGAACAACTCTAAAGTTTATGGGAAGATACTGTGTCCAACTCTTTGTGACCCCATGGACTATACAGTCCATGGAATTCTCCAGGCCAGAATACAGGAGTGGGTAGCCTTTCCCTACTCCAAGTGGTCTTCCCAACCCAGGGATCGAATCCAAGTCTTCCACATTGCAGGTGGATTCTTTACCATCTGAGCCACAAGGGAAGCTTTCCAAAATTAAAAATGGTGCTTAGAAGCATAATTCAATCATTGGAGACAAATACTGCTGTTGTTTTCCTTGAAGAGTTAGGTTCACTTTATTAACTTTTGGGAAGATATCTGTCAAATATCGAAATCTGGATAACTATACTGCAATTTATCAGTTATTCAAGTAAAGATGATGTTACCATGTACAATAGTGGCTTAGTTCAGTTGGCAACTCAATAATAGCACAAGTATCTTTACTCAAGACAGCCATTATACTTTAAAATGCTGCAAAAATAGGTAATTCTAATTTTATCACACAAAATATTAAAAAGGACATTGCACTCAAAGGCTGAGACTTAATAAAACTAGTAATTCTACTCCTTCATCCAGGGCATTCATAAATGAAACTGGCATTTTTTTTTCTGATAGTGAATAATGAAGAAAACATTAGTGCTAGTTCAACTTTGTGCCTTGATTCATGCTAAAGCACCAGTAGTTTTCCCACCATTGCTTTTGCACCATCAATGAAAGCAAGTGAAAAGGGTAAATATTGCCTTAGCATTCTTAAAACACAGTTTTGACAGTCACAAACTTCTTCAAAAGATCTTGGGGATGTTCAGTGTTCTGCAGACCATAGTTAGAAAACTGGTGCCTAAATCATCTCTATTTCAAAGTTAAGGAAACTGATACATTAAGTAATCTACATAATGACAAACAATAAAAACACAACAGGAGAAATTCAAACCTAGGAATTCTAACCCCAAGTCCTGGTCTTTGAGGACTGCAGCACTGCTTAAGACATATTGTTGCCAATATTATCACAAAGTTCTTTTTACTGAAATTTTGCATTGGCCCTTTCTTTGCCCTCTGATATTATAATATACACTCATTCATCAAGTATTTAGATTGCTTCTACTATGAGCCAGGGACTGAGCCCCATGATGGGGATGCCAAAATGAATAAGGTATTGTCCTCACTTTCAAGGATTTCAACATTGACTGGCAAAATAAACGAATAAACAACTACCTGTAATGAAGTGTGATAAATGCTGTAATAGTACTCTGTCCAACATATTTTGGAGGCACAGAAGAGAGAGTGATCAATTCTGTCCAAAGAAGGGAGGAGGAGGGTCTGGGGATCAGGGGCTTAACAGAGAAAGTACACTTGAGTCGGACTTGAAGGACAAATACATCATCTAATCTCTTTATTCACAGAATAGCCCTTCACATACTTGAATACAGCTATTGTGTGTTCTGCATAAGTTTTCACTACTTTGAATTAAGTATTTTCATTGCTTGAAGAATGTATTATGAGGATAAATATAGGAAACAAATCCCCAAATTATGGGATATGTCTTCTGAAAATACATGTCTATCATTCTTTTGCAAATATATTTTTACATTTGTTAACATCAACCTGCAATTAATCATGAGACCCCACTGATTTTGCCTAACATCCAAATAGCTTAAGCCAAACCACAGATGGGACAAATGCACAAACTAAAGAGACTATTCACGAAACGCTGCAACCAGACTTTTCAGTCATTTTTCCTCTAAGCCGAGGTCAGAAATCTTTTTCTGTAAAGAACCGGGCAGCAAATATTCTAGGCTCTGTAGGCCAGATGATCTCTGACATAACTATTCAGCTCTGCCTTACAATGTAAATGAATGGGTATGGCAGCATTGCAATAAAACTTTATTTATGGAACAGGCCGTGGGTCACATATGCCCTCAGGAGAACTGTAGGAGACTTGGAATCAAGAGAACCAGCTTTTAATTTGACCTCACTATTAACCAGCTATGTGATCTTAGGCAAACTGCTTTACTGTGGCCCATGCTTCTTGTATCATTTCAAGGATCTTTAGATTATATGATCAATAATGGCCCTAAATTCCAAAGAATTACCTCAAAGAAACTCTTGTACCCACAGTATTCTTAATCCATTCCATCATGGAATAAACAGTGTGATTTTTGGTAATATTAATAGAAATGTTTACCACAAATGAAAAGACGGCAGGTCTACTTCACTCTGTAAAGTTCAGTTACGAGTAAAACAATAATAAGACTGTGCAGGAGAAAGCAACCAGGGACCTAAAAACTCTGGAAACTTTAGCAAATCAAATATATTTGAAAGAACTGTATTAGTAGAAAGCAGAAACATAGTGGACTTGATATTCTTCAAATGCTTTGTTGTTGTTGTCGCTAAGTTATGTCCGACTCTTCTGCGACTCCATAGACCGTAGCCTGCCAGACTCTTCTGTCCGTGGGATTTCCCAGGCAAGAATACTGGAGTGGGTTGCCATTTCCTTCTCCAGGGGATCTTTCCCAACCAGGAACTGAACCTGCATTTTCTGTATTGCAGGAGGATTCTTTACCACTGAGCCACCTGGGAAGCCCTTCAAATGCTTAGAATCAAACAAAGATTAGAACTTAAAATATCCTAGGTCTGAATAATATTTCTGAGTTCTTGGTTCTGACCAATTTTAAGTGCTGTGTCTTCTGAACCTTTGTAATATCTTAAGTCTGTAAAATTATTGCTCATAATAATGTTAAAAGTAAGATCACTAACCTCATATTTGTACAGCCATTTAGTTTATATCTTTGTGTAGCAGATCATTTGAACTTCCTGGCCCTATGAGATTGGCAAAGGTAAATATCATAGTCTTTTTAGAAATAAGGAAGCCCAAATTCAAAAGGATTATTCTCCACCTAGAGATTCTTGACATATGTCATAAAAAATAGAGGGACTAAAGCTAAGCTCCCAAATCAGCTTTGAAAATATATACTGAACACTAAAAACAGACACCCACAAATATTTTGTAAAGCATCATCTCCTTTTTATTCTAGGAGGAGGAAGGAGAACTTGGGGGAGTGGGATTTAGCTTACCAGCATCAAAGCGCTGTAAACTTGGAAATAGTTGCCGAGCATTTCACTTTAGCTTCTAGTGTTCAATTTACCTGGTTTCTCTAAGTGCTTCAAGCAAATGTAAATGCTTTATGAATACAGCTCATAAAATGTACAAGGGGGAGGAAGGGTGTCCTATATTAAAACAACCTTGACTACGAAGGATTCTAAAAGCAAAGAATATTCCTTTCAATTTGATTGGCTTCATAGATAAAAGCCATATTCTTATAAAAATAAAATACAAGCAGCTGTGAATAATTCAGATCACTAAATGGCATGAATGGATTAATATTTTAATGTTATACTTGCCTTTTATCCAGACACAGCTTTGAACATAATAAATTTGGTTTCAGAATGAAATCCTCAAAATTCTGAGTTTTTTTTTTTTAATATGTATAATTAAATTCATCTTTGAAGGCTCCTGAAGGTTGTAGAGGGCAGAAGAAATGTATTTTTATTCAAATAAGCCAATCTATGGGAGGCCTCCACAGTTCCCTACACAGAAAACTACAAAGAGTTGAGAAAGCAGCAGCAATTCGAAGCTCAGTTATCCAAAGAGAAAGTCTATCATGGATGAGGAAATTCCTCTCAATCAGCTTGTTTTCTTGGACTTTGAGGATACCAAGAGGGGAGTAGCACTAGGCAAGTCACACGTATGCCTGGTGCTCTTCCCTTTCACTCATCCCTCAATTGTTCATAGATTAAATCAGATAAAGTAAGAAAATAATAATTTGTCGAATCCTTGGAAAGGAGAAAGGTACATTCCACCCTTGCGTGGAGCAAGTTGGAGGAATCCATGGACTGACAGTGTGCATGTGTCAAATGACTTGTAGCAAAAGGGAGTGAAACTGCTCCACTTTTTCTTGCAGGCTGCCTCTTCCTAGAAGCTCAGGTTCTCCTAATATTGTGGCTGGGAGAGGAGGCATGCAGCACAATGGTTGCCTCTTATGTGGGAATTGGTTTCTAAAATCAGTCTATTAGAAAAAAAAAAAGCCTAAAATCAAAATACCCTTGAAAATCTCTTGTATTTTCCTTGAAGTACATTAGGTATGGCTTTGGATACATAACCCCCTAATTATGCATATATATAATGCACTGTATAGTATACAATTTATAATCCAGAAGTCCATCTTGTAGCTGCCTCAAAAAAGTCATTCAAAAATTTAAAGATTAGAATCAGTCTTGTGAGAAACTAATACTCTCAGACATGCAAGAAGCCACTCGGGGGTCACAGTGTCCCTAAAAGGAATGGAGGCAAATTATCCCTACTTTGTACTGTTAGACCCCCTTCTCCCCTCTTTCTGTTTTCATTCTCTCTCTTTCTGCATTCAGCCATCTCCCTTCCCGACTAGGTATAGACGACTTCAAGTCATCCTGGGCACGAAGGTACTCCTAGGCATTCTGAGTTTTATTTGTACCGGTTCTTTATCGTTGCTATAACCAATTACACAAACTTAAAACAACTAGATCATATACAGGCTTGAAACAACACAGATCTATTACCTCACAGGTCTGTAGGTCAGAGGGTGGGACCGGCTGCTCCAGGTTCTCTGCTCTGGGTTTCCCAGGGTTGAAATCAAGGTGTCCACTGTTTCTGGGGAGAATCCACTTGAAAGCCCGCTCAGGTTGTTGGTTGAATTTACTTCCATGCAGCCACAGGAATGAGGTCCTACTTCCTCACTGGCTGTGGGGCAGGGGTCATTCTCAGCTTCTAAAAGCCACACATTGGCCCCCGGCCCTTTCTCCATATTTAAAGCCAGAGGCAATGGATTGAGTCCCTCTCCTGTTCCAAATCTCTCGACCTCTCCCATCCTGCTTCTTTCTTCTCCACTTCCTTCTTAAACTGCATCTCTCTGACTGACTCTCTTGGCCTTTCTCCTGTAATTCTCGAGGCTCATGTGATTAAACTGGACCCACCTGGAAAAACACAAGTTCCTTGCCTTCTTTTAAGACCAGCTGATGATTAAACTTAACTATCTATAAACTCCTTCCATAGCAGTTCCTAGGTGAGGGTTTGGTTGAAAAATGTCCTCTTGAGAAGACACCTTTATTATTCTGCCTATACACTGTAATAACAGATTTCTGACCTCTCAAACACATTCCTCATATGCCCTAAATTATATTACACATTTAGCCAAAAGTCACAGGTGGCCAGGTTGGCAATTAAGATTTCACTGCAAAATGAAGAACCAAATGAAAACATATCAAAGAGGACTATTATAAGACATTACAAATATTTGAATAAAACAAGAGTTGAAAGACCAGGTACAAAAATAAGCATGCACTAAAGGAAGACTGACAAAAATTCTAGAGGGAAAGAGCTTGCAGAAGCCTCATTTGTACTCTAGATATTTGGGGTCAGATATATTGAGAGGTACCCAGATGTTACATTTTGCCAGGTGAAGTCTAAAGTGCTTAGTTAGTGCTTTGAAACAAAGAGATTTGTTCAACACCCAGGTGAAAATCCCTAATTGAATCTAAAGATTCCAGCTGGGGTTTGAGATGCTTCCAAACTGACTTGAATTCAAAAGCAGTATGTCATTCTGATTTGGGTATTTGCACTGTACCATCTTTATCCTGGCATATTCTTGGGTTTTGCTAAATGACATTTGAGCAGAGTCAGCCATTCTGAAAGTCAGGATTCCTAAGAGTTAACATGTTACTTGGGCTTCCCAGGTGGCTCAGTGGTAAAGAATCTACCTGTCAATATAGTAGACATGGTTTGATCCCTGGGTCAGGAAGATCCCCTGGAGAAGGGAATGGCAACCCACTCCAGTATTCTTCCCTGGGAAATCTCATAGACAGAGGAGCCTAGCGGGCTACAGTCCATGACATCACAAAAGAGTCAGACATGATTTAGTGAATAAACAACAACCACAACTTTTTCTAGGGCCAACGGTCAGAGTTTTCACCACTCTCTTCAGCTGACAACCCAGCCTCCCTTAATTCTTTCACAGTCTAAAAGGGGACTGCTGGTGGTATGTTTTGTAGCTTCTCTGTCACTTTACCTGGTCTGGAAGCCAAGGGTTGGCTCAGAACACTGTGAAATCCAAGCATGATCTGTACATCCCTACATCTACCCAGAACTGAGTTTATATCATATGACCTGCTGGTTAACCTTGGGTAGGCATCTCACAGGTATTTGACACTGACGACCGTGAATAGTCCCCCACAAAAGTACCATAAAGCAACTTAGAATTTTTCATAGGAATTCTAGAGACCAAAAATGACTGATTAGAAAATGGTGGAGAGATTAAGTTTATTCTCACCATTTAAAGGACATAATCACATATGATACAAAATGACTTTTTGACCTGAGAAGCTGACTTTGGTAACAGGTCAGCAGGAGAAAGGATTAGACGTGTTTTCTCTGCTTCTTCAGTGCATTTTCTGATCTGTTTTCCTCTGGAAACTCTACAGATGATGCACAATGCCCAGCTCCTCCCCGCCATCTCTTATTGATTATATAAGAGGTAATCAATAAACCTTGAATGGCACTGCTCTTACTTAACTGAAAGATCATAGAAAAATTTTCACACTGGAACTCAAAATCCTGGGAGATATTCACCCCAAAACAAAGGAAAGTGGATCTCTTAGAAGAACTCTAACCATTAAATCCAAGTATCCTCAATTAAGTACGCCCTTCCACCTATGGGCACTGTTACACCATTTGATGGCATGTCTGATTTCCAGAGGACTCACAGTATATTCATTAAGGTAAAACAATAACATTAAATCTTCAGCTTTTTCAGAAGTTCAGTATTAGAAAGACCTTTTATGGCAATGGGGTTTCCCTGGTGGCTCGGACAGTAAATGCAGGGGATGCTGTCAATGCAGGGGACCAGGGATCAATTCTTGGGTAGGGAAGATCCCCTGCTACAGGATTCTTGCCTGGAGAATCCCATGGACAGAGGAGATTGGCAGGCTACAGTCCATGGGGTGGCAAAGAGTCAGATACAACTGAACAATCAACACTTAATCGCAATGGCCATTTCTGTGCTCTTGTAATAAAATATTTACATTATCCATTTATTCTATATTACAGAATGCCAAATAAACATATATGATGCTTCTCCTGTATTTCAATTCTAGCTCAGGAGTTATTAATTGGTATCTATCCCTATCCTCATCTCTGCTTTTATCTGGACAGCAAAGACTCTGGTTTGGTTTGGTTTGGTTTTAGTTTGAATCTCTTTGGATGGGGCAAACACAAGCTGTACCATTCTCCATGGTTCACACCAAACCTCATCCTCCTTTACCTACCGGCCTGCGCACTGCAGCCCCTGAGATGAAAGCTCTCTTCAGTTCAACACAGAGAACTAGGTAAACCAAAATATCTTCTTTTTTTTCCCTCTGGTTTTCAATAACTTGAGTTATGTTTAGTGCTCATCTTTATTAATGAATTCACTTGAAGTTGATTATAACTTTTCCTCATAATTTCATTGCTTGTTCTGAGTTTATTTTGAATTTCTTAGCTTTTTACTGCAATTTATAGTTTCCTCGTCTTTCTCATAAACAATAAATCTTAATTATATTTTATAAATAGAGTCTTCCACACAAACATACCAGATATAGTTGCCTCTGTAGTACACCCAATTTATTACAGCCCTTTTCCAGACTAGAAACAGCCACCAGACATAAATCAGCCCTCATCTGCCATATTAACAGGAAGTTAAGAAGGGCTTAAGCCAATATACACATTACATACTTAAAGGGATGAGAACATGCCACTCCAAAACATTCTGATTTGGCTACTGAGTATTTTGAGCTGAAGGCACTTAAAAGACAGCAAATGTAGGAAGGGGTCTCCAACCTCTTCCTTCATACTTAAAAGCAGGTCGTAAAATTTCCCATGGGAGAGATGAACTCCTTGTACCAGGAAGAGAACATTCTTCTCACTGGAAACTGGGAACCTAGAAATGGACCTATAGACACAAATCAACTAACATAACACTTGTCTTCCATTAGTTCCTCCCATATACTTCATAATCATATTCCCACAATTTACTGCCCCTATCTGAAACTCCTTTGTTTTGTCATTTCTCCACAAATTTATCATTTGTTTAAAAAAAAAAGTATATAAATTCTCAGTCCTAACTGCTTATTCGAGCCTCCCTTTTTCTTACAAGGACCCTCATGTGCCCATAAAGTATTTAAATGTTTTTCTCATTAATCTATCTTATATCAGTTTAATTCTCAGGCCCAGCCACAGAACCTAAGAGGATGGAAGGATTGTCCTCCCCCACCAGGCATATACAAATTTGCACAAATCAATCTTGCAAGGATGCGCCTAATTGTTCTAGCAACTGATCATAAGAGAGACCAGTGACAAAATAGCACCCAGTCACAGGAAGGAAGGAAGCTTTGCCTTCTTCCTTCCAATTGTGTCACCATTATTGGAACAAAGAACTAAATTTTTATGTTTAAAGCTTTTGTAGTTTAGTATTTACTACATAATGAAAAACATATCACTGAATTCCAGTCAGGTTGAAGAGAAACTTACAGCATGTGACAGCACAGATTATGAAAATAGACTCGCGTTGGGCTTGCTTCCTGCTACAAAGAGAATTGTACGGATTGATAAAAACTGAACAGAAAGCAATAAAGGAAGAGATCACAGTCAGCGATGGTGAACCTCTCAGTGATCCTGACTTTATGAAGCAAAACAGAACATGGTTCCATGTCACAGGTGCTTTTTGCATCTGTCAGAAGTCCACTCCCTTACCATGTAACCAGTCAGCCTCAGAAGAAGAGATAAGACATAACCACTGAGAGCCATCTGCAGAGGTGGCTTCAGTGAAAGCATTCACCTGGAAATTTCTTCCTGATTAGGACCAGTCATATCAGTGCCACGTGGGCTCCTAATGTCACTGTTTGAGTATCCCAAAAAGAACAGACAACTAAGTCACCTCTAGTGCTCAAAGCCAGAGAAGGCAATAGCAACCCACTCTAGTACTCTTGCCTGGAGAATCCCAGGGACGGCGGAGCCTGGTGGGCTGCCGTCTATGGGGTCGCACAGAGTCGGACACGACTGAAGCGACTCAGCAGCAGCAGCAGCAGTGCTCAAAGCAGGAAAAGCATTTGCTTCACCAAAGAAATAAAACATAACAAAAAAGAAAACAATAAAGAGAACAAATCCTTACTGCTGAAGTATCAGAAAAAAATATAGCCAAGGGACCCGTCTTAGTAATGATGAGGGAGAACTTCTCTGGATGGGAGTAGTATGACTCTATTATTGTGTGCTGATGAATAAAGGCATTTATTATGTGAGACCAAAGATCTGATCCACCAACCAAATATGGGACATGACAGTACTGTTTAAAATTTTCGTCCTCAAAAATCTCAGATTAGCAAGGAAAGACTCTTAGAAAAACGGTCAAGAAGTCTTCCCAAACATCTATAGAGCCTAGGACCAAGGAAAACCAGAAAGTAGAGAATATGACCAGGGGTGGCAGAGCCAGGAAAAAGAAGTTACTTGGTTGTAAATGTCAACTTATTTCCCTGACATATTTACCTTTGTTCCCCAAAGACAGTTCTGAGCTAAACTTAGTAGCTATATTTTTGTTCCTAAATCTTTTCTCTTTCTTTGTGAATTTAACTGGGCAGAAATAATATCTATCATCATTGCATATATGAAACTATATTCAATAAATGCTAAATAATAAAAGATTTAAAATCTTTTTATTACCCTGTGTATTATTCTCAGTGTCTGTTTTTTCTTATTCTTTTCGTTCAACATATCTTTCTTCAAATGTATCACATTAGGGGGCTGCTGTCTACACTGATGGGTCATTGACTTTGTAGAGCATGACATATGTGGAATTGAACGTTGTAATTACATTTAGACCCAGGGCAACACCCAATTGTTCACTCTTATTTGTAGCTGGAAGCACCTACAAATGACATGTTTTAATGAATTACAGATCCTGTGGTGAGTTAATAGGATAACAAATCCCAGTCAGTATTGCATCAGTTGGGGTGGGGAGAAGCTGATCTCTTTGTAAACATATAACCTGGTAGAAACAGTTAAGAAATGATAAGGTTGAGTTAATATTGGTCCTTGTATTCTCACTGCTGTGTCAACCTACTCAGTCGGGTAGGCTGGCTATTTCCCAGAATTCCTCTGAGGGTAAGACCTGAATTTATAAATATTGTTGTAATTTGGAGAAGTGGTGTGTGAATGTGTGAAAGTCGCTCAGTTGTATCCAACACTTTGAGACCCTAAGGACTGTAGCCCGTCAGGCTCCTCTGTCCATGGGGATTCTCCAGGCAAGAATACCGGAGTGGGTTCCCATTTCCTTCTCCAGAGGATCCTCCCAACCCAGGGATTGAACCCAGGTCTCCCACATTGCAAGGGAATTCTTTACCATCTGAGCTATCAGGGAAGATCTCCCGCATTGCAGGCAGATTCGTTACCAACAGAGGACCAGGGAAGCCCTGGAGAAGAGAGGCACACACATAAACACACAAGGAAAAATCCTCTCATGTTAGAGAATGCCTTTAAAATCTTCTGTGACCCTAGGCTTTCTATGTATTGCCCTTGCACTTCAGGTGGCTGGTATGGAAGAATGAAACACAAAGCATTAATGGGATTCTATTTTATTTTGGGGCTTCCCTGGTGACTCAGTGGTAAAAAAAATCTGCTAGCTAATGCAGGAGACTCGGGTTCAATCCCTGGGTTGGGAAGAGATCCTGGAGAAGGAAATGGCAACCCACTCTAGTATTCATGTCTGGGAAACCCCATGGACAGATGAACCTGGCAGGTTACAGTCTGTGAGTCACAAAAGAGTTGGATATAACTTAGCAATTAAACAGTAACAATTTTATTTTTACCCATCAAGTTTGAAAAATGGAAAAGATGGATAATATCCAGTACTAGTAACGATGCCTAGGAATGCAATGGAACTCATTCACTGCTACTGGCTATGTTTAGAGCTATCGCCTTTCTGGAAAGTAACATGGTAATGGAATCTTTCTGACCGAGGAATAAAACCCCTGGTCTCCTGCAATGTAAGCAGACTCTTAACCATCTAAGCCACCAGGGAAGCCCTAATATACATTACAACTTAAAGGTAAAGGTACATTTTGAATCAGCAATCTAAGGTTGGGGGATTTTTTTCCATACACATTTGAAAGAGCATACATAAGGATTTCTGTACAAAGTCGTTTACTATAGTATTGTCAGTAGTGGCACAAGACTGGAAGTAACCTGAATGTTGATCAATAGATGACTCATTAAAGGAAATGTGTGACTTCCATATTATGGAATATTATACAACTATTATAAAGAATGGATTGCATCTTAAGTATTGACATCAGGAGTGCATGTGATACAGTATACAAAAAGAAACAAATGACAGAATATATGTATAGTATCATTCCAGTTTAGGAAAAGGAGGGAGAAAAAGAGAGGGAGAAAGAAGAGAGAAGCAGGCATGGGGTAGAGGAAGAGGAAAAATGAAACAGGAAAGTTAAGGGAAAATGCAAAACTGTGTTTCTGTGAGTGCTTATGTATCTTTATAAGAGCATGGAGAAGGAATGCTATGCTACAGATAGTTACCTAACAATGGTTACTCAAAGGAATGAGATGGAGGAGGTAAGGTGAAGTTGTTTACTTTTCTTTAGGTAGCTCTGAAGGGTTTTATTTGATGCATGCATATCTGACACATGGATAACTGTTGTTGACCCCACAATTGTTTAAAAACAACAACACAATCCAAAGAAGACAGGGTGATGTAGACCATGTAGGGACCTCCAACTACTTGGTGAGAAGGAACCAACTTTTAGTATATTCTACTATTAATCAACATTTTGACTTAATTTTTGATGAAAATAAATAGAAGTAGGTATATTATTTTTTTTTTTTCTTAATGCATCCCAATGGATCGTTCTTTATGTTTCTTATGAATTGTATACTCTTTGGGATCTATGGTTTTGCTGGTCCTAATGATTTATTTATTAAATGCATTTATGAGTTCCATTAGAACCACTGAAGGGCTTCTCTGATGGCTCAGGAAGTAGAGAATCCACCTGCAATGCAGGAGACACAGCAGATGTGGGTTCAATCCCTGGGTCAGGCAGGTCCCCTGGAGAAGGAAATGGCAACCCATTCCAGTATTCTTGCCTGGGAAATCCCATGAGAGAGGAGCCTACAGTCCATGGGGTGGCAGAAGAGTCAGACATGACTGAGCAACTAAGCACAGCACACAGCACAGAAAAATTGAACAGCTAGTTTATCTGAGTCAGAAAAAAATCAACAGGAAAAATCCGTCATCAATTAATGTAGCCTTAAATGTTTTAAGATGTAGTGATTTTACTTCCCACAAATACTCTAGGTCTATTAGATGTCCTTATCAATATGACTGATTCAACAACACAATCAATGTCACACGAATTCTTCAACAATTCATTTCAGTGTTATTATCTGTCCCTTATATCCCTTGATTTAAGCCACTTTAATATAAGAACATACAAATTTAAACAAAAGATAGATTAGGAGACGTTGATTCACATAATAAAGGGATTATCTTGTTCATTGAGAAACAGATCTTGGAATATCTTTAAGTAACTAAGCCCATTAGTTATTTTGCAAAATTATGCTATTTATATGCATTAGTTATAGATAGACATCGGCAGAAACATCAAGTCAACAAAGTGATATTCATTAGGCCTTGTAAACAATACTTATCCAATTGAAACAAACAAACAACAAAAGGCCTATTAGACTAATCCAGATTGTGATAAAAGATATAGATTTACCAAAATTCCATACTTACAACAGAAAAGATCAGTCCTTAAAGCATATGTGGGGTGTGTCTCCTTAAACTGCTGCCTTCTCTCACAGCTATCCTACCCAAGAACTCAAATATATACACACCCAGATTAATGATTTGAGAGAGTTCAGTGAAGTTCAAGCCCCAGAATTTAGCAAACATATTTTAATGTGTTGAAACATTTAAAGACTTCACCATTGTTCCCCATTGTTACACTCATCAACTGAATATCTACTAAGATAGATATTCCCTGTTGGCACACAACCCTCCTTCCCTTGCTTCCATCTATTCTCTTCCCTTCTCCATCTTTCTCTGTGCCTGTAGATGCAGTCTTTGATGGAGTATATTGACAGGCTTCTCTAGTCCCTGGCTGTTTCGGGGGTTTAGCCAGTAATAGGCCAATGAAAAGCACTGTGAAGGCATCAGAGAATGAGGCTGTCTTTCTGCCAGACTTCGGCTTTGCGGTAGCCTGAAGTCCCCTAAGGGCCACAGCTCTTGCCAGCAGTTCTCTCTTAGAGAAAGAAACTCAGCTACAGCCCTTTCAGATCCTGGTACCCTCTCCCCACTTCTGACCCTTAGGCCTAGGAGTGGTAATAGCTCTCCACTATTGCTTTAATGTCCTCCACCCCTTATCCCCGCTCACATCTTTATAAATAGTCCCCTCACTAAACACTCCTCAGTTACACCAATGAATCTCTTTCATTATGGGATCCTGACCCATACTTTGACATGTTAAGACTCTACTAAGATACAACCATGGTGGATTCATGTCAATGTATGGCAAAACAAATACAATATTGTAAAGTTAAAAAATAGAAAATAAACTAATTAAAAAAAAAGAAATAAATTATAAATTGCTTCTGCTCTCAAACAGTTTATAGTTTTTGAGAGCACTATTTGATATTATTAGTTAAGGTTTGCTTAGATCAAAGTGAGAAGGTGAGTGTATTATCACATTAATGCAGGGGAAAAAGAAAGGTAGAACATTCCATGAAAAGATTTATTATCTAAATGCTAACTTGAAATACTTTAAACTTACATATGACAGAATGAAACTGTATTCAGAAACATTATATCAAGACTTTAAAAAATATCTATCTTTCTATAATTTGTGTACACACAATGTGATATTTGTAAAAGCAATGAAAAATTATCTGCCTTTGCCCCAACAGATAATTTCATATGCATACTTATGATAAAACTTTTTGTTTATTTTCTATATACTATTTGTTTTTTTTTAAACTTCTGCATACAAGCCCACACACTAAACTTTCTCTCAGAGACTATTTAAAACTATCTGCTATTAATGGAACTGTTAATTACACATTTTAGCAATCTGGTGGGTATAAACTCAATTTTGGTAATATTTAATTATAATAAACAATTGGCTTGTTTCTAGCAGTGAGAAGGCACTAAGTGTTCAAGCAAAAAAGATACTATTTAATGCCATTTATTTAATTCAGTGGCTCATTCAATAAAATAGAAAAAAGTAGCACCTTTACATGTATAGTTAGCTTAAGACTTTTTTTTTTTTTTTTAGCTTAAGACTTTAAAGCCTTGGATTTGAATATCCGTGTCAGAAGGATTAACAAGAGTATAATACATGCTTCTCAATAGAATATTTACTTCAAAAATTTTAATTGACAGTTATATGTTCTCAATGTATAAATAACAGATGAAATGACTAAAAATAAAAAGAGATAGCTCTTATCCTTAAAATCCTATCATGGGAAATCTGCATGAAAATTAATGATAGATTACAAGCAGGATCAGTTCTCTATAGGTATTTATTTTTAGATAACTAGTAAGGCTAATGTAGAATCATTTAGTTTAATTAGACTTTTGACATATATTTCCACATGAATATGTTCATGCTACTTTATAGCTTCCTGGATTTCTTTCATCATAATAAATTTGTCATTCACACTACATTTCAAATCAGATTCTACATGACTTCAGTAGACATATTATAGAATTAACAAATACTAGAATACTGTTGCTTGAAGTCTTCTTTTAAGAAATGGGGTTTAGGGGAAAATTAATCTATAGGTAAGAGTTACTGAATACAAGTTGGATTATATCTGGATTGGCAAAGAGAAGGTGCTTAAGCATTTGCAGAAGTAACTAGAATAAACGAGTCCATTATCAAATTATATCTAAGAAAAGAATTAAGATTTTGAAATTTGCCTCTGTCCCAATGGCCTGGCTTTCAAAAGGGTACAAACAAACAATCTTCATTAAAATAAATACTAGGTCAGTAAATTTCAAATTCATAAAGTATACTCAACGTTTTGAACTCTAGAGTCCCAAGTGATATATTAACAGTGTAGACATACATTAAAGCACTTAGCATGAAAACCGTCCACTGTAAAATGGGGCAGAAACACATTAAATATTCTTATGCATCTCAAGTCCAAAAGGATTACAATTTAGAACATATGCGGGATCAGTTATGCAAAATGCATTCAATAGCTTCTCCAATCCTTTTCTCACTGTTTTGAGATTTTATTCCCCTTATATGTTTGAATCTAATGAACAGGAAGAACAAAAAGGAAATATTTAAATAATTTATTTTTGTTTATTTGGCTGGAATAGCAAAACACGAAACATGCACTGAACATAATTAGCTCCTCTGCACTGTGATTACAAGTCTCTCTGGATGCGGGGCCAGCTGACCAGATGGTGTGCCTTAGCATAATGCCTTTGAAATGGAGGCATGAGTTTAGGGCCACAGGCCACAGGACAACAGAGGCAGATTGTGATGGGGAAGTGACATATTCAACTAGGAAAGCCTGGGGCTGGCAATTGCTGCTGGACTCTGAAACCAAAGGGCAAACCACAGGCCACCTTCCACATGTCCCTGCTCTATCTCAGCATGTGGTTGCTCCTGTGTTTTAACCTTTAATTGGGGTTAGAGGGACAGGTGATTTTGAGAGATCAGAGGCACAAGAGTGAGGAAGAGGGAAGAAAATCGGTTTCCAAAATATCCATAACTGGTCCTGCCGAGAAAAGGATTTGTGGACATTTGCTAAATGGTAAGTCATTCCTCTAAATTATATGGTATACAAAGGGAATTTCTCAAAAAAAAAAAAATCTTTTGCTCTTAATTAATGAGACTGATTGGCTAGCAGTCTGCCTTATGACGAAGACTGACAGTTTAATGAAAGGGATGCTTAATTGCAGAAAAGCAATGGAAGAAATTCATTAGACAAGTCTTGAAACCTGAAAATTATAGACAAGGCAGGCTACCCAAATGGAAATTGAGCAGTTTAAGATGTCTTAATTAGGTTTAAAACCAGAGCTTAGAAAAACTTAATTAGCTCTATCGAATCAGAGAATCAGATAAAAAAATTCTATGATAAAATGCATAGTCGTTACTGGATTACTCATGACAATCTGTACAGTGTTGTGCTGCTGATGTGAAAGTCAACTTTTATGAGGAATAACCACAATAACAAAAAGACAAAGAGGACAGTGAGCACAGACTTTAAATAGTACTGCATTCATTCCTAATCTTGAAGGTTTAAGAAGATGATTTAATAACTGTCTCCTGCCAAATTATATTTAAGAAATCCAAAAACGGTAGGCAGAGGAGAACTTAATTTCAATTTTGTTGGCAAAATATTAGAAGAAAAAAACAAACCAAATGTTCCAATTTATTATTCATTTGAGAGCTATAAATTTACACAAACCTGTGATTCAACAGTGATAACAGTATGCGTATGGAGGGGGCCAGCCAAACAGTTAACAGACTTCTATAATTACTAGATAAGAATGGGTCATTAGGGTTAAAAATAAAGGGACTAGAGGAGTAGAGCAATATCTATAGCAACTACAATCCTAGAGCTTGTGGCTCATTTAGTCATGTTTATTGGGCAAATAAGTCTCAAGCACTGTGCTGGGAATACATCTTAGAACAAATTATACAAGGTCCCTGCCATAGTGGGGACTAAAGGCTAGTAAATAGGATAGACTTTAAACAAAATGACAGAGGTAAACATAAATCACACATTGAAATAAGCATCATAAAATGTATAAAGCACCAAACTGAGATGATCCTAGGGAAATGTGATTTGGGGAGGGCCTCAGGGAAGTGGTATCCACACCTAGATCTGGAGTTGGAAGAAGGAACAGCTAACAGCTAATTGGTGCCCAGGGAAGACGATCCCCTGCAGTGGGGGCTGGGGCAGCTGAGGACAGTTTCCAGGGAAGTGGGGGAAGGGGAGGAGAGACAGACTGGAGGAGGAGGAAGAGGCAGCAGGCCAGAAAAGATTGTGGATTTCACACCAAGGCTTGGGATCTAAGTGAAGCATGAAGCCTTTGGAAGGATTTAAGCAGAAAAGTGACATGATTAGATTTGCATTTTTAAAAGACTGCTGTCACTGCCAACACTGCCAATACAGAGAGGCCTCTGGATCCTCAGAGCACACCGGTTAGTGCATTCATTTAATATTCATTTGAGAAACATTTTTCAGCATCTATTGCTTGCCAGTTCCCCTGAAGAGATGGGAAATGCGAAGATCAATAAGGCTTAGATTTTGCTTTCCAGAAATATAACAAATTAGTAAATAAATATGATTTATTAGAGGTAAATGTGTATTTAGAGGCATGTACAAAATGTTCAGGGAAACAAGGGGAAAGGATACAAAAGTGATAAACATTGAATTGCATCTTATGGGGGAAGATATTCCAGCCTATAGCAGTTGCAAAATAATGGAGGCATATGAGAGTATGGAATGAAATGGAGACAAAAGAAGCTCAGCAATGTTGGACTTAAGGGGAAACAAAAAAAAGGCTGGGAAAAAGTAAATCTGTGACAAATGGATGGGATCAATGGGGGTATTTTATGTGCTAAGGGATTTGAATTTTATCCTGTATTCAGTGAGGACACTTGGACAAATTTAAGTCAGACAAGATATTGCATTTTAGAAAGTTAACTACAGATCCATGTAAAAGAGTAACTGGAGCAGGAAGGTACCAGTAACAGGGAGAACAGTTAAGAAAATTCTCCAGTAGTTCAGAGGAGAAATGCTGTTACAGACTGAATTTATATGTGCCTCCAATTTGTATGCTAAAATCTAATTGTCAATGTGATGGTACTTGGAGGTGTCACTGGGAGGTAATTAGGTCATGAGGGTGGAGCCCCCATGAATAATATTCGTGCCCGTATGGGAAGAGGCAAGAGAGCTGAAAAGTTCTCTTTTTGCCGTATAAGGACACAAAAGTCATCAATCTACAATGTGGAAGAAGGTCTTCACCAGAATCTGACCACACTGGGACCCTTGATCTCAGATTTTCAGCCTTTAGAAATCCAGTAAATAAATTTCTGCTATCTATAAGTCAACCAGTCTACGTTAGTTTGTTACAGCAGCCCAAGATGACTAAGATAGATGGTAAAGACATAAACTCCACAATGGAGTGTGGAGATGCCCTGGATGGATAGAATTGCTCTCTCAATTCCTCCACACTTCTATCTTTGCTTCTCCTGAAACCACCTGTGGCCAGGAATTTTACTGGAGAGCCACCAGGTTCCACTGCATGTTCACCAAAGACATCATAAGGACCTCTGGAGTCATGCTTCAGTGAAGAGGATTAGAAGAGTCGTCCCAGAAATGGAGGCTGGGGAGCCCTGGGCACAAATTTCCCTGCTTTCTCATTTTGTCTAGGAAATTGGGTAGCTTGTGCTTCTACCTCCCAATTCTCAGCAGCTAAAATTTTAAAGTAATGTGTGCCATAATTTTAGTATTTCAACCTAAAATTCAAGAGAGCAGCTGATTCTGTGCTAGAGTATGCTCAGACTTCTCTCTCACCTTCCTTTCCTCTCTCTTTTATTCATTGGTCTTATATATTATTTATTTTTATATCTGTCTTCTTTAGCACCTAGCACGGTGCTTAGTAAGTAGTACACAATATCAGCTTAATGTTCATTTAGGGCTTCCCAGGTGGCACAGTGGTAAAGAATCTGCCTGCCAATGCAGGAAACACAAGAGATGCAGGTTTTATCCCTGGGTCAGGAAGATTCCCTGGAATAGGAAAGGGCAGCTTGTTGTGGTATTCTTGCCTGGAAAATTCCATAGACAGAGGAGCCTGGCAGGCTACAGTCCATGGGGTCACGAAGAGTTGGACACAACAGAGTACAGCATCACCACATAATGACAGTAACTGATGAATGATGAGTGAAAAATACATGTTCATTATTTTTGTTTCAGTCTGAGAACTTTGGAAAAATATCAGCTCCACTCCCCAACCCCCAGAATTAGAATTATTTATGGTGAGACCTGATCATTAGTATTTTTAAAAAGCTCCTAGGTAATTTTCTTCTGTAGCCAGCTTAAGACATCTTATCCTATAAACTCTTGTTATGTCACATTCTCAAATATTGCATTTCTATAGATGTAACAACATGGACACAAAAAATGTTGCTTATCACACCGTCAGAAATATATGTTGAATTATGCCACTGTTTAAGAATCAAAATACATACATTGTAACAAATTAAAATTATAGGATTGTTTCAATAGGATTTAGAAAATTTTAGCTAGCATACAGTAGTTTGTTGTAGAAAGAGACTCACAGACATAAACAACAAACTCGTGGTTAACAAAGGGGGAAGGGAGGAATAAGGGATAAACTAGGAATTTGAGATTAAGATATACACACTATTAAACATATAAATGAATAACCAACTAGGGTCTACTATATATCACTATATTATATAACTAGTGTACTATATATATACTGTATAATTATACTCAATATCTTATAACCTAAAATGAAAAAGAATCTAAAAAGAATATACATGTAAATATATATATAAACTGAATCATTTTGCTATACACATGAAACTATTATAATACAACATTGTAAATCAAGTGTATTTTAATTTAAAAAAAGTTTGTTATAAAGCTTTCAAAAATGTATAGCATGGGTGGGGAGAATATAATATATGCAAAGCAACTGACTTTCTTCTTGTATTTTTGTACTAGCATTATATATTTTACTTTGCATTTCTTTTAGCCTGATTATAATAAATGTAACACACACTTACTTGAAAAAATTTCAGATAATGTAGAATATACCAAGGAATAAAGTAAAATTTATTCTTTACTGATCACTGGAAAATATTTTGGTATATACATTTTATAATTTTTTCTGTAATAGAGCAGTGAATAAGTCTTCACCCAGAATTAGGGAACTCCTAACCCACTTCTACCTTCCAAATGTTGTTGAAAGGTCAACTCTACATGACATTCTGAAAAAGACAAAACTATGGAGATAGCTAAAGAGCCTGTGGTTGCCAGGGATTATGAGGCGGAGAAGTGTGAATATGCAGAGCACAGATACTCAGAGGAATGAATATATTCTGAATGTATCACAATGGTGTATAGGTATGCATGCTCAGTGACTCAGTTGTATCTGACTCTTTGTAACCCTATGGACTGTAGCACCCACCAGGCTCCCCTGTCTATAGGATTCTTCAGGCAAGAATACTGGAGTGGGTTGCCATTTTCTTCTCAAGGTGATCTTCCAGACCTAGGGATTGAACCCCTGTCTCTTGCATCTCCTTGCATTGGCAGGCAAATTCATTACCACTGAGCCACCTGGGAAGCCCATCACAATTGTACAGTCATAATATATTTTTGTCATATAAAGTATACCCCTAAGAGTGAACCCTAGTGTAAACTATGGATTTTGGATGATCAAAATGTGTTAACGTAGGCTGAAAAGCAAAATTAATAGAGAAATGAAAACTAGAAAACATATGTACAAACTTAAACACTACTTCTTCATTGTATACATAGCTAAACCATCAAAAAGAAAAAGGGAATACACGCCATGAAAAAAATAGAAAAATATATGAAAAACAACTTACTAAAGGAATATAACAATAATAATCAAATGAAAAGAAGTTCACTCTCAGAAAATAAATTAAATAGAAACTAGGAAAGCAAAAAAATTATTTTCTGTTTATGTTTTAGATTGATAGCACTTAGGACGTGGATTTGGGCTTCCCTGGTGGGTCAGTTGGTAGAGGATCTGCCTGCAAGGCAGGAAACCCAGGTTCGATCCCTGGGTTGGCAAGATCCCCTGGAGAAAGAAATGGCAACCCATTCCAGTATTCTTGCCTGGAGAATTCCATGAACAGAGGAGCTTGGCAGGCTACAGTCTATGAGGTCTCAAAGATTCGGACACAACTGAGCGACTAATACAGGACATTAAGTCTACGAAACAAGATTAAGTTCTGTGATTGCTTGGTAGAATATACATTGCATAGGGGGAAAATTAGTAATATTTGTCAATAGACGCAAATATAAAATGCACACGTGTGATCATTTTGAGATTTCAATTCTATAACTTATGTTAAGAATATAATTTGGCAAGTACACATGAATTAATCTAGATAGATGAGTTTTATGACAGTAAGAAAAATATTCATCACCTCTTGTAATCCACTTCAGGTTTACTGAGTCCAAGGTAGAAGGGGCAGTACTCAAGCACGCAAATGATGCACAAAGGAAAGCATGTCCCACAAGGAGACTGAACAATGGGAAATGGGAGTCAGCAGATGAATTACTCTCCCTTCCTTCCTTGTCCTGAGACAATGTTTATGTCACCTCTTAGAATATGGTTCTGCAAGACTGAACAATCAATTGTGCTGTATACTGAGCATTGAGCAACTCAATAAATCATCCTCACTTTGCCTCTCTCGCCATCCTGTCTCACTTTCTTTTCTCTCTCATTAACCCCCTAGGACTGGACAAACCCACAATGTTATGGCACACGAGCCTTTGCCTTACTCATTACTCTTAGGAATCCTAAGCTAAAGGAAAGTGGAAATTCTCAGTGTCCATCAATAAGAATTTAAATTATGCACAAGTTAAACAGGATGAGATATCTTCAGTTGTATTGATATACAACTTGTATTGATTATATTGAGTCCCACTTGTATTGATATTTAAAAAAGTGTCCCGGCAATATTTCTGGTCTCACATTTTCTTCCAGAATCTTACCACTCTCTTATTAAGAGTTGGTGTCTATTTCCTCTAACCTTGAACTTAGGCCCTTGTGGGTGATCGACCAATAAAATCCATCAAGACTGACACAGCATGGCTTCTGAAGCTATGATATTCAAGGTGATACAGCTTCCACCTGATTCTGTTCATCTCCAGACAACTGCCTTTTGAACACAGTGACCACTTTGGAAGGAAACTGTTAAGTCAGGTAATGTGCAAGGAGCAAGATTTAACCTTATTTGCAATTAAAGATTCCTAGACTGCCACAGTATGTATGTATGTAGTATGTACACACATACATACATATAATATTTTGCATTTTCTTTTCTTTTCTCTCTCTCTCTCACACACACCACAGAAAACATGAGGCCTCAGGATCAGAAACAAAGACAGTTTATTAGTCACAGCAGAAGCAGCAACTAGAGCAATACCTTGCTTGTGTTTCCCAAACCCCAGTCCCTGCAGGGTGACATAGTGGCAGCCATTTATAATGAATCCATGCAGTGGGTGCATTATAGAAGAATCCCCACACTAGGGGATATAACACTGATATAACACAGGGCTGCTGGTGATGTCCAGTCCTCCCCTAAGAAGAGAGAGACTTTATTTTGGTTCTGGATAAGTACATCTTCTGGGGAAGGGAATGATAGGATTTTATCTTTACCACCTTGGACTGGGAGGAAGATGTCCCTAAGTTTTACTATCCTTGAAAATCTCCTTATAAAAACATTCTTAAATTGGCTGTAAAATGCCTTTGTTCAGAAGAACTGGACCATGTAGAAATATGAAATATTCATGGGGAAATGTTTCCCAATAGAAACCCAGGCCACATGGAGAGTACAAATAGAAGACATTCCAAAGGATGGGCCCAGCCAAAAGCCAGCATCAACTGCCAGATACTTGAGTGAACAAGTTTCCCCATGATTCCAGCCCCCAGACTTTGAGCCATCCCAGCTGATGCCAAGTGGAAGGGAGACAGGCTGTCCCCATTGATCCTGCCCAAGACTGGAGATGCTGCTGTTGTTTTAAGTCATTAAATTTTGAGATGGCCTCTTATGCAGCAATAGATTATGGAGCAAACAGGAGGAAATGTCTGTGACAAGTTTAATTATACAAGTGGTCATAGAACAAAATTATAACTTGGTTTCATTTGAAGATACATCTCTGAGTACATCTCTGATACGAATATAGACATAGAAATAGGAAGAAGACAAACACAAACATATGCGAACACAAAAACATTATGGTGATAAACCAAAATGGTTCATTCTGGTGGAACTTGAAATTTCTAGTTTATATCTACATGTATTAGTTGATCTATTTTTAAAGAGATATGTGTTAGTTTTATCACTGTGGACAATGACTGCAGCCATGAAACTAAAAGATGCTTGCTCTTAGAAAGAAAAGCTATGACAAACCTAAATAGCATATTAAAAAGCAGAGACATCACTTTACCAACAAAGGTCCATATAGTCAGAGCTATGTGTTTTTCCAGTAGTCATATATGGATATGAGAGTTGTACCCTAAAGAAGGCTGAGCATGAAGAATTGACGTTTTCAAATGGTGGTGCTAGAGAAAACCTTGAGAGTCCCTTGGACTGCAAGGAGATCAAACCAGCCAATCCTAGAGAAAATCAACCCTGAGTATTCATTGGAAGGACTGATGCTGAAGCTGAAACTCCAATACTTTGGCCACCTGATGCAAAGAGCTGACTCATTGGAAAAGACCCTGATCCTGGGAAAGACTGAAGGCAGGAGGAGAAGGGACGACAGAGGATGAGATAGTTGGATGGTACCACCAACTCAGTGGACATGAGTTTGAGCAAACTCCGAGACATAGTGAAGGACAGGGAAACCTGGCATGATGCAGTCCACGGGGTTGCAAAGAGTCAGCCATGACATAGTGACTGAACAGCAATGATTAGATGATTTGTTTTAGAAAAGATATATATTAGTTTTATTAGAAAAAGATTGCTTTTGTGAAATAGTTAAACACTTTAACCTCTGGATTTTGTGTTCATGAGTTTCTATTCTTCGTTGTATTTTCTTCCATCCTCCCAAAGTTTCTATAAACAGTATGCATTGAGTGCATATATAGTGATGTGGGGTAATTAGGATAGCAGTGGGAATGATCTCAGACAGTAAAAGCTGGTTTCTTTTAAGGTAGAGTGTCAGGCCATTTTCTATAGCGTATGAGATGATGGGACCTTTAGGGGACTTCTAAAGAAGAAAATGCTCTCCTATACATGAAGATAGATAGTGCTTCTTTTATCATTATTTTGACACTTGATCTTGACTATCATGTTCCTATTTTTCTCTTCAGAAGTACCTTTATAAGATAGACTTAAGAAAACGCTAAAAATTGAAACTACAATTGTTAAAAATAAAATGGTAGACATAATTTTATCTGACTTTTTCATGAAATAAAAATTCAACTAAATAGAGTTTTCAAAGCAAAATAATGAATAATGATTATTTATGTGGGTTATTTGGCTTTAATATGAAATAGCTAAAGAAACTATAACTTTCATAGTAAACAATAACCACAAAAATGGATTGACTTTAATACATTTTAAAAACGCTGTTCTCACATTAGGCAGAATAATTTTTCTGTTTAAAGGTGTGGGCTCAATATTTACTAAGAATATTATTAAATTATCTAAAAACAAGAGTATATTTCTTATGACTCGTGTTTAGTTGTGTCATGTAGTTCAGTCGTGTCCCACTCTTTGCGACCGCCAGGCTCCTCTGTCCATGGGGATTCTCCAGGCAAGAATACTGGAGTGGGTTGCCATGTTCTCCTCCAGGGTGTCTTCCCGACCCAGGGATCAGATCCAGGTCTCCCCCATTGCAGATGGATTCTTTACCGTCTGAGCCACCAGGGAAGCATATTTCTTATGATCATCAATAAATAGTACCATATTCTTAAAATAAAAGAGTGTTACTCAGATACTGCATAAACATTTTTTTAAATACATGCATTTTAATATTTGACAAGTTTCTAATAATACCCCAAATTTAGAAATAGCTATCTACATTTTTCATTTAGCACATTTATATTTTTCTTTTTAAAAATAGTTTGACAACTGGTATTATCAGCAGGAAAAATAAAGAATGAATTTAATATTATACCTATTAGACCTTACTAAACCCCTCTGGAATGAATCCTGTGGAACACTTATTCCGAGTAATTTTTGAAAATCCATAGGAAAGAATTATGTAGTCTTTGTATTAATATAAAATGCTGGTCTTTAAACGTGTTCTACATTAAAGTTTATTGTGTCAAAAATAATACAAATGTGTGTTTTTCTTGTCTGTCTTAACAGTGTTGTAACTTGAAATATTACTGAATAGTGTAGACCTAGACTAGCCATAGGACTAAACCTTAAATCCCATGACAAACAGCTAATCTAGCCAAATGAAACAATAAAAAGTAATTGATATGTGAATACACTGATTTAAAAATTATCATTTTAAAAACATATCTCACACAGACTGAATAAATTTAAGTAAAAATCAGCTTAAAGGAGTTTTTATCAAATGGTCAGACCTCAAACTGCACGCCATATTTTTGAAATAAAATGGTTTGCCTGAGTGCCTAGTATTGTTTGCTTACACATATCTGTTCCCTACTGGATGTAAAGTTCTAGAAGTCAGTGACTATCCACATATGATTTTGTATCCCAGAGTGTAGATGATGCCTGAAATATAGAAAGCATAAAACAAATTTCTCTTGAATAAAGAGAAAAGAAAGCAGGGTTTCTAGAGCTGTGGGTTTTTTTCCTAAAGAATATATTCCAAAACTCATGTTAACAATAGAACCTATGAAGGGACAGTTACGTTTTTAAGGACAGTTTCATCACAATTTAAGAAAACACACCAGGATGAGACAGTTTAAAAAAAAAAGTCAGTCAATCTAAGAATACACACTAAGAAGATAACAGGCAAAATATACAAATGTGGTGGAGAACCAAGGTTAACCGTAATTTAGAAAGAAATCTTAAATGATTACCAAAGTTTTCCCTAGCAAGAAATAGATGATAATAGAAAAAAAAATAATAACGGGCCACTGAGGTTACTAACCTAAAGTCCTCTACAAGAGACACTTCTATCTTCTCTATAAGTCTAAAACGTTCAGGATAATAGAGATCTAAAAATGGGGTGATATAGTACTGCAAGACAGCATAATACACTCTATATTAGAAACTGGGCATTCTGGCTCCACCTCCACCACAGCCAGTAGTTTGGACAGGGAGAAGTCAGATTACTTGGCTTTGTTTCATAGGGTAAAATGTGCAAGATGAACAAGACAATCTTCCAAACACCCAATTCTATGCTAAGAACCATTCTGAGCAGATGCAGACTCTGCAAAAGAAGGAAGATAACTCTTCATGATCCTAAAGGAAACATTTGGTATCCCTTGTATCTTAGCCATCTGTCGATTTATTCAACTTGTATGATATTTCTATTTTCCCAGTCCAATTTTGTCCCTCTTCTTTCTTCCAAAACTCTGCCAACACTCTTCTCCAAGTTTCCTTGACAAACACCCCACCTTTATTTGACCATTATAGTTAGTCCCACAATAGTTCAATTAGATATGCCACTCCTTAAAGTTAAAATTAGACATGCACTTGTCAATCTATATTTTAATTTGTATATGGGCACTTTCTTTACAAATTATACTCAATTATGGGAGCATTAACTAATCAATCAACCCAATGATCATAAAATAATATGATAAACGCACCAATGGATAACTGTGTGTTTATTGTAAGCTACATTATTTCCTAAAGTTTTAGAAAAAGTTTTGACAATATGTAAAGTCTCAATTTTCTATTGCCACATAACTCTTGTAAGTTTTGAGCCACTTATCTACTACAGCAACCATTCTTCTGAGTAAATGTGCTTTCTTCCAAAGCTACCAAATTTATAGAAATTTCAGTTAAAAAAAAAAGAAAACAGTGAGAACTGCATCAAAACTACCACTTAAAAACACTCATCATCAAGTTTGTTAAAGTGAGATTGTAGGGTAAAGCAATCTAAGGGACTCTGCCTTTTAAAGGTAAGAGTTCTTTTTGTGTCAAGTTTTTTCTTTTTCTCTTTAGTTCTCAGCTAAAAAGCATGTACAGATTTTGAAAGGTTATAAGTACATTTAGTTAAAGGCAGAGTGATGCCATTGTCAAGACAGGTGGAAAAATGATGCTAATTTCTAGAAGGGAAACCAATCACCTAGAACATGCCATCTAAAAATTAAGGCAAGACAGAAGCAGCCATCCATAAGCCTGCTGATCTACAGTGAAAGTGACATTATTTTATCTGCTACAAATTCATGTAAAGGGAAAATCAGAGTATTTTCTTATAAAAGATCAAAAATTATATGGGTCTTGAACAGTCAGCAAAACCTGACATGTCAAATCAGTCTTCTACTTAAGAGACATTGATTTGGAAAAGGGAGAATGTCCATTTTCTCTTTGTGGTATAAAAAGTAATACATATGTTAATTGAACATTTACATGAAGATATTCATGGAATGTTGCCAGTTAATCAACAGAGGTTAGGGCCAGGGTTTTTTAATTAATAATAAAAAAGTAAAAACTCTAAATATTATAGGCCTCCTAAATGCTGATGAAATGCATGATGCTCATTAAACAGGAGTGGTCTTAAGAGACAAGGAGTTCTGGGATCTGCCAGCTGTTGCAAGAATGACTCATCATTAACCTTGATGTAACAAAAACCACTGCCTCTGGCAGACATTCATCTGATCGATATTAAATCGCATCATGTAACAGGTCAATGTGTTCAATTGTCTGAGGAACATTTAGCCTCTCACTCATCCTGGCAGACATATCTGAAGACCTGTACAGGGTCATATTAAGGCTTTTTGGGTAGATATGATATGACACAGGTAACACTTTCTTCAAAGATTTCTAAATAAAAACCATCTCTGACTTTTTGTAATTTGACATTGAATTCATCAGTGACCCAAATGCTGGAGCAAACTCACAATTGTTTCTTGCAGAAAACCCAGCCTTAACTGTAAGAAACCTTTGGGTAGCTGGTCTGTATAGCCTAGGGTACCCATCTCACTCTGTAATTCTTGTAATAGAATGAAAGCCCTACCATCTGTTTGATCCCGTGTAGACCTGCCTTTAATCTGTGCTATAGAATACCTGCCATCTAGGCTGTCTTCAGATAGTATAACATTGAGAAAATTGTTACCCAATTCCTATAAAAATTTTAACTCACATAAAAGAAATCTGATAAAGAGAGTCCAAGTGAGTGGTTTGCAAGGGCTAGACCAGTTGCAGTAGAATCCTATCAGGTACCTGTTAAAAACTCAGATGCCTGGATCTCATCAGGTACTGCCTAAATCAGACATACCAGGAATAGAGCCAAAGAACCTATATTTTTAACAAGAACTTTATTTGACTCTAATGGATACTCATATTGAAAAAAACCAGCCTATGGGATTTGGAGTCTAGTCAGTCCTCGAGGTACTCAAGGCTTTTCTGTCTTTGGGTTGATTAAATCTCTTCAGTGATGAATAACTTTACTGTATGAAATATTAGCTTGATTTACAAGTGTTTCGAGGTTATGGCATCATCTTTTATTTTGATCATGATCACAAAGAGCTAAGTGATTTCTGCTACAGCCTTTGCCATAAAAATGTTAAGAAGGACACTGCTAATACATAATTCACGGCCAACTCTCTTTATAAGAAATGGTATGAATTCATTTTCCTGACTATAAAAACTATGTTATCTACAGTATCTCTCTTTTCTCCTGGGCTGCCAGGAAGCTTACTACCAAACTGATGCTTAACTGCACCTATCACACTCATCTTCACAGCAATAATTATTGCTTCCTCCCTTTTCTTCCCTGTTCCTTTTCAATGACATCTGTAATATTTTTTAGGTTTAAAAGAAAAACACTCCAAAAATTCTCTTGGAAAAAGACAGGTATGAAAAAAAATCTCCAAAATTATAGTGGTTTTTAAATTTTTATCCTCTTTGATTTAGAATCCTTGATTTAGAAACAGAAGCAGAAGATATGAAGGAGAGGTGGCAAGAATACACAGAAGAACTGTTCAAAAAAGATCTTCACGACACGGATAATGACAATGGTGTGATCACTCACCTAGAGCCAGACATCCTGGAATGTGAAGTCAAGTGGGCCTTAGAAAGCATCACTACGAACAAAGCTAGTGGAGGTGACGGAATTCCAGTTGAGTTATTTCAAATCCTCAAAGATGATGTTGTGAAAGTGCTGCACTCAATATGCCAGAAAATTTGGAAAAGTCAGCAGTGGCCACAGGACTGGAAAAGTTGTTTTCACTCCAATCCCAAAGCAAGGCAATGTGAAAGAATGCTCAAACTACCGCACAATTGCACTCATCTCACACGCTAGTAAAGTAATGCTCAAAATTCTCCAAGCCAGGCTTCAGCAATATGTGAACCATGAACTTCCAGATGTTCAAGCTGGTTTTAGCAAAGGCAGAGGAACCAGAGGTCAAATTGCCAACATCTGCTGGATCATCAAAAAAGCAAGCAAGTTCCAGAAAGACATCTATTTCTGCTTTACTGACTATGCCAAAGCCTTTGACTGTGTGGATCACAATAAACTGCAGAAAATTCTGAAAGAGATGGGAATAGCAGACCACCTGACCTGCCTCTTGAGAAACCTGTATACAGGTCAGGAAGCAACAGTTAGAACTGGACATGGAACAACAGACTGGTTCCAAATAGGAAAAGGAGTACGTCAAGGCTGTATATTGTCACTCTGCTTATTTAACTTCTATGCAGAGTACATCATGAGAAATGCTGGGCTGGAAGAAGCACAAGCTGGAATCAAGATTGCTGGGAGAAATATCAATAAATTCAGATATGCAGATGACACCACCCTTATGGCAGAAAGTGAAGAAGAACTAAAAAGCCTCTTGATGAAAGTGAGAGAAGAGAGTGAAAAAGTTGGCTTAAAGCTCAACACTCAGAAAACTACGATCATGGCATCTGGTCCCATCACTTCATGGCAAATAGATGGGGAAACAGTGGAAACAGTGGCTGACTTTATTTTTCTGGGCTCCAAAATCACCGCAGATGGTGATTGCAGCTATGAAACTAAAACACGATTACTTCTTGGAAGGAAAGTTATGACCAACCTAGACAGCATATTAAAAAGCAGAGACATTACTTTGCCAACAAAGGTCCGTCTAGTCAAGGCTATGGTTTTTCTATTGGTCATGTATGATTGTGAGAGTTGGACTATAAAGAAAGCTGAGTGCCGAAGAATTGATGCTTTTGAACTCTGGTGTTGGAGAAGACTCTTGAGAGTCCCTTGGACTGCAAGGAGATCCAACCAGTCCATCCTAAAAGAGATCAGTCCTGGGTGTTCATTGGAAGGAATGATGTTGAAGCTGAAACTCCAATACTTTGGCCACCTGATGCAAAGACTTGACTCATTTGAAAAGACTCTGATGCTGGGAAAGGTTGAGGACAGGAGGAGAAGGGGACGACAGAGGATGAGATGGTTAGATGGCATCACTGACTCGATGGACATGGGTTTGGGTAGACTCCGGGAGTTGGTGATGGACAGGGAGGCCTGGAGTGCTGCGGTTCATGGGGTCGCAAAGAGTCGGACACAACTGAGCGACTGAACTGAACTGATTTAGAATATTCATTGGTATCCATTTGGGGATGGCTTTATACTATTTTTTCTCCATACATTTATCTGTATAAAAATGTAGGTCTAGATTAGTCATAAGGCATCCTTAGTTGCTAAGAACTCCAGGGAGATGATTATTGCTTCCAAACTAAAGTTTTTGGAACATTTTAAAATAAATAAAATTCTTTGGAATAGCAGAGGGGGAGAGAATGAAAACCAAGTATTAACCAGTTTGAAATCTATGGTCCATGACCAACCAAACTCATGATTCAGAATTCAGCTTTTTTGTCTTAGAAATACCTGGAACCCACAACATTAACTGGAATAGACCTGCTCGAAGCCTACACCAATTTGAGAAAACTAAGAGATCACTCATTTCTGCTTTCTGATCGCATCTAAGATCATCAGATCAATCATTTTGTGTAGATAGTTCACAACACATAAACAACTGACTGATGTTCTTTTGCTTTATTGTTTCTTTCTTGTTTAACTGGAAGTGACTAGTGGGTTACTTCCTCTGATTAATGTAAAAGGTAAATGTAGAATTCTTTAGGCCAAAGTGACGATTTCCTAATAAAACTGAGAGTACTCATCAAAATTCTGAGAATTTCAAGGTCTTTTTTAAAGGCTTTTATTTGAAAGAACTGTATTATTAGAGAATTTAGAGCCTTCCAAAGAAAGTCTTTTTTCAGTCTTTAACTGTGGTAGCCCTGTATCTTTGACACACAGAAAAAAATGGAAGTGTTAGTCGCTCAGTCGTATCCAACTCTGCAACCCCAGGGACTGTAGCCCACCAGGCTCCTCTGTCCAGGGAATTCTCCAGGCAAAAAAATACTGGAGTGGGTAGCCATTCCCTTCTCCAGGGGATCTTCCCACACCAGGGATCTAAGCTACGTCTCTTGCATTGCTGGTGGATTCTTTGCTGTCTGAGCCACCAGGGAAGCCCAGAACAACTGGATATACATTTGCTTAAGGTGAACCTAGATGCAGACCCCACACACTTCACAAAAACTACCTAAAAATGTGCCAGAGACATACATATAAAACATAAAACTATCAAACTCCTTGAGGATATCACAGAAGAAGATCTAGATGGCCTTAGATAGTGTGAGGAATTTTTGATATAACATAAAGGCCATAGTCCATGAAAGAAACAAATCATTGATAAGATGATTAAACTTCTGCTCTATGGGGAAAAAAAAACTGTCAAGAGAGTGAGAAGACAAATCACAGACTAAGAGAAAATAGTCACAAAACACGTATCTTATAAAGGACTATTATCCAAAATATACAAAATACTATTAAAGCTCAACAACAAGAAAACAAATAACCCAATTTTTAACAAGGGCAAAAGACCTCACTTCTCAATGAAGACACATAGATGGCAAATATGCATATGAAAATATGCTCCGCATCATATATCACTCAGGGAATTACAAATCGAGACAACGAGATACCACTACACATCTATTGGAGTAGCCAAAATCTGGAACACTGACAACACCAAATGCTGGACAGGACATGGAGCAATAGAAACTCTCATACATTGCTAATTGAAATAAAAATGGTGCAGGTACTCTGGAAGATAGTCTGGCAGTTTTTTTTATAAAGCCAAACGTACTTTTACGAAACACTCCAGCAATCATACACATAGGTATAGGTATTTACTTAAATGAGTTGAAAACTTGTGTCCCCACAAAAACCTGCACATAGATGTTTATACAGCTTATTCATAATCACCAGAACTCAGAAGCAACCAGGATGTCCCTCACCAAGTGAACGGATACACGGTAGTACCTCTAGAAATGGAATTTTATTTAGTGTTAAAAAGAAAGGACCTATCAAACCATGGCATGAAAGAAAAATGCATATTATTAAGTGAAAGAAGTTCATCTAAAAAGGTTCCACACTGTATGATTTCAACTATATAACATTCTAGAGAAGGCAAAACCATGGAGAAGAACTGTGCTTGTCAGAGGTTAGGAAGGAGTGAGAGATCAATTTGGTAATGCACAGAAGATTTTTAGGGTAGTATGACGCTATAATGGTAAATACATGCTATGATATATTTAAACCCATAGAATGAATGTACAACACCAGGAAGGGCACACTAAATTGTAAAATATGGACTTTGGTGACAATGATGTAACGTGTTCATTGATTGTAGCAAATGTACTGCTCTGGTATAGGATTTTGATAGTGAGGGAGGCTGTGTGTATATGGGGAGAGGGAATATAAAGGAAATATCTGTACCTTCTGCTCAATTTTACAGTAAACCTAAAACTGCTCTAAAAAATAAACTCTACAAAAAAATATGTATTTTAGAAGTAAAATGTCATGCAAATAAAATTTTAACCATCTCCTTTACCAGGGGCATAATTTTTCAGTTTGAAACTTAGAATAAGCTTAGCATCCAAGTTATTAGAGACCATTCTTCATAATCATATAGAATTCTGCATTATAAATTTATTACTTGATCTTATCTACCATGTACTTAAATGTCTGTTATATTTTTAGCCTAAAATATTAATATGAGGGATGTATGAACTAATCTGCAACATAAATCACTGTTTATTTCTGCCTTTGTTATAATCAACATTTAGTCTGTTCCAAACTGATTAAGTAGAGATCACATCAATGTTTAGGTTGGGCAGAATAAACAAATCAACTTCTGGGTAGCATCATGTTCTATTTTATAGAATAAGCAAAGTAAATAAACCAGATTGGGGAATAAAGGAAAATACAAGAGTATTAAACCACTTAATTTATAAATAACACATTTTCCACTTTCCCTATTTCTAAAATATTCCAGTCATTTGAATATGCTATGACTAGAGACATAGGTTGATAGTAAATACTAATAGTAATTAATTAATATAAATACATTAAAGTATATCAATTAATTATCTTCCATAGAGAGACTCTACCTATATAGTATGTTCTTGGATTCCCTGAGATTAGTTAAAATGCAATGCCAAGTTGAAGGTAATATTTTTTATTGGCCAATTTAAGGTTGACAGACACACAAATTTGAAAAACATACTTCCTGGAAGCCAAAGAAAAAAGTTTCTTGTTACCTGAAACCATGTCTGTCACTAAGGTACGTCAGCAGAAGCTTGGCTCTCAGATTCTTGTAACTAGATCAGGGGTGGTATCATTTCTTAGAAAAATGGAGAAAAATAATGCATTCTCTCACTGATGCTACAACTGTGCTGACAATTCACTAATACAGAGATTAAATTTATAGTACCTGCCTTTACATCTGTCATCAACAGCTCCAAAATCATAACATGCTCTCTTTCAAACATATTTGGTAAGTGAACTAATCTACATCCTTGGCATTTCTCAAAGTCATTTTGGAAAAATAAAAGAAAACCTAATAAAACTAAAACAGAGGTTCACTAAATTTCCTTGCATGTTAAAAAAAAAAAATCAGAGTACTGCTTTCAATTTTGAAAGTTCAGATAGACACACTTGCATGTAATCAATCAAATAATATTAAGGGATAAAAGAGTATATAATGAATCCACCAAATATGCATAGATACTGATACCAATATTTTCTGACTACAAAAGTTTACAAATTCTTTGAAGAGATTTGTTTTATCTCAAAGCCAAGAGGAAAAATGAATGACTAACATCAAAAATTGTTTTAGGCTGTGCCACTGATGGCTTTATGATCCACAAGAAAAGGGTCTACTCCAAGAGAAAGAGAAGACAAATAAGCTAAAATCATTTTGGATAATTTAGTTCCCATCAATAGGAGGAAATCAAATGTACTTCCACCATTAAAACACATTTTGGTGATTTTCGTTAAGCAGAAAAAAATCATTTTTAAAAAATTAGGTGGGGTTTATATACTAAAACTTGGAGCTTGCATTTTGATAATCTGAAAATGTAATTCAAATGTCACCAAAAGCCTGTGCATTAACCATCAGCCAGAAAGAAAAAATAAATCAGAAATACACATTTCTTATTTCTCAACTAATTCTAAAGAGTTTGACCAATTGTAAGCATACTTCTAATTTAAAAAATTAATATAATGACCAAAGTAATATAATGCGAAAATATAAGTATTTACTGTAGTATCCAAATGTCGATAGCAGATTCAGAAAACATGAAAACTGATTATTAATTCAAATTAACATATTATATGGGCTTCCCAGTGGCAAAGAATCCACCTGCCAATGTAGGAGATCCAAGAGATATGGGTTTGATCCCGGGACAAGAAGATTCCCTGGAAAAGGAAATGGAAATCCATTACAGTATTCTTGCCTGGAAAATTTCATGGAGAGAGAAGCCTGGTGCGCCACAGTCCATCAGTTCGCAGAGTTGTACACAACTGAAGACTCACACAGAGATTACAAAAATTATATCCATATGAGCAGCATGATTTATTTCTAAAATGTTTTTAATGTAATAAATTTGTGTATTAACTTATATTTTAGAATGTTTAAATATCTCCAGTGGACCATATGTCTTCTTAAAAATTTTTTGAATAGGTGTTGAAACAACATATATTACATATTCATATGCACACACATGCATGTGTGTGTGTGTGTGTGTGTGTGTATATATGGATTTTTATCTACCCACATACCCTAGGTGGGGGAAGGAATTTCTTCAGATAAGTAGAATTTTAAAGTAACATTCAATAGAGAAAGAAAAACTTCACTTTGGATTCTCAAAATCACTAAACCTTACCCATTATTCCAGCATGCATAAAGAACTCTGCTTTCTAAACACATGAATTTCTTTTAGATACATAGTCCGCTTTCCAGAAAAGAACAATTCTGTTTTATAAATGCACTGAATAATAACGCAAAATAATGGCAAACACTGACTTCTTGTCAGGAAAATATGATCATTGTGATCTGTTCTTCCTAAACTGACTAACGTGATAGTTTGTTCTATATCCTTACTCTTTGGGATTAAGCAAGAATAATGCATGAAAGTAAGATAGCATTCAGACTGGGGGAAAAATACAGAGAAAAAGAAAAAAAGTGAATCTGATTCCAGCCTTCTGAAACCATAAAGAAGGAAATAAAACTGACATTATGCCTTTCCTTAAAAGGGGGAAACTGTCATCCATCAAGTCACTTTGGCACGTTAACATTTTGTCTGTTCTTCTTATCTACCTGTGTCATTTCCCCTTCCTCCCTGTTAGAATGAAAGCTCTTTGAGGGCTGGAATAGTTCTCTGTGCTCAACACATACTTGCTGTTGCAACACCATTCAACAGAATACAAGTCTCTACCTTCTGGTTTATAGGTTCAGATTAGTGCTAGAGGTGCTAGAAAAAACGCCTCTGCTACTCATTGCAGAAAAATTGTGATGATATTTACTCAAATTGATGATTTTCTGAAATGCAGATTTCTGTGGGGGGAAAAATGTCTATCTATGGCACACTTGCTGTATCTAATCCTCTTTACCTGTGGATAATAATTTTTAAAAATAGAATCTTATTACATTCCCTACAAAGACTAGTTCTTTCTTTTGTAAGTTCTTTTGTATGATGTGGGTTTTATTTCCTAGCATTTATTATAGTTATCATTTTATATTTATCTTTGTGATTATTTATGAATGAATCTTGCCCTCCTTGGCTGTAAACTCTGTGAAGGCAGATACCACTTCTGCCTTGTCCACCTCCCGGCTCAGCATTTGGCTGATATGCTTTACATATGTCAAAATATAAAATTTCCCCCAAAGCAGCCCAGGTTACATGAACTTGTATGAATCAGGCCCTTTGGTATGTCACATACAAATACATTAAAAGGATATACATACGCACTCACTTGGAGAGTATTTGTTCTCAAATGGATTCCTAGATTGTTATAGGACTATGCTAAATGCCCATTCTTTAGTTTCTTTGTCATGTATCCTAAATCAGCAACAGTACTGTTCCAAGTGGATTTTCTCAATTCTTAGCCACTTTCAAAAACTCAAATTTAACTTAACAAAACACGTAACAGATATGAAAATGTAGGTTACAGAAACTGAGTGTATACACATCCCATTAGAAAAGAAAGCAATGATTTAAAGGACCAACTTTGTTTAATTAGAAAAAGATATGGAAACACATGCCAATCTAATTCATATCTTCTTTTGTGATAGAATTATTCCATGGCTAGGTTAAGTGGCTTGGTCAAATCCCCTCACAGTCTCTTAAAGGCAAAAGGGAACTCTGAGAGATGGATGACAATCCAGTTGGGTAGATTCATAAATGGTTAAATACTCACATCCACAGAGTATTTACTGACGAATGGATAGATATCAGCTATGACAAGAATTTTTTCTTGACTCATTATTTGCTGATGTTTTTTATCATAGTGAACTAGAAGCATATTTAAAAAAAAATAACTAGTAGAAGGAGTGGCTTAGGGACATAGGTTTTGGTGTCTAAAACACTTGAGTTTGAATCTTAGCTTCTCAGATTAATATCACCTTGGGCAAACTATTTGACTTCTTTGGAGTTTAGCTTTTCTATTATAAACTAAATAATAATAACTGCCTTGCAGAGAGTAGTTATGTATGTTTGAGTCCCTAGTACTGTGCAATGCATGTATATAATCGACACTCAATAAGTTATTGGGCCTCCCTGGTGGCTCACCTGGTAAAGAATCCACCTGCAATGCAGGAGACCTGGGTTTGATCCCTGGGTTGGGAAGACCCCCTGGAAAAGAGAACAGCTACCCATTCCAGCATTCTGGCCTGGAAAATTTCATGGACTGTATAGTCCATGGGTTCGCAAATAGTTGGACATGACTAAGCGAACTTCACTTCACAATAAATTATTGTCACTCATATGATAACTCAAAAAATTAGAGGCCTGGATAGATATGAAACAATAAAAGATAGTGCATAACACACAGTGTATTTGGTGGCTTTTGCTAGATTATGCTGAAATAAGAAGTATTGGGAGATAATTCTCCATAGGTCTCTTGCATTATTGCCTATCTTGTGAGCAGAGGCAAAGACTGTCTTTGTTCCAGACTATCTTTCAAGGATGTTTGCATAGTAAACAGCCTTAGAAGATGAAGATAACATCCCCCTCTCTGGCAAAGGGCAGCTTTGCTTACAGCCTTAGGAGACAGAGATAGCTCCCTCAGAAATCTTGAGCTGCCACACTTCCTCCTCTTACAAATGATTCAGATTCCCTAAACTCAGGGTTCTTCTCCTGTAACACAATACACAAAGTTTGTGTTTGTCACCTTGGCCACTCTCACATCACCAGGTGGAAACTGGGGCTCAAGGAACAGCACAAAATCTGACATTCTGGCTCTTTGTATGGCTTCGAATATTAAACTGTCCTTTGTCGCTGAATCAGGAGTGTCAAGTCCTCTGTCAGTGTCCATGACTCTAAACTGGCTAATCTATTAGCTTGAAAGCAGGGTGAAATTTCAACCCTCCGAGGTTCTTAACAAAAACCTTCAAATCTCAGGGGCTTATCATATGGAAAAAGGCAAGGATGCATAAACTTCTTACAAGGTGGGAGAATGCATAATGGAAACAGTAATACATTCTTCCACATATATATAATACATGCTCAGTAAATGATAACTATGTTAGGATGAGTTATATTGGGACATGACAGAACATAATTAGTTATGTTAAGACAAATAAAAAATTTAAAAGATTTTCTCCAGGTTTCAGAACTGCTTCTCTTAGTTCTGTATTATACCCGTGACAGTAAAGAACATAACAATATTCAATGATGTTTGTAAAAAAATCTTGACATAGGAATGGGTTCAACAAGATGGTATATAAATTGGAGTAAATAGAGTACAGTAGGTGTGCTTGTGTTCAAACATGTACAGGGACACATAAACATGAAAAACCTATTTTTAAGAGGGATTAAGAGAAATGTTTCACTACTATTAAGAGAATAAACATACACATAATGCAAAGTTTTGATCATGTTGTCATTTAACAATCAAAACCAAAGCTCCTAGAAGAATTATTTCACAAATATGCTTAGCAACTCTTCTATTCCCTCTTGAAATTTTCTGTTTTTCTCAAAATCACCACCAAGTAATGGAGGTATATGAAGGGTTATTTGTGATTTTTCCACTGGATTGTTTCAGATATAATCATCCATTGAGCCATCTTTCCACCACATAATTTCTTGGAACTTATTACCTGTGCACTGCCACATATACAGTCTAACTCAGCATGGAATAAACACACTTTACTTTGAGGCCAATGAACCTCAATCAATTAAAAATGACCTTTTTAGTCTATATGACTAATTTCAAATCATAAGTCATAATTTTGGGATTCTAAGAACTATAGCAAGCAACTCCAGTCTACCAAGTCTTTTTAATCCTTTACTATTTTCTCTTCAATTTAATAATCCCACATGGCTTGATCTATTGACTATATTCCTTTGTAAACTGGCTATGTTCCATTCAAGGGATATTTTCTAAATTATCTAAGTGTTTAAATACCCAAATATTTAATATCTAAATATTCATGTTACCATATTATTTATATAACATCATTTGGGATATTCAATTGTTTCACTGTTCTTCTCCATGTTTAACATAAGTGTTTTTATTTCAGCATTTGAAAATTATATACTTAAAAGTAGATTTCAGCAACATTCTTTATTACTTATATGAGACTTTAAGGGCATGAAGTGAATAATGGCACTCAATTGTGCATTTGAGCACACTTGTGTGCCCGTGCATATACACACACGCATTCTTTATTCATTGTTGGGTCCAGTAAGTATGAATTGAATGGAAAAAAAAGGACAAATTAGGACAAACACTAAATCTGAACTATCTTCTGAAAATACAAAATAAGACTGAGACTTTTCTGAAATTTTTCCAAAAAGAAATGTAAATATACTTCTTGTCCTTTGGCATTTTCACATCTTGTCTCAACCTTCCAGTATTATTCTTCATCTCATTCTTATCAACTATATTCAATCCACATTTACTCTGAATTCTACCTCTTAATTATAAACAATTGTTTGAAGCTCTAGCTATGGCTGATGTATTTTTACCTTACAAACGCTATTCTCGTGAACTTCCTGCTGGAAGAATGTTAGTTAGTAACAGATGGTGGAGCTTCTTGAGATATAAAATGAGACTTTGCATATCAATGCAAATCTGACAAGTGACTTAATCACAAAAGACACTCTCCTTCAAAAAAACAATCATCTAGGCAGCAGTGATGAACCCAAAGAAAAAAGTCATCTTAGATATAGACTTTTCTGTATTTCTCTATTTTCTTTAATTACGCAGGCTAACAGTTAAAGCAGCTTGCTATTTATAGTATTTAGATTGATTTTAGCTTCAGTTTTCATGGGGAACATAAAGCAAGAATCTTGCACTTATTCCTCAGTTTTTTAAAGAGTATGTGGGCATCAGTGCACTTAAATAGTGTAAAAAATTAATACAAGGCAGAATTACATCAAAATCATCTAGGCATGTCAAGGTGCATGAAATATTCAGTGATGAGAGTAAAGGGATACAGAGAAGGCAAAAGTATCTTTGGAAAAAAAATAATTAAGGGATTCTGCCTAGCAAACAGATTTCTATAATCTTTGGATAAAATTTTAAGAACATAATTGACACATTTTAAAAATTGCCTTTTCTTTTCCAATAGCAAAGCCAGATCACAAATCCTTATCCATGAGTATCTATTATATTTGTTGTTTTAGTTCAGACATAAGGCTCTTTGGGCTTCCCTCGTAGCTCAGCTGGTAAAGAATGCACCTGCAATGCAGGAGACCCCAGTTCGATTCCAGGGTCAGGAAGATCCCTGAAGAAGGGATAGGCTACCCATTCTAGTACTTTAAGTCTTCCCTGGTGGCTCAGACAGTAAAGAATCCATTTGCAATGCGGGAGACCTAGGTTTCATCCTTGGGTTAGAAAGATCCCCTGGAGGAGGGCACAGCAACCCACTCAGGATTCTTGCCTGGAGAATCCCCATGGACAGGGGAGCCTGGCGGGCTATGGTCCAGGGGGTCACAAAGAGTTGGCCATGACTGAGCAACTAAGCACAGTAAGGTTTTTTGCTATCAATGTACTTTGGGTAATTTCTTATTGGGGTAAAGAGAAGAAAAGATGAAAACCATTCATTTCAGCAAAAAGTCTAAGTGACAGAAGGAGGACTGGAGGTGAGCACAGTTTTAAGGGTCATATAAGTATCGGAAGATGAGAGCAGGGATTAAAGCAACACAAAGGCAGTGATTGGAGAATATTCAAAGTATAAAGGAGGGGCAGAGAGAAGGAAAACTGTCTGAGCCACAGAGCAGAGAGTGGCGTATTCCAGTCACTCAGTGACAATGGGCTCTTCCTTTGTCACCTGAGCTCTCCCATGGGTGCTCTGCCCTCTAACACCCCATCTTTGTGGACATGTTGTGACCCATCTCCTTTGTGAAACCTCCTTATTCTTATCTCTTCTTATTCAGAGTCTTAACCATCCTTTCTAAAGTAAAACTTGCCAACCTCAAAGATTACTCTATGCTGAGAAAAATATTAGTGAAGTATCAGTACATTATTTTTTGAGGGATACTGACATTTGACTGAGGGTTTCCCAGAGACAAAAGCCTTAAATCTAAAGGAATGAATCTCAAATCTTGGGCATTTCACATCTATTGATTGGTTCCTGGGAGCTTCCTGTGTCCCTTAAATCAAGTCACACATGCTGCTGCTGGTTTTTCTGTACACTGGCCATGAAGTATTTTATAAAATGTTCAAAGGACTCAAAATGAATGAAAAGAACCTCAGTCTACAATTACCAATTGCAAATACAATGATACAGTATCATATACCCCAAAAATTACACTCCTGTGTACCTATTGGTTAAGGGAAATTTTATATAGATAAGATTATTTTATTCACACCTCCTAAGCAGAAACCTGGGCTTTCCTGGAGGCTCAGTGGTAAAGAACCCACCTGCCAATGCAGGAGACACAGGTTCGATCCCTGGGTCAGGAGGATTCCTTGGAGGAGGGCATGGCAACCCACTCCAGCATTCTTGCCTGGGAAATCCAAAGGAGAGAGGAGTCTGGAGGGCTACAGTCCGTGGGGTCACAAAGAGTCAAACACAACTTGGCAACTAAACAACAACAGTAAACCAATAATCTATTCCTATTTTAATTAATTATTATCATAGGAGTGCATCAGTCTGCTTAGGCTGCCACAACAAAATACATAGAGTGGGTGACTTCAACAACTGACATGTGTTTTCTCACAATTCTGGAGGCCAGAAGTCAGAGTTGCCATCCTGGTCGGGTTCTAATGAGATTTCTCTTCCTGGCTTGCAGAAGGCTGCTTTTTTGCAGTGTCCTCACATGGCAGAGAGGGTGCTGGTGTGTCTTCCTCTGCTTATAAGGGAACTAATCCATTCATGAGGCCCTGACTCCCATGTGTGCTAAGTCACTTCAGTCATGTCCTACTCTTTGTGACCCTGTGGACTGTAGCCTGCCAGGCTCTTCTGTCCAAGGGATTCTCCAGGCAAGAATACTGGAGTGGCTTGCCATTCCCTTCTCCAGCCAACTCCCATAAATGTCATCTAAAGCTAATTACACACTGAAGGCTCTATTTCTAAATATAATCATATTAGGGGCTAGGGCTTTATTTATTTTTTGGGGAGAGGGGGGAGCTAGGGCTGTAACACATGCATTTTGAGAAGACATGATTTAGTCCATGGCAGTGAGAGAACACTCCTTGAAATTTAAAAAAAAAAGTATGAACAATAAAATTATGCATATGTGGGGAGATTTTTATTACCCTAAATCTTCCATATATTTTTTTAATAAGAACTTCCTGTGAGTTTAACTATCCCTGAGTATCTTTCCTTTGGCCTCATCTCTAGATTTCACTTCAGATCAAGTTGAATGGCAAGGCCATTCCTGTGCACATGGAAACAACCACCACTCCAGGTTCCTCCAGGCTTTTGTTTGAAAGCTCTTTAATTTAGTAGGTGAGTCTCAGGCTCTTAAATTTCAAAAATAAGCAGGATTCCACTCAAGTGCCTTTCTCAGAAGCTGGTTGGTTTCTGAAATGACTGAACTCATTATCCTCATGTTGAGGTTTGCCAGGCTGCCATTTCTCAGCCCCTCACCAGCACTCCTCAGTCAAGGGGATGTCACCCTGGGAGCTCCCCAGGGGTCTTTAGGGCTTCAGATGAAAATAATCAACATTCCAAACCAGAAAACACAGAAATTAATTAAAGGCATCTGAAAATTCTTCAAGAGATGGGAATACCAGACCACCTGACCTGCCTCTTGAGAAATCTGTACGCAGGTCAGGAAGTAACAGTTAGAACTGGACATGGAACAACAGACTGGTTCCAAATAGGAAAAGGAGTATGTCAAGGCTGTATATTGTCACCCTGCTTATTTAACTCTACGCAGAGTACATCATGAGAAATGCTGGGCTGGAAGAAGCACAAGCTGGAATCAAGATTGCTGGGAGAAATATCAATAACTTCAGATATGCAGGTAACCCCTTATGGCAGAAAGTGAAGAACTAAAAAGCTTCTTGATGAAAGTGAGAGAGGAGAGTGAAAAAGTTGGCTTAAAGCTCAACATCCAGAAAACTAAGATCATGGCATCTGGTCCCATCACTTCATGGGAAATAGATGGGGAAACAGTGGAAACAGAGGCTGACTTTATTTTGGGGGCTCCAAAATCACTACAGATGGTGATTGTAGCCGTGAAATTAAAAGACACTTACTCCTTGGAAGGAAAGTTATGACCAACCTAGATGGCATATTAAAAAGCAGACACATTACTTTGCCAACAAAGGTCCATCTAGTCAAGGATATGGTTTTTCCAGTAGTCATGTATGGAAGTGAGAGTTGGACTGTGAAGAAAGCTGAGCGCTGAAGAATTGATGCTTTTGAACTGTGGTATTGGAGAAGACTCTTGAGAGTCCCTTGGACTGCAAGGGGATCCACCCAGTCCATCCTAAAGGAGATCAGTCCTGGGTGTTCATTTGAAGGACTGATGTTGAAGCTGAAACTCCAATACTTTGGTCACCCCACGTGAAGAGTTGACTCACTGGAAAAGACCCTCATGCTGGGAAGGATTGGGGCAGGAGAAGGGGACGACAGAAGATGTGATGGTTGGATGGCATCATCAACTCAATGGGCATGAGTTTGGGTAAACTTCTGGAGTTGGTGATGGACAGGGAGGCCTGGCGTGCTGCAATTCGTGGGGTCGCAAAGAGTCAGACACGACTGAGCGACTGAACTAGAACTAGACCTTCAAAGAGACACAAACTTAAAGCAAAAAGTTTCTAACCCAAGTTCTTTTTATTTTGAATACAAGATTCTTGTGAGTTTTAAAAAAAAAATGTGTAACTGACTTTAAAATTCAGTGATACAGAGAAACATGAGGTATTGGATGAGCAAGAGTAAGTCAAGCTGAGAAAAAGAACACCTGGCTTATATTATGTTGCATAAGGATTTCTTTGTTTTTTATATTCCCCCAGCCCATTTTTCTGTTTGAAACAAGAAGCATGAAATTTGTCTATTCAGTCATTATAGCAAGAGTAGCTATGTTGGATCAAGACAACCCTCGGAGCTAGTTTAGCCACATGAACCCAAATCAATCACCCCAAGTGTAACTATAGCCCAGCAGGTTATATCGTTATAATTTTGATCGTTAAAAGGATGAGAGGGTGTGAATCATAGTACTGTGATTGCATATTGTATTCTAAACTGCACTAGTCTAATCCAGACATGGATTAACCCTGTGAGTGTTAGGATTTGGGCTAGGCAAAGAGAACAGATACAAAGGTTACTCAGATGTACTTTACCTTCAGAAAATCTCTAACAGTAGAGAACATGACATATATATGGCATAGGGTAGGCACTGCTCTGTTTATGTAAGCAGTCAATCATCCCTTGTCTTTAAATTATAACTGTAATACCCCCACTAAACTCTGTATTTGGTGCTTCTTACACATATAATTTTCCTTGAATCAACTAGTCTATCTCCATTATTCTTTCTACACTCTAATAAATTTTTGTTTTGGAAAATAGCCAAGTTTTAACAGTTTCTGAACTAAATATAAAAAGAAAGTGCAAGAAAATGGAAATAATTTTTTTAAACTAAGAAGAATTCCAATTAGCTTAATATTCTCTTGAAAAGGAAGCTGTAAGTTTTTCTAAGAATATTTTTCTCTAGGTAATGCAATCGTGTTTACAATTTAAATTGTTTCTTCAGGTTTTTGGTCATACATGAACTGCTTACACAAATAACAGTGGAATTTCTGTTCCTAGAGTTCAGGAATATCACATAGGTAGAAGCAATTGTGGAGTAGGAAATGGCAACCCATTCCAGTATTCTTGCCTGGAGAATCCCATGGACAGAGAAATCTGGTGGGTTACAATCCATAGGGTCGTAAAGAGTTGGACACAACTGAAGTGACTTGGCATGCACACATACAGAAGCAATTGTATATGGGGCTACTAAAACTAATAAGAGAAAATACATATTTAATTAACATACTTTCTCATTTTTCCCATCTAATGTTATAGTTTAAAGTCAGATCCTATAAATAATATATGTTATCTGAAACTCATATTTTTCAAGACTCAACCAAAAAAGAAAAAGCAGAGTATGCATAACTGTAATAATTAAAACATCCAATTCTTAGAAAGAGACATGTATAGAGTTTCACTATGTCTAAATAACAATTAAATACCAAGCAAAACTTCAAGCACTCACAGCAATACTGAACTTTGTCTAAATGCTATGTGAGAATAGGTAAAACTGTGGGTTCCTCTAAACCATTTATCAAGTCATGACTGACCCTGCACTAGGATGGTATTAGTTTGATTTGGGGAATACTTGCTACTTGCTAAAATACAGTTTGCCAAAACCCATACAAGTACTATCAAATCAGTATCTCACAGAGGGTGGGAAAGCTCTGTTTTCAATCAAGCATCCCAGGTGATTCTGACCCACTCTAAACTTTGTAAAACAGTGCTCTAAGATTTTAATTATGGATGACAAAGATTCAGTTTAGAGAGCTTCCAAATGGAATCAGAAGCTTTGATTCTATCCCTCTTTCTATCTTCTCAGGGAGATTTTTTTAACCCCTACATTCCATATGATTCTGTACTAAATAAGATTTTATGGTCTTAACATCCCAGTAATACCTTGAGAGAACCAATATCTTAGAGTCCTACTTCTGGCTCTCTACATATAGAAGGTAAGTTTTGGTTGTCACCAAAGATTCCTACCATCCCTATATATACACTTTTCCATTTTCCCAGGTTTCAGGCAGCCTGGTCCACTTACCTATTGCAAAAGCCCCGTGTTCTATCTGTAAGAAACCTTGGCTGTTTCTTCTTATTTTATTTGCTTTGATTGAATCATCTTCTTATTTACTTATTTTTTGATCAGTTTGTTTTATTGTTAGTATTAGAGTGTGAATGCTTTAGAGCAAAAACCTACTTGGTTGAGCCTTATTTTCCCTATAATCTTTTTAATTAAAAATTATTTTTAGCTTTGAGGTATAGTTGACAATTAAAATTGTAATATATTTTAAGTGTACAATGTGATTATTTGAAATCCATACGTATTGTGAAAGGATTCCACTCATCTAGTTATTAACACATCTGTCTATATATAGATAGTTTGGGGGGTGGTTGGTGAGAACATTTAAGTTCTTCTCTTTTAGCAAATTTCAGTTATACATACAGTGTTGTTAACTGTACTTGCCATGTTACACATTAGTTCTTGAGAGCTTATCCATCTTATATGTAAAGATGTGTATCCTCTACCAACATCTCCCTATTTACTCAATCCTTCAGCCCATGGCAACCACTTTACAACTCTCTGTTTCTATGAATTCTTTTTTCTTTAAATTCCTCATGTAAGAGATACTGTACAATATTTGTCTTTCTTTGGCTTATTTCACTTAGCACAATGCCCTCAAGGACCATCATGTTGCAGCAAATGGTAACATTTCCTTTTTTCTCACAGCTGAATAATAAATATACTTTTGTGTGTATGCATATATATATATATATACATATATATATACATACACATAATGAATGAAGAAAATATGGTGTGTACATATATGTACATGTTTGTATGTACACTATTTTGTACATCTGTATGTACAACATGTATGTACAATATTTCTTTATTCATTTATCCTCTCATGGACACTTAAGATGTCTTCATATATTGGTTATTATGAATAATGCTGCAATGAACATGCACATTCATGTACATGTAAGATACCTCTTCGAGATAATGGTTTTATTTCCTTTGGATATGTACCCAGAAGTGAGATTGCTGGATCATCACTTTGTTTTTAAGGTGGAATCCATATCACTCTCTAGAGTCATCCAGTGTTTCCTGGAAAGTACACCATGCCATGAGCCCAATTCCAACCTCCACTGGCCTCTACAAGCAGACAATCTCTTTTGTCCAAAGATGTCCTTGGATACGTTCCACTAACTTATTTCTAAACCAGGAGGCACCATTAGAGCTAAGCTCATTCACAGATCAGAAAATTACTTATCCATTAAAAAAAAAATGTATTAAGTGCTTGTGATGAGCCAGGCACTGTTTTATATCAGTGAACTGGAAAGACATTGTTCTTGGCCTCATGAAGCTTAATTTCTATTAGTGGGGATTAAAAAAAGAGAGTAAATAAAGAAGTGAAATAAGATCGTGGTAAGTTACAAAGAAAACAGCACAGTAATAATAGTGATGGCAGAAGCGCGTGTGTGTGTGTTTCACTTTAAACTGGGTACACAGCAAAATCTTCTCCAAACTGGGGAAAATAGGGAGCCAGCTACAGAAAGACCTAAGGAAAGAGAACTCAAGGAAGAGGATCCGGTACAGAAGACCTATGGCCTGTTCAAGTAACTGAAAGAGTAGTGCAGAGCATAGGGAAGACTGAGATGCGGGGGCCACCTGATGCGAGACCCCTGAAGGCGACGGTCAAGTGAGTCGGAGAAAATGCTGTGGAGAAGGTTTCTAATTCTAATAGCAATAGGAGGCCACTGAAGTGTTTCTTGTAGGAGGGAGACCTGATTTGTGGGTAAGATGACCCCAGTTGCTATCCGCATATTAGAGTTTAGAAGATGAATTAGGGAAGCTTGTGGGCCCGTTAAGGAAGCTCTCGTGGTGAGACCTCGTGATGACCTGGGCGAGGGAGGCAGTAACAGAAGTGGGTGAAATAAGGCAAGTTTAGGATATGATGGTGGCAGAATTACCAGGCTCCGATGGTAGGTTGCAATGGGAGTGACAAAAAGTGAGACATCAAGGATTCTGAGCTTTTTGGCTTGAGTGACTGGGTAGACGGTGATGTCATCTACTAAAATCTGGGAAATCTGAGGAAAGAAGAAGGGAGTGGGAAGGAACAAAGAATCTCACTCCAGACATGTTAAATCTTAGATGCTTATCCAAGTGTGATAAGATCAATCTGGAGATATAATTCTGAACACCAGTGCATAAAGTACATCTTTTAAAGACATTAGAGTCATCTTTTTCTCAGGGAGAGCTTTAAATAGGGATGAAAGAATAGGATAGAGCTCAGGGCCAGGCCAAGGGAGAGAAAAATGAAAGTGAAAAGAGGCTGAGAAAAAAATGACTGGCTGTACAGTTTCAAGAAAGCTAAGAGAAAAAGATTCTCAATATGTTTTAAAGAGGAAGTGGTCAACTATATAGAATACTGTTGAAAGGCTAAATAGGAGGAATACATGGGAAAGATCACTGGTTTTGGCAACATGAAAGTAACCCTGACAAACCCTAAGCCAAAGGAATGAATCATCTCTTCAAAGCCTAGGCATCTAGCTGGGCTGCAAAGAAAATGATCGAAGCAAGAATGGTGAAAAGGAAGAGGATGCAAAGAAAATCTTAGCACCGCTTCAGACTCTTAGCGGCTTTTAATCTTCAACTGTCAAACAAGAACAACTAACAATAAGATTAAAAACAAAATAAATATCACACACTAACTGGAACACATATTAAATCAATCTAAATATGAATCTTAGAATTTATCAGCACAGGATAAAAATGTTATTGCTCCAAGTTCAGGAGACATAAGGAGATTTGTGAAAAGACTTCTAGTTAATTATTGAACAAAGAATAGCCAAGCAAAGTCTACTAATACAGTGGATCTGTGTAAGTACTCCTAGGAGGACTCATCACTCCCCACTCTGTTCAGGGTGAAGCTCCAAAAACCTGATAATTAATATCAATCTCCCATTTGTTAAACAGCCCAAGTCAGCCTTTGTCATTTAAATCGTACTGAATTTAAATGTGCATAGAGTGCAAGTAGAGAAGGAATCTTGAAGCTACATAAAATAACCTCACTCAGTCTTAAAACAGAATACATTAATCTTTTCTGGCACTGCTCCCCTACCCAAACCACAGAACTCAGTGCTATTCCTTGGTGAGTCATGCTGTAAAACTTCCAGTTGACTTATCCACAGAGAGATGGCACCACATGAAATAGAGCCCACGGAAACTTGGGAGAGAAGTAAGGCTTCATGTCTTCAACCTTCTGCTTTGGCTCTGACTTCAGATATATTACACCAAAACCAAGGCTGAAATCCATGGCTCTGAGCTGAGCAAGTTGCAAGGATGAACCAGGACTTTTTCACACTCAGACCCTACTGATTCTCCAGATTACATCCCAAGATCTGCATTTCTCAAAGCAGGGTTCTCAAAAGAGCAAATCTCGCAGCCCCACTTCACACTTTCATAGCAAAATCTTTAAGGGGCAGGTAAAGACATCTGCATTTCTAATAAGCTCCCTTTAGTGTTTTTTAAGCATGAACTCTTGGCCTAATTTGTGTACTATGGATGATTATACAGCATTTTTGCAGGGTAAGGTATTTCACCTCTTGCTTCATTCTCCAACTCATTTTACAGCACGTCGTCAGATTAGTGTTCCTAAATTGCTGTTATTATCATTTCTCTACCCTGCCCAAAAGCCTTCTGAGTGCTTCGCAAGTCAAAGGATAATGTTCAGACTTCTTTGTGTGATGTTCAAGGTTCTTAGTCATGGCTTCAGAATTCACCCTTCCCCAAACTGAGTTTCCATCAAAATATAAAACTGCTCAAATACCCAGTATACGTTCTACAGGCTTCTACCTCCTTGCTTCTAACTTGCTCTCTACTTCTAGAAAGTTACTTTCTCATTTGCTCAGAAGCCCAAATTCTGTCTTTTCTTTGAACTCATGGAAGCCTATCCATTTCTTTCCCGCTGGAAGTTCTGTGAACATCATAGTGCTTTATCTCTGTCTCTTGCTACAGGGTGTATGCTCTCTACCTTTTATTCTATGACAGTGTGGCCTATTCGCACCCTGAAGAAACTGGGAACAACTCCTTTCTCTACACTGGTATCAGCAAAATAAGAGTTCCAAGGGACTGTTATGGGAAGCAGGCTGACAAACTGCCCACCCTGGTTAGGCACCATAGTAATCATTTGCATGAGTTGTTTTACCACAGGAGGTCCTGGTTAGGAACACAGAACTAATAAGCCACCACCATTCGGAAGAGTTGGAAAAGGTCAAAAGAAGACACCATACGTCAGACCACCTCCCAGAATCCTTCTTGCTGGCATCCATCTTGGCTGAACAAGGTGTGTACCACCAGGAAGGACTCTGAGTCAGAATGATTGGCTAAAGACAACTGGAAACTAATCCCAGAGCTGTTCTCCTGGGTTCCCTTATTCTACTGCTCTCTACCCAGGTGCCCTTTCCCAATAAAATCTCTTGCTTTGTCAACACATGTGTCTCCTCGGACAATTCATTTCTGAGTGTTAGACAAGAGCCCAGTTTCAGACCCTGGAAGAGGTCCCCCTTCCTGCAACAGGACTGCCACAATTTTTATTGCCTTCTGGCCACACTAGTTGATCTAGACGTAGAAGCCTGATGCAGGCTATGACTACCATGGTGTTCCACTACTTGGCAAAGATTGATTGTTCCAGGATGGGCATCTTAGGCCCGTCAGTCCTTTCTCATCTAGATTTTGTTCCGCAGGTCATAATTAGCTAGCTCAGGATTGGCACACGGCCAACCCTCAGGACTGAGAGTCTGAGGCACCAACCGTGATATGCATTGTAACTTTGGGAAGCAGTGCATAGCTTTGGTCACAGGATTGGGCTTCCCTCAGCTTCAGAAGGCCTTGGGGTGGGGCATCAACTCAGGGTAAGGCTGGGTAAGGAGGCCACTTCAAATTGTTATTCACCATTGCTCTCAGGGACAAGCAAGGGAACCTCGTGATACTTTGAGGGAGCCATCACCACACAAATAACTCCTCTACTTGCAACCTTATTTCTACTGCTTTATTAGTTTTTCTTTATATGGGGATGTTGAGTGGAAGAGAAAGTTGATGCTACATTTATAAAAAGTTGAAAGTAATACTTGCAAAAGATAGTATTTATTTCTCTCCCCACCTTCCCTGACGCCTCCACCCTTTCTCTCTCTCTCTGTCTTAAAAGGTTATTAGATTTCCTCCTTTGGGGAAGGGTGGTTGTTATTGTTTAGTTGCAGTTGTGTCAGATTCTTTTACAACCCTATGGACTGTAGCCTGCCAGGCTCTGCTGTCTATGGGATTTCCCAGGCAAGAATACTAGAGTGGGTTGCCATTTCCTTCTCCAGGGGATCTTGCTGACTCAGGGATCAAACCCTCATCTCCTGCTTGTCAGGCGGGTTCTTTACCGCTGAGCTATCTGGGAAGAAAATAATTTTGAGAGCAGGTGAGATCTGGGCAGCGAAGGCAGAAGGGAGGTTTCTACTGTGTGCTAAAAGAAATAGGGGCTAAGAACATAGAATGCATAATGAGCTTTGAAGACATTATAGTTTCCTCTAGGCCAGTTTATTTTCAATCAAGCAGGAAGAATATAGCGTATATATCCCATGCATCTGTAAATGAGTCTGGCATGATTCCTGATGTTTTCGGTTGGTTTATTATTAAACCAGATTGAAGTTATAGAAAAGCACATTCAAACAGATATACTCTGCAAAAGATCATGGTAACAGTCCCTATAGCCATATTGAAGACTTTGAGGAATTAAAAACAGAGAATACAGAAAACAACTGCATAAGGAAGGCACTCTTCCTGAGCCTAAAGGATAATCATATACCAATTTAGGGTAATGCCCTCATACACAGGTATATTCTATTTAAACCCCTTTCAAAAGGGATATCTTATTCATATTCTTCCTTAAAACCCAATAGTAATTATCCTTTGCTAAAACAAATAAACAAAAAGGTGCTATAGATAATGTACTCCAAAAGAATGAGTGAGAGAGTTAGGGGTAGTGATAGGTTGAAGAAGCACAGAATAAAAACTCACATTAATACAATATGTTATGTGAAATACATAAAGGCTGTAGAGAGACCTCTCTGAAATCAAATGTAGTTTCATCTAAAGAGAAAAATACTTCAACTAAAGCATGGTAGGATTTTTTTCCCCCTCCCAAATTAAAATATAAAGAAGTATTAGGTGAATGAAATAAAATCAAATGAAAACTTACTCTTGAAAATTTATTTAAAGTTCTTATAAAGTATACTTTTGTGACTCAACAGTAAATATTATTTGAAAAGATATAGCAGTTAACTAGCAATGTCCATCTGGGCAAAAAGGTAATTTAAATACCATGCACTTTGATAAATGACTTTTTAAATGGCCTTGCCCATTTTGTACCATTAGTTTTCAGTCATTTCAGGGTAATGCATGGGATATGAAGACAATAGTCCATTGAAATCATGCCTTTAGATTTAAAGAATAATTCATTCATTTAATGGTATTACCATTCCCTATGCAGTACATAAATTTTCTTTGTTTGAAAGACTGAGCAAATACCTTTTTTTTTTCTGGTTTGCTTTTTGCTTTTTGTTTTAATGTCAAAAGAAGCATAAAATTAAGTAATTTTGTTTTAAAAGCCTCTGGACCAAATATTTTAAGGTTAGAACTTTTCCTAGACCAGAGACTGTATAATTCCATAATGACTTGGAGAAATTACATAATTTATAATCTTATTAGGTTTTTTTTTTGAAATGAAACTTAATTTATATGAACAACCTAAATATAATCATGGCTCATTTGAGAAGAATCTTTCACTTGACTGCAGCTTCTCAGTAAATACTAGGCAGATAGAGTTTAAAGCCTCTGTAGGGAATAGGCAAATACACTTCACAACAAGGGAGATTTAAGTAGCTTTGAAAATATTCAGTTAAAGCTCTTCCACTATAAATAAAATCACCAGAGGTCTACGTATAACTTTAGCCTAATGTAGTTGTTAGTCTAAAGTAAATCCTAGTTAATAATTATTATCTTTATGAAATCCAGGTTTAGTGATTTAGAAAAAAGCAAGGCCCCAAATTCTACAACTTGATGAAGCTGTATAATTTCCCTTCCTTCCACTGAACAGAATACCATTATATTTAATACTAAAATCTTATTTAAAGGGATGATCAGCTTATGTAAATGGAAATTAGTGCAAATACTCTATATCATTCCTTCATTAAAACTAATGATTTTTTCTTGCTTCCTAAAACTATTGAAATGAAATATATCCTATATCTACATTTCAGACAATAACAGTAAATAACCACAGTGAGAAGAAAACTTTAAACCTGCTTTGCTGTCAACAGTTCAGTTCAGTTCAGTCGCTCAGTCGTGTCCGACTCTTTGCGACCCCATGAACTGCAGCACACCAGGCCTCCCTGTCCATCACCAACTCCCGGAGTCTACCCAAATTCATGTCCATCAAGTCGGTGGATGCCATCCAGCCATCTCACCCTCTGTCGTCCCCTTCTCCTCCTGCCCCCAATCCTACCCAGCATCGGGGTCTTTTCCAATGAGTCAACCCTTCGCATGAGGTGGCCAAAGTATTGGAGTTTCAGCTTCAACATCAGTCCTTCCAATGAACACCCAGGACTGATCTCCTTTAGGGTGGATTGATTGGATCTCCTTGCAGTCCAAGGGACTCTCAAGAGTCTTCTCCAACACCACAGTTCAAAAGCATCAATTCTATGGTGCTCAGCCTTCTTCACCGTCCAACTCTCACATCCATACATGACCACTGGAAAAACCATAGCCTTGACTAGACGGACTTTTGTTGGCAAAGTAATGTCTCTGCTTTTAAATATGCTGTCTAGGTTGGCCATAACCTTCCTTCCAAGGGGTAAGCGTCTTTTAATTTCATGGCTGCAGTCACCATCAGCAGTGATTCTGGAGCTCCCAAAAATGAAGTCTGACACTGTTTCCACTGTTTCCCCATCTATTTCCCATGAAGTGATGGGACCAGACACCATGATCTTAGTTTTCTGAACGTTGAGCTTTCTGTCAACAAGCAATCAAAATATTTATTTTACATAATATGTTTCCTTCTCATTAGCCTCTGCGTTCTTGGATTCACGTTCTCACCTTTTGAAATAGGTGAGAACTTTAGAGAAAGAGCAGAGAAGGCCTGTGAAATGGATGAGTAGTTGATCAGCTGACATGGACGCTAAATGTAAAAGAATAGAAATGTTTTTTGGGAGGGAGGGAGGCGGGAGCACTCTGAGAGGCGTGTAGGATCTTACCTCCCTGACCAGGGGTGGAAATTGCATCTCTAGAGTAAAAGCCTGGAGTCTTAACCACTAGACCACCAGGGAAGTCCTGACAACAGAATTTTGATGGAATAATACTTGTCTTTAAGTGCTAATGAGTCATAAGCAAAACTCAGTTCTCTTTCCTAAGGTCAGAACAGCAAGTCTAATCAGTATGAGCACAATTCTCGTCAGGTAGCCAAGACTGCTACAATATCTCTACATACATTTTGCTAACCAAAGCAGCTTGCAGACATTACCTTGTCGCTTCCATCTTTTGTTCTTCCACATAAAGATGATGACAAAACTATCATTATGACTAAAGCTCATCATGCTCAATTTTAAGATTTGATCCATCATAGGTGGGCATGAAGGTAACTGAGTATTTGAGCTGGGGAACTTCCCTAACAGATATGGTGAGTTAATTCTAGTCAATGGAATCTAACATAAATCCAATCAATTCTTGTTTCCTAAGGACTCAAATCAACCCACTTGTTCATATTTTTATTATTGCTACTTTATCATCTTCCACTTCAACCAATAATATCATTGAGTAATTGCATTCTCTACCTGTGTTCTATTTGCAATCTAATCTCTCATTATTTCCCCAGATCAGTGTTGCTGATGTGGCTCTTCTTACTCATTACCCTCCTGAGCAAAAAATTTAAATGCTTAAAAGTGCCTCTTAAATTTGCACATATGTAGTTCAGCATATGATATGCATAAAGGGTAATACAGACTCTTTTCATGGACAAAAATATCAAACTCAAACCCTTAGACTGTAAATAGATATGCTTTAAAAAATATTAAATTTTTGATATTAAAATATTAATTAATTAATGTTAATAAATTATAATATTGATTAATATTAATTGATAAATTAATATTATTTTATAAAAGATTAAATTCTTTGAATACCTAAAAATTCAATAATTTTAATATAAGTTCATTAGTAGTCATTTTGCCTTTTGACTTTTAAGAAGTATTTTTGATATTTTCAGTTCAGTTCAGTCACTCAGTTGTTTCCAACTCTTTGCAACCTTATGGACTGCAGCACGCCAGGCTTCCCTGTCCATCACCAAGTCCTGGCTTTTTGATATTTTACAAAAAAATTTTAGAAAAATTTGAAAAAATTATTTTCCATTTTTTTATTTACTTTTCATTTACATTTTGATAAATACACATTCCAATTTTCTATACTCTAATGCAATTAAATATTTTAATCCTTTATATAATTATTGTTTAAGTAAAATGCAAATTATGTGAAAATATTATAACAATATAGTGATTTTGCTAAAATGGAGGTCAGAAAAATTTTATGAATAAACATATAATGATTTATGAACTATATGTTTTACATTACTTTTTCAAACATCCCAGGACTTCCAGTAGGATGAATACGTAGATTTATAATAATTAAATTCCATCATCTTTCATATGTTTGCTGGTTTTAGCCATATGCAGGTATAATTGTCAAGCAAAAAGATCAACTTGATTTATAGCTATAAAATATTTAGATGTGTGGTATGTGGACCTGCATATCTCATGATCCCAAAATATTAGAAAGATCTGCCATGAGTTTTGTGTGGCCACTGAAGTCAACTTTTAATATTTATGTAGTTATTAAAAATATTCCATTACACTTCAGACATACAAAGTATAACGTATAATATAATGAACAGCTACATCATTACCAGCCTGTTTAAAGTTTAAGAGAGTACCAGTAATTTGGTGTCCCTGTTCACCCATCTCCACCTACATTCACTCCATGCCTTCCAAAGGTAACCACTATCCTGCGTTTTTTATTGCTATTTCAAATGGCAAGTTCTTTAAAGGTGTTTTCTATTTGTTGATGAAGTCTAGACCTGTTTGTCACTGTATATGATAGCTCTTACACAAATACACTTGCGTACTTGTTTGAATAATTCTGCAGATTCCTCTTAGGTTTTCTAACTAGACAATACTACACTTGAGAACAAAAAAAAATCTTTGGAATTTTCCTTTCCAGTTGCCATATTTTCTATTTTTTTCTTGCCTTAATCTGCACTGGCAATGACCTTTAGCACAGTGTTGAACAGAGGTGGTAAGCTAACCTTCTTGTCTTATTTCTGATTTAAGAGGGAAAGCTTCTAACATTTCTTCATTAAGCATGATAGGTGCTATCGGCTGATGAGATTATTTCAAGAAGTGAAATCAGAGTTCTTTTAACAAAAACTCTTGCTGACAGGAGGATGATTTGGAGCAGAAATACCTAGGAACCATATTATAGGAATCAATGTTATTTAGTGAAAAAGTGATGGGGCCTGTGATGCCCCATCAGTAGAACACACCTCATGGTTCTGACTCTGACCACTGTGATAAAGAATTCCATTTTCACTTGCTTGATTCATCAAGTTAGACAAATGTTAATATAACACAAACCCACATGGGTCTTCCAGTGGATGATATCTAAAACTATGGTTATTTTACTTCATTACAGATTCCATATATGGCTCCATTACACAGAAAAGAATCATCTAAGTCTCTGACAATCAAACTGATCTTTTAATTCTCTTGCAAGTTTTTTCAGGAAACAGCCCAATAAGATGCTGACACAAAGCAAAGCCATTTTTTAGGACCACCTAAGAAACGATTTAGGAAAATAAAAATTTTCTAAAGAAAGTCATCTCAGAAGCTCCACAGAAAGATAGAATCATTTACTTTGTTTCGCACTTGCATATTAGGAGAGGTAGAAAACACTCGGTACATATTTTATAAATACACATCTATTGAAATGAGGAAATTCAATCTCAAACCTTAAACTGCAAAGTATTCAGTAGCTCATTTTTTTTCTCCTTATATTGTTTAGGCTAGTCAGTAGATTCTTCTTCTCTTTTGAGCTCCTTATATTTTTCATTTTATTTTTCTATGTAGACATGTAATATAGACACTGATTATGTCTTATAAATAATAAGATAAGGATTTCAATCCCACTTAAAATTTTTTTGAGAATTTGTAAAACTGCTAAATTAATAATATTGCATAGATTTCACTAAATTTTGTCTCCTGACCCACTGTCAGTAAATATAACATTCTTAGTATAATGGACATGCTTAATTCTAACTAAATGGCCCTAAGGGACAGTATCTGCCATAACAATGAAGTTTAATGACAATTCTGCTGACATCTCTCCTATCTGAAAATGAAGTCATGTGGAAAATGATTTCTATGCTAGCAGAATAATTAAAACAAACAAAATTTGATTTGGTAGAAATGGAAGCTCAGTTTGTCTCTGTTCTCATGGGGAGGAAGATGATTACTTCACCACTAGCTCTAGTTGGTATTATGTTTCCATGCTCTTTAAAAACAATCATATATATACATATATAGATATAATATATAGATATAATATATATAGATGTTCTAATTGTATTATAACTAAATCCAACCAACAGTGATGCTAATCCTAAGGGATTTTTGTGGGGTTTTTTGTGTATTTCTTTTTGCTGTGTGAACATTTCTCTGTTTTGAATATTGCTCCAGAAAATTGATTCTTTTCTGAGATTTAGCACTTTGGATATAGAGATATTTTCATTATTATGGCATTCTTCTCATTGGCTTTGGCCTTTTTGTGAAATGCATGCTTTTGTCTATACCAGCCAAGTAAGAATTATACCTAAGTAAAATATGTGAGATTGCTAGGGTCTGGCACCGTTTAAAAGAAATTGTGAAAAACACCAAAGTAAGCTTTTATGATTTTAGGAACCAAGGGACTTCTATCACAAACATTCTTCTACAAAGAGACATAGTTTTAGTTCCTAACAAAAATTTTGATGAACAGCATGTACTACAAGGAAACTGGAAAATACAACCAATTAAAGTCTAAGCAACATATTTCAAAGAAAGTGTGAATAGAACACTTTACTTGAATTCTGTCAACATAGTGTAATGACCTTCTTCTTTATTTGAAGATGGCTGATTTTAAATAAAAGTTATTCTATCTGCGGAAGAGAATTTACACAAGGAAAATGCTACACTTCAACAATTCATAAAATGAAATGTCAATTCATTCTCATAAGTCCACAAGAATATTCTGTACTGTACAAACAATGTTTTCAATGCAGCTGAAACATATTAACCACTCCACAAGGAAAATGCTACACTTCAACAATACATAAAATGAAATGTCAATTCATTCTCATAAGTCCACAAGAATATTCTGTACTGTACAAACAATGTTTTCAATGCAGCTGAAATATATTAACCACTCCAAGCATAAACCACTTCATTCACAAAACATGCAGCATCCAGAGTGTTTTTTGCAGTATGAGATTGTACCAAATAATTATTATTTTCATGGATTTCAGAACACTCTGTTTTACCAAACCCTCTCAAAAGATTTTGTAGGTTTTTCTTATATGTTTTCAGTACACAAATGTCTACTCTTCTAAGAGGATCTGTCTCACACCTCTACTTAGAGTGCTGTGTTGTTTCTGCCCTATTATTTGTCTGCCTCCTTCCAGGCTGGGCTTATACCTCAGTCGTTTTATCTATTGACCCACTTAGCTCATCCTAGGCATCAAGGTATCTCTTGATGATAGTGGTGAAACCACTGGGGACTCCCAGGTTCAATGCACTCCTATCACCCACAACTTGAACCTCTGTCCTTACACTCTTTGAATCTTTCAAACATGTCCCCAAACTCCATTCCAATGCTTCCCTTTGTCAGTTGGTCTCAAAAATATAACACTCCTTCTCTTTCTCTTCCTTTTAACCTCCTTGTATCTCCAAGAATCTTATTTTGTTGCCCTAATCACATGGTGTATTTCTTTTCTTTTTTTTTTTTTTTTTTTACCAAAAATGCATAACACAGGGAGAAAATTCAAAACAGGAATGACTAATAAACCTCTTTCAATGTTCATTTCCCACATATTACCTAATCTAGTACTCTCTTTGTAGTTAATACAATCCTCATCTCTCCTGATCCATTCCAGCCAGTGTAATCCAGGCTAAAATCAATGTGGGTAACTGACAGATGTTCAAAAATGTGTCTTGAAGACAGAATGAAAGACTTACATGATAGGAAAACATACACTTTACTTTTTCTCTCGTTTACTTTTTCGGTACTTTTGTAAAAAGTAAAAAATATTTTGAACTTCGCTAAGTTCAAAAGGAGTTTAATGGAATTTTCATCTTCATTTCAATGCTTTCTTATAGATTATCATTTTTAGATCATCAACTCATTTAATTAAGAAAGAATATTTCTAATACTCAATTATTTTAAAACTATTATTGATTAGGCATATTTCCTTCAATAAAACATTTCAGGGGGCTAGTATTTTATTTAATTAGGCATCTATGGAATACGTGATTGGGTTAGCTCTTTTCCAAATGACTTGGAACTAAAAAGAATTCATATTTAGTATAATTCCCTGGTTTCCACTCTCTGATAGAGGCAGTATATCATACATAGTTTCCGCACCAAACTGTTCAGTTCTGCTTCATGGTTCCTACATTCAAATTGTTCACAAGGTGACACTATGACCACAAGTCTAAAAGTCAAAACACTTTTATATAGATTAGAAAGGTCATGCCACCTGAAATGTTTATACCAAAAGTTTTTTTTTTCTTCCTAATATCCTTTGGTGAATGAAATTAAAACATATTATTCATTTTAGATACTAAAACCCAAGAATTTCAATTATGACATACATTCTGACAACAAATCTTTATACAGCAAGTAATGAATGAATTTCAGTGCCTCGTGACTTAAAACTAGATTAAACTAACTGAAACAAATTCAAAGATAGGGAATGTACAAGCTAAATGGGGGCCATAGAAAGGGTCAATTTATGTTTTCACCGAAAAGAATGTGTATCTATGAAACCATTTCAAATATAAGTAATAAAATGAATATTTATAATAACTCAAAGAAAGAACAGCTGCCTGTCTTTTTAATTGATGAACAGTCTGCTAATCCAAAATAGTCAAAAAATCACTATTTGAAAATTCATAGCTACGTGCACACACATACAAATAAAAAGCTTGACTTTTACGTGCTTTCCTTCTAAGCAAGCAGAAAATTCAACAATATCTATTGTAATCAGTTACTGAGGCAAAGAACATACCTCAGTAGAAATTATATTAATCCCATCTACACAGAAGTAGGGATGGTAAAGGGAAAGGCTATAATGTTTTCACAGAGCAAAAAATTATTAAGAGAAGTGCTTTCTGAATTTTCTAAGCAATCATCAGCTATCTTTAATGCATACTCCAGTGAAATCAAGCAGTAGTATGTACTAAAAAACATTTTCAGACAATAATAAAAACCTTAAAGGATACTAACAAAGTATATTTTTCACACTGGAAATCGAGCTAAAGTCATACATTAGTGAGTCCATATTATGAGAAGATTGGACACTTTCTATCATTGTACAATGATGATACATTCAAGAGGTTTGGTACAGAGATCTTCCATAGGGACATTCATAATTGAAACATTTTCTACCCAATCACATCTGTGATATCAATATTCTTCCCTTTGGCCATGGCACTATAAACCATTTTTAGAGAATTTAGAATGAAACTTAGAAGTCATTACTTTAATCACCTTTATCTTTTTTTGTTGAATACTTAGTTTTCTTCTGATTATAAAGATAATAAAAACTTGCTGCAGACCTTTTACAATATAGTGAAGTACAAAGGTATAAAAAAGAATTGACCATAATCATAACTCCTGGCTCAATTAACATAACATTGCAATCCATTTTTTAGTTTCATGTATTCACTTAAAACAGTATCATGAATGTGCTGTCATTAAATTCTTCACAAATACAGATTTTTAATGACCGCATAATATTCCATCCTATCAATGAAACATGCTTAAATTGTATTCCTATTTTAGGTTGCTGAAGATGTTCTTTAAAATGTTTTTCTCCATATACATATATATTCAAAAATGCATCATTGTTTCTAGTGAACATCCTCAGCAATCTGAAATAGAAGTGCATTAAATAAATTATATGTGCTGTGGTCCATGAAGAGTCGGACACGACTGAGCGACTGAACTGAGCTGATGCTCATTATAATCAATATCTATTTAAGATGAATTCAGAGGAGAGTAAATTGTTCCTTTTATACATGAGGAAATGTAGACCATACAAGTTATGTGATTGATGAGGTCCAAAACTAAAGTTATCTGATTTTCCGTTTTACTATATCTATGTTCATAAAGGAGTCTACTGGATTCTCTCCATAACATCATCCTCTACAAGTTAAAAGTGCAGATGTTGGATCTCATTCTGTTGTAATACATTCTATTACTATAACAACTTTGCTATCTTTAAATTTATAACCCATTATTCATCTTTCATCCATAAAACTATTTAATTCCCTCTTGAGCCTACATACAGTGGCAATAAACCAAATCAGAAAAGAAAATTCAAATATTAAAAAAATAAATAGGAAATTTTAGAACAAACGAGGGAAAAAATAGAGTAAGACATTCTTTTCTTCTTCTTTTCTAGATTACAACTAAAAATTTACTTGAATATGGAAAGAGTCAACTCCCTGGTGATTACCCATAGGCAACAATTTAAAATAAATTGAAGAGATGCTATGATAAAGTATAATTACAATTCAAAAAGTTAAAGCATGTTAAACATAGTTGGCTACAATTCTGAAGTTATTTGGGAGGGAAACGAAGCGTAAAGGCTTCAGTCAATTTCTACAAAGTCAAGATAAGCATCCTAGAGACAATTCTGGCTGATTTTGGATAGGGAGCTTACTTCCAGGAAAAGTGCATTCCCTGTTCCAAGGGGGAGAAATAAATCAACAACCCAGAAATCCTGAAACTTCCTAACCTTCCACAATCTCCAGTATCACTGATGGATAAGCCAAAAATTTCAACTGAGAATTATTGGAAAAATATAAAAGCTTTCAAGTCCATATGCATTTTAAGATTCAAGATTATTTTGCTTTTTTTTAGAAGTGTAAAACTTTAGTCGTTATTTTTTAGAATTATAAAAATATTAAAATAATTAAAATATTCAGATAACCATTAATTGGTCAAAAATGTAATACGAAATCTCTGTACTCAAACATCAGAGCTTAGCTTTAAATACAAATGGTAGGCCTTTAATTCACTTTTTTCCCCCTCTATTCCTTTAAACTCATTTGGGAGCATCGTTACTAATCACTATCCCTAATCATAAATGCTACTGGAACATAAATATGAAATCTACTGTAAGGGTAAAAATATATGTACTAAAGTCATAAATATAAATAGGTTAGTATATGATGTGACAAATGTTTTCCTTCATTCTAGTACAGGTTCTTCATCTAATTTTGACAAATAAAAACAATAACAAATTAAGTGAATGGAAATTTATAGTTTATTCCAACTTGTGAACCAAAAGCCATTCTGCATCTATATATTTATATCCATTAAAAAAAGAAGAAAATCACTAAATTTCAAAGTGGTTCTATGTCTCTGACTCATATTACTGGTTCAAGTTGTAAATTCAAGTATATTTAATTTAAAAACTTGATGTAAATCAACAGCATTGAGGTCTTACACAGAATATATTTGCCAATGTTTTGCATATTGTAGTTTCTTATTGTAATAAACCCAATGAGATTGCCCTTCATATATGTTTCTCACTTTTTCTTTTTCTCTTTTTTTAAACATATAAGTGACAGAAGATATTTTCATAGCTGATATATTTTCAACTTACATAGGTCTACTTCAAGTTCAATGGTTCACAGTACTACTATGAAGTACACAGCAGGAAAGAGAACTCCGAAAGAACTACACAATAGATATGATCTTGAAGGTTGGATTTGCAATTCCCAGTATTCTGGCTATCAACTCTATTTTTTCTCTCCCAAATAGGAAAGCTTCTGGAATACAAGTAGCTGACAATAATACTAATTATATAGATAAAGATTGCATTGGCTTCATTTAGTAATAAAGAAAAAGCAACTCAGTTTCAAGCTTTAGTACTTATTAAATTAGTAATTATTTACCCCACATGTGCAACTGACAACAGAACAACATTTTTAACACTTCATTTCAGAGTCACTTACCCTCACAATTAAAACCCAAACTAAAACTGACATTTTAATGTGGATTTGGCCGACATGTTACACTTAATAGATTTAATTTTATTGATGAAAAAGAAATAAAACTGTTTTTACGTGATTTATTTTCACTTTCAAGTTGCTACTAAGTTTCTTCATGACAGTCACTTCTACTACACTCTCTAAGGGACCCTCTACAACAATTCCAATCTGTTCATTTCATCTCTGATACATCTTACAATGGTTAAATTGTATTTCTTTAATAATTGCTATGCAAAAGCAAGAAAGACCTCGGGTGTTGTATTATTATCATTGCAGCTAGAAAAAGGAGTAGATGTTGCCTCCCAAAGTTCCCTTCCACTTCATACATAAACACTTATCCAAACACAAGTCTCTTGTACTTTTAGTCAAAGATGAGTAAAGTGACTGCTCATGCGGTGATGGTAATACTGGTTCCTCACAACAGGTGAAGAAAAATGTTTTATATAGACCACCAACCATTTAGTTTTAGACAAAAGGATGTGAATAATATTTTTGCAAACCTATGTAACAGAGCTCAATATTATCTTTTACATACATACAAGTATGGACACATCTAGATATAGGAAAATCTAATGGATTGAAGATCTAGGATTTTAAAGAGACATAGGTGACTAGATAACAGAACAACAGCATTTTTAACACCTCATTTCAGAGACACTTACTCTCTCAATTAAAACCCAAATTAAAATTTACATTTTAATGTGGACTTGGCCAACATGATACATTTAACAGATTTAATCTTATTAATAAAAGACAAATAATGCAGTTTCCATTAACTAAAACATTCTTTATATAATGAGTTATTGCAGGGGTTCATAAATAGAGCACTTATGTGTGCATTCAAAACTGAACAAAATTGTAAAATATGAATTTAGGCACATATTTTATGGAATATAAACATGGTATAAGGAACATGAGCATTTCTGTTATAAATTAAAAGCTGAAAAGTGTTACTTAACCAATATGATTTCCATTATAAATGCCTTTTAAACTACTGACTTAGAAAATTGATGTCTATAGGTCTTTTAAGATATTATTCCTGTTAAACACTAATTGAAAACATAAGGTACAAAACATTTATGTAAGAAAAAAAACAACCATTTCTATTGAGATCATAGCAGGCTGAAAGCATCTTTTGGCATTTGACTGAGCTGTCTAATATGTATGTTTCACTCATATACACACCTACACACCCACTGACAGCTTATATTATCTATATGATATTTAAAAGGAAATTTTCAAACATAAAGTGTTCCACTATAAAATTCGTGCACAAGTCTTGACTGGGTTACCTAAGCAATGTCTGGGATGTAGTTTTGTTTCTATATTTGAAATCCAATCATCAGTAATAAGATGACTTACCGGCCCAAATGAATTACTGTCAAAACTGTGTCCATGATGATCACCTTCAACCCAGATGTGACCACGGGGGACTTTGACATAGCAGTTTTTGTGTCCCATAGTTCTGGAAATAAAATTAAAAAACTATTGAGAAAAGATCAGAAAAGAAAGAGCTCAAATAGGGAAGCATACAAACTCAGGGAGGACAAAACTCCTATTATAAAGATGCAATGGATTATAATAGGTTAAGTGTAAGGCTACTGTAGAATTTTATTTTTAAATAAGATGTGGTTAGGACCCTGTAAACCTACCCACAGTATTTTGTTTTCATATTTTTGTAGGTAGAATTTTGTGCTCAAACAACACACATTAGCACAAGAAAATGGTTTGCTACTTAATTCATAATATCCTGTATTTTTTTAATAAAACCCAATAAGCCCCAACAAAATACAGATCTATTCATTTCTGACTTTTGCTTTTACCTCACTGGTCATCTTGGCCAGCTGCAGTCTTCACTATTTTAGTCAAATAAATGTCTCAAACCAAATGACAGAATTTTCCTAACCTCTTAATACTTTAAAATTCAGAATATTTAAGAAAGAAAGCTAGATGATCTCTTCAAAGACAAACTAACAATGTCAACTGAAAATTTTTGATTAGTGCTATTTGATTTTATAAATCATTCTTGCAAATGAGAAACTTTTTAACAATTTTAAAGACAGTATTTGGAGAGCAACGATCAATGACGTACATTTAGTGGAATATTCTATCTTCTGAAGTCTGACAAGAAAACAAGGAAAGGCTCTCTCATACTGTGTTGGTAGCAACGTAAAATGATACAAATTTTTTTCCTATTTTGCCATTTGGGGTAGATTTTTGTCGAGTTTATTAATAAACTAAAATGTATGTGTCTTTTAACCTAGTTATTTACTGTTAGAAATACATTCCAAAGAAATAATGAGAAATACTAACAAATATTTATTACCACATATGCTCAATATAGGCCTTTTACAGCAATAAAAAAGTATCTTTTTAAATAATCAATAAGGGATTGGTTACATAAATTATAATATAATGAAATAAAAGGGATGAAATTAGATTAAATATTATCCTAAGCCTACAATAATTCCTTTTCAGAGACTATTTTTTTTCTTCTTTTATTCCCAAAAGAATTCCAGAAAATATCTAGCTTAAATAAACTTTGCAATAAATGATAGTTTAATGAATAAATGTCACTCCCAAGTCTATAGACTTAACCCCAGAGTCTGAGCTTTATACACAGTTCATGGAGGTGGAGTCTCAATCAGACCATTTTTGTTAGTAAGTTGTATATGTGCAGAAGAATACATTAAAAAGGAAAACTATACATAAATTGGTGCTATAGAAATTGAAACTATTCATTATCTAGAATGGTTTTTAATTTTCAAGATAATTTCTATGTTGAATTACTTTGCTTTAGATCAGTAAATCACTCATGCAAGGAAGCAATGTTGTGGCCATTAGAAGCCCATAGTAAGTAAATGACTGCTATTTATTTTTAATTACTGCTGGGAAGGAGAGTTTCAGCTTTTTAAAGAAAAGCAAAACCAAGTTGAATATATCGTACTGTCATATAAATGTTCTTCAATTAAAATCAGTCAATTAGTTCTTGACATCACTACTGCTTTTATTACAAGACTGCCTCTAAGAACTACTATCCAAACATCAAGTGTTAATGATGCGGAAAAGACCCTTTTACTTACTTGTTGGCAAAGCACATTCTCCTGATAAGTCCAAATATTGGTTTACCTTATTAAACTGGCTATTTTGGATAAGGACTTAGAAAGGAAACACCCATTTGGTCTACTTAAATAATAATTCAAGCAGAATTATGAAATAAAACTAATCATCTCTGTAATGATAGGGTAAGTTTTAAGTCAAGCATATTGTTCTGGAAACCGAATCTGATATAAAACTTAGACTCAGTTTCAATGTCATATAAACCAAGAGGTTAAGATATTTATGATAGAAAATCATAGTATCATAAAATTACCAGTGATAGTTGCACATTTTCTTGCATTGACTGTCATTTAAAAATTTTAAATACATGCAAAAGAATGCATGGTACAAAGTGCTCAACAAACATTTGTTAAATGAATGATCAAAGGAATGTATAATTGAAGAATGAAAGATACTGTCACAAAGATTGAATAATATAGTAGAAAGTACATAGAGTTTTGAAGTAGACTAAAGCGATTTTAAACTGGATGTTATTAATATTATTCACAAGTAATCCCATGCAAGTTACTTCATTTCTACCTCTGTCCACTTTTAAAATGGGACACATTAGACATACCGTAATGGGGTTGAGGGCAGGGGAAGAGGGTATCAGAGGATGAGACGGCTGGACGGCATCACTGATTGAACATGAACTTGGACAAACTCAGGGAGATGGTGAGGGACAGGGAAGCCTGGCATGCTGCAGTCCATGGTGTCACAAAGAGTCAGACACGATTGGGTGACTGAACAACAATGGGGTTGAGAGAAGGCTTAAGTAGTTAGATGACAATATAACAGAGAGGTTGGTATAGAGTATAGTCTCTGCAGACAGCCTATTTTGGAGTTGATATCTGACTTCATACTTTAAAGTTTATGTAACCTTGGGCAAGTTGATAAAGGTCTTAAATATCAGTTACCATATTTGCAGAATGGGGCAAATAATAGTACCTAACTCAAAAAACTCTTCTTTGGATAAAAGTGGCATGTATTAAACACTTGATAAATGGATTCTCTTCTAGTTGAGACTTGCTAAGTAAAGCACTCAATGTATTTCTAATGTATAGTAAGAACTCAGTAAGCTCAGTAAGCGGTAGTTATTATTGCTATCATCTTCTTTGTCCACTATTTTCCTTCATTTTATAATTCAGAATGTGTTCAGCTTCTACTGCCTATTAGCATCAGTCTTTTAAAATTACCTGAGCTATGCTTCAATGATTCCTTTTCCCTGCATTTGCACTGGTCTTGTAGACTGTTTTTAATGGTACAGTGAATCTTATTTTTTCTTTTATTCTTATGCTCTTCTGGGACATTCTAAAACTTATATGTGAAAACACAATATATATGCTTGTGCATATTCAAACACACAGAGAGTAGTAGGTGAAAGCACAATCTACCTATTTATGCTTTTACTTACTAATCACTTGCATATTTGAATGTTGCTATGCTAATAGAGAATGGTTTACCTAGACACTAGACAGGGTGTGTAAGAACTCTGAGCTACAGAACCCTGCCGAAATTCATCCCATATACATAGTGTATATATTTTTCCCCTCAGGTTTCAATCTAACTTTTAAAAAAATAACCCAAAGTAGCTTTGAAAAATATGATGTTAAAATATTGAGCTGGTTCTCTTTAGGACTGCCAAAGAAATATAATACTCCTAATAGAATATCTCTAGAGAAGGAATTTTAAATAGCTTTGTGCTCCTGAATTCACATAAAAGAAAGACAAGATAATCTTTTAGGTGATTTAACATTTAAGTGAGGTGTCAGCCTACAAGGTTGTATGTATCTATGGGTTGCAAATAATTTTGGTTTTGACAGTCAAAAATGAATTCTATATGGTACTCTAACTACCTATCTACAAAAATGCATTTTTGGTACTAGTTTTACCAAGACAAGTTACCTAGGTCTTATAAATGGAATGAAGAATGATTGCTTCCAATTTGATTTGACCTTGAAAACAATGTTTTTTTAAGTCTCTGAATCTTTTGAGTCATCAGTTGAACACAAAATTGTCTGTGTAATCCTTGATGTCACAAGAAGGAAACAAATTCATATTTAAAATATCTCATAAGCACACACACATATATATTCTTAATGTAGGTAATCAGTATTAATAAATCATGATTGTTTAAGGTATTTTTAATTATTTATTTTTCAAACAACTCTGTTAATTTATTTTCATTGTACAAAGAAGATGCTGTCCTGAGGGTGTTCACTGGACACTTCCAGGATCCTAGACTCCTGAGTTTTCATTGTCAAGAAGGGATTAGGAGTACAGAGTTCAGGACTGTGTAACATCCAGAGCTAGAACCAGATCGCTTTTACCATCATTAATAGACTGGGCTAGAAAAAAGATACTTATCATCAGGAAAGGAAAATGAAAAGAACATTGCCTATCTAAGGCAGGGGTCCCCAAACTCCAGGATCTAATGCCTGATAATCTGAGGTGGAATAGAAGTAATAACAGTAGAAATAAAATGCTCAATAAATGTAATGTACTTGAATCATCCTGAAACCAATCCCGCTCCCAGTCCACGGAAAAACTGTCTTCCACGAAACTGGTCCCTGGTGTCAAAAAGGTTGGGGGCTGCTGATCTAGGGTGATTTCTGGAAGGGAAAAGATTCTCCCATGAGAATCCACATACCACTCTCAAGGTGTGACTGGGGTTCAGATTCACACTGCTTATGGTTTGGAACAGTTAAGAATTAATTTTAACTGACTCCAAGAATCTGGCAGAAGGAATTATAAATCTCTTCGGGGATAATCTGTCAATTCAGAGTTCGAGTTTTCAAATTTTCTACAGATAAGTTCCTACCAATAGGCACTTACTATCCAAAGACAGGACTCACAAGGAAGTAGCCAGCATTAATGAGAGAAAGTGTGTTAGTCATTCAGTCATGTCCAACCCCATGGACCGTAGCCCTCCAGGTTCCTCTGTCCCTGGAATTCTCCGAGCAAGAACACTGTAGTAGGTAGGCTTCCCTTTCTCCAGGACATCTTCCTGACCCAGGGATTGGATGGCTATAAATGAAAGAAGAACTGGCATATCTATCTAAAAGACTGCTTAGACTTTAGCACGGAGAGGTAAGGAAATGAAAAGTAGGAGAGATGGAGAATGTTATTAGAAAATATAATGTCAGAGTAATTAGAGCCCCAAAGGAAGAGAATAAAAAAGGAACAAGGGAGAGGTAACATTTGAGAGACAGTAACAGAATTTTCTACAACTGATAAAAGCATGACTTACAGCTTCTGTAATCAAAGTAAATCACAAGTAAGCTAAATAAACAGAAAGAAATCACACTGTGATATACTGTAATAAAACTGCAGAACACTAAGGAATTCCTCTTCCCTAAAAATTTTATAAAAGCTGCCAGACAAAAAAGAAAAGATTACTTTCAAAGGAGTAACGACCTGCCAACAGAGTTTCCTTGTTAAGATAGAAACATTATTCAGCAATTTTAAGTATAAAATTCAGTGAGTTTTCAAAATCCACCCAAGCACATAATCACTAGATCAATATATGAAACACCTGAATCACCCGAAAATGTTTCCTTGTGCCCTTCCCCAAGCAAATCTGCCTCCATCTCCATCCTTGGCTCCCAGTTGAGCTTTCTGTCACTATGTTGTTCAGTTGCTCAGTCGTGTCCAACTCTTTACAATCCCATGGACTGCAGCACACCAGGCTTCCCTGTTCTCCGCCATCTCCTAGAGCTTGCTCAAACTCATGGCCATTGAGTCAGTGATGCCATCCAACCATTTCGTCCTTATCATCCCTTTTCTAGAATTTTATATAAATGGAATCATTCCATATGCATTCCTTTATTTGCATTCCTTTATTTGTTTTCTAATGTAGTCTATTTGCTTTTGAGATTAATCCATGTTGCTTCATATATGAGTCATTTGTTACTTGTTTCTTAATACTATACTATTATAGAGATATGTCAATAACACAATTAGTTTATCAATCAGTAGTTCAAGGACACTTGGGTTGCTTCCAGTTTTGGGCTATTATCAATAAAGCAGCAATGAACATAAAAATATTTATGTGAATACATGTTTTCATTTCTCCTGAGTAAATATCTGCAAGTGAAATAGCTGTGTCATATAGTAACTGAATGTTTAAACTTACAGCAAATTTGTCAAACTGACTTTCAAAGGAGCTGTACCAATAGTATGTGAGTTCTAGTTGTTCCACACACAATTATGATGTTGTTGTTCAGTCACTAAGTTGTGTCCTACTCTGAAACTCCATGGACCACAGAACACAAGGCTTCCCTGTCCTTCATGATCTCCTGGAACTTGCTTAAATTCATGTCCATTGAGTCGGTGATGCTATCTAACCATCTCATCCTCTGTCACCTCCTTCTCCTCCTGCCCTCAATCTTTCCCAATGATCAGGGTCTTTTCCAATGAGTCAGCTCTTTGCATTGGGTGGCTAAAGTATTGGAGCTTCAGCTTTGGCATCAGTTCTTCCGATGAATACTCAGGGCTGATTTCCTTTAGGATTGACTGGCTTAATCTCCCTGCAGTCCAAGGGGCTCTCAAGACTCTTCTCTAGCACCCCAATTCGAAAGCATCAGTTCTTTGGTGCTCTGTCTTCTTTATGGTCCAACTCTCACATCTGTCCATGACTACTGGAAAAATCATAACTTTAAATATAGGGATCTTTGTTGAGAAAATGATGTCTCTGCTTTTTGATTATGCTGTCTAGGTTTGTCATAGCTTTCCTCCCAAGGAGCAAGAGTCTTTTAATTTCATAGCTGCAGTCACCATCCACAGTGATTTTGGGGCCCAAGAAAAGGAAATCTGTTACTGCTTCCATCTTTTCTCCTTTTATTTGCCATGAAACCAGATGCCGTGATCCTAGTTTTTTCCATGTTGAATTTCAAGCCAGCTTTTTCACTCTCCTCTTTCACTCTCATCAAGAGGCTCTTTAGTTTCTCTTTACTTTTTGCCATTAGACTGGTATCACCTGCATACCTGAGGTTGTTGATATTTCTCACCACACACTAACACTTGATAAAAACCATTCTTTTAAATTTCAGTGGCTGTGGTTTAGTTGCTAAGTCATGTCCCAGGGACTGTAGCTTGTCAGGCTCCTTTGTCCATGGGATTTCCTAAGCTAGAATACTGGAGTGGGTTGCCATTTCCTTCTCCAGGGGATCTTCTCAACTCAGGGAGCAAGCTCGCATCTCCTGTTTGGCAGGTGGTTTCCTACACTGAAGGTTGACACTTTACTGACTGAGCTAGCAGGGGGCGTACAGTGGTTGTAATGTGCATTTCCCTAGTGACTAATGATTTGGAGTGCTTATTTATCCTTTGCTTTCTTCATGGGTGAAATATCTATTAAATTTCTTAAAAATTAAATTTTGTTGTTTGCCTTTTTATTATTTAGTTGTATGATTTCTTTATACAGTCTGTATAAAACTTACCAGAGTTTTGGCAAGTATTTCTTCCTAATATGTGGCTTTTTTTTCATTTTCTTAACAGTTTTTTTTTCTTCAAAGAACAAATATAGTAAATATTGATGAAGTTCTCTTAGCCAATTCTTTTCTTTTACGGTATGTGCCTTTTATACCTTAACAAATCGCCTAAACCAAAGTCACAAAGATTCTCTTCTTTTTATTCTCGTTTTATAGTTTTAGTACTGACAAAAAATACAGTAAGAAAGTTCAAATTTATTTTTCTTTATTTCATCTTTCTTTTCTTTTCTTTTTGCATGTGGAAATCCAAATTTTCTAGCACTCTTCCTTGAAAACATTATCCTTTATTTATTAAATTATCTTGTGCTTTGGACTGAGTTATGTGCCTTCAGAATTCGTATGCTGAACTCTACCTTCCAGTGTGATGATATTTGGAGATGGGGGCTTTGGGGAGGTTTATTATGTTTAAATGAGGTCTTAAGGCTAGGCTCCTTATGATGGGATTAGTGCTTTTATTAGAAGAGACCGCAGAGGTCGCTCATCCCCTGCCTCCTTCTCTACTACATGAACACTTATACGAATAACATGGAGGAAAAGAGAAACATGTTTGGAAGTAAATAAATTTTCCCTGGTGGTTCAGACACTAAAGAGTTTGCCTGCAATGTGGGAGAACCAGGTTCAATCCCTGGGTCAGAAAGATCCCCTGAAGAAGGAATGGCAATGGCACTCTAGTATTCTTGCCTGGGAAATCCTATGGACATAGGAGCCTGGCAGTCCATGGGGTCCCAAAGAGTCAGACACGACTAAGTGACTAATACTCAACTCAAGGGAAGAGTAGGCATATTTATTACCTTTAGACTTTGTTAACTACATATTTTAAAAGTTTTAAGAGTAATAATGTTAATGTAGTATATAACTTTCAAGTCAAATAAGAAATAGTATTTAAAAATATCCATTAAGGCAAAAGAATGCAGGAAAAGATGAGAAAAATGGGGAGAGTAAGATCAATAGAAAGCACAAAAATCAGATGGCATATAAATATATCAGTGGTCATAATAAAACTAAATGAACTAATCTAGCTGTCTGGAAAAAAAAAAGAACTGTGCATCTAAGGAAAAATCCTAGTTATGTGCTGCTTATAAGAGAGATTCACAAAGCAAAAGGGCATAGATACATAGAGAACTTGACAATATAATAATATACTATAATTAATATGAGACAAAATGCAAACAGATTTCTGAGATAAGACAAGTTGCAATAGAACCTGATCATGGAACACCACTGATGTCTATTTTACCCTATAGAAGAATTTTAAGCAGGAAAGTGGACCTAGAAGTCTTTAATGAATAAGGTTAAATTTTGTTCCTAAAGTCCATTGTTGGGGTACTAGTCTAAAAACTACAAATAATTCTGTTACCACAACGAGACAAGCTTATTGCTGTTCAATTCTCTCTTGTCAGTATAAATGTTGCCAATTATTGTGTTGTTTATCAATTACATGCTGAAATATGGAGACTCAATATTCCTTTCTGTGGAGCTTGACTTGAATTAGAAATGAAATATATGTAATTAATAGAGGCTGAATTTAAGCAAATTAAGTGATAAAATTTCTAGGAAGTTCAATCGCATATAGCTAACTATAAGGATTATGTCTTTTAGGATCACAGTTGGAAAGACCCTAGCAGTGATCTAACATAACTCTTCTTTGCATAGACAAAATGGATGCAACAAGCATGTAGGTGAAATCACCTAACTAGTTAGTGACAGGGCAAAAGCAGGCAATGAAAACCAGATTCCATAATTTCCTTTCCATTGCATGGATCATAAGTACTTGAGATTTCAAAGAATATGTCTTAACATCTTTTGCTGAAAAAAAATGAAATGTCATTTTCTAAATAGACCATAGCCTGTTGCTAGGTAATCAGAGAAAATCTATTTAGCTCATTTAAACTAGAAATTAGATTTATACATCTTCACAATAAAGTTACAGAATTAATTTTATAAATTTAATATGAATGCTCCTACTACAGCTAAGAATTTTTTGTGTGATGAATATTCTTGATATATTTTTTCTAAATTTGAATTATAAGAGTGTGTGACAAAATTTAACTGTGACAATTTCCTTAATATTTCCTGTTAAGCATGCATTCTGAAAATACTGTGTCCATAAAAATCAATGCAACTGTTAGTGAGAACTGGAGAAAGATATCAACAATCAGATTCCACCCGTGCTGTATCAGTTCAGTTCAGTTCAGTCGCTCAGTTGTGTCCGACTCTTTGCGACTCCATGAATGGCAGCATGCCAGGCCTCCCTGTCCATCACCAACTCCCGGAGTCTACCCAAACCCATGTCCATCGAGTCGGTGATGCCATCCAACCATCTCATCCTCTGTCGTCCCCTTCTCCTTCTGCCCCCAATCTTTCCCAGGATTAAGGTCTTTTCCAATGAGTCAACACTTCACATGAGGTGGCCAAAGTATTGGAGTTTCAGCTTCAACATCAGTCCGTCCAATGAACACCCAGGACTGATCTCCTTTAGGATGGACTGGTTGAATCTTCTTACAGTCCAAGGGACTCTCAAGAGTCTTCTCCAACACCACAGTTCAAAAGACTCAATTCTTCGGCACTCAGCTTTCTTTGCAGTCCAACTCTCACATCCATACATGAATACTGGAAAAACCATAGCCTTGAGTAGACAGACCTTTGTTGGCAAAGTAATGTCTCTGCTTTTTAATATGCTATCTAGGTTGGTCATAACCTTCCTTCCAAGGAGTAAGCGTCTTTTAATTTAATGGCTGCAATCACCATCTGCCATGATTTTGGAGCCCCCCAAAATAAAGTCTGACAGTGTTTCCCCTGTTTCCCCATCTATTTGCCATGAAGTGATGGGACCAGGTGCCATGATCTTAGTTTTCTGAATGTTGAGCTTGAAGCCAAATTTTTCACTATGCTCTTTCACTTTCATCAAGAGGCTCTTTAGTTCTTCTTCGCTTTCTGCCATAAGGGTGGTGTCATCTGCGTATCTGAGGTTATTGATATTTCTCCCAGCAATCTTGATTCCAGCTTGTGTTTCTTCCAGCCCAGCATTTCTCATGATGTACTCTGCATAGAAGTTAAATAAGCAGGGTGACAATATACAGCCTTGGCATACTCCTTTTCCTATTTGGAACCAGTCTGTTGTTCCATGTCCAGTTCTAACTGTTGCTTCCTGACCTGCATACAGGTTTCTCAAGAGACAGGTCAGATGGTCTGGTATTCCCATCTCTTTCAGAATTTTCCACAGTTTATTGTGATCCACACAGTCAAAGGCTTTGGCATAGTCAATAAAGCAGAAATAGATGTTTTTCTGGAACTCTCTTGCTTTTTTGATGATTCAGTGGATGTTGGCAATTTGATCTCTGGTTCCTCTGCCTTTTTTAAAACCAGCTTGAATATCTGGAAGTTCACGGTTCACATATTGCTAAAGCCTGGCTTGGAGAATTTTGAGCATTACTTTACTAGCGTGTGAGATGAGTGCAATTGTGCTGTATCAGGCATGTATTTAACCCATACTTAGGCCATGTCGATTGATCCAGCAATGACGTGGCAGTTTATGCTGTTATTTCGTGAATTATGGTTAGTTTGTGAGGATAAGGTTATGAACAGCATAAAGGTGTGGGCCAGAGCACGGAGAAGAATAAGATCCTGTCCCTTCTACCAAGACTGCAACTTTTACCATGATTCAAAATATAAGCTACAAAGTGAAAGTGAAGTTGCTCAGTCGTTTCCTGCTCTTTGTGACCCCATGGACTGTGGCCTACCAGGTTCCTCCATCCATGGGATTTTCCAGGCAAGAATACTGGAGTGGGTTGCCATTTCCTTCTCCAGGATATCTTCCCCATCCAGGGATTGGACCCTGGTCTCCCGCATTGTAGGCAGACACTGTACCGTCTGACCCACCAGGGAAGTCATAAGCCACAAAGCAGTCTATAAGTAAATAAATAAATATAAGTACACATATATACATATACAGTCTAAACTACCACAAGCAAAATTTCACAAGTTGGAAGCATCTGCCAGAAAATAATTGGTGAGTAGAGGAATACATAAGTGAACGACATCAAATGTTGCTAACTGTACAGGTGTTCAAAGTATGGTGTTGTTTTAGCCTGGAATAGTCAGAAAAGGCTTTGTGTCTCTTTGAATCAAGATGTGAAGAACAGATAAAAACTAAAAGGTAAAGAATGTAGTGTGGATTTCAAATCCCATTCACTTACAGACCAAAAAAAAAGGATTTCTTTTTTCTTACTACATTAGTTTCTGGAGATATGACACTATAAAATAAGGGAGATATTTTATAAATCACTTTCTAATTAAGACATTCAGTTGTTATAATTATATAGAAAAATGAAATGTATTTAAATTATTTTATTCTAAAAGCATATTATTGATTTTTCTCTTAAATATTCTATATGCTATTATAGTATGCCCTAACTTAGATCACATTGAGTCAAAAATTTTAAGGCAAATATATTATTGAATTATAGCATAATTATAAATATTATATAAGCTTTCTGAATATATAAATGATAAATCTATAAAGAAAATAATGTATCTAACTCACATATATTTAAAATTATATTTCTGCTAAAACGATCATCAATTACATGAAATGTCAAAGGTGTAAATACCATAATCAGCGGATCTTATTACATAATAAAAATAGTGACTTATATTGTTATTCCATGCATGGTTTCCTAGCAAGCCAATTGACATAGAACAGTGAACTTGTAATGCATAATTTTATTTTTCAGAAAAATCAATATGTATTATAAATGGTATTGCTGCACTTGTTCACAAAGTTCTCTTTTGAAATAATTTCCTGGGTGTCCACTTCATTCATCATTTAGTTTCAAAGTTTTTCCCACATGCTCGTTTTAAAGGGGAGAGGGACACATTTCAGCGCTTTTTAAATGTAAGGCCCAAAAACACCTACATATTAGAGAAACTATGAACAATTTCCCTTCTGTTTGCTCTAATCTGTTTTACAACTTTAACTTTTTGTGTTAAAGGAAATGCTTACTATTTATTCCCTACAAACAAAATTAATGATCCTTTGGATTAATTACCAGTAAAATAAAATATAAATGCCTCAGAGCTAAGGAGATCATAAAACAAGGGGTCTTCTTTAAAAGTATCTCTTTAGAATAGGAACAATAGATAATTTTGAAGCTGGAAAGCAGTGTGGCAGAGGGAAAATTAATGTGGGCTCCCAAGCCAGACAGACTTTAGGTTGAACTCCAGATGTGCCACTTTCTATTTGCATGGCCTTGAGTTCACCAGTTTTAACACAGGATAATACTATTTGCTTCATAGAGGCATGATAAGAGATGAGATAATGCATGTAACATTTTTAGAATAGTATCTGGCAGAATAAACTCCAACAAATGGTCACCTTTATTATCAGAATTAAGGAATAAGCTTAGCTGTTCTTATGATATAGTAATTAATGCAGCTAGGAAAACAAAAAAGCTTTTCTAAATCAAATTAATTTCACAAATACTTATTAAGTACCCCGTGGTATCTGGAGAAGGGAATGGCAACCCACTCCAGTATTCTTTGCCTGGAGAATTCCATGGACAGAGGAGCCTGGTGGGCTACAGTCCAGGGGATTGCAAAGAGTCAAACACGACTTAGTGACTAACACACATAGCCCCCTCAGTGATATCAAGAAACTGTTATGCACTAGAGATGTAAACATAAATATGACACAGTCCTTCCCTGGAACAATCTGTAACTTAGCCAGGTAAACAGACAACATTTTTAAACATATAATTTCAACTCAAAGTGGTAAGTCAATGTTATAGGGGCACAGAGGGCAAAATAAGGAGCTGGGCAAAAGATATCCAAGTCAGCTAGGATTACTGGGTAGTTTTTCAGGAAAAGGTGACACTTTTCATACATTATATCCATAATTCTGAAATTAATTATCAACATCTATGAATCACATGATGAATATAAATTATCAGCATCCCTAAACCACCAAATTTAAGCCAAGGAATAATTTTGCAAGTGTGGATGAAGAACTGCATCTGCCAAATCAGTAAACAAAGGATTTCAAGCCATCAGCCACCAAGGCAGCCCCCTCCCCGACCCTGACTGTGTGCGCTGAGAGGATTCAGGAAGGAAAGGCAGCATACTGGCCCTAAACAGTTACAGTATAAATCAAAGAAGTGATTTCAATGAGCCCTGACAGACTCTGGCAATCTTCCTATATATAGAAAAGCACTAAATTCATTAACTTGAGATGTCTGGCTTTCTTTAATTAACAGTAATCTTTTGATGTCCTGAGTATCTGGGTTTTGTTGTGAAACCCCTGTGTATTGACTCCTCCTTTACCTCTTGGGAGCAGTCGCTCAGCATTACCTGAGAGGCTGCCTCCCAGTCTTTAGAAAATCTTCGAATAAAACATAATTCTCAACTTTCGGGTTGTGCTTTTTTATGTCAATTTATATAACCAATTAAAAAATCAGTATTTTAAATCATTTTAAAAAAGAATTTGAAAGCTATATGTATAAGCTAGAATTGATGAAAGCTTTTCAAAGAAAGACTAAAGCCAAAATTATAAAATAAAATATACAAATACCTGAATATTTAATAATTAAAACCTTTCTGTATCATAAGGTTTAAAGTCAACAGATTACCACTACTTTGAAGAGAAATACTGCACAAATGCCAGACAAAGGGATAACACCTATACCATAAAGGAGCTCTCACAAAGTCACTCAGATTAAAAGAAAAGGGAAAAACAATCCAACAGAAAATGGGTACAAGATATAAATAGGCAAGTTACAGATGAGACATATGAAAAATTCACTAGCAGTCAGGAAGATACAAACTACAGTAAACACAAAATAATACTTTATAATCAACAGCTGAAAAATTAAAAAAGAGTTTTAACATCTGTGGGTGGCAGAGGTATAGGAAGAGCATACTCTTTTATTGGCAACAATATGAAGATTTATAATCTTTTTGGAAAGCAATCTGGCAACACCTATAAAATTCTAAAACTTCATTTGTCTTATGACCTAGCAATTTCACTACTGGGATTCAATGCCACAAAAATGCTTGTATAAGGACACACGTACAACAATGGTTATTACAACATTGTTCATGATGGCAAAAAAAATTGGAAGCAAAGATAATGACTACAAACAGAGGAATGATTTAAGAAATGATGCCAGAGCCCATGTCACAGAATGCTATACAACCCAGAAAAAGAACAAAAATAAAGCTATTTATAAAGTCTTGAGAGATTTTTCCAAAAGTATTGTTGAATGATAAAAGTAGAAAAGCGCATGTGCTATTTTTACTTTTGTGAAAAAATGATGACAAAATGTCACCGTATATGTAAATGTGAATATAGGAAGTATTTTGTCAGAATAAAGAAAACCATATTCAGAAGAGGCTGTAGATCTGAGAGGTGGGTGTGGAAACTAATACAAAGGAGAAAGAAGGAAGAGTAAAGACAAAAAAGCACACACACAAAAAAATCAAAGAGCATTTCTAAATAAAGCATTAAAGATATTACCATATTTATGCCTTCCTGTAAACTTTAAGTAGATTCATATCAAAAATAACTAAAATAGACAAATGTAAATACATTTTACATATAAAAGCAAAACATAAACACTTAGAGATGAGCTAAAAAGCATTGTTTCATAGTAGGGAAACTAGACAAAAAATAACAATAAGAAGTAAAACAGACACTAATTTATAAAAGCCAGAAGTGTTAATTGGGTGTAATATTTCCAGAGGTACTCCCACTTGAGTCTTTCCTCTTAGGCTGAATGCATCAGCAGATAAATGTTGCAGGGGAGCAGAGCAGGGACAAAGGGCATACTCAGTTCAGTTCAGTTCAGTCGCTCAGTCGTGTCTGACCCTTTGCGACCCCATGATCTGCAGCACGCCAGGCCTCTCTGTCCATCATCAACTCCCGGAGTCTACCCAAACCCATGTCCATCGAGTCAGTCATGCCATCCAACCATCTCATCCTCTGTTGTCCCCTTCTCCTCCTGCCCCCAATCCTACCCAGCATTAGGGTCTTTTCCAATGAGTCAACTCTTCACATGAGGTGGCCAAAGTATTGGAGTTTCAGCTTCAACATCAGTCCTTTCAATGAACACCCAGGATTGACCTCCTTTAAGATGGATTGATTGGATCTCCTTGCAGTCCAAGGGACTCTCAAGAGTCCCTCCAACACCACAGTTCAAAAGCATCAATTCTGCGGCACTCAGCTTTCTTCACCATCCAACTCTCACATCCATTCATGACCACTGGAAAAACCATAGCCTTGACTAGATGGACTTTTGTTGGCAAAGTAATGTCTCTGCTTTCAAATATGCTATCTAGGTTGGCCATAACCTTCCTTCTAAGGAGTAAGCGTCTTTTAATTTCATGGCTGCAATCACCATCAGCAGTGATTTTGGAGCCCCAAAAAATAAAGTCTGACACTGTTTCCACTGTTTCCCCATCTATTTCCCATGAAGTGATGGGACCAGATGCCATGATCTTAGTTTTCTGAACTGGTTTTCACACTGGTAATAGCAAACACCCTCTTCCAACAACACAAGAGATGACTCTACACATGCACGCCACCAGATGGTCAACACCGAAATCAGACTGATTATATTCTTTGCAGCCAAAGATGGAGAAGCTCTATACAGTCAGCAAAAACAAGACCGGGAGCAGACTGTGGCTCAGATCATGAACTACTTATTGCCAAATTCAGACTTAAATTGAAGAAAGTAGGGAAAACCACTAGTCCATTCAGGTATGATCTAGATCAAATCCCTTATGAGTATACAGTAGATGTGACAAATAGATTTAAGGAACTAGATCTGATAGACAGAGTGCCTGATGAACTATGGATGGAGATTCCTGACATTGTACAGGAGACAGGGACCAAGACAATCCCCATGGAAAAGAAATGCAAAAAAGCAAAATGGCTGTCTGAGGAGGCCTTACAGATAGCTGGGAAGAGAAGAGAAGCGAAAAGCAAAGGAGAAAAGGAAAGGGCATACTAGTTCATGTAAATACCTTTTATTTTGCTATACCTAAGGTCTTTAAGTAGCCACTTAACATACTAAGCAAAGGATCTGTCAAATGTTAGTTCCAGTAAGATGTCTATTAAGGTAAGTCGTTTCTATTCAAGTAGTGGTTATGAAATGTCTTTGTATTTAGGAAGTCAAAAAATTTAGATTCGTCCACAGATACTGAAGGTTGGGAAGGTAAATTTTCACGTCTGCCCTCTTAGAATTTTCAGCAAGGCCTGTGAAGTAAACTGACTTGAGCATCCCTGGGTTTGGGTATTTGAGGGGGGTCCTGGAACCAATCCCCCTCTGGTTCTGAGGGACAACTAACTGGATACAATTTATGTAAATTTTATGGTAGATAGGAACCCTCATAAGCAATGAAGACCCAAAGAAAGGCAGAACCTATCTACATGTTTTTTATCGTTGGCTAAACAAAGAGAGGCAATTATGGAGAAGTAACTGAATTATGTGCAGAGGCTAAAGGAAGATGACTTATTTTAGAAAGTCCATCTTTGTAGAAATCTCTGGTTCTCAGTTTCTTGTCCTTGATATTAAGAATGCTACTTTGCTCCTATTACAGCAAAGTCATCATGAGAATTTCACCTCCTGCTTTTAACAAAAAGGGAACAGGATTTGCTATTTTTCAAGTCCTTTAAACTCAAAATAATACTTTTGCCAAGATGGCATATTTTGTAGTGGCATATTATACCACCCCTCACAGGCAAAAGTAAAGCACAAAAATAATGAAAAATTGAAACAACAAAAAATCAAAGCAAATGAGAGCAACAACAAAAGAACATATTTTCTACTTCCTGAGAAACTGTTCCTCATCTGTGATTAAAATTAAGAGAGAAAGGTACAAGAGAGAGGGTGCCTACTGATGGGCTGCGGCTGCTCTGGGTCTTCTGGCAGAAAATTCATAAAGAATCAAAAAAGAGCCTCCAGCTGCAAAATCAGTTGTTTTTCCTAAGTTCATTCTAGTGAAAAAACTTAGCCACAATTCTACATGGTCATTAGATTCAAACTTACTATCCTCTTTGGGGTAGAAAGCTCTGGAAAACTTCTGCCTCTGTATTCCTGTTCAGAGTTGATGATTTAATGTTTTTAAGCCATTTTTAGGCCTTCTGGGATACAAAAACAACTCTTTAATCGAGGCATGTGAACTGACTGGTTTTCCTTTCCCTCTGATCTTCGTGGAGGCCTGCAATTTTATTTTTTGAGAATGGGTTTCTCTGTTACCTCTACTCATTATTTATTGCCTAAAACAGTTATGAAACGATTTGATCTTCAAAATGTAGCCTGATGAAGTATCTTTTGAAATAACTTTCCATTTATTTGTTAATCACTGTTTCTTTTTAAATTTTAATTACCTAACAATAACATTGTGATACATAACTATATTACAAGGACCAACTGGACTTTGGTTAAATTCAAATTGAGATTTTTCTTTATACATGATCAGTATTGTGAAATAGTAGAACTAACTAACCAAAGTCAGCAGGGATTAGTTTAATCATCAATCATTTTCCAACCAAATATTCCTTAATAAGTCTCTATTTAATAGTTTCATTCCAACAAAGTACTACAGAGAGAGAATATAATGACTTCTTAAAAGAATTACCATACTAGATTACACATTTGACAGCAATAGATTAGTCTTTATAAAATATAAATATGAATAAAACAGGTATTGTAAAGTACCAAGTAAGCAACTTGCTATTTTAAGTCCAAATTGCTTCAGCCTACAAGCAACTGTATTATAAATCCACATTATAATGCGTAGAATGCCAGTGTTATATAAATAAGTGAGTGAATTGTTTGTAGGTGACAAAGGATGATGTTTTTCCTGCCCTAGTCATAGGACTCTTACATGGTGGCAGGGCCCTTACATGGGAATTTTCTGGGCTACAAAACATGGGTGAAGTCATGGATCAAGTACCTGGAGGCCAAGTGGTTTGCTGTAAACATAAAGTTCACTGAAAGCTTCCTAGACCACTTTGCTTCATAATCATGTTCAGATATTTGCTACCAATGATCTAAGTTTCAGGTAAGTAGCAAGCAGTTTTATCCACTTCCAAGAAATGTGCTCTGGAGTGTATGTCTGACTTTTCCATTATGGAGGAGAAAATACAGAGAATGTTCAATTCAGGTAGAAAGAATAGGAAATCACTTTTAATGAGGTCTTATTAAACTTCTAATGTAACCCAGAATAATATTAAGCATCATAAAATTGACTTCTTTATCCACTGAGTCCATATGGTGAAGACTGACCTGTAAGAAACTGAATTCAAGTGGGTAAAGTATATCTTAAGAACATGTAATTCTCATATTTTTGGGAAGATATAAATTGAAGTGTAAATCCTCCCTCCATAGACACATCCTTTTGATATTTTGCCATGTAGGCCAATTGCTGTCCTAAAATAAATTTTTAAGTGATATAAATCACCTTGTGAGACTTTGAAACCAGGTGGAAAAACTACAGTTAAAAAGAAAAAAAATAATTTTTATTTATACTTGAGGGGTCCAACAACTACTTCCTTCCTCCTCAGCTCCCATGCTGGTCCAGCCCACCAGCATCTACTTCCTGGACTCCCAGTTACCTCCTCATTGGTTTTCATGACTCTACCTGCCTCTATCTTTAGTCATTCTCTACATAAGTCCAATCATGGCATATATCTGCCCTGTTGAAAATGTCCAGTGGCTTCCTCTCACACTTAGAATAAAACGCAAATTTCTTACTGTAACCTACAAGACCTTACACCTGAGATTCCGGGCCTTGGAACTATAGATATTTTGAACAAGATAATTCTTAGCCATGAGGGGCTGTCCTGTGCAATTTGGGATGTCAAGTAGTATTCCTGGCTTCCACCACTAAAGGCCAGTCACATCCCTTTCACAGCTGTGACAACCAAAAATGTCACCGGGCATTGCCAAATGTACCTTGGGGCAAAGTCACCCCTTCCAGGAATCACTTCTCTGAGTGATGTGACCCCTCATGACACCTCCATCCTCATCTTCTCTGGCTTACTGGACTTCAGTTTCACTAGCCTCATCCATGTTCCTCCCACAAACCAAAAGCCCTCTTGACTCTGGCCTTTTTCTGTACGTGCTGTTCTCTGAATAGAATGCTCTATGTGTTCTAATGTCCCTGCTTAAATGCCCTCTCTATCTAAAATAGCTCCTCCTGCCAGCCTCTACCCCTTAGCATACTTTTCTTCACAGCACTTATCTGCTCCTTAGCTATATAGTCTATCTCACAGTTGACTTAATTTTTGTCTATCTTCCTGACTTGATGAAATTCCACAATGCCAGACTTGAGCTGTTTTGTTCAACACTTCTTTCTGATTTCTAAAACAGTGCCTGTCTATATTTTCAACAGTCGTTCAATATGTTGGCTAAATGGATGAATAAGTATGCATTCTGATAGTAGTCCTATTTATTTATTTATTGCTGCGCCATGCAGCATGTGGAGCTTCCATGACCAGGAATTGAACCTGAAACCCCTGCACTGGAAGCGTGGAGTCTTAACCACTGGATGACCAGAGAAGTCTAGTAGTCCTCTTTAGATTACTATAAACATTTTGAGGTTATTTTTCCTCTTATTTCTATAACAGTTTCATACAATGCCTTTAATCAAAGAGGTTTTTAGAAGTCTTCAGGTAACACAGTCATTTTACAAGTAAGAAATTCGAGGCCTGGAGAGATTACTTTGTCACCAATGACACGGTTTATCATTGATTGTTTATCTTAGTTGACCTTTAAAAATCAAAATGATGAAAACCAAATTTCAGGGCTTCTCCTACAGTCTTCCTTGTGGGTATTCTACTGAGATTAATGGACATTTCATTTACAAACTAAATTTTTAGAAAATTTTAATTGAATGAGGTTATCGGTATTGAGTACAAGATCATTATTTAAGGAGGCTATCAGTTGAAACATACACCATAGCTTCATGATAATTTTTAACATAAGTAGTGAGATTACTATCAATTCAACTCAATTTACATTTATTTAAGGGAGCACCTAAAATGTACATTATTTCGGAGAGTTCAGGAGGATTAAAAAGTTAAGTACCACATAGCCTCTGATCTCAAAAACGTTACAGTATAATATAGTACAAGAGATGAAGTAAGTACGTAGAAACCACAACACAAGCAGAATCTGATAAATGCTGGATTCGAGATATAATCATGATAATTGCTTACTATCTGCTGAGTATTTATTGTAGTAGTAACAAGTAGTGTACTATATGATAGTAATTTAGGATTTGTCAAGCAAAGAAAATAGTAAAGACTTCAAACACAGACACAGAAAGCTGCTTACTTAATTACTTATGCTACACTCCTTTAAGAAAAGGATTAATTCTGACCAGATTAATGCAGATCTGGGAAATTAGAAAAAATACAAATATGATCATGAGTGGTACACACGTGACAAAGGGTAGGTAGATGATAAAGTGCATCAAGTGTTCATGTTAGAAAAACTCTGAATTCTTTCTTTGATTTGGCTGGAGTGTATTGATAGTTTAATGGAAGCCAGCAAATGTAGGTTTAAGTAGCAAATGCAATGTGGGTATGGACTGACCATATAGAGACATAAATATCATTCTAATGATATCTAAGCCTAAATATCATATGTGTGTGTGTGTGTGTGTGTGTGTGTGTGTGTGTGTGTGTGTGTACATATATATATATACGTTCTGTTTTGTGGGCAATGAGGGATATCTGAAGGGTGTTGATCAAAAAAGTCAGAAGATTATACGGAATTATCCACACAGGACTAACTGAACAGTCAGCTGCCAATGAAAACCATCCCTCCAGATACATTCAACTAATCTCCTACAGAGTGGAGCCCTTGCTACCTACATACACCAAGTTTCCACTGATTTTAGGGACAATAAATCAGTGCATATGTAGTGAGTCCACTTCACTTGATGGTTGATGATTCTGAGAGCTAACTGTATTCAACTCCTCTCCCTGATTTGGGGACTTGCTATAGAAAGGCATCAGGGAAGCAAAATATCTGAGCACCGCAGCTTTACAATTTTTGCCCCTTTTAGGTTAAATGGCTTTTTGCCAGTGAAAGTGAGTCCAAAAAAAAGCAAGTGTTCTCTCTTAAGCATCAGAACCACATAATTGACACAATCTCTGTATCTGGAGAAGCGAATGGCAACCCACTCTAGTATTCTTGCCTAGAGAATCCCATGGACAGAGGAGCCTGGCAAGCTCTAGTCCATAGGATTGCACAGAGTTGGACAAGACTGAAGCGACTTAAGAGGTGGCAAGAATACAGAGAAGAACTGTACAAAAAAGATCTTCACAACACAGATAATCACAATGGTGTGATCACTCACCTAGAGCCAGACATCCTGGAATGTGAAGTCAAGTGGGCCTTAGCAAGCATCACTATGAACAAAGCAAGTGGAGGTGATGAAATTCCAGTTGAGCTATTTCAAACCCTGAAAGATGATGCTGTGAAAGTGCTGCACTCAATATGCCAGCAAATTTGGAAAACTCATCAGTGGCCACAGGACTGGAAAAGGTCAGTTTTCATTCCAATCCCTAAGAAAGGCAATGCCAAAGAATGCTCAAACTACCTCACAATTGCACTCATCTCACACACTGGTAAAGTAATGCTCAAAATTCTCCAAGCCAGGCTTCAGCAATACGTGAACTGTGAACTTCCAGATGTTCAAGCTTGTTTTAGAAAAGGCAGAGGAACTAGAGATCAAATTGCTAACATCCACTGGATCATCGAAAAAGCAAGAGAGTTCCGGAAAAACATCTATTTCCGCTTTGTTGACTATGCCAAAGCCTTTGACTGTGTGGATCACAATAAACTGTGGAAAATTCTGAATCAGATGGGAAAATCAGACCACCTGACCTGCCTCTTGAGAAATCTGTAGGCAGGTCAGGAAGCAACAGTTAGAACTGGACATGGAACAACAGACTGGCACCAAATACGGAAAGGAGTACATCAAGGTTGTATATTGTCACCCTGTTCATTTAACTTATATGCAGAGTATATCATAAGAAACGCTGGGCTGGAGGAGGCAAATAGATGCAGAAACAGTGGTAGACTATTTTGGGGGGCTCTAAAATTACTCCAGATGGTGACTGTAGCCATGAAATTAAAAGACACTTACTCCTTGGGAGAAAAGGTATGAGCAACCTAGACAGCATATTAAAAAGCAGAGACATTACTTTGCCAACAAAGGTCCATCTAGTCAAGGCTATGGTTTTTCCAGTAGTCATGCATGGATGTGAGAGTTGGACTGTGAAGAAAGCTGAGCGCTGAATAACTGATGCTTTTGAACTGTGGTGTTGTAGAAGACCCTTGAAAGTCCCCTGGACTGCAAGGAGATCGAGCCAGTCCATCCTAAGAGAGATCAGCCCTGCATGTTCACTGGAAGGACTGATGCTGAAGCTGAAACTTCATTACTTTGGCCACCTGATGCAAAGAGTTGACTCATTTGAAAAGACTCTGATGCTGGGAAAGATTGAAGGTGGGAGGAGAAGGGGATGACAGAAGATGAGAAGGTTGGATGGCATCACCGACTCAATGGACATCAGTTTGAGTAAACTCCAGGAGTTTATGATGGACAGGGAGGCCTGACGTGCTGCAGTCCATGGGGTTGCAAAGAGTCAGCCACTACTGAGCAACTGAACTGAACTGAAGCGACTTATCACGCACATGTGCGCACACACACACACACACACAAACACAGAGCACTGTATGTTCTAATTGGATATCTGTCTCATCCTAATAAAAACAACTCTGTGTCACCCTTATCAAAAATCATTCCACTTAGATAATAAATGCTTGTAATTATATTCTCTTCATGATTACAAAATACCACTTTGTTAGATAAAATAGGCTTACCAGGGAAACCTCTACATCCACCTAAACCCTACTATGCTATTTACTGTCTCAGTTACAGGTCATATTTAGTAACCTTCCTTGAACTACTAACAGTTTTCCCTCCCACAAATGATCAACCTAATCCTAAGACCTAAAAGAAAAAAAGTAAACTGAATAACAAGTTTTTGGAGCTGATTATTTTCAAATCAATATTTTACAGGATTCCCTTATCACATGAATTCTATTATTAGCACAATAGTATTAATCCTTAAGTCATGGGCAAGTCGGTGATTGTCCTGTATATTCTGGATAGGATATTAGGATTAGAAATATTAGTAAATTTATTTCTTATCCTTATAATTATATTCTTTAAAACTATCCTATTACTTCTTTCCCATAAAATAAACAAATTCAAAAAGGATGAATGCATTCATCATTTCCTCTAAAATTTTAATTACAATATTTTCTTCAGGTAGTTGTTTCTAATAGACATTTAGAGGAGAATATAGCCAGTTTGGGGAGATCTGTAAAGATATTGCAGAGCAAGTAATATCTAAAACTAAGTGACAAATCAAAGGTAGCAAAGAAGATTAGAAAAAGGCATTTTAAGCAAAAGGAAAGCATGTTCAAAGACAGAAAATGAGAGATCAGAAAGTGCCTCAAAGGTTAATATTAGAAGAATTCTGAGTTCTGTGCTTTGGCTGGTACTTGGATATGATGGTACATATGGTACCATATTTCGAAGAGATTAGAAATCCTCTCATCCAACACAGTCCTGACTGACAACTTTTCAGGTAATTCTTTTTAAGTTGGCAAGGCACAGATTATACCAATATACCATACATTCATTTTTTAAATCATATCATTGTATTATAAAAAATATAATGCCCAATTAATTCACCATCATTTGAGATGTCATTCTCTTTGGGTGTAAGTCTACAAATTGAAATTCTCAGAAGTGTTTTACAAACCATACTCATGCTACACTGTTTAAATTCCCAATTTTAGCTTCTTTATGTTGGAGTGAAAACGTAAAGATTATTTGTGACAAAATCTGAATACAGAATCCTTCTAGACATTTACAAATTTTCCCCAGGCTTTCACAGTTGTCTCGCCACGTTTGACAACCATTTAAAAAAGAAAACTCATTATAAGTTAGTCTTTCGAAACATTTGACTGTTTTTTCTTTCTTGTTCACATTTCATCAATCTGTATAACATTTAATTAAATTATATGTTTATGATAATAGGTATAGGTAACATAAACCTGCAAGTTAATAACCACAACTGATGTTTTCTAAGCATACAGTTTAGCTGATGGGAACAAAAGTACAAAGGATTGCAGAGTGTAACATTTTAGTGGTGAGCTTCCTGGGTCACAGAGCTTAGACAACTTTTACAGAAAGAAGAGAGAGCTTGAGTGAATTAAGCTTGTTCAGGTGATACTTCATTTAAGAGAGCATCTGTTTAGTTCAGTGTGGCAGATCAGCCAGACAGGAGAATGCAACATCAAAAAAAATGGAGGTTGGAAAAAAGAGCCAGGGGAGTGCTGTGAGCTAGGCTCTAGACCTAGGGAGCTTATTAGGAAAGGCAGTGGAGCAGTGCTTCTGAACATGGATGCCAGTGTGAATGCTCTCTATTCATTAGCCATGTATCTTTGGACATGCTTCTTATACTATACAACCCTTATACAATCATTCACTTCAGTTCAGTTCAGTCGCTCAGTCATGTCTGACTCTTTAGGACCCCACGAATCCCAGCACGCCAGGCTCCCCTGTCCAACACCAACTCCCAGAGTTTACCCATACCCAAGTCCATCGAGTCAGTGATGCCATCCAGCCATCTCATCCTTCCGTCGTCTCCTTCTCCTCCTGCTCCCAATCCTTTCCAGCATCAGGGTCTTTTCCAGTGAGTCAACTCTTCGCATGAGGTGGCCAAACTATTTGAGTTTCAGCTTCAGTATTCAGTCCTTCCAAAGAACACCCAGGGCTGATCTCCTTTAGGATGGACTGGTTGGATTTTCTTACAGTCCAAGGGACTCTCAAGAGTCTTCTCCAACACCACAGTTCAAAAGCATCAATTCTTCAGCTCTCAGCTTTCTTCACAGTCCAACTCTCACATCCATACATAACTACGAGAAAAACCATAGCCTTGGCTAGACAGACCTTTGTTGGCAAAGTAATGTCTCTGCTTTTTAATATGCTGTCTAGGTTGGTCATAACTTTCCTTCCAAGGAGTAAGCATCTTTTAATTTCATGGCTGCAATCACCATCAGCAGTGATTTTGGAGCCCCGAAAAATAAAGTCTGACACTGTTTCCACTCTTTCTGCATTTATTTGCTGTGAAGTGATGGGACCAGAGGCCATGATCTTAGTTTTCTGAATGTTGAGCTTTAAGACAACTTTTTCACTCTCCTCTTTCACTTTCATCAAGAGGCTCTTTAGTTCTTCTTCACTTTCTGACATAAGGGTGGTGTCATCTGCATATCTGAGGTTACTGATATTTCTCCCGGCAATCTTGGTTCCAGCTTGTGTTTCTTCCAGTCCAGCGTTTCTCATGATGTACTATGCATAGAAGCTAAATAAGCAGGATGACAATATACAGCCTTGACATACTCCTTTTCCTATTTGGAACCAGTCTGTTGTTCCATGTCCAGTTCAAACTGTTGCTTCCTGACCTGCATACAGGTTTCTCAAGAGGCAGGTCAGGTGGTCTGGTATTCCCATCTGATTCAGAATTTTCTACAGTTTATTGTGATCCACACAGTCAAAGGCTTTGGCATAGTCAACAAAGCGGAAATAGATGTTTTTCTGAAATTCTCTTGCTTTTCGATGATCCAGCGGATGTTGGCAATTTGATCTCTAGCTCCTCTGCCTTTTCTAAAACCAGCTTGAACATCTGGAAGTTCACAGTTCACGTATTGCTAAAGTCTGGCCTGGAGAATTTTGAGCATTACTTTACTAGTGTGTGAGATGAGTGCAATTGTGAGGTAGTTTGAGCATTCTTTGGCATTGCCTTTCTTAGGGATTGGAATGAAAACTGACCTTTTCCAATCCTGTGGCCACTGCTGAGTTTTCCATACTTGCTGGCATATTGAGTGCAGCACTTTCACAGCATCCTCTTTTAGGATTTGAAATAGCTCAACTGGAATTCCATCACCTCCACTAGCTTTGTTTGTAGTGATGCTTTCTAAGGCCCACTTGACTTCACATTCCAGGATGTCTGGCTCTAGGTGAGTGATCACACCATTGTGATTATCTGGGTCGTGAACATCTTTTTTGTACAGTTCTTCTGTGTATTCTTGTCACCTCTTCTTAATATCTTCTGCTTATGTTAGGTCCATACCATTTCTGTCCTTTATTGAGGCCATCTTTGCATGAAATGTTCCTTTGGTATATCTAATTTTCTTGAAGAGATCTCTAGTCTTTGCCATTCTGTTGTTTTCCTCTATTGCTTTGCACTGATTGCTGAGGAAGGGTTTCTTATCTCTCCTTGCTATTCTTTGGAACTCTGCATTCAAATGGTTAAGTTCCCACAATTTTAAAAGAGTCCTTATTCCTGGAATGTTGTTAGGATTACATGAGTTAATATTGTAATTATGTGTTCAAAATATAGGGGCTCAATCAACATCAACTTTATTATCACATACCAAAGTGATGACTGGTAAGTTTCTAGATATGCTGTTCCAGGGCATAATCATGACTGAGTATATGTAAAATGCTTTGAATATGACCTGGAATGTAATAAAAATTTTTGTATTAATTTGCTCTTGTTACAAGCCATTTAAATATTTTATATGAAAAAGTGATCAGGTTTGCACTTTAGAAGGAACCATACCAACAGTGAGAGAGGGAGGGATTAAGGAGTGAGTTAGGTGTCAAACCAGGAGAAAATGCTTGGTTGATTACGGGTGCTGAACTAACACAGTCCCAGGATGGACAGAGAGAGGAGACGTAGGAGTCAGGACTTATTCATGCGGCAGAACTGGGAGTGCCTGCTGCTTGACTGGACACAGCTCAGGAGCGAGAGGGTAGGGCTGAAGACATTTATCACAGATGCCTTTTTCCATGCAGCTGCACTCAAATTCTCAAATACTACATCTATTTTGGTTTAGGGGTGAACTCAGAGAAGTAGTAAGGAAGTCAAAGCAGGTATTTCTAAGAAATTCCCAAAATCAGCTACAAAAGGAGCAAAAGCCTTATCTTCATGAACAGTCTCTCTGCATCTAGCAACCTCAGTGACCAGAATTAACTGACCCCTTTCTTATTAAGCCATCAAACTTCTCTCTCCCCTTCAAACCTATTTATAGGTTAGTATCACTAAACCAGGCAGGCAGTCTTTTAAGATCTAAACATGAGAAGTTTTGTGGAGTAATTCTTTGAACATCTTTCTTTTAATATGAACTTGCTGGATAACTGATTCAGTGTTCATTTTGCTGAGAAAACTCTGTACAACAAAGTCAAGTAGTAAAATCCTTATGCTCCCTCTATTGAAACATGAAAGCCTTTGAGGATGTTTCAGATTTTTCGGTGTGTAATCTTCCCTGGAATTTGGCAAATATTTATTCTTAAAATGTATTTGTGTTTCACGAAATCCACACAGAGGGAGAAATATACTCTAAAGAACTGCCACCATGTCCTCTTTATTATGTAAAGGACAAAAATTATTATTTGTCTAAAATAGATAACCATGTAACTACAGAAACCCTGTTTTCATCTGTTTAGGATTAGAAGCCTTTTCATATGTATTCAAGTTCCTTCATGTTTTAGAGAGCTTAGATAATAGAGTAACAATTTACACAATAAATCTGGGTTTATGGAGTAGTAAAATAACTAGATTTACAGGTGAAAATTAAGTCCTCAGTGCACTTAATTTAATAAAGATTTATTGAGTACCTTGTAGGCGCCATGCACTGGGATATAAAAATGACAAATACAGTCTATTTTTTTCAAGGAACTTCAAGTCTAGTGGGAAGATAAATATTAATCAAGTAATCATTTAAAATGTAATATCATGTACAACTGACAAGGGTTTAATTTCCAAAATATACAAACAGCTGATATAGCTCAACATAAAAAAAAATCAAAAAATGGAAAAAGACATAGATGTTTCTTCAAAGATATATAGCTGGCCAACAGACACACAAAAAGATGCTCAACACTGTTAATTAATAGAGAAATGCAAATCAAAACCACAATGAGGAATTACCTTATATCACTCAGAAAGACCATCACCAAAGAGTCTACAAATAATAAATGCTGGAGAGGATGTAGAGAAACGGGAATCCTCCAACACTATTGCTGGGAATATAAATTGGTGCAACCACTATGGAGAACAGAACTGAGGTTCCTTTAAAAAACTAAAAACAAAGTTACCATATGATCCAGCAATCCCACTCCTAAGCATATATCTGGAGAAAACTCTAATCAGAAAAGATGCATACACCTCATGTCAATAGCACCACTGTTTACAATAACCAAAATATAGAAGCAACCTCGACAGATGAATAGATAAAGAAGATAAAGTGTGGTGTGAGTGTGTATAATGGAATATTACTAAGACATCAAAAATAATGAAACAATGGCATTTGCAGCTACATGGATGGACTTAGAGATTATCATGCTAAGTGATGTAAGTCAGACAGAAAGACAAATGTATTACTTATATATGTTAAGTCGCTTCAGTCATGTCTGACTCTTTCCAACCCGATGGACTGTAGTCCACCAGGCTCCTCTTTTCATGGGATTCTCCAGGATATATTACTGGAATAGATTGCCATGGGAGAAGGCACTGGCGACCCACTCCAGTACTCTTGCCTGGAAAATCCCATGGACGGAGGAGCCTGGTAGGCTGCAGTCCATGGGGTCGCTAAGAGTCGGACACGACTGAGCGACTTCACTTTCACTTTTCACTTTCATGCATTGGAGAAGGAACTGGCAACCCACTCCAGTGTTCTTGCCTGGAGAATCCCAGGGATGGGGGAGCCTGGTGGGCTGCTGTCTATGGGGTCGCACAGAGTCGGACACGACTGAAGTGACTTAGCAGCAGCAGCAACAGCATGTAGGAGATCTTCCCAACCCAAGGACTGAATCTGAATCTCTAGGTCTCCTGTATTGTCAAGCAGGTTCTTTACCACTAGAGGCACCTGGGAAGCCCATATTACTTATATGCAGAATCTTAAAAAAAAATGGTACAAATGAAATTACAGGACAGAAATTGACTCACAGACATAGAAAACAAACTTATGGTTACCAAAGGTGATGGAGGTGGGGCTACAGATACACACTGCTACATATAGTATAGATAAACAACTAGGACCTGCTGTATAGCACAGGGAAAGATATTCAATCTCATGTAATGACCTATGTTGGAAAAGAATCTGAAAAAGAATTACTATGCTGTACACCTAAAACTAACACAAACTTGTAAATCAACAATATTTCCATTTAAAAAAATGCAATATCATAGCTATGCTAAGAATTATGAAAGAAAGGAACTTGAAGCCACAAATAACAGAGGAATCTGACCTAGTCTGGGAGAATAAAGGGGAAAGTGAAGAGAAAGTTTCACACAGATTGAAAACACATATAAGAAGTTCTATGTCCAAAGGAAATCCAGGACATCTGGGAGCTGGAGAGAAGGCCAGAGGAGCGGGATGGCCAAAGGAGTGGCAGAGCAGAAGAAAATGATGGAAGAGTGATGAGCGGGGACCAAATTATGCTGCATTCTACTGGGAGAATTAAGAATTATAGTTCAATGATTTTGTTTATTCAGTTGATTAGGTACCCAAATAAATAGGTCATTCATGGTAGATGAAAAAGTTGCATACTTAATCACAAGCAAATGAGTTCATGTTTCATAGACATGCAATAACTGATGGCCCTAAAAGAAGTACCTGTGGAGACAGGACTGTGCAGCAGGATAGGGTGTAACGAGGTCACAGGACTTTCACCTAAAGGTACCAGAGGAGATTTCTAATGCATTGACACACAGAGAAAAATGGCATGAAATTATTTCTACTGACCAAGACACACCGCATGAGAGTCTGTTAAGGTAAAATCTTGAAGAAAGAAACATTCATCTCTCTAGCTTTTTTTGAGTGAACTTTCTTCTCTTTTAGAAAATACTCTCTGAGGCTTACATGAACTAATCCCACCTCCAGGCCCTGTTTAGCACCTCTCTGTCCTCCAAAAACAAACTCCCACTCTATTCATCCAGGCATTACATCCTTCTCCATCCTTCGCCTGCAGGCACCCAGGGCTTATAAACTCTACCTACCACTTGCTCTATTCAATCAACTATATCTGTATTCTCCAAGGAGAGGAAAGGATGGGTTCAGTGATACATTCAATCAATGAGAATGAGGAAATAACTAGTATGGGCCAAAGCTAAGAGAACTTTTAAGTATGAATACTTGAGTTAGGTGTTGGGGTGAGAGAAAGAGACTGGACAGGCTGGGGCATTCTAGAATAAGCAATTCAGGCATGAAAACTTGGAATAAAGGAAAGAGGCACGTCAGGCTTGGGATAAAGCATGAGATACTAGGGAAAATACAAAAACTACCATGAGTGCAACAGAGCATTTATAGGGAGAATAGTGATAACAATAAAATAAGGAGAGCAAGATCTTAATGAACCCCAAACATGGCAGTGAGGAGTTTGGTCTTTTTCTCTGTTGTTATCTGAGATCCACAGGGAGTAACTTGCTGAGAAATGTATTTTAATAAATTCCTACAATGAACCTCGTAGTGTTTATCTACTCATTTACCATATATTTATTTAATTCCTATAATGCCACCAAACACAGAAATAGGTGCTAGGAAGATACACAATAAACCAGTAAGGAGGATGTTCATTAAAATAAGTGTTGAAAAGTCGGACGTAGTGATAGAAAGAAGGTATCAAAAGACTGTGAAATTTTTATCACAGATTAAATCATTGAGTCAAAAGGAGGGAATTAAAGGTGACTCCACTGCTTGAACTTTGAGACGATAAGAGTATTGTATCAAGCAGAAAATTAGGTCATACTTGGGGGGAAATTGATTAATCTCATCTATGAAATTTGAGTTTGAGGTGATGAGTGATTTCATCAATGGGGAGGTCCCATTGACACATGTAGGGCCTGATAACCCTCACTTTTCACTAATCATTTTTGGTTGACAATGCATAATGCTGGGATGTGGGACACATATTATTAAACTAATCACTGGAGGAGATACTTCCGATTTAGAGGAAGCCTTTATATCCATATTCTGCCTGCATGTTCATGTTAATGAGATTTAATATAGAAGGTATCTAGTGAGAGGATTGCAGAATGTGTGAAAATCAAAGATATTTAGGGAAGAACACTTTAAATTACCCTTAAATAAATGTTAAGGGTGTTTATGTGTTTGTGAGCATATATAATCACATATATGCATATGCATAATGTGTCTATATACACATATACAAAATATACGTATATTTGTGTTTGTACAAATTTCTTTCAACAGAGATAAGGATAGTAGAGCTTTTCAGAATCAAGCAGTGGAAGAGAACCAAACATCTATTCAGGACCCCATTCAAATAAACCATCAATAATGCCACATACACAATTCAAACAGTATTTTTGAATATGTTTTACTATTTAAGGCGAATCATAAATGTGGGGTTTTATGACCAAATAGAAATTAAAATGATAATATATACAAAGCCACAGAGGAAATAACTCAACTAAGAATTGCAGGCTTTCTAACCATCATTTACCTAAACTATCTTGCATAGCAAGAAATTTAAATCTAAAAGAAGTTATAAAGATGAATGAATTCAAACTCAGCCTTACAAGTCAAATTAAAAATACATTATGAAATGTAAATCAAATGGCATTAATTTATGCTAAAATTGCCTTTCCCCCAAAGGTTTTTAAGCACTCAAAACCTTGATTTTAGCAGTCATGCTCTAATTTATGTGGGAATTATTCTATCTTCATGAACATGAAAACAAAGGAATAAAGAATAAATGACTTGTTACTGACTGAAACACTATATCAGAAACTGTACAAATAAAGGGATTCATACCTGTAAATACTAAGTACTTTCAATAAACCAAATTGGCTAAAAGATGTTGAAAGGACAATTTTGAAAAATCTTCTGGGGGTCAGGTATGAAATGGATGCTATGGAACAGAACTGCATATGTTTTTACTTCCCCATCTTGACAGCAATATACCTATTTTGTCTTCTGGAAATACAAATAAAATATTTTCTCTAGCTCTACCTATATTTATTAAGGAATAAAATGACAACTGTTATTGCTATCTACTTTAACCTGTCTAATTCTTCAATTTCTATTCAGAACTTCCTGGAAAATTCATGTACTTATTTTCAGGCACTTAATGGAATAGTAAATATGTATAAAAATAATTTCCTCTACTGAAATCACAGTAAATGAAATGAGAAATTTCTCCTGGAAGGCACAAAATGTTCCTAGAAGAAGGTGGCTTTGTGCAGTACGTATCACTACAGTGTTACAAATATTGGTTAGGCACCTACATTGCAAATGTACGTCTAGCATTTCCTGAAACCCAGTTAAAATGCAAAAGAAGAAACAAATACACAAACAAACCAAAGAAAACACTCTCAAGTAAACTGAAAATGACAGAAGGCTGAATCATTTATTTCTCTCCACTTTTTAAAAAAATATGTTATTTGGCTGCACCTATCAGATTTTAGCATGTGTGAATTTTTTGACCTAGTAAATTTGAAATTCTATCTGGCAGAAGACATATGTATGAACATGATTACTGCAAAACTCTACTGCATAAGGACACAGGTATGAACATGATCACTGAAAAATTACTTGTAAGAGCAAAAAAAACCAAACAATAAAAGTGTTCAACAATAAATAAACAGCTTAGAAATTGTAACGTATTTAAACTGACAAATGCTGTGTATAGACTACAAATGAGTTAGATTTGTGATAATATAAAGTTCATGATGCATCTCAGATTGAAAATATGGAGTTACAGAAAACCGAAGTTCTGGATTAAAGAAATATATACCCAGATACATACATGTGCTTCTATGAGAATTAAAAATTATAGATAGAAATACATGTAAATGTTAAGATTGTTCACCTCATGGGAGTAGGATAATGGGACCTTATTTTAGGAAGATCACTTCTTACATTTTTTTTAACTCTAGGAGCAGGAAAGTTTGGAAGTTGTAGCTTTTCATGTTCTGTCACCAAGGAATATCTCAAGTCTGATTTAGGATTGCTAGGATATGTCTAGTTTTCCTCACAGTCAGATAAGAAGGAAATTGGAGCAGATGTCTCACTCCTGCCTGGAAAGATCCTGGTAGATGAATCAACACTGGGTATTGGGCAACAGGTGAGAGGCTAGGCATTTACACTGCCTTTCGGTTTAAAATCTGACACAGATTCAATGAGCACTGGTGGGCCCAGAACAAACTACATATCTTGCTGGCTAGCAAATTCCAAATAGAGCTGAGTTACATCTTCCTCAAAAATTCACAAAACAAGTTTTCATCAGTGAAAATACTCTGTTACATAAAAGCATAACTTAGAATAAGATTTAGACAAGCTTTAAGGGTGAAAAGTTTAATAATACACTGGAAGCTATTTACTAGTGAAAACTATATCATCTTTTAAACCATTCTTATCATATGGGCTGAGTAGTGAATTTAAAAAACTAGTAAGACATTTTTAGCCAGGATAAGGTGAACTGCTTGTGATGGCCAATATTTTTTAATTCTGACAATCAATAAAATGTTTATTGAAAGGATAACATTATATACAATGCCTCTAGCATCCTACTAACTTTATGGATGTATGGAGTTACTGTAAGTTAATCAAATGTAAAAAACATTATAATTAGAATAGGATATCAGTACATTTGTCATATGATTTGGTCATACACGAATTAAAGAATACTGCAGTCACTATGATGATACTGGTAGATGAACTGAAATTTTTATAAGTACCTCTGTTTGAACGCTTATAATGCAAAGGTCCATTTAGTCAAAGCTATGGTTTTTCCAATGGTCAGGTATGAATGTGTGAGTTAGACTATAAAGAAAGCTGAGCACCGAAGAATTGGTGCTTTTGAACTGTGATGTTGGAGAAGACTCTTGAGAGTCCCTTGGACTGCAAGAAGATCCAACCAGTCCATCCTAAAGGAGATCAGTCCTGGGTGTTCATTGGAAGGACTGATGCTGAAGCTGAAACTCCAATACTTTGGCCACCTGATGCGAAGAGTTGACTCATTGGAAAAGACCCTGATCCTGGGAAAGACTGAAGACAGGAGGAGAAGGGGATGACAGAGGATGAGATGGTTGGCTGGGATCACCGACTCAATGGACATGAGTTTGAGTAAACTCCAGAAGTTGGCAACAGACAGGGAGGCCTGGCATGCTGCAGTCCATGGGGTTGCAAAGAGTAGGACATGACTGAGCAACTGAACTGAACTGAATGCAATAAAGAATTTTTCCCTTAGAAATGGTTTTTTGAAGCAGAGTGATATAGATTTCAAACAAAAAAATTACATTTTCTCTACTCTTTTTGTTCCAAAAGACAGAAAAAGTACATCTAGTGCCTCGATGACTTCCACCTCTTTTGCACCATTAATAAGAATTAATAAGTCATTTTACTAGTATATAAAGGAGGTGGTCACCATTGGGATAAGAAATTTACAACAGAGAGTAAAAGTGACTTTTTGAATATTAGACAAGCCAATTCAAGTTTCTGTTGTCAAGTGGGATTAAAACCCATCAATTTTTTTTTTTAATTTCTATTTCCTTCTCTTTTCCCCACACAAATATACCTAAAGAATTAGATGGTGGCAGGGAAACCAAATAACGGTGCTAGCAAAACACAGTTCATATTTTTGGGCCTGTTTTATTAGCATAAATTTAATAATTTTAGATTTCATAGGTTATCAATAAATTTTAACTAGGTGTAATATTGACATAATTGTTCAATCACTAAGTCATGCCCTTTGTGACCCCATGGATTGTAGTCCATCAGGTTACTCTGTCCGTGGAATTCTCAAAGCAAGAATATTGGAGTGGGTTGACACTTCCCACTCCAAAGGATCTTCCCTATCCAGGGATCGAATCCCAGTCTTCTACATTGCAGGCAGATTCTTTACCATCTGAGCCACCTGGGAAGCTCCCATTATCTCCCAAGAGTTTGCTCAAATTCATATCCAATGAGTCCGTAATGCTATCTAACCATCTCATCCTCTGCCACCTCCTTCTCTTTTTGCCTTCAGTCTTTCCCAGCATCAGGGTCTTTTCAAAAGTGTCAGCTCTTCACATCATGTGGCCAAAGTATTGGAGCTTCATCTTCAGCATCAGTCCTTCCAATGAATATTCAGGGTTGATTTCCTTTGAGATTCACTGGCTTGATCTCCTTGCGGTCCAAGTACATGACTACTAGAAAAACCATGGCTTTGACTATACATATCTTTGTCTGCAAAATGATGCCTCTGCCTTTTAATACAATGTATAGGTTTGTCATCACTTTCCTTTCAGGACCAAGCATCTTTTAATTTCATGTCTACAGTCACCATCCTCGGTGACTTTGCTGTCCAGGAAAATAAAATCTGTCATTGCTTTCACTTTTTCCCATTTATTTGCCATGAAGTGATGGGACCGGATGCCATGATCTTTGCTTTTTTTAATGTTGAGTTTCAAGCCAGCTTTTTCCACTCTCCTCTTTTACCATAATAAAGAGGCTCTTTAGTTCCTCTTTACTATCCCGCTATTAGTGTGGTATTACTTGCATATCTGATGTTGTTGATATTTTTCCCAGCAATCTTGATTGCAGCTTGATATTATATTGACATAATACTGACATAAAACAAGTGCCAATTGATACTTGCATATTTGCCTTATAATTTACAAGACATTAATGGTCCTTGAGAACACACTTTGTATTAATAAATTAAACATCACAAAATACATTTTAAAAGATATTTGTAGTGTGTGATTGATGTGCCCTCAAAAGATATGTCCACATTCTAATCTCCAGAACCTGTGAGTGGAGCCTTATTTGGAAAAGGGTCTTTACAGATGCACACAAGTTAGGGATCTCCAGATCTCCATTATCTAGGCAGCCCTAAATCTAGATAAGTCCTGATAAGAGATACAAGAAAAACAAAACATAGAAGAGAGAAAGCCATGCAAAGGCAGTGGGAGAGACTAGAGTAATAAAGCCACAAGCCCAAGAATGCTGACAACCAGCTTTCCAGGTGGCACTAGTGGTAAAGAACCTGGCTGCCAATGCAGGAGAGAAAAGAGATGTGGGTCCGATCCCTGGGTCAGCAAGATTCACTGGAGGAGGAAATGGCAACTCTTAGCACAGCACTTTAGCAGAGGCTGGTGGAGGCAAAGATAGAATGTCCTTTAGGGTCTCTAAAGAGAGCACAGTGCTCTAAACACCTTGATTTCAGATTTCTGGCTCCAAAATTGTGAGATGACATTCCCGCTGTTTTAAGCCACCAAGTTTATGGTAATTTGTTCTGGTAGCCCTAGGGAACTGATACAACATTTTTTCTTTTCATGCCCCTCCTTTCATTCAAGATTATGACTAAGGATAATCATGCTTGCTGAGTATTAGCTGCATGTCAGAAATAGTGATAATTTTTTTTTTTTACAGTTTTTTTTTTTTTTTTTTTTATCATTTGACCTTCTTAACAACTCTGTGAGGATTGTGCTAAGTCACTTCAGTTGTGTCCAGCTGTTTGCGACCCTGTGGACCATAGCCCACCAGGTTCCTCTGTCCATGGGATTCTCCAGGCAAGAATACTGGAGTGGTTGCCATTTCCTTCTCCAGCTTTGAGGCTGACATTATTATTAACTCATCATAGAGGAAGAAACTGACAGCTAGAATTCAGACCCAAGTCAGTCTGATTTCAGTCTATCATCCTCCACTAAAGACACTAAAGAAGAAAGGACAGTATAAAGTAAACAAATACTTCCTTATCTGCACGTACATTAATAAAGTCTCTGGAAGGAGGGGAGGAAGCAGGAGATGAAAGGCAGGGTGGGAGAGTATCTTTTATTCTATTGCATTTTTTTTTAAAAAAAATTCTGAACCCTCTTAATCTATTATGTATTAAAATAATAAAGAAAACAGCAATTGCCTAGTGAAAGAAAAATGGCAAAACCCCAAATGAAATAAAACAAATTAATAAAATTATAAATTTATGAGCAAAGAAAACAATTTTGAGAATAGAAGTAAAATCATATCAGACTTAGAAAACAAGGAGACAGGTCAAGAAAGTATTAGGTGACTACTGAAGTTTGCTGATTGTAATTATTTAAATAAAAGTCAACCTCTTCCTACAATATGTCCTACTCCCCACCTTCTGTTCTACTCAGAAGCATCCACGGACAACAGGACAAGAGTGGACAATGGTAAGCAGATGTCCCAACGTTCAATGTTCAGGTCTCTCCCTCAGGCGTTTCTCTCCCCTCCTTTAGTTGTAATTCTTAAAAGTTTAAGAATGTAGCCCGAGAGACTATTAAACTAGGGGTCTCAAAATATAGATTGTGAAATTATCATCAAGGGACTTATAAATCTATTCTCTGGATGTTAGTTAAGAAAACTGAAATTTTCTGTCTTAAGTGATTTACATTTATACTTGGGAATATATATGATCTCTAATAGCTATTCCTGAACCTATAATTATAACATTTTAGTGCCTTTCACCATAATCCTGCTATCTGAACTTGGTGAGCTATAAAAATACCAACACAAATGGGATTCTTATTATTATATTCTTCTTCCTAGCAGTCTTCCTTATTAAGCACTCCTCTTTGCATTAAAAATAATTTCTCAAATAATTTACAAAAGAACAAGAAAATAAATTTTTATCAAAATAGTGACTCATTTTTTAATTATTATCAATTATATTTTATCAAATCTTTACAACTACTCAATATGCCAATCAAAGCCAGTGCTTCATCTTTCCCAGAGACACATGCAAACCCCCAAAGATAACTAAGTAGATTAGAGTGAACACCAATAAAATCTAGGTCAAACTTAATAACCTTCAAAGAGCAGCAGCCATGGTGCATACTAAACACACCAACCATGAACAAGATGTTTTGATGAAGCTGAAACCAATTCAGGGCCTTCTGAGAGTGATGTATTTCCATACAGTGACTTTTGCATGACTTTCCTTTTTCAGTATATTTACTTGCAACTACAACTCTTATTTTGTTATTTTCAATATAGTAATTAAAATGGTAAACTGGTTACTAAGCATTAATCTTTGATTGACTCACTGAAATGAACTATTAGATACAGAAACTGGCTGGGGTAGAAAATTATGCCCATGATACATTCAACCCACCTAAACTTTCAAGTAACCAGGATTTTACTATTAGGAATCACAGATGGAACAGAGAAAGAACAGAATCAGCAAATATTAATAAACCGAGCTGACACTAAAGGCGTTTCTCATAGCAGCACCATTTGTTTTCAGGATCACTGACATCTAATTCTATGCAGCAGTGAGGATGTGTCTCCAGCATCCTCAGGATAGCAAGGGCTTCAGTGAAATGTTTATCTCATGGCTATTCCTCCCTTAAACTCCAGGGAGGTCCCTGAACCAAAGGTGTTCTTACAAAAAAAAAAAAATGCTTTCCAGTATATATTCTTCCCACAAATTCACTGATCCTTTGGAAAAAAAAAAATTCTGCAAATACTTATGGAATAAGGTATTAGTGAAGATAAACAATAATTAGGTTCTGATCTGGAGAATGGTCCCCCAGTTTCAGCTGTGCTAAGTGGTGGTGATGTGTGAAGCCCAAGGGTCCACAGAGCACAGGGCAGCTGATTTGTTCTGGAGAGTTCAGAAACATTTCACACATGTCTTTGAGATAGAAAGGCCATGGAAGAGCTATTCTTTTAAAGATTTTAGAAGTAATTTGGTTTTTTGCTCCTTTCAGATGAAGTATCTCATAATTTATCCTGTATCATTGAAGTAGTTGCCAGCTAACAGGTAAATTTGAAAGTTGGAATGTTGGGAATTGATCCTATGCATTCCTATACTTTTGAAATAGTGTTTTTATATTTAACATGCTTTCCTAAGCTTCTCACTCTCATTGTACTTGAAGATTTTAAAAAATAAATCATCACTGTGGGATCTGTCCCACTAATTATCATAGTTCTTACTCATGCCACACCTTTCCCCCAGTAAATGGTCTGAGTTTTTGTTAAAAACAGTATTTTCACCTAATTATAGACTTGGAATTAGAAAAATAGTAGAGAGAGTACCCATATACCTCTCACCCCAAATTCCCTAATTTTAATAGCTTGCTTAACCAAGGCATAATCATCAACATAATTGGTTTAATACTATTAACTAACTGCAAAATTGATTCAGATTGCAAAAGTTCTTTCACGGTTGTCCTTTGTTTTCCTCTTACAGCTTGACTTTTTTTTTTTTTTTAATAATTTTAGTGAGTGACTAGTTATTTGAGAAAGAAAAAAGAACGGGAATTAGAATTGCCAGCTTCTTAAATGAGACATTCATGATTAAGAATATTTCTGTTTTGGACTTGCCTTGTGGCACACAGGATAAGAATCTGCCTGTTAATGCGAGGACATAGGTTTGATTCCTGATGCAAGAAGATCCCACATGCCTTAGAGCAACTGAACCCTTGTGCTACAACCACAGCCAATAAGCTGCAACACCCGAGCCCAAGTGCTGCAACTACTGAAGCTTGCACGCCTAAAGCCTGTGCTCCACAACAAGAGAAGCCACTGCAGTAAGAAGCCCACATATCGCAAAGAAGAGTAGCTCCCACTCGCTGTAACTGGAGAAAGCCAGCATATAGCAACAAAGACCCAGCACAGCCGAAAACAAGTAAATCAATAAAAAAGAATATTTCTGTTTTATGTTTGAAATATCAATATAATTGTTCAATGGGATAAGCTCTGTCCAATGTTATTTTATGCATTACTTATTATATAACCTTGGCTGTACTCTGACACATAATATATAGATGCACAAAAACATATTTTTCACAATTTCAGTCTCTACTCTCCCCTATTATTTAAAACTAAAGGTAGTTCGCCTCACTGCGGGTGGAAGGCTCAGCGCTGTCTGGTGAGGCTTCACAAGAGAGGAGCATCTAGAAGTGCCCTGTCCTAGTGGGAGAGGGGGAGCTGCAGGCAGTCACACTGAGATCCACATCTGCTAAAAGTACCAGCGCCTCCACTGTCTAATGCCAAAGCAAGAGGTGATTTGCTACCAGCACCTATGTATGTTCCTCTTTTAACTCTGCATTAGCTCTTCATCCAATTAACCAATGAGCTCTGCTTCACATTACTCTCCCTTTGAGGAATTGCAATGTAAAGGGCACATAAGAATTCGAGAAGACCAGGCCAGGGAGAGAAAGGCCTGAGATGACAGCCCCTGCTTGTTCCTTTTTCTGTTCTCCTTCTCAGACTGGCAGCACTAGCTGAGATCACATTATATTTTCATGTATTCCGTAATGTGAAAGCTTGGATCTTGGAATAACAAATGTGCTTAACTACCCATGGTGCACCACCAGGAACATTATTTTGACACATATATGAAAACTGGAAGTATAAATTGCTCTGGCACGAGGAGGATACTCCATCTCTCCTAGAAGTTAACAGCAGACGACTTCAGTACAACTGGTTGGGGAGTCGCCTTTTAGTAATTCTCGAGTCCTTGGCACTAGTCAGAAATTATCTTTTCTTGCCGTGTCATTTGTAAGGGTACTGCAAGGCACTTGCAGTTCTGCTGAAACCTGGAGCCTTATTATAGATTTGGTTCATTAGGTAGGAAAAAAAACCATTAACAGCTACACCATTTCCTTCAGTTAAATAAGAATAAACTTGAGTCTGTTAGTATTTTCCACCACTCCCATACAACATTCACAGTGCCCAGATGCTATGAAAATAAGAATTCCACTCTGCTCTGGAAATAGAAGTATTTATAAAATTGTGGAAATAATTGTTACTTACTTAAGAAGTGTGCTGGGAGGTCCAGAGCTTGGGAGAGAATGTATGTGCTGATGTTTACAAACTGTACAAAGTATGCAAACTTTAGGCTTAAATGCAACACTACTCCTTCCACAGATAGTTGCATATAAAAACTCTAAAATGTTTTGTCACTCGTCTGCTGTATTTGGTTCAAAAGACCTAGGTAGGATGCCAAAGTTATAAATTATATTTAAATAAACACAGTAAAAAATATATATATATGATAAAAAAAAAACCCAATCAACCTAGAGCTTCCTATAATTTGATATCAAATTTAGAAGGTTTTTTATATAATTTATGTGTACCATTTAAATCCATCTGACATATTCATATCCTTAAGAGAAGATTTAAACATTAAATGACTCAAAACTTATAATTAATGTTTGAAGCTATAAAATGCCATTTTTCTCCTTTTCACTTACTCTGTTGCTTGGGTTGGGCTGAGGGGACCACAGAAATTAAAAAAAAAAGCAACTGTGATCTGATACTGTGTTCTGTTGTGTATACTTCAAGCAGGATTTAGAATTATGAAAAATTCTATGACCGATACAAGGTGGCTCTGGTACTTCATGTGTATAGTATGAGCAAGACATGTGATTCCTCATTAAATTCTGAATGGAATGTATTTCTCATCAGATTGATAGTCAAGACTTTCATTTAATGTGTAACAAGGGAGAAGCTGGAAGCTGGTAGTTTGGATTGATTTTCTGGTTTGGCCCACTGCATGGAACAGTCAATAATTAGATTAGTTGTATCAAAGAGTTTTACCATTCCAAGTCTTCACCTGGGAAGAGGAAAGCCTGGGGCAGTTGCTATGACTAGGCCCTCAGGCATAAACACACTGCGCCACCAGTACAACCATCTCATGAATTTTAGTTATTGGACAACAATAACGACAAAAAATTGGAGAAGGAAATGGTTACACACTCCATTATTCTTGCCTGGGAAATCCCAGAGATAGAGGAGCCTGGCAGGCTACAGTCCACGGGGTTGCAAAGAGCTGGACATGACTGAAGTGACTTAATAGCAACAGCAGCAAGGAGAAAGAATACATAAACAGTGAATCATTTATTGATCATGAATTAACTTTTTGTGATGAAGAAACAATGAATATCATTATTCTTTATAATAGATCTTAATGACCCAGATATAAAAGATCTTAATGACCCAGATCCTCACTTAGAGCCAGACATCCTGGAGTGCAATGTCAAGCGGGGCTTAGGAAGCATCACTATGAACAAACCTAGTGGAGGTGATGAAATTCCAGTTAAGCTATTTCAAATCCTGAAAGATGATGCTGTTAAAGTGCTGCACTCAATATACCAGCAAATCTGGAAAACTCACAGGATCCATAGGACTGGAAAAGACCAGTTTTCATTCCAATTCCAAAGAAAGGCAATGCCAAAGAATGTTCAAAATACCGCACAGTTGCACTCATCTCACACACTAGCAAAGTAATGCTCAAAATTCTCCAAGCTTGGCTTCAGTAGCATGTGAACCGAGAATTTCCAGATGTTCAAGCTGGACTTAGAAAAGGCAGATGAACCAGCAATGAAATTGCGAACATCCACTGGAACATAGAAAAAGCAATAGAATTCCAGAAAAACATCTACTTCTGCTTCATTGACTATGCTAAAGCCTTTGAATGTGTGGATCACAACAAACTGTGGAAATTCTTCAAGAGATAGGAATACCAGACCCCCTTACCTGCCTCCTGAGAAACCTGTATGCAGGTCAAGAAGCAATAGTTAGAATAGGACATGGAACAATGGACTGGTTCCAAATTGGGAAAGGGGTATATCAAGGCTGTATATTATCATCCTTATTTAACTTATATGCAGAGTACATCATGCAAAACACTGGACTGGATGAAGCATAAGCTGGAATCAAGATTGCAGGGAGAAATGTCAATACTTCATATATTTGGATGACATCACCCTTATGGCAGAAAGTGAAGAGGAACTGAAAAGCCTCTTGACGAAAGTGAAAGAAGAGTGAAAAAACTGGCTTAAAACTCAACATTCATAAAAACTAAGATAACGGCATCCAGTCACATCACTTCACGGCAAATAAATGGGGAAACAATGGAAACAGTGACAGACTTTATTTTCTTGGGCTCCAAAATCACTGCAGATGGTGACTGCAGCCATGAAATTAAAAGATGCTTGCTCCTTGAAAGAAGAGCTCTGACAAACCTAGACGGCATATTAAAAAGCAGACTTTGCTGACAAAGTTCCATCTAGTCAAAGCTTTGGTTTTTCCAGTAGTTATGTATGGATGTGAGAGTTGGACCATAAAGAAAGCTGAGTGCCACAGAATTTATGTTCTGAACTGTGGTTTGAAGAAGACTCTTGAGAGTCCCTTGGACTGCAAGGAGATCAAACCAGTCAATCCTAAGGAAATCAGTTCTAAGTATTCATTGCAAGGACTGATGTTGAAACTCCAAAACTATGGCCACCTGATGTGAAGAACCAACTCATTGGAAAAGACCCTGGTGCTCGGAAAGATTGAAAGCAGGAGAAGAAAGGGATGACAGAGGATGAGATGGTTGGATGGCATCACCGACTCCATGGTCATGAGTTTGAGTAAGCTCCAGGAGATGGTGAAGGACAGGGAAGCCTGGCGTGCTGCGGTCCATGGGGTCGCAAAGAGTTGGACAAGACTGAGCAACTGAACTGACTAATTTTATTCTCAAACATAAGTAATTCTTGTACTAACAGAGAATTTTTTAAAAAATCATTTTTACTGGAGTATAGTTGCTTTACAATGTTGTGTTTGGAGAGAAAATGTTTATTCCCTAAGCATAAATACAAGAAAAAGATAAGTTCCTGTTATAAAGTACCATTTTAAAGGACTTTCTTGGTGGTCCAGTTGTTAAAATTCCAGCCTCCTAATGTAGGGGCCTGGGTTCTATCCCTGTGCAGGGAATGAAGATCCCACATGCCTCACAACCCAAAAAACAAAACAAAACAAAAATGTAAAAAACAAGTATTATTTTGAGAATAAAAGAAAGTATATGATAGGGTCACTTACTCAGCAAATTACTTTTCTAAAGACAAACTAAATATGCGTTTGGTGTCACTATTATCATGAAAAAAGAAAAAGAAATAAATAGAAGGTAAACTTTCAAGAGAAAATAGAAAGTGAGTTCATAAAATATCAACCCTTTAATATAGATTTTATCTGAAAGTAGGCTTTACTATCACTTCACTTTTGAAGAAAATTCTATACTTTTATTACTAGTGCAACCAAACAGAACGCTATAGGGCCTTCCTGGGACAGACCCTCGCCCCCCGTGTCCTCTGCTGTATTCCTTCTGCAAAGTATCTAGGTGACAGTATCTGATGCACATTTCCTGAGCTGTTTCATGGATGCTAAAACCTCTACCAAATGGGAGATGTTAACTGCTTGAAGACAGGAAGCACATAGCCCCCAGGCCTATTGCAGCTTAAGTACTGATAATGTTACCCTCTATGACACCTCCCTGTTACCTCACCATCAACAAATCAGGGAAGTGTGCACCAGCTGGTCACACAGCCTGGGTCTTCCTTCCCTCACCTGACCTTTAAAAATGCTCCGCTGAAACCCACAGGGAGTTCAGGCCATTTGAGCACTAGCTGCTCTGGATTTCTTGTATGTGTGCATGCGTGATAAGTCACCTCAGTTGTGTCTGACTCTGTGTGACCCTATGGACTGCAATCAGCCAGGCTCCTCTGTCCATGGGATTCTCCAGGCAAGAACCCACTAGAGTGGGTGCTATACCTTCCTCCAGACTTCTTGTATAGGACCTTATAATAAATGCTGCACTTTCCTTCACCACAAGCCGGGTCAGTAGATTGGCTTTACTGCACATGGGCGAGTAAATCCAAGTTTAGTTCTGTAACACTAGGACATTAAATAATATTTCACCAAGCCTACTATATATCTAAGCATTACTTTTTCATTAAGTTTATCAAGTCAACGTCACACAAATATTTTGGCCGCAGTCAACTTGGGACTCACAACTGAAATATACTGCTAACACATTGTTAATTTGATCTAAATTATGACTCAAAAGATCTCACTTTTAAGTTAGAACACTATTTCTTATCACTTGCAGTGTTACCATCTTTATTTAAGCTATTCTTTGAGGCAGACTGAAACTGATTTCTCAGAACTAAGGTTAATGCGAGTGCAATATCCCAAAGTACTGGGGAGTATTTCATGCTGTAGCCTTATTTCTGCTGATGGACAACAGAAATGCAGGTCCACACTTGCCCAGGAACAGTCCCCTATGTATGCATGTACAAGGAGGTGAAAGCTTACCCTTCTCTGTGGCTTTAAGGGAGCATCCAGCTCACCTTGTGACTTGGTGGCAAGTTTACCTAATTGAGTCTTGTGTATGACAAAGTAACAGTTCACAGGATTATTTTAAATTCTACCTTCTATCTAAAATTTTTCTCCCCTCACTTTGTGATCTCACATGGAACACTGTTTTATTTGAATAGTCAGCCTTTATCAGCCCGAAGTCAGGTTTGGGCTGATCAAGACAGGAACAGAACTGCTTCTCTTTCTCCCCAGTGCTTCTACAATCCACTTTATTTAAGCAAAATTGAGAAGAGGCTTCTGGTGACAACATTTGTATTTCCTCAGGCAGATAAAATCGCATAGGCAGGGATCAGGATTTATTTATTTTTATTTTTCCCCAAATATTTTAGAATCAATATCCAATCTCAGGGAAAAAGATCTCTGGGATGTTAGAAGCCCTCTGGAGGTTCCAATTTGGCAGAATTTTTGCCAAAGGAGGCCTGCAGAAGATGTTTAAGGGCACCATCTGCCTTGTGTCACAGGGCCCTCTGGCTACAGGTATCACAATTATGTTTCTGTCACTGCGGGAAACCGAACAGGTTGGTTTTATTGTAAATATCAAATACTTTAACAATGTAAATAAACAGGCGATCATAAGATCGTCACCTGGAGAACAGGATTCTCAAGTTTGAGAAAAATATGAAGATGGCTGTTGGATATTTCACTTTTTATCCCATCTCTATGTTATAATTATTACTTCATAGTAGAACTGCTGTACAGTCAATTAACCAATTTGGAGAAATGCTCTTTTTCTATTCCTCTGCCCCTACACTGCCCTAGAGTCTTTCATGTATCATTCAACAAAAGATTGTCTTCTTAAGAGAAGGAAAGCAAAATGAACAGTTGAAAAAAATTAACTCTTATCTGCCCATTTATGGCTCTACATCATAATGAAGGCAAAGAATAGGACTTGGCAGGGAAAAGTTCTTGTTAAAAATTGTATTCCTGGGGTAAACAATCAAGAGCAAAGAAAGACCAGGTTTTCTTTTCTGCACAGAGCTATTCAAACATGTAAACCATGCTGTTTTTAGTAGGTTGAATGAGCAGAAAATAAGGAGTTATACATAATTTTTTACATTTGTCCTTGATCAGCAACTCTCACTTCAAGGGCAAAGCTTCCCACAAGGACAACAGTCTTTCTAGGCATAAGGGGTATATGAGAAGCTATTTTTAAAAATGACAAACTCCAAAGGGTCCAGCCTCCAAATACTCCCATAGCTCCAGTTTGCTATAGATTTTTTACCATAGATGGTATATTCAAATTCCATGTAGATCTACTGACATTATGTCTGAGATAGAAATAGGTTAGGTTATTTGACAGCATTCAGAAGTTCTTTGTAATTTCCTGTTTTACTAGGTAGCAGTAGGGAAAAAAAACACAATAATTGAGTATGAATACTTAAATGAAAGAACATTAAAAGGCTGGTGAACTTGGCTTTCTGTTAAGTATTCCATGTAATTACCTTTTATTCACTCATTCATTTCACAGTCTGTGTCCTATATTACTTAATTGCAGAGAAAAGAGTGGACCGCTCCTGTGTATACTAACTGCTAAATGTATAAGTGATTGAGTGATCCAGTTCTCAATTCTTGAGAGAAAAAAAAATATCAATGAAGACAATATAAAGGAGACAAAAATAATCCACAAAAATTTTTACTGCCTTCTTAGAAAAACATGAATAAAGAACAGATCGTCTAAGAACTAAGTTGATTAACTTCCACACTTTATCTTACTCATTTTACTCAGAAATCTTATTCTAAATAAAAAAAATATATTTCACATCAGATTCAAACATCTGCAAAGAAATATTAATGATGAAAAGCCAATTACTATAACCATTTTATGTGCAAGGATGGGAGCTCAAGAGTAGCAAATGGACATCTGCTAAAAGGCTGTTCCACTGAAATTTGAAAATAACCATGTTCAAGTTGATATTTATTTATCTTCCATATATTAAAAATGGTCTGTTTTGATTTCTGTCTGAAATTGGTGATTACATGAGGAGGACCACGATTTATTGATTTCATCTAAGAACTCAACACCAAACTAACTTAAAAACCTAAAAACCTGCCGTGAACTGGCCACAAAGATTATTTTTACTTCTGGTTCTTGTCAAGAAATATAATCATGATCTCTTTGATGCCTAAGTCTTTTAAATGTTTTATCATAAAATATAATATTCATCGAGGATCAGCTGAAGGATAGTTCATTAATCTTTCGATAGTCTTTTAAGTTTTTGCTTGGATTCTTTTTAGTCCATTACAGACTTTGGAATACAGGCTTCAGAAACTTGTATGATTTTTTCCCCTAAAATGTACTTTGGTACTAGCACCCAGAAATGCTATAATAAATTTTTCTATGAATTTTATCATCGTTCTTTTTGTGTGTGCAGACATTTGTGAGGCCATCAATTTTTACATCACACATAGTGTTCTTTTATAAGACCCATGAAAAGAAATATTTACTTGTTATCCTCCAGAAAAGCTGTTCATGGGACACTGTAAATATTTTAAGGGGCTGTGGTAGTTTTAAAACATGTGTGAAAATTCTTTGGCATTCCTTCAATCTAATTTCCATCTCTTGAATTTGGCCTTGCTTCAGTGTCTCAGTTCTAGGCCACAGAAAGTGATACAAGTGATGCTGCACGATTTAGGAGGCTAGGATAGGAAAGGCAACACAGCCTCTACCATTTTCTTTCTCCTTATCTCTCTTCCTCGCTCCTTCCTTCCTCACCTCCTTCCCTCCTCGTCTCCTCCTCTCCCACCCCCATGCCTTGGAGTCTTTAGTCAACATACAGAAGTTCAGCTACCTGGGCCTCTGTGCTACAGGAGCCACATGGAAGGATCATATGGACGACAGAGATGCTCAAGGAATGCCAACTGCCCCACCCTCTGCTCTTTGAGTCTTCCCAGCATCAAGTGCCAAATATTTGAGTGAGAAAACACAGAGATGATTCCAGCCCCAACTTTGCACACAAACTGGCTAATGCCAGGTAGTACAGAAATGAAGTGACCCCGCCTCCATTAAACTGTCTGCACTGCAGATGCATGAACAGAATAAATGCTGTTATTCTTGAGTGATAGGCATGGAAATGTGCCCTCCACTGCCCAAAGATTGCCATATCCTGCCCCCTTGAATCTACAGGTATGGTAGGTTATATAGAAAGAGGGAATTAAGGTTGCAGATGGGTTTAAGTTTGCTTGGTATTAGCTGCCCTCAAGATAGGGAGATTATTCTGGATTATCCAATGGTCAGTGTAATTACAAGGTCCTTAAAAGGGGAGGAGAGAGGCAGAAGAGAGTCAAAGGGAGAGTACAGAAGTATGATCAGTGAAATGCAACATCACTCCTTTGAAGATGAAGGTAAGAAACCATAAGCCAAGGAACAGGGTAACCTATAGAGACTGGAAAAGGCAAAGAAACAGACTCTGTCTCAGAGCTCTGCATAAAGAAATAGGGTCCTACTTGATTTTAACTTGATAAGATCTATGTGAGACTTCTTATATCCAGAAGTTTAAAACAATAAATTTTGTTTGGTATAATTTATAACTTTAGCAATGAAGTGAAGTGGAGTGAAAGTCACTCAGTCGTGTCTGACTCTTTGCGACCCCATGGACTGTAGCCCACCAGGCTCCTCTATCCATGGCAGCAATAGAAAACTATATACTCTTATTTTAAGCCTCTAAGTTTGGAGGGAGGGGGCTTTTCATCTATTAATGCTGTAATTGGAACAGAGACCTTGCTTAATTCTTAGTTTTGACCTATAGGAAGCTCAAACCCAATCAATGAGCCATCTTGGACAACTCTGCAGGATCGCATATCTCCACTCTAATTTTCCGTTTCTTTTGCTCTGTTTTCTCTCTGGCACTATGCTTGTATTTTATATATTATCTCAAATCCAATTTCCTAAAATTAGGGAAGTATTTAACTCTTCTGTTTTTCAATTTAAGACCATGAAATAAAACTTATCTAGAATACCATTATAAACTATATATGTGTATACATGCATTTGATATAGACACATTTCAGCTTTGTATTGTCTGTTAAGAGAGAATAAAAAAAGAGAAAAATATCAGGAGTTGACAGAGAAAAACACAGAAAGAAAAGGGAGATGTTATTAAAAAAAAAGAAAAAGAATGGTGGGGAGAGAGAAAGAGATCCTCAGAGACACACAGGAGGTAGTCAAACAGACATGCAACAAAAAGAGGTACACTCAGAAGGAAGAGAAAGGCACTTTCATGACATAATTAACACTCCCAGCATATGCCTTGTCTAAGTGTTACTGAGTATTTCTGATATTACACTGGGTTTTAACATGATATCTCTCTTAGCAGTTACTTTATAAATCTAGTGCACCTGGCCTTTCTCAGGTCTTCTCAATCTCAGAAATCACCTTCCTTGAAGGCAGCTCAGCCTCTCCCAGTTCCTGAGCCAGAGGTAACCAGGGAAGAGAGTGCAGAGTCGAAGCCATCACCTGACAACTGGGGTCCTTCCAGTTGCTTTAGGTGACTCTTCTGTACCTGCCACGCGGCTGCAACCATCTCCATGTAGATCACATTCTTGTCACTAGGCTTCTGCCTCCCTCAGTTTTCCTTACCTGCCCTTACCCTTACCTGCACATGTGGTCTGGACAGCCTTTTAAATGTGTACCTCTGCCTCTCCTATCTACTTAATGCTACTTGCTGGAGTCCTGCTCCAAAACATATGCAAAAGGCAAAGCCACTGCATGAGATGACCTAGTCATAAACTCCTCCCGGAGGCAATTTTCTACTCCCTTTTAATATTATAATTTATAATTTTGGACACCTTCTTGAGATCTCTACAGTTTTGCCCAAAAAAGAAATGGCAGAAGATTCCCCTCACACAGAGGCAGGTGCGGTTATGCTGCTTGTCAACTCAAAGCCAGGAAAAAAAAAGAAACAAAAAACACTGCTGACGTGTACTTACAGTCCCATCTCTGCAGAGTCCCCTGATTGAGCAAAACTATTTGTCTACTGAGAATCAATGTGAAAAAAGAAAAACATCTTGTAAATTCTTAAGGATTGTACCTTTGACTTCCTTATACCTCTGTCATGGTTGGTACTGAATGCCCACAGGATTTAATGGCAACTGAAATTGCTCTCATTACCAAAATCAACAAAACATGGAAACCAGTGAAACAATGTATAGGATTAAGTAACACTAAGACATTTACCTCCATTTAAGGAAGTAACATGTGGTCTGGACAACCTTTTAAATGTATACCTCTGTCTTGCCTATCTATTTAATGCTACTGGCTGGAGTCCTGCTCCCAAACATATGCAAAAGACAAAGCCACTGTATTAAGATGACTGAGCCATAGACTCCCCCTGGAGGAGAGAAAGTAAGGTCCATTTGAGAAGGTAGTGAAGTCGTTCAGTCGTGTCCAACTCTTTTGCAACCCCATGGACTGTAGCCTACCAGGCCCCTCCGTCCATGGAATTTTCCAGGAAAGAGTACTGGAGTGGGTTGCCATTTGCTTCTTCAGGGGATCTTCCTGACACAGGGATCGAACCCAGGTCTCCCGCATTGCAGGCAGATGCTTTACCATCTGAACCACCAGGGAAGCCTTTGAAAAGGTAAGGCCCCCCTTTAATCTTGGATATCAATAGGAACTCCTCATTTTCCTTGAGATAGGTTCACCAATGGTCACAGAAATGCTGCCTATAAATTATATTTTGTATCAGTAGAGTGCTTCCCAGTTTACAAAGCACCTGTACATTAATCATATAGAATGAAGTCTCTTCCTGTTCAGGCTGTTTCTATACAAGTACAGAGTATTATGTGTAGACGATGTGCTTCACTGAGCCTGCATTGAATTGTTCATGCAACAGCTGTAAATCAAGATTGACTTTTTGAACCTAACTTTGCATAATTCAACAAGTTCCTCAACATCTTTTGCCTAAGCAGGCTCATGACTTGCAAGAATCTGCAGAACTAAATAGCTACCCATGACTGTCTCAAAACAATTCAATAAAAAAGGTTTTGCATTAACAAATCAGGGATTAGTCACTTACTATCTGATTCTTCACTGATCAAGAAGCAACAGAGAAGGTGCCATGCACAAAGATAAATGTCACAGAATGATTGAACTATGGATTTCTTCTAGTTCTCAATAATAAGAATATGACCACAAAAAGGAGGTGGTAGATGGGGGAAGATAACTGCTATTAAATACTAGCTTGTCAAGAGACACATTTATGAGAATCTTGGTGGTAGATTTAGTCTTAGCTCAGGAGAAGTCATCAGATCTGTAGCTAATGAGTATACTGCATTTTATCATCTCATTCTATTTAGGACTGAGCAGTGTAAATCAGAAACCCCATTAAGTCAACACAAAGTAAATAGGTGTTTCAACATTGCAGAACAATAAAACTTCATTATCATGCTAAAACCTTTACCTCCTTTTCCTCTGTGGTACAATTACTTGGAAAGATGGTGACTGACTTCTGTACCAATGAGATTCCTTCACTGTGTCCTGCTTCTTTTACCTTCTTCTGAAAGTGAAAGTGTTAGTCACTCAGTCGTGTCCAACTGTTTGCGAGCTCACGGACTGTAGCCTCCCAGGCTCCTCTATCCATGGGACTTCCCAGGCAAAAATACTGGAGTGGGTTGCCATTTCCTTCTTCAGAGGATCTTCCTGACCCAAGGATCGAGCCCAGGTCTCCTGCATCACAGGCAGATTCTACCACCTGAGCCACCAGGGCAGCCCTCCCTTCTTCTACCAAGGTCATTATCCTTCCACTGCGACCCACCCTTGGAAGAGAACAAACTTTTTGCTATTATCTTTTCCCCCCAGCTCCAAGAATTGGCCCATCCTCAGGTGGCCAGTACCTGAAAACACTTTGTTGACCAGACTCATGTCATCAAAGGATTGTTATGATATCAGAAGGAGAAGAACAAATGTGATGAACAACAGTAGATTGGCTTTACTGCACCTGGGTGAGCAGACCCAAGAGTGGTTTGTTAACACTTACACCACAGTTCATACAGACTCATGAGAGTAGAGACTTACTGATTTATCCACATTGCTTATAACACCAGTTACATAGCAAGACTCAATAACTACTTCCAGAATAATAAAACACACACACACACACACACACACAGGAAAAGTCTTCTATGTTTAAGCCCTCTCTGAAACTGCTGCTTAAGAATTTACTTTTTGAGTGTGCTAAATACTTTTTTACACTCTCTGATGATAGTAGAGAAAATATTTGGTATGTTTGCTGTAGCAAAAAAGGGAGGATATGTCACCTACTTTTTTTTTATACACATTTTTGAGTACTGTGGTCCTCCCTATGGGAATTTAACCTCAGAATTATGTGAGGATGAAAGAGATAATTGAAATAGTGTAAAAAATTTCATGTTGCCTTTCTGGAGAATGTAACAGAATTTTCTAAAATGATGTATTACGACACATGCCCTCGGTAATAAGGGGAACCTGCAAAAATGTTATTTCAGAATATTGCATTAGGGAAGAGCTCTAACTCTCCACTTTAGCCACAGGGTTTTTAAGATTGCTGTTACTGTGCTTACTTGAAACATAATCACAAATAAGAAGTGTGTTGAAACGACAGCTCTATTAACTTTATCATGTACAGTTAAGTATTCAACACACTTGAAAGTACTGCTCCCTCGTTTTCATGGTGTGCTCCCTAAAGAAACAGACTTGGAGCAAGGGCCTGGTGGAGGAGACAGAGCTGCAGTGAACTTGAACAGCACAGCCAGATACCCACAGACTAGAGGCGGGTAACGAGGCACTGATCAAACACTGGGATCTCTGGCCCACACCATGCGGAGCAGAGATGAAATAGCTAGACGCGCCCCAGGCAGATGACCCAAGGGAAGGTATAGTTACGTCCACGAGGCTTGTCTTTGCATAATTTCCACCTCATTTAAAGCCACCCCTCACCCCACCTATTTCTCTATCTACTCCCAGGTACTTTTCTTTGACAGCGGGAGACACAAAGGGAAGAATTCACTGAATTAAGCCTTCTTGTGATATCAGAAGGGAGAAATTATATGATGCTTTTGTAAAAAAGAATGTGCTCTTTTAACACAGGATCTTGAAGATTTTTAAAAAAGCTTTCAGTCTTGCTCTATGCTTTTCATCTTTGATGCTAAAATTCCAGGCTCTATGATTATTGGTTCAGGAGATATTTTCAGTCTTTCCTCAAATCTTTCTCTACGGGGTAGGCCCTTGGGCTTTGACTAGATGTCAGGTCGGCCTCAGCTCCAGCGGCTCCTTTTCAATAAGGATAAAGTACAGATTCTCCCTCCTCAGATTTCTGTTCCTAATTAATGATGAAAACAAATAGAAAAGGAAAAGATGGAAAGTAGTGGTGTACTGACAAAGGTCTCCTTTCCAGTGTGAATGGCAGTATTGAGCAGAGTGGGTCACTGTGCTCACGTGTACCCAGTCTGCAGGATGGGGTGAAGAGACTCACACAGCAGAGGAGTCCAGCTGAGTTTACATATCTGAGGACAAGTTCAGAGTACCCTAAATTCCAGGAGTGACTTATAGCTCTGGGATTTAATGGCAAGAGTCTCTGTTGAATGATGCTACTCATGCTAACCCTGATTTCAGACAACTGCTCATACTGGACCATCTTACTTACAAAATGGCAGTATCATTTGGTTCAGCCACATACAACTGAAGGCAAGAATGGCAGTGGGAAGAGAATGTTCACTTTCAGACTCCTTACACTTTGCAAAGTCGGTTCAGTTTTGCTCCTATCACCAGTCTCTCATTTGTGGACATACAAATCCATATTTATTTATTATTTTATTTTTGGCTGTGCTGGGCTTTCATTGCGATGTGGGCTTTCTCTAGTTGCTGGGGAGTGGGCTACTCTCTAGTTGCAGTGTGTGGGCTTCTCATTGTGGTGGCTTCTGTTGTTGTGGAGCACAGGCTCTAGGCATTCAGGCTGCAGTAGTTCCAGCATTTGGGTTCAGTAGTTGCAGCTCCCCAGCCCTAGAGCACAGACTCAATAGTTGTTGCACACGGGCTTAGTTACTCTGAGGCATGTGGGATCTTCCTGGACCAGAGATCAAACTCATGTATCCTGGGTTGGCAAGAAGATTCTTTACCACTGAGTCACCAGGGAAGCCCAGGACAAAGCCATTTGATACTTTGCCCCATGTCTCGACAGGAAGGAACTCTGATGCTTTCAGAATAACTGGGCCTCTGGATCCTCCTTCAGTGACTGTTGTCTAAGTGTCAGTTGTACCAACAAGGATGCATACAAAGCCCTGGCTGGTTTCTACAAGAAATCCACAAACACCAAGCATCGGAATTTTAAAAAAACTATTGAAAAACCTGGGAATCTTAGGGAGTAGCCTCCTGCCATCTGAATGGTCTTCTTTATCTCACCATTCCCCACCTCCCACCATTTCCTGTTCCTTTTCCTGCTCCTGTGGTCTCCCTTGCAAGCCTGCTCCACATCTATCTCCTTGAATGGTATCAGTTCAGCTTGCCCTGGCTTCTCATCTCCCAATGTCCATGTTTTCATCTATTAGGAAAATGGCAAAACAATGCAACAGGATCTACTCTCTCAAAATGCAGTTTGGGTTATCAACACATGGTTCAGCACACCTTTATAGACTATTTATCTACTAGTCTGTGGTCAGCACCATGCTAGGTGCTAGCAGGTGGGGGACCACGTTAAGCAATGGATCCAAAATGCCTCATGGCTGAGAAATTCAGTCTGGTTGGATAGGCAGACATTTCATCAAAAAATCAACTTGGAAGGGACAGAGAATAAGTGCTCTGTGATAATACTTTTTTGAACCAGACTGATTGAGAAAGAAATAAGACAGGAAATATGTATTTTACTGAAAAGATGCATAGAATAAACTCCTTACTTTAAATGAAACAACAGGAAATCTAAATAGCCCCTCTAAAATGAATTCATGTGTGTGTGTGTGTGTGTGTGTGTGTGTGTATATGCTAATTATGGCTTATACATTTGAATAAAGTAAATGCTGATAGCATTTTGGTTGAAAAAAAATTTTTTTTTCTAATGGACACCTAAGACAAAAAATATCTTTAAAATGCAATACTCAGTTCCCACTAGAAGATGAGGTAGCAGAGAATGACACAGCACAATGGAGACCTAAATTTTAGATGATTTTATATATGAATCACTTTCCTTAAATCTATCAGGAAGTCTAAATATACCACTAAATTTAAGCTTCCGATGATACAGATCCTGCAACTGGCACGGAGGTTACCAAACCACTTCACTCAGGAACGTACAAATGACAGGGATTCTTTTATTTGCTTCCGAAGAGCAAAGCTTATACTGCTAGATCCTCTAAGCAAAAGAAATGCTTAGAGAAGGAAGAAAGCTTAGAGTTTGTTTTTTTTTTTCCCCCACCCTGGGTACATGGGAGAATCCCCTGGGGAGTTTTTAAAATGCTGGATCCTGGGGCATCACCTCTATCAATTTGAATCTAAATGCTTTGATGTTGGGAGCCCTTCTGGAACTACTGCCAGATGACAAAGTCACGGCACCAATCAAGAAGAAACTGCAAAGCGGTTTCTCTCCAGGATCGGAAGCTTCCCTCCTTCCTGTTTCTATGCTTTTGTTGTGGCTAACTCTGTTTCATTCTTTGATGGCTGGAGTTGTAGGGGCTTCCATGATGAGGTCATGAGAGTCCAGGAAAAAGAAAAATGATCCCTTGCTCCAGAGAAACACTTCGAAAATGATTAAACCTATTGAGTCCCCTGGCTTGTGGGTCCCTAACACTCAGCCAGGGAATAAGGCCATGATCATTTGGAAAACAAGCCCTAAGCCTATTGTGACCTGGCCTCATGAGGAGATTGTTATTGATGACTAGAAAACTTGGGTCATGTATCAAGGAAAATGACAGAAACTAAGCCAATTGCCTTTTCCCCTCAGAATCTAAGCATAAACAGAAAAGAAATATATGAACTGTATTGTAAATAGTTTCTAGGTAAACTGCAAAAGACTTGTCCCTGCCAGAAATAGCCTTGTGTCATGTGGGTAGATGGTAAACAAACCACCACTGACAATGGCTGTATTGAAATGACTTCTAGGAATCTTGGTTCTTAAAAGTGTCCCAAGAGCTTTTGTGCTTGGACAGGTTTTAAAAACCACTGATCTAATGCAAAACTGCAGAAACTGGAGTTAGTTGGTTCCAAAATCATAAAGTGTGACGGGTAAACTGAGGATCGTTCTGCCCTTCTCCCTGAACCCTCAGCTCTAAAAAGGTAGACTTCTCCATTCCCACATAAGGGAAGACAAGTCTGTCTCCCCCTTGAAAAGCATGCCCACAGTAAATAGCCATATAAACAGTCATTAAAGTATATTTCAGTGATTGACTTTAAATAAAGTGTGGGCATCTCACTGTACTCATTGTATCAACTGAGAACGATACAGTGGGCTGTCAGGAAAGCTGTCATCTCAAAAGCTAAGTGCAACAAAAGAGATTTTACACAGAAGAGGCCATTGAGAGTTTTGTCAGTGACACCAGACAGAGGGGAATCCTCTGATGAATTCTGTTGAAAGGTGAAACAGAACTTAACATTATAAACTCAATAGGACAAACTAGTAAAACTACAACATAAGCACACCATTGGCCCATAGTCTTATTTGGAAGTAAAGGCAATCTAACTTCATAAATATCACAGTGGGGTAAACATCAAAAATATTATAAATACATAAATATTGTGTAATAATATAGGCAAAGAGAAAAATAAGATTTTACACATGCATACTTTGTGCTTATTCATTAGAAATAACAGAGACTTCTCTGGCGGTCCAGTAGCAAAGGATCTGCACTCCCAATGCATGGGGTCCAGTTTCGATCCCTGGTCAGGGAACTAGATCCCACGTGCTGCAACTGAGATCTGGCAGAGCCCAGCCAAAGAAAAAATTCACAAAACTACAGTATAACAGAAATACAAGGGTCTTCAGAGATTCAACTGCTCATCAACCCAACAGATCAAATGACAACTGTAGTGAAGTTTAAGATTTTCAATGAGTATTACCTGATCCAGCTAGACTAAGGGTTAGGGTGTTGAATGACCTAACTACATTAATTCATTAACTAATAGCTACATAAACATGGGAAAGTCACAAATTTTTCAGGTCTCCATTTCCTCATCTATGACATGAGTGAACTGAACTTGATCTCAGAAATTCTTGGGTTCAGTTATGTAAATGTGTATCACTCTATTTTAGTAATTTATTAAGCAAAGAGGACAATCTGCCTGCCAATGCAGGAGACACAAGAGATGCAGGTTCAATTCCAGTGTCAGAAAGATCCCATGGAGAAGAAAATACAACCCACTCCAGTATTCTTGCCTGGAAAATTCCATGGGCAGACTTTAGTCTGTCAGGCTAAAGGCCATAGGGTAGAAAAAGAGTCAGACATGACTGAGCATACATGTACACGCACAAAGGTGACACCATCTTTAGATGCATTGACCCACTCAGCAGGTGGCCTACAGAAACCTGACATCCTGGAGGAACTCCCCAACTATCAGGAAATGTTTCTGGTGTCCTGAAAGAGAAAGAAAAACCACAAGATAGAATTTAGACTACTAGATGACTCAGGGAAAAGACAGAAGAACTTAAGTCTTTCTGACTAACATGCTTATAAGTGGGGTTTTAATCATGACCACATAATATGCTGACAGTGTGCTTCATGAAGGAAGCAGATATGAAAAAAATACTTAGGGGACCAATCATCACTGTTTCCATTCATCTGGCATGACAGAGGAAACCGCTGTTAAGGAGAGCTTCATTCAGCACAATCAGTGATAATACTGTCTTTAAAATGGAAATCAGAACCTAGAGGAACAGCATCCTTTTAGGTTAACTGCATCTCTCAGAAGAGTGGTTTGCGCATGTCGCATCTTCAGCACAAGTTAAATATTTCATTTTATCAAGAAACCTACTGGGAGAAACATCCCATCTTCAGAGATTCTATTGATGACAGTATTGTGGCTACACACTATATCAAACTGAAGCACCACAAGACAACATACCACACGATGTATGTTGCTCAGCATAGTTTGTTTTTAAATCTTCATTTATTTGCAGCTATTGTGACTCTCTGGAAAAACTACAGATGGTCTCAAATATCTTCTTATTCTTTGGTGGTTTTCTGAATGAACAGTGCCTCTAATCCTTTTGCTTAACATGAACAAAAGAAATCTTTTCAGTTATGATTAAGTAATGGTGTGAAATTCGTATGAGTACATTAATGCATTTAAGTATACAGTCAAAACTTAATTTATTGGTCATAATTCTATCTAGAGAATAAAACAGGACACTTAGTGTTCAATAAGAAACAACAGGTTTCAACTTGTGAATAGTTGAAATAAATCCCAATTTGATTTTACTTACTGCATCCCTTCCCAGTGGGCTTAATTTAACCACCTCTATGCTTTGAAAGTTTCTCCTGTATGCCTTTTTCATTGAGAAGGTAAAATCTATATCTTAAAGTGTTCCTTCATAGAGTCTATGCATAACAGAACACAAAGGAAAATCATAAACTCAATTCAACAACTGAATGCATCTGCAGGTTTCTTAGCGTACAACAGCATTGTCAACAAATTCTAATTCATTAGGGTATTTTGTTGCTGTTGTTCCTCCTCCTCCACAGATTTCTGAGTGAACTGTTGAGTTCAAATCTTCTGTTAAAATGGTATAGCTACTCTTTAGTATTTAAAAAAAAAATCATGTCTTGGTAAAAAGACTTAAGAATAAGTTCAAAAACACCACTACTGAATATTAAGTCTGTTGTATTAGTCTTGCTTGGGGGCACAGAATCTGTTGGTGATCAAATATTTTTTTTAAAAAAACCTATGGGTTGCTCTGCATTATTTTTGTGGCTCCCATGACAAATTCTATTTCTGAAGTATAAATCCACTGTTTATTTTCACTGATGAATTACATTTCATTCAAGAGTTAGGTTTCTTGCAATAAATATTAACATAATGTGGGAAGAGCTTATAATTTTCCAACTGACTAGGAAGCCTTGACATCCAAATGCTGCACTGAAATTGTAGAATAACTCATTAGGAAATATGAAATAGCAGTGTCGAGATTTACAACAAATACATTGGTGGTGTTCTAAAAATTAATATTAAGCTGTTATGCTTGGCTTAATTAGTTTTCTTCTTCATTTACAAGGCATATCTGTCTGGTTTTATGAACTTGGTCTCCAGTCCCCTCTCCTACAAACGTGTTTAATTAAAGTTTAACAGCTGTGTACGCTTTGGAAACAGAATAATGATTTTTTCTTCTTTGAAATACTTAATCCTTTCCTAAAATATAACCCTCTTGAATATAAATTTAAAAAGCAATGGATGTGGAATCATCTACCAAGAGAAAAACACTGACAGCCTAGGGTATAAGCACCATGTATTCAGTCAATAGACAAGAGAGTAATTCCCAAGCCAGAAAATGCAAGGCCTACAGCAGATCTCTTTCTTCAAAAATGAAATGAGAGCTACACAAAACAACAAAGAAGAGAAAATTAAATAAATAAGCAGAAGATAAAAAAAATACTATAAAATAGAATATTTAATGGGTTTTGCAAAATTTCTGCAATGTGTATTGTATGACTCTACACATCCAACTGGCACCCCACTCCAGTACTCTTGCCTGGAGAATCCCATGGACGGAGGAGCCTGGTAGGCTGCAGTCCATGGGGTCGCTAAGAGTCGGACACGACTGAGCGACTTCACTTTCACTTTTCACTTTCGTGCATTGGAGAAGGAAATGGCAACCCACTCCAGTATTCTTTCCTGGAGAATCCCGGGGACGGCGGAGCCTGGTGGGCTGCCGTCTATGGGGTCGCACAGAGTCGGACGCGACTGAAGCGACTTAGCAGCAGCAACACATCCAATACCCAAGGAGTCTGACTAATAAGGTGACACCAGCTATTTTGAACTGTTATCACTTTATCACCACGCATGCAAGTGTTTATGAAATAATTATGTAGGTGTGTGTATAACATGCATTTCTGAAATGAGCAGAATTAAAGGACAAATAGACACGATGAACCTTTGAGCAGTACACCTTAACATGTGAGATTAAAAAATAATAATTATACAAAAATCTGTTCAGCTATCAGTAGCAAATGCCTACAATTTCACACTATTAGCTTTCTTTCCTTCAAGTGCTCTTACCAACATACGGACCTGACCACAGTCTAGGGAAACATCACAAGTATTTTCAGGCCCTTCTAAAAGACCCTTAAAAAGAGTCTAACTTAACCCCGTGTTCAATCTCTCAGTTGTGTCTGACTCTTTGCGACCCCGTGGACTGTAGCCCACCAGGCTCCTCTGTCCATGGGATTTCCTAGGCAAAAATACTGGGGTGGGTTGCCATTTCCTCCTCCAAGGGATTTTCCTGATCCAGGGATCAAATCTGCGTCTCCTGCACTGGCAGGCAGATTCTTCACCATCTGAGCCACCTGACTTAACTGTAGACCTGGCTATTATGCTCTATTTGTGATGCATATTCAATTAATGGGCGTCAAATAGGCACATTGATCAGATCAAAGAAAATTCACTTACAAGAGAACTCCAAAGGAGACTTTAGTAGAGTCTGTTATGGTGAAGAATATTTGCTGCCCATTCCCGAGGAATGGCTGTATACACAGCCCTGCTAAGAACAGGCGTGGTCCTGTGACTCATTTTGGCTAATGACTCGTGGGTGGAAATGGTATGTGCCTCTCCCTAACAGAAACCTTCAGGTCCATCCTATGGTTGCATCATGCTTTCTTTTCCATCTCTCCTGTGACTCTAAATACTCTGTCAGCCTGTGTCCCTAAGAGAAGGAAATATGGAACAGAGCTTCACACAGCCAATGGCAAACCGAGTAAGAAAACAACTTCTATTAAAATAAACCGTTGAGATTTGGAGGTAGTTTTGTTATCACTGAGTAAGTCAGCATAAGATGACTGACACAGGGCCTGTGTAAGCCTTTTCAATAATGAACAGGCACATCCTCATACCCTTTGCCAGGCAGGGACAGGCCCCTGCGGCACTGATGCTGCTGGAGAGAGTAAAGGAAAACAGATGGCTGGGATTCATTCTCCTCACCACTTGCTTTCCTTAACCTTCAGCAACATGAAAAACTAATGTTCAGCAATTTAGAGAGCTTGCATTTTTAAAGATAAGGGGTTGGGATTGATGCTAATTGGACTAAGCTGAAAAATTTCCAGAATAAATAGAATCATTTCACAGAGCAAGATGCAGGACGAAGTTTTATAAATATTGCACAGAGCCTTCTGTAATCATTACGTATGACAAATCCTTATTGAGAATGTGTCTTAAGGCACTCGATTTCATAAGACTGGACTCGGCTAGATGCTAGGCTCCAGGGATGACATGTTGCCCTTGACTTCAGGGAGCTCACAGGCAGGGAGAAACATGTTCAAATGGCTGTAATACAATTAGGTGCATTTTACACCTGTTGGATCAATAAAGTACTATGGCAAGAAAGAAGAGGACAGTCATTTCTGTCAGGGAAAGGGCACAGGATTTTGTTAAATGGATCGAGGATGGAGAAGGGTCTGCTGAGCACAGGAAACTGTGAGCACAGGAAGAGAAGCACTGCATTTTTTAAAAGTTTGGAATAATTCAGCTTTAGCACAAAGTTCGTGTGTGTGTGTGTATGCATTAGAACCACCCTTTTCCTCTTGATTGTTCCCGAATGTTTCACTTTATGACTATACCATCACACCCTTAGCTCTACTGACGTGCATGTAGAAGGCTGTAGTCTTTTGCTGTTATAAACAGTGATGCCTTGGACACACTCCTTTCCATTCAAGTGCAAGTCCACCTCCAGATGAATTCCTAGAAGCAGAGTAGAAGTTACCCAGACAAAAATAAAACAAAGAGAACAAGACCAAAGGAAGGGTGCTTCTCGCAAACGCAATGGTCTGTGGAAAGGTGCCTAACTGGCAAGAAACCTCAAACTACCAGGGTGGCTAGAACATACTGGAGAGAATGCAGCTGGAGAGACACCATTGGATCATCAGGTCATGAGGGGGCAGTAAAGCTGTGCTCCTGAGTGTGGGAGCCATAGCAAAACTTTGTTGTTCTGTTGCTAAGTTGTGTCTGACTCTTTGCAACACCATGGACTGCATCCCGCCTGGCTTCCCTGTCCTTCACCATCTCATGCAGTTTTCTCAAATTCATGTCCATTGAGTCAGTGATACCATCCAACCATCTCATCTTTCGTCATCCCCTGTCCTCCTGCTTTCAATCTTTCCCAGTATCAGGGTCTTTTCCAAAAATGAGTTGGCTCTTCACAAGACTAACATTTTAATGAAATCATTCTGGTGGAAGTGTGGGGGATGAATAGGCAAGGCTAAAATAGGGTAATCAGTTAGGATACAGGTACAGTTATCCAGCATGGGTGGGGGGACAAAGGCCTAGGCACAATGAAAGAAGGTTCTCCCTTGCTTGTCTCCTGTGCTTTTCCCTTTTGGGCGCATCCAAGGTCAATGTTTCAGATGCCTCAGCATAAAGCAACAGCTGTAGGGAATGACAGGCACTGGGATCCACCCCTCTACCCTGGAAGGGGGACAGATTCTTCCAGTGCTAAGTCTACAAAAGTTAAGTATGGACTGCTTTCTTCTTTCCTACAAAAATTATCTAGCATAGAATTTAAGAGCTAGAACACAAGCCAGAAATCATTTGGTCTCATTTAGTCCAGGAATCCTCAAATTTATTCTAAGTCATTTTCATCTTCCTAAAGGTTGAAATCCTACAGAGAGCATTACAAATAAAGGGGGAGTGAGTTCCTAAAACCTGACACTGATGTTGTCATCTGGAGAGCACCCTTTGAGAAACATTCTACCAGAAAATTGCCACTCTCCATATGGTACCTAGATATATGTATGTTGTTATTCAGTCACTAAGTCATGTCCAACTCTTGGCAACCCCATAGACTGCATGCAATACACCAGGCTTCCCTGGCCTTCACCATCTCTCACAGTTTGCTCAAACTCATGTCTATTGAGTTGGTGATGCCCTCCATTTATCTCATCCTCTGTCACCCCCTTCTCCTCCTGCCCTCAATCTTTCCCAGAATCAGGGTCTTTTCCAATGAATTGGCTCTTCACATCAGGTGGCCAAAATATTGCAGCTGGAGCTTCAGCTTCAGCATCAGTCCTTCCAGTGAATATTCAGGACTGATTTCCTTTAAGATTGATGGTTTGATCTCTGTGTTGTCCAAGGGACTCTGAAGAGTCTTCTCTAGCACCACAGTTCGAAAGCATTAATTCTTTGGTGCTCAGCCATTTTTATGGGCCAACTCTTACATCCCTACATGACTACTGGAAAAACTATAGCTTTGACTATTCGGATCTTTATTGGCAAAGTGATGTCTCTGCTTTTTTAATATGTTGTCTAGATTTGCCATAGCTTTTCTGCTTTTTCCCATCTCTTTGCCATGAAATGATGGGACCAGATGCCATGATGTTAGTTTATTGAATGTTGATTTTTAAGCCAGCTTTTTGACTCTCTTCTTTCACCTTCATCAAGAAGCTCTTTAGTTCCTCTTCTTTTTTTGCCAGTCAGTTCAGTTCAGTCAGTCAGTCATGTCCGACTCTGTGACCACATGAACTGTAGCACACCAGGCCTCCCTGTCCACCACAACTCCTGAAGTTTACCCAAACTCATGTTCATCGAGTTGGTGATGCCATCCAACCATCTCATCCTCTGTCATCCCCGTCTCCTCCTGCATTCAATCTTTCCCAACATCAGGGTCTTTTCAAATGAGTCAGCTCTTCGCATCAGGTGGCCAAAGTACTGTAGTTTCAGCTTCAACATCAGTCCTTCCAATGAACACCCAGGACTGATTTCTCTTAGGATGGACTGGTTGGATCTCCTTGCAGTCCAAGGGACTCTCAAGAGTCTTCTCCAACACCACAGTTCAAAAGCATCAATTCTTCGGCGCTCAGCTTTCTTCACCGTCCAACTCTCACATCCATACATGACTACTGGAAGAACCATAGCCTTGATTAGATGGACCTTTGTTGACAAAGTAATGTCTCTGCTTTTTATTATGCTGTCCAGGCTGGTCATAACCTTCCTTCCAAGGAGTAAGCGTCTTTTCATTTCATGGCTGCAATCACCATCAGCAGTGATTTTGGAGCCCAGAAAAATAAAGTCTGACACTGTTTCCACTGTTTCCCCATCTATTTGCCATGAAGTGATGGGACCAGATGCCATGATCTTAGTTTTCTTAATGTTGAGCTTTAAGCCAACTTTTTCACTCTCTTTCACTTTTATCAAGAGGCTCTTTAGTTCTTCTTCACTTTCTGCCATAAGGGTGGTGTCATCTGCATATCTGAGGTTATTGATATTTCTCCCGGCAATCTTGATTCCAGCTTGTGTTTCTTCCAGTCCAGCATTTCTCATGATGTACTCTGCATGTAAGTTAAACAAGCAGGGTGACAATATACAGCCTTGATGTTCTCCTTTCCCATTTTTATCTAGTCCATTGTTCTATGTCTGGGTCTGTTGCTTTTTGATCTGAATATAAGTTTCTCAGGTTCTCTCAGGAGACAGGCAAGGTGATATAGTATTTCCATCTCTTTAACAAATTTCCAGAGTTTGTTGTGATCTACAGAGTTAAAGGCTTTAGCACAGACAATGAAGCAGCAGTAGATTTTTTTTTTCCTGGAATTCCCTTCCTTTTTACTATGATCCAACGGATGTCGGCAATTTGATCTCTGTTTCCTCTTCCTTTTCTAAACCCAGGCTATACATCTGAAAGTTCTCAGTTCACATACTGTTGAAGCCTAGCCTGAAGGATTACATTGAGCATTACGTTGCTAGCATGTGAAATAAGAGCACTTGTGTGGTTGTCTGACATGTGTATGTGCTATGCGCTGTGCTAAGTTGCTTCAGGCGTGTCTGACTCTTTGTGCCACAATGGACTGCAGCCTACCAAGTTTCCCCTGTACATGGGATTCTCCAGGCAAGAATACTTAAGTGGATTGCTGAGCCCTTCTCCAGAGGATGTTCCTGACTCAGGGATTGTACCCGCATCTCTTATGTCTCTTGCATTAGTAGGTGGTTCTTTACCACTAGCACCACCTCTTCTACAATACCGTGTTTCTAGATTTTTAAAAGCTTAACATATTGAAAAAACATCTTGTAAACTTTAGAGTGAACTCTCATTTCTCTATATTCATTAAACTCATAGATTAGCATTATTGCACTAACTACTCAACAGTAGACAAATGTGTAAAATTATTTCAGAGAATTCAATTTCTAAAGTTCTATTCTGGGACTTATAATTGTCAAAAATAAGATGAAATGACTTTAAAAAGACTTACCTCCTTAAATTATCTATGGGAATGAATTAAACTAAATGGCAAATGAAATACTTGATCTAAATATGACAAGGAGCTAACATACATAAAATATGCAAACAGAAGAAAACACTTAATACCTTTGTAAAATGAACAATTTTGGTAAAGACAGCTCTTAGAAAAAGAAGCTAAAGGTTAATAATTATATAAAATTATATTCTAATTAGCAATAATAATACAAATGAAAACAGCAATAACATTTTTTTCACCTTTCTTAGTAGCAAAGACTTAAATGATGTTAATATGGCTGACTCAAGGAATAGTGAAATTTTCATTCCTTGTTAGTGTGAAAATGTGAAAAGTAAAGCTTTCACACAAATTTTGTGATCATATCCTCCTTGCCTTCCTCCACATTATTACTAAGGGTGTTGCAAGTTTTAATAAAAAAGCATTATTTTTTGAAATCCCTATGAGAATACTAGAGCTCAGAAATATTATAAAGTTAGGAGTCATTTCAATTCCCATCATGCAGTAAGCATTCTCTTGATTTTAATGATAGCTGTATTAGATTTAGAATTCAGGCTTGATTTACATAATCCCCCAAAGATGTCCCAGAAATCCATTAAAGGTCACCTTAGTTTCCCATATATATACCAAAAATCCTAATCCACTCCTTTGCTCCCACTTCTATTATCATATTGCATGCTTTTGTAAACCTCACTGCTTATTATGGTTTCATCTCAAATAGAAAATCTTTCAGTTTGGCTTTCCATCCTACTAAACTCCATTCCAGTATGTATTACTTGCTCCTCTTCATGTTAGAGTAAAAGATTAAATAGTCATTTACTTTTTGATGTATGTAAAATTGAAATTCGGACTTCAGAAATGGTCCTTGGAATTATCAATATACCTGGAGGTGCAGCAATGCGGGACTCACTGTTTATCACTGCCTGCTCCAGGCTGCATATTAAAATCAGGTATCACATAATAGTCAGGGTGTAGAATTTATTTGTGTAATAAGCAAAGTAGAAAATCTCTTCGGTTCCCAGGTGACCAGTTGTGGAAGCCTAAAGTTAATGACTTGCTATTCATCATAAACCAAACCTAAAAGTTTCATCACACAATTTCCCCTTCTGAAAGAAAATATCAACAACTGTCAGTCCCTTAATAATGAAGAAATTTTTAATTATTTTCACTCTGATTCTCATTTGAATCATAACAAGGATGATCAATTTCAAAATCTTATTAGTTCTGCTAGCCTGAACCATTCAGATTCTTATGTAGGATCACTTTCCAGGAGGAAAAAAAAAAACCCAGAAGATTCCTTTTATAACAAGCAATTTACAATTAATATTTATGTTAACAAATATTTTCCAGTTGTATAAAACTGTGTAGACTTTAGTTTTATAATCAACATTTTAAGTAAGGGAGTAATTATTGCTTGTACCTAAGATGCTATTATATACATAAGTGTCTATCATAATGACTTAGATAACATTTGAATATTTTCATTACACAATGAAATGAATTGAGGAACAAAATTACTTAAAGGAACAGAACCTCTAGGTTATATCAGCTCCTTCTTCTCTGGACTCGCAGTTTGATCCAGCATAGGCAGACTGAGCTAAAATAAAAGCCAAAAGATAACTGGACTTCTATGTTGGGCTTATAAGAGGAGACAAAAATAGGATGAGGGTAATATTTGGATACCGAATTTTTCCAACTGCAGGGCTGTTCCTTTTGTATTAAAAGAAACTATTTGGGCAATGAAATTTACTCCACTCTTTTATGAGCATTGTGACTGCTCCCCAGTAAAGATGGTTTGCAGGGTTCCTACAGTATAATAACTTTTCCCCATCCAGATCAAGACAAATATCTTCATTGTCCAGGTGCACTCATATTGCTTGTAGCAATTCAGCAAAGATCTCGGAGGAGCAGCTCAGTATTTTCTCTCCTACTGTCCTTTGATTCAACTAACATATAACCAAAGAATCCATGGCTTTTAGGCTAATTCTTCTTTTCTATTTAAAGTATTGGCCAAGATTAGAAGTTTTGTATTTTTTTTATTGATTTCCAAGTTATGAGAATAAAAGTAGGCAACACAGACCAAGGATTGGCAAACTATGACCTATGGGCCAAATCTAGGCCGACATCTGGGTTTGTGAATAGATTTTTATTACAGCATTCATTTTGTGTATCATTGAGAGTTGTTTTCTTAGTACAATATCAGTGTTGAGTACTTCTGACAGAGACAGTGTGGCTTGCAAAGCCAAAACTATTATGGGCCTTTGACAGAGAAAGTATACTGACCCCTACTACAGAACAATAAGAAACAAATATCAAAATTATGAAACATCTTGCCAATAGGTAACAGTGTGCAAAAAAAAACCAGGTCAAGATCCTAAAGATACGGTATAGTCAACCTGGGAGTACTTGAATGGAAAGTTTTAAAAGTGTTTTTTTCTTCCAACTCTTGGATTCACAAAATATGGAGCTATATCTTAGCCTAGCAGCACAATCAAATTATTCCAACAAAGATAAAAAAATTATAAATCTAAAATGGGCAAGACATTCTTCTAAGCATTGGTTTAGCTCTGCGCTAATCAAATTATATCTATTATTTCATGTAGAAAGTTAAATCACACTACATTTTGAGAGCATGTTAAAACTCTAAGAGAGGATTAGTGCATATACTAATTCACCTCACTTGGTCTTCACAATAACCCTGGAAATATATTTTTAAAAAAATCAAAACTCAGAGAAGTCAATAACTTTACCAGGTTACACAGCTTGGAGGAAAACAGAGCTGACACTGGGTCTCTTCTCATTTTAGTTCCAGCGTAACATTCTTCCCACTTTATCATGCTACCTCTATGGTTTTTAGGCATCTTAAAGACATTTTGAGATGAAAAAAATTAATAAAAACTTTAGTGCACCCACAACTAATTAAATCAATATATCAAACACATCTGCTTCCTATATGAAATTCTTCCTTCAAACATTTTAAAAGAGAAACCATGGGCAAAGTTAAGTTTAAATAAGGTTAGTTGAAATCGCATAAAAATAGAAGAGCTACCCGTTCCTTAATTATTAAGTAATTATTCAGGTTGGAATATTCTTGAATCTTCCTGGCATGCTTCTTAAGCTTAGTTAAAAAGGTATTTTAAGACAATCTTTTTAGTTTCCTACTGAGATAATTATACTTATATGCCTTTTCAAAATATTTGACAGACTTACATTATTGTGAGCAGAGGGAAAAAAAATCAATATTTCGTTCAAAGAAGTGTACAAAAGTTAGCATTTCTCTCTATTTTAACTGGGAGTCCACAACTTCAGAAAGTAATACTCCTAAGAAATGTAATTAAGCTAGCAGCAAAGAAGGCTAATATACTGATCACTGGTACTCCAGCCAGCCTCAAATGTGATACACTTCCTGGCAGGAAGAATCAGATTTCAAAAGAGCACTTCACATAACCTATCTGTACTGGGGGAACTGGATGAGGCTAATGGCAGAACTGAGGAGCAAAGTCCCAAAGCCAGCTCAAGCAGAGAGAAGAGGAGCTTAGCAAAGAGCACAGTTAGAAACTGACCCCTGTCTCCGGCAGAGAAGCAGGGAGATGTGGACTAGGACGGAGCCACATCACAGCACCCTGCTAGGTCCCTGGGTCTCCCCAGTGGTGCCGGCGGTAAAGGATCTGCCTGCCAGTTCAGGAGATGTAACAGGTTTGGCTTCAATCCCTTGGAGGAGGACATGGTAACCCTCTCCAGTATTCTTGCCTGGAGAATCCCAGGGACAGAGGAGCCTGGAGGGCTACAGTCCACAGGGTTGCAAAGAGCCAAACGCGACTGATGCAACTTACCACAAGCTAAGCCAATGGGTTTCCTACCTGAAATACTGCAGTTATTTCCATCCATGGACTACCTGGAGAGGGCATGATGGTGCTAATACTTCCTTTTAGATATGGTGAGTTTAATTTGAAGAATGTTAAATCATGAGAATATTAGTTAATATTTATTTTCATGTTCTTGCCTTTAATTTTCTATAAATGGTTTTCTCTAGACAATAAATCACAGCTACTATACATGACTCCTGGGAAACTTATTACTTAGGCCTTACTAAATAAGTAATTCTGGAATCACCATGTTTACAAATACCTACCCAGTGTAGACATATGAGTATGTTAGTATAACATAAATATCTGAGTATATACACATTGGGAAACATATATGCTTACAGAGATATCTCAAGTATATATTTTTCTTTATGGAGTATTGAGGGAGAAACTTCTGCTATAAGATAAATATTTTTCAAATTATTTCATTCTCCTACTGTGTAACACAGATTAGAAGGACATATACCAGATAAACCTCTGTAAGGCTAAGCAAAAAAGGGCCTTTTCTTTTTACTTCATATGCTCCAGTATTGTTTGAATTTTTTGTACTAACCCTGTTTTACTTTCACAATTAAGGAAGAGGCTGGAAATGTCCTATTCATCCCAAACTTCAACCTGAAAGCTGTCTCTAACACAGCCCAGCTCCTCATGTCAACCAGATGCTCTCCCTCCAATATTCCAGAGGCCTTAAGCACATCTCCCTGGTGGCAATTCTTTCATTACATTATTTTGCTTGTTTTTTTTGCTGATTTTGTTGTTTTCAGACCAAACTATAAGTTTAGGAGGCAAAGGCTACCTATGACTTTTTAGAACCTCAGAATCCTGCAGTGTCTAGCACATTGTAACTACCCCAGGCACTCAATAAATGATTAAATCATGATACCTACTAATAATATCTGATATTTTCTGAACACATCCTTATGTGCCAAGCATTGTGCTAACTACATTATATTCATTACTGCATATAATCCTTAAGAAAACTTTATGGAGTATGTATTATTATAATTTCTATTTTAAAGACAGATGAAAAAATTAACTGTAGAGAATTAAGTAATTTGGCAAAGTAAAACATTAAGAGGTCAAGCTGGGATGTGAATCAAGGAAGACTGAATTCAGAGTTTGTACTCATAACCTCTACACCGCAGGGAATGAATAAACGAATGACTATGCATGAATGAATAAATATGGAAGAGTTTCATGTCTAAAGAAGACTCCTATTCAAGAGACAGGACATTTTATAAGATAGAAAATGAAACCAGAGAATCACTGATGGGGAGTGGAGAGAATACCACAGAAATAATATTATTATGGTATATTAGTAATACCATAATAATACTTAGCGACTGAACACAAACAATTAATAATATAAATCTCCCTACAATTCTAAATTGATCACAGAAGTAATCTGAACTTTAAAAAAAAACAAGGTCAACATTTCTACATAGAAACTTAAGGTAACTATCTCTCTGATGTTTAGAAAGAAATATCTATTGCTAAGGCGTAGAGTTTTTATTAGCAATTCCATTTTTATTCACGGATATAGCAGTAGTGTGACAAATAATCGTCTACGACTACATAAAAGAAAGAAATATTTCCAAAACGGTATGGGTTACCTTCCAATCCCTAAACCTTTAATAAAGAAGACTTAAAATTCTCTAGCAAGAAGAAGGTAAAAATGTCCAGAATATATTAATAACTTCTCAGGTTCACATTGGAGGGAAGCTGATGACTTTTCACAAATGCCTCTAATTTAGTGGTAACTGAACTCTTGGGCAGACTCTGGGACACATATTTTCATTATTCAAACTCTTAGCTATTGACTAACAGCACTGGTTAGACTCTAACTACTAAGCATAGATGTGCCATGCTATTTTGCTTTGGAAAAGTTAGGGTTCAAATTAAACCAAGCTAAAGGGCCTTAGAGCTTTCTGAAAACGTTCTGTTCAATTTCCCAACAGCTAGGACCCAGTGTGTAAACATGCTCCTGTCCTCAGCAGCAACCATCTATCTCATTCCCATTTGAAAATTATAAAATAAACTGTTGTTTTCCATGCTCATCGAAAACAATGCCTTCACCAATTTTTATCAGGGTTCTGGACACAAGCTTCTTTTCAAGTTCCTTTTTCATTCTATCCTTCCTTTTAGGACAGATGAATTCCTAAACTACCAAAAATGCCATAAACCAATGCGTGGTCTTCAAAGGGAGCCATATAGACACATCGCAAGCATGAGTGCTTAGTCACTCTGTTGTGTCTGACTCTTTGTGACCCCATGGACTGTAGCCCACCAGGCTCCCTCTGGCCATGGGATTTCCCAGGTAGGAACACTGAAGTGGGTTGCCATTTTCTTCTCCAGGGGATCTTCCTGGCCCAGGGATCGAATCCAGGTCTCCTGCACTGCAGGTGGATTCTTTGCCATCTGAGCCACCAGGGAACCCCAATAGACACATTAGGTTCCTATTATTCAGAATATTACACCAACCATAAATAGAAGTTATTAAACAAACATCATTTTTAGCTTTACTGGGGAAAATTCAATTTAGTTCTCTTTTTCTTTATATAAAGCTTCATCATTTGCTAGAATATAATATGTTCCAACCATCTGTGATAGGTTAATATTGATTTTCCTATCTTCAATAGCACATTTAAGATCAACAAGCTTTACAATGTTTAAATTCCAGTGATTCAATGGATTTTTTTTGCTAATACCAGAAAGTCATTTTTAATAAATTAGGGTGTTTTGACATTTTACAAAGCAAAAGTCTCCAGACTTGAAGGGGAACTATTATTTAAATATTTTGCAGTGAGAGAAGTCTCACAATTGTCTACCTCAGACTATGCTGCAGTATCAATACTTGTGAAAGAAAGTCTTACACTCTACTTCGCAACAGGAAAAACACTGTGCTGTGAACACAACACCATTGATCACACCAGATCTAATACATCCCTGGGGCCACAAAGTGATTATTTTCTATGAACACTTCTTGGAACTCTCCTGAACAAGGAAGGCTACAGACTAAATAAAATCAATTTGTGTGAAGTGAATTAGAAAGTAGATTACATTTTCTGGTAGGGTGACCACCTGTTGCAGTTTAGGAGGTACTGTTTATGCTGATTACGCCAATGTAATAATTAACATCATCCCCTTTTGCTCTAAAGTGTCCCAGCTTAGGTGATAAATTATTTGATTTCCCTCTTCACCAGGGGCTACAAACACTATTCATTTAGTTCATTGAGGTTGCTGACCACATAGAAGCCCTGATTCCAAATGTCTGTAAAGTGTATTTGACCAAAGACAAGAACCAAGGATGCTAGATTTCATTTCTGACTGGGCTGACAAAATCTGTGAAACAGAAATACAAATGTCCCAATAAAAAATACTGATGCTCTAGAACTTTCAATTGTGGTTGATTCCTATTGACTTGCTGCAATTTAGTGCTTTGTACTCATTTTATGCTTTTCTAAAACAGGGCTTCTCTGAGTCATAACAAATTAATAAGAAAAAGCAAATAACTATGAAAAATATTTTGGTGGAACTAATGAGTCTAGATATTATTTCATTAGCTTTTGACTGTTAATGTTATAAATAAGCATCCTCATTTGGATTAACTTTATGAAAAAAGCTAACATTCCTAGCTAAGCTATCCAGAGAATCAAGCAATTGCTTTGTAATTTTAATCAATGTTGACATCAAGATAGAACCATTTGGACCCCTGAAAGTCTCCTCTTTTACAGTCTTAGCAACAGTTGTCTGAGTTTTTTGAACAAATACTTCAATTCTACTTATCATTTGTCAATATAATCATAATGACAGTGATTACAAATAATGTGACTACTTCTGTGAATCACTCTGAAATAACAAATCAAAGTAGTCATCATTCATGTCATAAATAAGGTTACCTAACTACTGTTAGAAGAAGCTAGATGCGATTTTCTCAAGAGAAAAATACTTTGACCGGTTATTTGGGTCAGACTGCCTCCCGTTAGACTATTCTCCTCACAGCAGGCAGAGTGATCCTCTAAAAACACCAATCAGATCATACTGGTCCATGGCTCAAAGCTCTCCACTGGCTTGCCATCCCTCTAGAATAAAATCCAAAGTCCTTACTATGACCCACAAGGCTCTGCAAGCCTCTAAAATCTAATCTCCTAAATCCATTTTCTTCCTGCATGAAAATCCAACATGTAGACATCTTGTAAACTCATCTAAAATGCATCCATCTCAAATATGCATTTGTTATTTATTCCTTTAGTCTGAACTGCCCTTCCCCAGACACTAGAATGGCTCTCTTCCTCCTCTTCTCCCTTAATTTAGATATCTGCTCAAATCCCTTCTCCTTAGAGACTTTTACAGTAAACACTCTACCTAAACTAGCAATCAGACTCCCACCATCACTCTATACTTCGTTTCTTACTATATTTTTTTCCATAATACTTCTAACTTGTGACATTGCATTATGCAATATGTTTGTCTGTTTATTATTAGCTTCTAACCACTAGAATGTAAGCTCCATGAAGGAGGAGACTGTCTCTTTTGCTCAACTATGTCTCTCTAGTGTCTACACCTGGAGAAGGAAATGGCAACCCACTCCAGTATTCTTGCCTGGAGAATCCCAGGGACGGCGGAGCCTGGTGGGCTGCCGTCTATGGGGTCACGCAGAGTCAAACATGACTGAAGCGACTTAGCAGCAGCAGCAGCAGCAGCAGTGTCTACACTAGTATTCATTAAGTGAACAGTTGTAAGGACTATACTGTCAGTGAACTGATTATATTAAATATAACTTTATCATCTAGAACTATTTTCAAATTTTGTGATGCAGTGTTTTTGTTTCTGGACATGATATTTAAGTCAATTTTTTCTGAAAGGGTATTTCATGCAGTGTTGGTAAGAGTATAAATGTACACAAACCTCTTGAGAGGGAAATTTGGCTGTATATATTAGAAGTATAAGTAACAACAGCAGCAACAGCAAAACATATGTTGACAATTTCCACTTATAGGCATCTATTACACGAGAATAAACACACAAGCACATGAAGGCATGTGTGCAAGGATGTTCATGACAGTACTTTACACTTTTCAAACTTGTGCTACATCTGCCATTAAAAAAAATTATCTTCCCTAGAGAGTAAGGTCAAAGCAAATACCAAGGAGAACAGGTTATAGTCTAATCAAAAATGAGGTTTTGAAGGGCAATGCTAAGGAAAGCGACTCCTAATCTCACTGCCAGAATGTGGGAGGCTTCAGAGCATCTGCTATACGAAGCCTTTCCAAGAGGTTCCTTATAACTGTAGCATCAGTACCAGGTAAATTACCTGCCTAGACACAGCTGACTAAACCAGGCAAGGGCACCTACTCTAAAGGCAGCTGACCAATTAGTTGACCAGTGGCCTGTAGGGAGGATGGATTCTAGATCAAAGGGGCAAACTCAGACTTCTCTCAGGTAGTTTAAGCATGGCCCACACCCAAGGAAGTCAGCAGTTGACAATGGAGCAATACCAGTGGGAACACATACAAGAGAGCAGAAGTGCTGTGCCAGCGGATAGGGCACAGGTGTTCAGAAACCAGAAGTGCTGCTCCTGGGCTCTGTCACCCTGCCTTCACCAAGTAGCTTTCAAACGAATGCTCTTTAAACTGTATTCTACTCAGGTTCGATCCCTGGAGAAGGGAATAGTAATTCACTCCAGTATTCTTGTCTGGAAAATTCCACAGACAGAGTAGCCTGGTGGACTGCAGTCTGTGGGGTCTGGAAAAGTGAGACACAACCCACTTTTAGACACAACTCACTTTTAGCAACTAACACTTTTGGGCTTCCCTGGTGGTTCACATGGTATAGGATCTGCCTGCAGTGAAGGAGACCTGGGTTCCATTCCTGGGTTGGGAAGATTCCCTGGGGAAGGGACTAGCTAACCCACTCCAGTATTCTTGCCTGGAGCATGGAGAGAGGAGTCTGGCATGCCACAGCCCATGGGGTCGCAAAGAGTTGGACACAACTGAGTGACTAACATTTAACTTAACTGTCATCTGAAGGAGTTTAACTAACAGAACATTAAACTGAGGACTTGATCAAGCTTTTCAAGGGCTTAACCTTTGAAAAGATGATGGTTCCCTTTATAGCCTCTAATTATGTGTAATTCAAAATAAAAATAGCATAAAATGCACAGTAAGTATAGCCAAGCCCTGAAAAGTGTTATTTTTTTCCCCTTTGGTCATTTAGTGAAATAATACTTTTTTTTTCAAAAAAAAAATTTTTTTTCCTGGAAACCTACATTAGTGCTTAGCTTGCCCACTAGGTAATCTGGTATTAACCAAGGTAAAAGTAGAAGTGGAAATTCTAGGTCTGTGGCATAGACAGAAGCACCTTGCCTACTACAAATTAAGACACTAATTGACAAATGATTTCCAGTGGTAGCATGTATACATGCCTGCTCAGTCGTATCCGACTCTTTGTGACCCCATGGACTGTAGCTCACCAGCCCCTCTGCCCATGGAATTTTCCAGGCAAGAATACTTTTCTTCATTATCCATTTTAAGCATATTAGAACATATAAAATTTTTAATATGTTATGAGTGGTAGACAGATAGCATATTAATTTTTATATGTTCTCATATACTTAAAAATGGGTAACAGAGAAAAGAAGTAACCACATTAATAAACAGTATTTTATTCCCTAAATATCCCTTAATGTTTTTCAACATTGTTAGAAAATCATTATAGGAATATATTCAATTACTAATTAAAAGTTCAAGAAGGCTAGGATATCTAGGATATGGAAGTTTCAGATGAATAAAAGTTAAATTTTTGTTTTAAAACACCAAATACAAAAACAATTCTCTTTTAATCAAGTATTAATCAGTTTTTAGAGGCTACAGAGTAGAAAAGTCTTGAGCCTTGTTAGTTTCATGCTTTAAAGCATTCATAGCTGTATGATAGAAGAATAGCAAAGAGGGCAGAAAGGGATGTACGTCTAAAGTGTCAGTTTGCAGAATGGAACAAGCTAGAGGTTCAACATGTGGATTGCATCCATGGGGAAAGAAGGTGTAAACCTACTACATTTCCAAAAACCCTTTTCTCATCCTTCAACCCTGTACCATTAGCCCTTTTTCTAGCTCAGCCTCTCCTCTGTGAACAGAATATTTATATTTACTGAGGAAAGTAACAATCTTGTCTTTTTTTCAGAAAGGTCTGTTGTAGGGATTCTGATTGCACAGTTTTTTGGGTTTTTTTTGCTTGTTTGTTTGTTTTTTAATGTCCGACCAAGCTTTGCAATCTCACATTGTGGACTAGTTATCTAGTGACCAATAATATTACATCTGAACTAAAGTTGTGTTCTCTTTGAATTATACTATAAAATGAGCCCCTTGCTATTCCTAATCCTGTTAGATTACTTTACATAGATAAAAATCTGCCTGCTTTGTTGATCAATTCTTTTCTTTTGTTTTTAAAATAGCTTTATTGAGACATAACTCATATAATTTACCCATGTAAAAAGTGGAACTCACTGATTTGAATATACTCATAGAGTTGTATGTTCATGTAATCAAACGCAATCAATAGTATGAAGGAATAAACTACAGATGCACAACATGGAGAAACCAAAAAAATGCTGTGCTAACTGAAAGTAACCAGATACAAAGGACGACATATACTAAAATATAAGTAAAATTTCTAGAAAAGGCTAACCGATAGAAAGCAGATCCATGGTTGTGTGGCACTAGCAATGGGGATTTGTGGGAACCAGAGATAAGGACAAATTTGGGAAGGGAATGTTTGAAGGTAATAGGAAGTTTCAAATCTAGATTGTGGTGAGGGTTGCACAACTGCATAGATTTATATTAAAAATCACTGCACTGTATAAAGCGGGTGAATTGCACAGCATATAAATTATACTTCAATAAGGACATGATTGGGTGACTGAACAACAACAAGGATTTTAGAAGGAAAAAAGACTAAACAAATACTCATGAATACGGACCAAGCACATCATACCCCAATAGCTCTACTGATAACTGAGGTCTTGAAGACTCTGTTTATGTGGATACTAGCTGTCAATATTCATCATATTAGAAATTATAGTGGAGAATTTTTAGATATCTTTAGTTATTCAATATAAAATAACAATAATAAGCCTGTACGTTAATAAAAAGAACAAGTTTGAATGAAAAGCACAATTGTTTTTCAAAACAAGACAAAAAATAGTGAGATGGGAGGCTTTTTTTTAATTCAAACATGTTTGCCAATCTGTTTAGTATCTGGCTTAATAGAAGACAGCCACATTCCCGTATCTACTTCTGCCTTCAGTCTGCTGTGATATCATACATTATGTAACCTCTGGAAAACTCCACTGTGCACTCAAGAGAAATGACAGTGAAAAAGCAAATAACATCTTAGTATTATCAGGAAAGTAGTTTTGATCTCAAAGACCCCCACAAAGGGTCTCGGAAACTCCCAGTGCAGTTTGGGCCATCCTTTGAGATTTTACTCTAGATCATTTTAATGAGATTGCTTAAACTGTACTGTCATTAATACAAATAGTCTAGGATCAAGCTTTTTGGGAAAACAGGATCAAAAAATTTTATGAATATAGTTTGAAAGCATAGTGAATCCCACATTGTACAGACTTGGCTGTAACATATAATAAAGTAAGCAATCAATACGAGACATTGCACGCTACATCAGTATTTACTTGTTGAATCTCAAACATTATTCTAGATTTATCAGCAAGCAGAATAAATAAAACATTATTACATATTGTTAAAACAGATGATTGTTACAATGTTATTTTCTTTTATTTTGGCCAAGTGTTCTATGGGATCTTCCTTCCCTGACCAGGGGTCAAACCTGTGTCCCCTGTATAGAAGCGTGGACTCTTAACCTTTGGATTGCCAGTGAAGTCCCAATGTTATTGTCTAAAGCTACTGTTTTTGTCAATGATTCAGAAGTTTCTGACTCACATTCATTTACCTTTTTCCCCATGCTTATTATAAGAAAATCTCCCCTTTTATTTCTGTATTTATTTCTAAAATAATAAAGTATTATTGAATTTTTCTAAAATGAAACTTGACATCATAATCTGGAAAATGATGCTAATTTAAATATATGAAATACAGTTATTTAGTGGTCATTTGACAAAATGTGGTTAATTTCACCTTGATTAATATCTATTTCAAATGTGTCTCCCAGTAAAGGATAAGAGTACCATCAGTCAGCTTATGGATGTGTTATATCCTATCAAATGATTGATGATACTCACTAAAGATGTAGTAGTTCATTTAGAAAGTCTCCAAAGCTTTGAAGCCATCAAATGCACCTCTCTAGACTGAGATATACATTCCATGTAATGTGATTTAAAACTCAACAAAAATCTAGACATTTATAACCTGAACTCAAAAACCATAGCACAAGTACTTACTTTACAATATCTCCTTCAAGAGCTATCACTCTCTTAATGATCTTCTGATCTGGGTTTTTAGGAGATCTAGAAAAATAAAATTATATAATCAGTTATATCTGTTGTTTTAAGAAAATGGAAATAAATTCTACAAGAAAATAAGCTATATTAAAATCATTACAGGACCCTTTGCAACCATGACATGACATCAGTCCTACTTAAGTGAGAAGGAATTATCAAAGTATTTGTTATCAAAGTACCTGTAGGAAAGAGGATTCATGAAACAAATCATTTCAGATATTACCTCCAAATGGTAGTATTTGTACTTTCAGTTTTAGTCTGTCTTAAGGATGATCTAACATTCTATTTATGTAAACATCGTCTTAACTTTTTAAATACTTCTAATACTAATATATTCTGTTCTCAAAAAATGCACCTGGGTCATAAAACTAAGCTTCAGCTTTGAGTCCCTTTTTGAAGTTTTAATTTTGACCGGTTAATTTTCTTCTTCAGATGTGGATTTCGTTATCTTTAAAATGGATATAGGTTTGTGTGAAGAGGATCTTGTGAGGATTACAAATTAAGATACTAATATTAAATTAAATGAGGAAATGTATATAAAGCAACTAACTAATTACATAAGAAAATAATGAGGCATTTCTTTAAAATGATAACATACTTGTTTCTTCATTTTATTTAAAATAAACAAAGGAGTTTGATTTAAAACAGAAAACATTGAAGATGAATTATTTTGAAAAACAAAGAATTTGGAGTCTTTTTTGTTGTTTTTCCATGTTGGTTAATTTCTAACAAAGCACTTGGACCAAGCCCACCCAGGAGAGAGGACATCACTTCCTCAAGGACTTGACCTCTGGGGCTATTCTTAACCCCTTGGTTTTTTGCAACATTTCTCAGTTAAAGCTGCTCTGTCTCTTGTGCTAAAGGAGCAGCTGTGGAAGGGCAGGGCCCAGCCTTGCTGGAATCTTGCCATTGATACCAGCAATATTCTATGAAAGTGCAGAGGAGACAGTGTTTGAAGTTCCTGTAAGCTTTGAGTTTTCCTTCCTCCAAGACCCTACCATCTTTTTGATATAATATCGGACACTCCTGGAGAGAGAGGCAGATGGAGGGAGAATCTGGGGTCTGAGTTTTAGGAATGCTAAGGCACAAGAGGCGGAAATTCTTTGAAAGTACACTTAGGTTTAGCCAGGTAAAGATTATGTAATTCAGAGTGCTAAGGTAAGGCTCTCAACCGTTACAAGAAATGGATACATTCTGATATGCTTAATATGGACATCATTTATTTTAACCTATGGTTAATAGCTATGGTAAATGTTACAAGGTAATACTATATACTCTATTAAATTACGCCCCTCCCCCTCTCTCTCCTCCCTGCTCACTCTGTCTCTGGGATCCCTCACTCTGGGAGAAGCCATGTCTGTCCTCAGCAACCTTCCTGTGAGTGAGCTTAGAAGTAGATCCTTCAACAGACTCATAGATACAGGAATAAAAGGGTGGTTGCAAGGAGGGAGAGGAGTGGTGACAGATTGGGTGAAACAGATGAAGGGGATATAGAGGTACAGATTTCCAGTATCAAAATAAATAAGCCACCAGGATCTAATATATAGCACAAGGAATATGGTCACTAATATTATCATACTTTGGTATGGGGACAGATGGTTCCTAGACTTATTGTGATCATTTCCCAATGTATGTAAATGCTGAATCACTATGTAGTACTCCAGAAACTAACACAATATTGTACATCAAATACATTTCAGTTTTTTTTTTAAAGTAGATCCTTCAGCCTCAGAAAGTCTTCAGAAAGTACAGCTGTAGCCAACAGCTTCACTGCACCCTCATAAGCGACCCTGAGCCATACCACCCTCTGAAGATGTTTCTGGCTTCCTGATTCCTAGAAAATGTATGAGATAATGTGTGTTGGTTGTTTTCAGCTGCAGGAGGTTGGAGCACTTTGTTACACAGCAATGGATATCACAATCTTAATATGTCTAATTTCCTGCCAATAACATTTTAAGTCTTTTGATCTTAAAAGATCTGTTTCAAGAAACTTCTCACACATCACATAAATGATCATTTAATATGGATTTGAAAACCAGCGATAGATAAAAAATAACTCCAATTCAAGTCACATTTTGAATTGAATTACCTTTAAAAAGGGAGCTAAATGCAAAAATACTAAAAAGATTAAATACATTCAGAATTTAATACCTCATTAAGGGAAACATGAAGCTTTAAAAAGGTGTCTATTTCACATGATATATTGCAGAGAAAAGAAAATCATCTAAACAATTTGTGGCTTAGATGTCATACTTACTGGCACAACTTTTCACTAGATTATAACATTCTTTATTTTAAAACGGAAATTTGATCAGAGTTTCTGAGTGATCTGTCCCCTTCATGAAATGGACTAAATACTATATTTCTACAAATTTAATGTCATTCATGTACAGCTAGAGTGAGGGATCTGGCCCATTCAAGATGATGGAATTCATATTTTCTGTGCAAGGTTACTTATTGACATTTAGGAAAATTTCCCCCCATGTCTCTCCGTTTAGATAACCAGAAATGTATAAAAAAATTTTCAGCCTCAATGATCACCAAAGAATTTTACATTAAAACAACAGAACACTGTTTTCCTGTTATATCGACAAAGGAATAGTAATAATACCATTAATACAATTTGTTACTGAGTGTTTAGGGACATGGGTACATGTCCTAAAGTATATGATCATGTAACATACCTTTCTGTAAACATGTCAACATTTTATACTCTCTTTAACATATTATACTTTTAGAAATTTATCCTTATGAAATGATTGTCTATATATACAAAATTTTAGCTACATGGATTCTATTTTTAAAGAGAAGAAAATCAACAAGATAGTTAAATAAATTATAGTTCATCATATAATAAAATATTATTCAATCATTAAAAATGTTATAAAAGAATTTTTAATGATGTGGAAATATCAACAGAATATATAGATTAAACATGTGAGTTAGAAAAATGTATATGTACCATGACCTTACATAAGTAATTATAAAAAAGAAAATTTGCATGCAACTGTACTTGGAAAATTTAAGAAGGATATAAAACCAAAGTGGCAAACATTGTTCTATGTGTGATAAAACACATGTCCAGATTTTTGGTTCAGAGTAATGGAAAATCCGTTAGAAGAAGACAAATGTTTGTATCACATGACACTACCTGAGAAGAAATGCTCTCAGACAGGGGTGAGAACTGAACTAATTACCAAGCCCCCCCATCTAATATTGATGCAATATTAATAGTAATGAAATAATATGAAAAGCAACCTTTAACAGCATAAAACACTATTTATGCTGACAAATTTTAAGCTTCTGAGATATGTGAAAAGTATTTTATATTTTAAAATAATCTATATATTAAGATCATGAGGCAAAACAGAATATACAAAGTAAGCTACCTATATAATTAAAATTTTATAAATTACCACTTCAAACATATCTATCAATTTTAATGTAATAGTAATCTCATGAATCTAATCATATTATGAACATTAATCCCATTACTGCTCAATATCTATATTTTAATCATTAGGCTGCTGAATGCATTACAGGGATGTAAGTAGACATGTTATGAGAGTTATTAAAGATTTACATTGTGAAAGTCCCTGAACTTCCCTTTGTCTGCATTTTCTTGGCCACTTGCCTATCTTCTAGAAGTATGAACTATAACAAGTGAAGGCTTACGCCTTACTTTAGGGGCATGATGTTCTGACCAATAAAATTTGCATTTAAATTTGAAATTTAATATTTTCGTAATAAACAGTTTTATAGTATTTTTTTCTGGAGCCTGAATTTTAAACATTCTGTTCTATGCTGAAGATTTACTTAGGCAAGTTTCTCCAGAGGTTTGGACAAGATGCTCAGAATGGTCTCTACCGTGTAGGTCTCAGCAGATCGGTTTGATGTGGCAGAATTTATCTCTAATGAGAATGACTGTAAGAAAGGGTAAAGGGGTTAGCATAGTCATAATAAGATTTCTGTGACAACATTCTTGAATTTCATTTCCTGTCTTAAGAGAAGTGTTGTCATTTTTACCCTGTGACAAGCCAACAGAGCCATGTCTTTGGTCTCATAATCTCTGTAGCTGACTTCATGTTTTTCATGTTTCCAAAAGGTTGTAATTTTGATCCTGTTTGGAACACTGGGAAGGTACTCTGGAACACTCAGGAGAGCCCCCATGTGTTCTTGAGAATGGGGAGCTTAGCAAGTGTACCTACCCTCTCTATTCCCAAACCCAGTGCTCATCCTGATGTCAGATCTCTAAGCATGCTCACCTTTCTCCCATTTATAGTAAAATTCTTAAACCTTGCTGTGTGGGTTGTGTAGATTTTCATATTTAAAAGCATCAGCATTGCCCCAGATTATTTTAGAATTAACTTCAGTATTCAGAAGTTACCATGGCATATGCCACAGAAAGATCTGAATTTAAAAACTAATATCCTGGGGATGCTTATATTTCATAGGCTTTTTCTTTTTTTTTTAACTGTTCAAAAGAATGTGTTATTGTTTCATTGCTAAATCGTGTCTTGACTCTTTGCGACCCCATGGACTGTAGCCTACCAGGCTTCTCTGTCTATGGGATTTCTCAGGCAAGAATACCAGGTTGCCATTTCTTTCTTCAGATGGCCATGCATTAAATTATCTAACTTTACATCATCATAATGATAAAAAGTATTGCTGTTTTAATCATCAAAATGAGAATTAAAAGTCCACACAACAATAAAAAGTTATATAAAAAAATCTTAGCAAATGATAACATCTTTTCTTTTTTTAATTTTGGAAAATTTTGCCTGAGTTTGACATGATTTTCAGAGGTTACAGCTAGAAAAGGCCTATGAATGTACCTAGTCTTTTCCTGGCAATATTCAATCTCACTCATTCTCCATGGTCTAAACTTTTGCTTTTGTGTTATACAAAAGCATGGACTGGCGGGCAGTAGAAATGGAGTCCATGGTCACGGTCATGGTCTACCTCTGCTACAGAGAGCAGCTGACTGTAGGCAAGCTCCGTAACCAAGCTGGGTCTCATATTCAAAGAGATAAGGCCAGATCAAACCAGAAGCCAGACAATCAAACCTAGTTTGTAGAAATATTTTGTTTGGTCCATACATCATTTATTTCTGTACTTTTAAATCTGGAGCTGGCCAAGCAAACAAGAGATCTCACATTTCTTGTTCCTCTTAGACAAATACAAAGATCTAGCATCCTAAAATCTGCATTCTGGCATGAAAGAGAGTCCACTGGATCTGAGAAACAGATCTTGAGGATTTGCCACAGTGCCAACAGTTTGTTTCATGTGGGTCTAAGGGTCTGATGACATGTGGGTTTGGGAAACTCTAGAAATCCTGACAATTTCTTCTACCTCTATCATCATATCATTACTGAGAAAATATGTATGAAAGCTCCATCAGAGGGTCTAACATGAATTAAAATGAAAAGAAATAAAGTGAAGTCACTCAGTCGTGTCTGACTCTTTGCAACCCCATGGACTGTAGCCTACCAGGCTCCACAGTCCATGGAATTTTCCAAGCAAGAGTACTGGAGTGGGTTGCCATTTCCTTCTCCAGGGGATCTTCCCAACACAGGGATTGAACCTGGGTCTCCCACACTGGAGGCAGATGCTTTACCGTCTGAGCCACCAGGGAAGCCCTAACATGAATTAGGTTCTCAGTAAATCTTAGTACCATCTCTTTCTAAAAGAAATTCCTAAAAGAGGTCAGTTAACTGAGCACAAGAAAATCATTAGGATCCTCTTTTTTTAAGAGTTACACAGATTTATTTATTTATTTCAAAAACCCTCCACTGATTTCAGTCAATTGCATTAGAGGGCAAGAAAGGCATTTAAAGGTTTGGTCACATTATATTACACAATTAACTAAAGAAACACGAAAACTAAATATAATTGTATTCATATTAGAAAGTCACAGGTCAGTTTTAAATTAAATAGATATTATCTGATAAAAATGAATAATTTCCATGTTGGATTCTGTATGCTTGCTTCACTATCAGTAGTAGTGTGAACTGTGTGCATTCAGCCCCTTTTATAATGATTCATTTTCTAAATTCAATGCAATTTTATTAATTAGTACGTTAAAAGTTTTTACTTAGGTTAGCATTTCAGCTACATTTTGCTGCTTGCAGACTTCTCTTTGTATTAAAACTTAAACAAAAGAAACTATCAAGATCTTTTTATTTCTCTTTGGGTTTATTCTTGAAATCTCTTTGGGTTCATTCTTTACAAGTGTGAAGCCTATGAATTCACATACAGTTTCACAAAAGTGTGTGTGTGTATGTATATAAATGCAATCCCTAATAATTACTCTTGCCCAGATACTTCTTAAAATGCTCCAATCCAAGGGCCTCATTATTAGAAAAGTGAATTACAGATGAGGTGGCAAAAACCCAGGTTAATGCTTCAAATTTGTCTTCTATAATACCACATGGTATTATACTATGTATAATAGCATTATACATAGTATTATACTATATATAATATAGTATATACATAGTATTATACTATATATAATATAGTATATACATAGTATTATACTATATATAATATAGTATATACATAGTATTATACTATATATAATATAGTATATATACATAGTATTATACTATATATATAATATAGTATATACATAGTATTATACTATATATAATATAGTATATACATAGTATTATACTATATATAATATAGTATATACATAGTATTATACTATATATATATATACTATGTATCATACCATATTATAATACCATAAGGAAAAGGGAAAACCTGGGAAAGGATCATCATCAGGAAGGCACAGAGAATTGTTATGTATATAGAAAACCCTACTGAGAAGTGAGTAGAATTTCAGAGCAGTGAGGCCAGTGCTCCTGGGCAGGCTTGTTTCCTGGGTGGGGATGGAAGGAATGGCTTATTCTCTCCAAGAAAACCCCACCCAAAACAGGCTCCTGAGCAGTAGGAATAGACTCCTTCAGAGACCCCTAGAATAGACTCCTTCAGAGACTCCTGAGAAAATCTGTATGCAGGTCAAGGAGCAACAGTTAGAACGAGACATGGGACAATGAACTGGTTCCAAATTGGGAAAGGGGTACATCTAGGCTGTATATTGTCACCCTGCTTATTTAACTTATATGCAGAGTACATCATGTAAAATGCTGGTCTGGATGTAGCACAAACTGGAATCAAGATTGCCGGGAGAAATATCAATAACCTCAGATATGCAGATGACACCACCCTTATGGCAGAAAGCAAAGAGGAACTGAAGAGCCGCTTGATGAAAGTGAAAGAGGAGAGTGAAAAAGTTGGCTTAAAACTCAATATTCAAAAGACTAAGATCATGGTTCTGGTCCCATCACTTCATGGCAAATAGATGGAGAAACAACGGAAACAGTGGCAGACTTTATTTTCTTGGGCTCCAAAATCACTGCAGATGGTGAATGCAGCCATGAAATCAAAAGACACTTGCTCCTTGGAAGACAAGCTATGACGAACCTAGACAGCATATTAAAAAACAAAGACATTACCTTGCTGACAAACGTCCATTTAGTCAAGACTATGGTTTTTCCAGTGGTCATGTATGGATGTGAGAGTTGGGCCATAAAGAAAGCTCAGCGCCAAAGAGTTCATGCTTTTGAACTGTGGTGTTGGAGAAGACTCTTGAGAGTCCCTAGGACTGCAAGGAGATCCAACCAGTCCATCCTAAAGGAAATCAGTCCTGAATATTCATTGGAAGCACTGATGCCGATGCTGAAACTCCAATACTTTGGCCACCTGATGAGAAGAACTGACTCATTTGAAAAGACCCTGATGCTGGGAAAGATTGAACGCAGGAGAAAGGGATGACAAAGGATGAGATGGCTGGATGGCATCACAGACTCAATGGACATGAGCTTGAGCAATCTCCAGGAGTTGGTGATGGACAGGGAAGCCTGATGTGTTGCAGTCCATGGGGTCGCAAAGTCGGACATGACTGAGCTGAACTGAGAGATCCCCAGAGATTTCATAGTTTGAATGATCCAAGAAGGCAGCAACAGGAACAAGAAGCTTATGTTTCAGATTTATGACTAACAATTCCTTACACAAGTAAATGTATTCTAAAAGTACTTATGAAACAACAAAAGCATGAACTTTAAACAATTAAACTGTTATTGATAAACATTTTCTTGGTTATATTTAAAAGTTGTCTGGCTGTCACTAACTATGATTAGAAGACATTTAATAAGCAAATAGTGATAACTGTTCTTAATAGTAAATCAGCCTTGATTACGTAAAATCAATTAAATGTGTATTATGACTAACTTCTGTAATTGAAAAGGCTGAAATAGTTCTGTAACTGACTGTTTTGATACTGAAAAAAAAAACAAATGTCCTTAGTTAACTGTGAAAACTCTTAGAAATACAGTGTAATCATAATGAGTTAATTTCTACCAATGTTTAATTCAGGCATTTCAAAACATAAAACACTGCATCTTCAGGTGGTGAACATAACTGCAATTATACTTCACTGTCTAGAATTGTATGTAAATGAATATACATAGTATATACATAAAATATATAGCACATATGTAATACACATATGTGTGTATGCGTGTGTATTCTACCATACAATATGGAATCATACTATTTAAAGAAACTCCTCTGAACTATAAAGAAACTTCTGGACTGAAAAATACATTCCCTTATTTAGTTATAAATTTGGGTTTCCACACATTGAATATGCTTCAAGTTGACTTATCTGTGGAAGTGGAGGCGATGAATAGCTAACATCAATATAAATATTGACTCTTCTTTCCGTATAGACTTTCAAAGTGCAGATGTTCACATAGAAATACTACCACTCTGTCCCCAAAGTAGAACATGCACTCAGGAGTATCTGTGTGGTCTTTTGCTATAGTCAGGACAGGTTTTGCCCCTCTAGCCATACTATCTCATTGAGTAGGACATTTTAGTAGAGTATCACTTAAGGCCATAGAATAAAACAAAATTAACTGATATTCAGATGAATTAAAGCTATCTACCTAGTATTATAACCCTAACATTGTGATTAAGCTAACTGGACTTATGCTTTAAGTTTTAAACAAGTAAGTAAATAGTGCCACATACGTGTGGTAGGTTTGAAGGGGAATATAGAAACCACAAAACATGAAAGTGCAAGCTCCTGATATTTTCCATACCAAGACATATCCATATGCATCAATATGACAGAAAAAGCAGACCAACTGAGATGCAAAATGAATACAGTCAGTTCTCTGCATCCCTGAGTTCTGCATCCATGAATTCAAGCAACCACAGATTGAAAATATTTGGGGGGAAAATTCCAGAAAGTTCCAGAAGGCAAAACTGGAATTTGCCATGCACTGAACACTACACTAAATCCACGGCATGGTGTGATATGAAGGCTGCTGTAGCCTCCTGCCATCCCACAGATCCTCAGTCTCTGTTCAGTTCCTAGTTGTATGAACACTTTCACCTCACATCTTGTACATTGGCTGCTTATGCTGTATATACACCCCACTCCGGTACTCTTGCCTGGAAAATCCCACGGACGGAGGAGCCTGGTAGGCTGCAGTCCATGGGATCGCTAAAAGTCGGACACGACTGAGCGACTTCACTTTCACTTTTCACTTTCACGCACTGGAGAAGGAAATGGCAACCCACTCCAGTATTCTTGCCTGGAGAGTCCCAGGGACGGGGGAGCCTGGTGGGCTGCCGTCTGTGGGGTCGCACAGAGTCGGACACGACTGAAGTGACTGAGCAGCAGCAGCAGCAGCTGTATATACTCTTTGTTTCTGTGAAGAAAACGTCTCTTAAAAAGCAATTAAGTGGTCACAGCATCCCTCAAAGGTTAAGTGCTCTTTTTAGAAGAGAAAATGAAAGTCTGAGATCTTTTGAAAAAATGGCATGCTGCTTGCCAAAGTAGGCAGAAAGGTGGGTAAGAAGGAACCAAGTATTTGCACAATGAAGCAGAAAGAAGCTACAGTTTGTGGAAACATTTGTGCTGCTCCTACAGTGGCAACACCAGTGTCTCCGGTTGGTGTTAAACTGCTCTCAAAGACTGAGCAAGCATTAAGTGTGGGGCTAGAGGAGACATCACAGGAGCATATCCTGGCTGATGGCAAACTTTTGTGTGAAAAGCACCTCATTTGTTGGAGCATTACTGTGCTCTGTGAGGGAGCACTGTGAGGGAGCTGAGGAGTGCAAGAGGAAGGCGTAGAAGGCTGGTAAGCAATGACTGGTGAGCTACATAAAGACCACAGGAGAATCAGCATTGGCTGATGCCAAGGCAGCATTAGTGTTCCCAGAAGAGCTAGAGATACTCATGCAAGAGAAAGACTATCTTCCAGAGCAAGATTTCATTTGTGATGAAATGTGATGAAAACCAAAAATCGTCTGCCTGTGTTCTAGCAATACAACAAGGAGGCTTGGGTGATGGCCACCTTGTTCTTGGAATAGTCTCACCAGAGCTTCATTCCTGAGTGAAAAAAATTCTCGAAAAGACAAGGCTGACATTCAAGGGCCTCCTCATCACTGGCGATGTCCCCAGCCATCCCCTATCTTTCTGCTTCACAGACAATTATGTGGCTGTAATGTCCCTGCCCCCTTAATACTATGTCAATGCTGCAGCCATTAGATCAAGGCATCGAGTGTACTAAAGCGACTTACACTTGCCTCACATTCTGGAGGACTTGTGGATTTATGTAAGAGCTTCACAATTACAGAGACCATAGATTCCGCAAAGCCCAAGACAGGAGTGGATGTTGGAAGCCATGACAGAATGAGGTTGTCTATGATTTCAGGGGCATCCCCACTACTGATGCAAAAGTCAGGAATGTTCCAAGGAATTTGGTGGGGAAAGCTTCTCAAACATGATCAAGGACAACGTTGAAGCACAGAGAAACCCTTACCAACAGGGAACTTGAAGGTCTACTGAAATCCTCTACAGACGATGATGATAGTGATGCAGAAGACTTACAGCAGTTTTAGACTTAGAACCATCAGTCTGGACACTTGAAAAATCTGCAGCAATTTTTCAATAGTTTCCTGTGTTAAAGGATATGAATTTCAATGTGATCCTTTGATGGAATGAAGCCTCTGTGTCACCTGACAGATAACAACACACCTAGAACCACTGCAAGATCTGTTTGACAATGAAAAGAAGAAACAGCTTTCTATAACAATGTTTCTAACTAAAGCACCTGACCTGCGATTGTGAAGTCTTGACTTTCAAGCTTGAAGATCCCCAGCTTTCAGCCTCCATAGACTCTGACATTAGCATCATTGAGCCTCCTCCAAAGTCTCAACAACTATAAGCGAAACCTAGTTGACTCTTCTAATGTTCTGCCAGAAGGTTCAAGTTAGCCTGATATCTCACCACTCACTACCACAGTGTCAGACATCTCATCCTCTCACCCCATGAGCACTGTAACATCATAAAACAATCACCATTGTCATCATCATTACCATCATCATCATCTTATGAGGGTTACCAAGAGAGAAGAATCAGGGTTTTTGGTGAGGGTTAAAAGACCCTGATGTAGAAAAGACTGAGGGTAGGAGGAAAGGGGGCAACAGAAAATGAGATGGTTGAATGGCATCATTGACACAATGGACAAGAGTTTGAGCAAACTCCAGGAAATAGTAAAAGACAGGGAAGCCTGGGGTGCTATGGTTCATTTGGTCTCACAGAGTCGGATACAACTTAGCGACTGAAAAACAACACGGTGTATGTATCTGAGAGAGAAGTAAATATATATTTTCTCCGTTTATAATTACATTTTATATATGTACTTGTATTTTAAATATCCTGTTTTATTCTATGTATTTCTCTTTCAAGTCATTAAATGAGAGCAATCTTTAAGTATTCAAAGAAAGAAAAATGTTACGTTGTTGCTGATGTAGTTAGGCCTATGATGGTTGTGATTGTACTGAACATATACAGATGTTTCCTTGTCATTATTCTCTAAGTAATACAGTATAGCAACTATTTACATAGCATTTGCATTGTATTAGGTATTAGAAGTAATCTAGATATGTTTTAAAGAACACAGGAGGATGTGCATAAGTTATATGCAAATACTGCACCTTTTTATATGAGAGACTTGAACATCTGTAAATTTTGGTATCTGAAGTCCCCTGTGGATACTGGGGGACAAGTGTATTAGTATGGAAGAGCTGAAATAAGGACAGTTACATGGGCACTCATACAAGATAATAGTGGTATTAGCAATCAGCTGGAGAAGACTATTGGAAACATGACTCAAGGGTTATCCTGTTTCTAACTGAGCTCACTCACCAGTTTGTCACAGTGCTGGTCATATTGTAAGGTATGACATGCTAAGTTCAGGGCAGAGGGAATCCTGGTAAAAGTGAATAGTGTGTGTGTAGTCACTTCAGTCATGTCCGACTCTTTGCAACCCTATGGACTATAGCCTTCCAGGCTCCTCTGTCCATGGGATTCTCCAAGCAAGAATACTGGAGTGGGTTGCCATGTCCTCCTCCAAGGGGTGTTCTTGACCCAGGGATTGAACCCATCCATGTCTCCTGCATTGCAGGTGGATTCTTTACCACTGAACCACCTGGGAAGCCCAAGTGAACAGATAGAGGAACGAAGTCAGATTCGACCATTTTACCGGGAGCCAACATTGAGCACCCACCCACTTTTTCACGCAGAATTAATTTCTAACAAGGATGAATGACCAAATAACTTAAAAAAAAAGAGAGAGACAGAATTTTCATTCTTAGAAATACAAAAAATGATTATTTTATTTATAGTGAATTGAGCTCTTGAAGTTTGCCTAATTGGGCCCAATAGGTGCTTGCAATGGACAGGAGCCATTGAATTCATACACACCCATCTGAGGTGTGTACTCTAAACAACACAGCCAGAATGTCTTTGGTGTAACTTTCTGTGTCCAGATAAAAATGTGACATGTAAACTGATGTACTGCCTCCCAGTCCTATTGTCTCATGATTCTGGCTACCACGGGATAATTTTCAGGGTCAAGCAGTAAATAAAAAAAGAGGTGGATGGGAATGGGGGCATTTCAATGAATGCCAGCACAAGAGTGGAGGGTGGCAGTGGTGAGGGGTTGACAACTGAGACCCAGACAGGTCAACGTACATCTCAATAGATACCAGTATGCACTGAGGTTCAGCTGTTCCTCCCCTGAGGCTATCACAATATCCCCAAAGTAGAGATGGTACTCTGACAAGATGCAGAACTATAAACAGACTTAATTTGCCTTGAATTGCCTCAGAAGGCTCTTAGATTTACCTCAATTTGAAAAGAATAGGTTTTGCCAGCAATAAAAAACCTAAATCCAGAAATGGCAAAATAAAGGTATATATTTTGCATACCTGGATTTTATGGCCTGAATATTTGCATGCATTCCATTGTATTTATTCTACCGCATATATCTGTGCATTACCATCTCTAGTTACTGTGGTGACATGCATTATTAATGTGCCTACTGTGCCTTGGATTCAAACTTTCCTAGTAAAACTGAGTTAGGTATATGTGTGAGGATTCAAATTTCCCAGCAAAATTGAGTTAGGTATATGTGTGAGGAGAGGTGAAATTCCACAGGATCATGGAAACTATCTTAATTTCCTTAAAATACTTGCCTCTCATGGAGGATACTGACATTGTAGAAGTTAGAATATAAGTACAATATGAAGCTTCCTGGCTCATTTCTGTCTTAACCTTGTTGGACTTACTAATTTTTAAAATACAGTACCATTGTTTTACAGAAGAATTCTATGGCTCCAATAACCACACACAATTGACTCCTTTGAAAGGAGCAACTTCATGCCCCTTAGTGAAAGTGAAGTCGCTCAGTCGTGTCCGACTCTTGGCGACCCCATGGACTATAGCCTACCAGGCTCCTCCGTCCATGGGATTTTCCAGGCAAGAGTACCGTAGAGTTCACTGAATAGTATTTACAAACTGTCTTCAGGGAAAAAAAAAATGCATGACGTTTGCGATCTTACAAAATCCATCTACAACTGGTCACCTCTGAAAGCAGCATTGTCATTGATGTTCTCAGCTTGACATTCACTAACACAGCTCTGACAAAAATCTGCCTGCAATGCAGGAGACCCCGGTTCAATTTCTGGGTCAGGAAGATCCGCTGAAGAAGGGATAGACTACCCATTCCACTGGGCTTCCCTGGTGGCTCAGCTGGTAAAGAATCTGCCTGTAATGTGGGAGACGTGGGTTCGATCCTTGGGTTGGGAAGATCCCGTGGAGAAGGGAAAGGCTACCCACTCCAGTATTCTGGCTTGGAGAATTCTATACAGTCCATGGGGTTCCAAAGAGTCAGACACCACTGAGTGACTTTCACTCTAGCCTCTATATTATCAGAAACTTCAAAGTATTTTATTTCCTGCTATTTATACTGCAATAACTTATTACAATGATGGCTTATTCATAACGTTTTAAACTAAAAAAAAAAATCTACCATTAAATCAAATGTCTAATTCCTGTTTGTTTCTACATCTCCCGGTATTACCTTCTTCCTCTCTGTTGGACGGAGTACCTAGAGTTATAGAAAGGGATCAGAGCTAGAAGGGCTTAAATTTTACATGGATTTTTAGTGGCCAAGAATAAGTATCTTGGGAAAAAGGAGGCAGGTTGAGAATGGTAATTTTATGAGGGGTAAAAAGAATTGTGAGAGACTGTAAGGGAATCTGGGGGACCATAGAAGGAAAAGAGGGGAGAATATTCCCCAGAATTAAAAGAAAGTGTAAACCAAGCCAAAGAGGTACAGAGCAGGCGGCTAGAGAAACACAGCCAGGTAAGGAGGAAGAGAGTGCAGGGCCAGTAGATTCACCAAAGAGACCATTTAAGACAGAAAACCCTTAGAGTTGCTCAGTTTGGTTTCTAAAAATTTATCAGAGCCTCAGAATAAGACAGTTATGCTGCTACTACAAAGTCATGACTATCCTTTTCCCTATTAGGTTATCCTGGGAAAGTTTTATTCTTTGTAAGAAAATTCAGAGGTCAAAATTTACCTACTTGCAAGTGTTTTAGATATAGAACACCAAAGAGATTCTTTTTCAAAAATTACAACTATATCTCAACCTGTGATGTGTTGTCTTGCTATTTTTATTTGGCCGTATACAGTCAGCAATAACTATAAAATGTGTTCAGGTATGTCTTTTAAAATAAAAACTGAGTATGTTGAGGCTACAATTTGCCAGATGATTTACCCTTTTCTATCATTCTTTAGTATAAATATATTGTAGACATTTTTTCTAGTCCATAAAGTTTTATTGCAAATAATGGGGACCCACTTAAAATGGAATAAACAGTGTCTACCCACATGTGTTTTTCCTTACAGGAAGCCACTTTGATTCTGGGTTAAAAGACGTTGATTAATGTGAGAAGGCTCGCCTGCTTCTGTGAGCATTGGTCCTCTAATTCTGTACACACACAGAATGGACTCTAATCTCTCCAGCTGTCATGTTGATGCTCTTCATGAGCTGTACATTTCACAGGCTCTGAAACCACTCTGAAGCTCAAACATGATCAACAGCTTTCCTCAAAACCAGAACAGCAGTGAGAGATTATTAAGTCAAAATGGAAGTAAATTTTCCTCTTCGTGTGTGCGAGAAACTCACAGGGGAACCTGATTTCCATATGGTTCCCACAGCTGATGCTTAATGACTATCTTCCAGACACAGGTAAAACCATTCATAATCCTCAAATACCTCTACAATGGAGTAAAACAAGGCCAAACAGAATGAAGGAAAATAATCTCCAAGTGGTCTTACATGACTACGGGTTAAAATGCATGAAGGAGTCTTTGATTTAAATAAAAGCAGATTCTCAGAAACATATGCTAACCACCCACCATTCTTCATCTGAATGGTAGAAATTTATGAGTCTCATTTCACTGGAGCATGGGACCTTTGCCAAGAAACAAGAGCCCAAACATCAGTGATTAAGAAAGATCTCCAGTATATAATATGTTTTCAGGGGGCTAATCTACTTTAGAGTGAGTTTAAAGGCAATGGCATCATATTTGGATTGACCACATGGAGAGATGTTTTCACTTACACAACATTATTAAACTTTGCTTTGGAGTTTTAACTAATGTAAGTCTATTCCCTGATATAAAATGTCGTTCTTAAAAAGATATAACAAAATCACAAAAATACTTCTCACAAAAATCTGATTCAGCTTCCTTGAAAAATGTAGAGCCCCAAAGCCTTGCTGATGCATACTACCATATCTCTCCCACATTTTATCAGCTCTTTCTTGCCACTGCCATCTGTTTGCTTGCTTTTCCCACCCATTGCCCATCCCTGTAGGCTGTTGATTGGCATTCAAATGCCTCCCTCTGAATTCTTTAGTCACATCATCCAAGCAGTGTTCCAAGTCTTCAATCCTTTTTCCCAAAGATTTTCTTCAATGCTACCCTCCATATAGTTTGGACACTATCCTCCTCAGATAACATTTTTCAAGTAAACACTACGTACATTTCTTCTGGCCTTCTGTTTCAAACACAATTATTTCCTGTTACACTGTCTTTTGTGATACAAAAGAGGAAAACTTCCTAAACATCTCATCTTTTACAATCATAGTTTCCTAAGTCCTTATCATTTCAGGCTTTCAAGACTTCAAGACAATACTCAGCAGAGTCCTATGATGGAGATGTAGCTAATTCAAGTGTTTCTGGAAAAGTCATATTTTCTTTTTATTAACTTGTAATACATAAAAGTCTAACTGTTCATAATTATACTGATCTAATCACATAATCAATATCCTAGAGTAGAACTGGTAGTTACAGATTTAAAACAAATATGTAACGTGATTTAATAAAATAAAAATCAAGGAAATGGAATTCATAGGTCACAACTCTACATTGCTAAAAAGAAGATAAAAAGTAAGGTAAATGATCATATTGTTGAACCTCTGATAGTACCTTTCAAACTCTACCACTCCCTTTCTAAACTAAAATCTCATTTTAATGAATTCCCAACAATGTAGTCTAATCACTTTAAGACAAAGCCACAGCTGTTTAGAATGCAGGCTGTGGCCCTGTGTACTCGACCTCCTGCCTGTTAACAAAGAGAGTCAATTAATTATTTCTGTTTTGAATGGTTATTTCACTTCACCTCCACCTTTCTTTAAGCGTTAAAAGGCTCAGTTGCTTTATCACCTTAACCTTAGCTTTAGTGAATGCATGCAGAATTTCTTAACTGCCAACAAATAAACCATTTTGACCCAGAGAGCTAATTTTCAGGACCATATCGCCCGCAGGTCTTATGCTGGAGTCAGCGGAAGTGACATAGTAGCCCAGTAGCTCAGCCTCTTCCAGGAGAGCCTCTCTGTTTTGAAGGGCAGCTCGGTGGTAAAGTCGTTTCCTGGATATAGGTGAGGAGACACAGTGATACTGCAATGGGTTTTATGGTCACAGTTACAGTGAAGCACTGGTTTCATTAGAAACTTTACCAAACACAAAAATGGAATGCTCTCAGTGTAAACTGAACGTCTGTGATTAACAGTGTATTGGTTTCTCCTGCATGCTGTTAGTTTTTCCTATATACTCTTCAGGTTACGTTCAGTTCAGTTGTGTAATCTCATAATTAAATTCTAAAACACTAAACTAGAACAAGAAAACAGCTTAAAAATAAACATGAAAATGGTTTTTGCAATGTATGGACATAGTGGAACTGATACCATTTAAGTTTTAAATGTGAAAAACTAGCCATAAAGACAAAAGCTAGTCTGAAATCTATCAAGAATATTCTCACTTCTCTTGAATTCCTTTAATATTAATACCATGAAACATCTTAGAAGTTTTCATTTGCTACTTATTTATTTTTAGAATATTTCAGTCTCCTCCAGTCGAATGGAAGATGTGAAAGTAGTGATTGTCTTAACCTTCTCATTGAATACAGTCCCAAGTCAGTTACCAGGGCTTAAGAAAAAAACAGAAAAGTACTATTCCATAGTGATTAGTTTATAAGAAACATACCAAGATGTTGCTATTAGTTAACCCACAAAAGTGAAATCATATCATATTCTTTGTGTCTGGCTTATTTTAATTAGCATAATGTCTTCAAGGTTTATCCATGCTGTCTCATGTATCTATATTCCATTTCCTAATTGTCATTTTAGTCCTTGCTCATGAATGTGCAAAATGATTTATCAACCTAATACCAATATCTTGACATATTTTTTATGATCTAATAAAATGGCAACTGAAACTTTGGGGAAAAAAACCTCATAATTCCTCAATTCTTTCCAAGAGAATTTATATTAACATGAAAATGATTGATTCTCTATAGTCTACAGATCTTAGTCTATGGATTAGTAGTTCTGAAACTTTAAAGTCTAGGATTGAATCTTAGGATTTAAAAAGCATCTAGATGATGCTGATGTTGGTGGTCCTAGCCCACCTTTGACAGACACAAGTGGAAACCCTCACATGCAAATTCTATGAAATTCAGCATATTGGATCCTCAGATATCTAATAAAGACATAAGCCACAAAGAATAGTCACAAAGTGCTTCCAAAATGAACAGGACACATAATAGTGATTTCAGAGCATGTACAAAATTTTAAACTGGTGGGAAAACACTATTTCACACTAGGAAAAAGACATTCTAATAATTCCATATTTAACCCCAACCTGGAATGGGATCTACAACTAGTATGGAACAATGCAACTCGAGTAAGAAAGAGCAAAAATGTTTCTTTTCCAGGGTTCCTTAGAGTACAAAAACCTCATTCAGTGCAGATATAATGATCAGACACTACATTGTAAAGAGAGGTTATAGTATTAGGTGCATGTAATTTATTTTTTACAATCATTAGATCATTCAACAAACATTTTCCAAATGACAATCTGGTACCAGGCACTCTGAATGGCACTAGTTTATAAAACAGACCTTATAACAATTCATGGCACTCATGGTATTTTTAGGATTCAAGCCCATATGTGAGCAGTGTCATCTTGAGCAACTCATTTACTGCTCATAGCATCTTTTGTGGTATGAATACAAAGAGGGGATGCCAATTGGCACCGCTGACCCCCAAATCTTGCTTTAGAGAGCAAATGAATTTCTAAATAAAAGCTTCTGAGCATCTGCTTTTTATAGAATGAACCTCAGGAAATAGTAAGTTGTATTGACAGATTCCAAGGGTTCAATTCCTACTTTAGGGAAGAAGTTATAATCTCTGAAACTGAGACCACAAAATGCACTTCTCACCACAGAGATCACTGTGTAACACTCTGTGAGGTGTGTGCTCTGGTCTGTCATATGCAAGGATTCACCACCAAGGAGAAATCACTCTACTTCCAAATAAATGTCAAACGGCTTCTCTCTCTCTACAGATTCCCAGATCTCTCCCGCCTCTCTTCTTTCTACACTCCTGCCTTCCTTTCTCTTTCTACCTCCCTTCCTTCTTAGAACCTCTTCATAAAACCTGCTAATAACTGAAGATGGTGTAGAGAGATTAAGCTATTTTTAGGACCAATAATTTGTTGATTTTTTTTCCATTAGTTCATGGGCTGTTAAATTTGTAGCTAAATGTATTCTTACTGGACAATTTAATTGCTCCAGTGAAATGCAAAACTTCCATCAACCAATTCTGTGGGGAAAGTGAAGGGAATCTAATTGTTCTGTCTGTTGTGTATTTTAATTAATTGTCCTTCAGTGAAAAACCAGGTAACAAAAACAGTGATATTGCATTAAAAATGTTCAGGAAATTCATCAAATGGTTCACAAAGCATCCTTAAAACAGGTACAAATAGAGAAATCCAAGGCCTAAGAGATTCAGAATAAGCCCACCAGAAAGTTGACACATGACAGGTATTTGCCTACCTTTTCGTCTCATGTTTACTGTTTCACTGATTCCTTTCTAGGATAATGGACTAGGCCATTTAAAGGTAGGTTTTCTAGGCTTTTATCCTGAGTATTTTAAAATGTCAAAATTGACTTAATTATGGTAATACTTTTAAAGAGAAATACAGTAAGTTCCCTACATACAAACTGTCAAGATGCAAATGTGTCTTCACATGTCCAATCACGTAAGTTAGCTCACCTGTCTGGTGTACATTGTCACGTGAGTGCATCCTCTATAAATGTTGTGCTTTTGTGTACTTTACTGTAAAGTACTGTACAGTATAGAGTTCAGGACACTATACAAATACAGTATCTTTATTTCAAACCCAGGATGTCCAGAAGCAAGTGTAAGTGCAGAGGTGATATAGCTGGTACCTACTGTACTTTTCAAGGTATTATATTGTAAGATTAAAAATGTTTTCTGTTTTTTATGTATGATTTGTGTAACAAGATATTATAAACCTATTGCAGTACAGTATTATACAGCCGATTGTACTAGATGGGTACCTAGGGCTTCCCTGGTGGCTCAAGGCAATAAAGAAACCTCCTGCAATGCAGGAGACCTGGTTTCAATCCCTGGATTGGGAAGATCCCCTGGAGAAGGGAAAGGCTACTCACTCCAGTATTCTTGCCTGGAGAATTCCACGGACAGTGGAGCCTGGAGGGCTACAGTCCATGGGATTACAAAGAGTCGGACATGAGTGAGCGACTAACACTTTCACTCTCAAGCTGACTTTGTTGAACTTAGGAACAAACTGGACTTATGAAAGCACCCTCAGAACCAAACTTGTTTGTATGCAGGGGTCTTACTGTAATGAGTACCTACATTTTACAATAAGAAAGTTATGTCATAGACAAATATTTTCCAAAAAGCACAAATCAGATCACTAGAACTGAGACTAGGACCATGTTTGAGACTCTTCATTTATTAATCAGAACATTTTGTTATAATTTCTCATGGTAATCATTACTATTTTCATTTTTAAGAAGTCAATATAAAGAAATGTATAAGTAACACCAAAGAGAAATTGATGGTGACAGTCTAAAATTATTTTCATTCTTTCTAAAATGTATATTCACTATGAATACTGGTATGAAATAAACAGATCAAACTGTTAATTCTTGAAAGAGACACAATCCTGCTTAAAATAAAGTTATCATTTATACTAAGCATTCCATATTTCCATAATGAAAGATAAAATTATTTAATCAAAATATGTATAGATTAATGACTGATATAAAGTTTCTGTAGAAGCCTCCAGTTATTTTTCTGATGCTTTGATTTCTAAAATTCTTGATAAATCTTTCCATGGTTTATATAAAAAACACTAATCCCTCTCTTAAAAAAGAAAAACCTACAATTTTGCTGAAACATTTTATAATTCATGATTTTAAAAACATATAACTTTAAAATGTAAATATAACGTTAAAGATACATACAGCTTTTCCAGAATACATATATGTACAATATGTTTATCCTCATGAATCCATATAGCATATGCTAATGTTATCTGGGATGGAAGGTACAATGTTGTCTGGCTATCAATACAAATTGCTCCAAAGACTTTTCTATTAGTTTCCAACTATTTTTAAAATTTTTTTTTCTGAAAATACCCTTTTTCTCATCACCCAGAAATAACTGCTAGTAAAATTTTGGTGCTTACCTTTTTCCATTTTTTCTAATTCCACACATACTTTTTAAAAATAGAACTATATACTGCATACTGTTTTGTAATCCGTTCTTTTCAAAATTTAATACTTTACAATGACAAGATTTTCCAGATCTTAACTCCCAACAGAATGAGAAGTTTCAAGTGGGACTAACACAAGTTAACAGTGATCTGTGATTATCTGACTAATTCTATCAATACTGGTCTTCAGTGAGACACTAGCCCAAATTAGAACTTTGAGAGAATTGAATTATTGGGTTTGGCAGCAGTCACACTGCTAAAATTATGTGGGTAATTAACAATTCTTCCCTACAGTTAGGTCTATATTTGGCAAATCAAAACAACTGGTCATGCTTGATACTGTATTTAGGAAAACCTTGCTAAATTTACAATTAAGATCAAGACTGACAAAATAAACAATTAAAGCTAGTCTCCCGGAAAATAAAAAATGTTTAAAATAAAATTTGAGTATATCTTATTTAAATTTTTAGCAACTTTTCTTTCCCTGCATCTGGTCGTCTTCCACTTCTGCTGCCTTCCTTATTTTTGCTCCATGGAGACAGCATTATACAAACTCAACACCTGCCACCTTCTCAGTTAGGAGAGTTGAAACAACTCTATTCAATGTTTGGAATAATAACTATCTTCTCTTAACTACCTTTTTTTAACCTGTTAAGAAAAAGAATGGGGAAACTAAATATAAAGGGATTAATTTAAAAACTGATAGTAGGACATTTAAGGTGAAACATACATTGCAAGATCTTTTTCAAAGACTTTTGAAAATATTCCAGTGAGGACTGCTCACCTATAAAATGGTCATATCTATTAATATGCATGCTAAGTTACTTTAGTTGTGTCTGACTCTGCGATACTATGGACTGTAGCTTGCCAGGCTACTCTCTCCATGGGATTCTCTAGCCAAGAATACTGGAATCAAATGCCATGCCCTCCTCCAGGGAATCTTCCTGACCCAGGGATCGAACCTGCGTCTCCTGTATTGGTAGACGGGTTCTTTACCACTAGTGCCACCTGGGAAGCTCAAATCTATTAATACCTGCATCTGATTTCAATTTCCATTAGAAGACCCTAGACAACATACTGATTTTCCCTGTGTTTTACTCTCAGGGTATCAAAAATAACAGATATATTCGAACTGCTGTCTTCCAAAGGCTAGACCCTGCTGCATCATTGAGGCAAAGGAATAAAACTGAGTTAGGTCATGTATCCAAGTACACACTCCATGAAGAAGCCATTGATTTGGAACTCCCTATTTAGGGCAACATTTTGACCCTGGCTAGATTACTAGTTACTCAAAGTCAAGTAGTTTCAGTTGAGTTCTTACTGCATAAGGGCTCGTACAGGAGGAAAAATATATACAGAACATCAAAATTTGCACCTCTGTTGGCAGTCTCAGTAGAGAATCCTAGGACTGAATAGACATGAAGACCTAGTAACTCTCTGATCCCTGGCGGTGGTCCCCTTAGGTCAGAAATGAAGCAAATTGATGGGCACTATGAAGGAACTAACACAACAGGGTCTAGGAATTACCTAAAAAGACTCTGCTGTTATCGTGCAAGTGTGCTTTGTGAGAACTAATGGATATTTGAAAAGATATGAGCAGTGCATCCCAACTGCATTTATTTGTTCTTATAAAGTTTTCTTAATTATCATAAATTAAATAATCTAGCTGCAACGTCATCATCTAGATAAAGGTATTTTTTTAGATAGGATTTTTGCAACTCAAATCTCTTCTGGAAATGGTAGTTGATGAATTTCCTGAAGTCAAACAATTTTGCTCATCTAATTTGAAAAGTCATGTGATTGAACCATTAACTATGACCCCATAATCACAACAGAAAGCCATAGGTTAAAGGTTACTAATGTCTTAAAATTAACTATAACCTCTTAACATCCTCCCCTTTCAACCTAGGACCCTATTTTTAAAATCATGCTTATTATCATGAAATACCATAAAATGCATAGTTTTGATTCTATTTATTCTCATGAAATTATCAACAAATAAATCCTCCTTGAAGTGAAAACATCTGATAAATTCCACACAAGTAATTTTTTTAAGAAATATAAATAAATTGGTCAGCTCTGCCATTAAATTGAAATTATCTACAGTTATTTTATATGAAACAAAAAACAAAACTAAGTATTGAGAGGAAGTAGCATTTGACCCCAGACTTCAAGGAAGCCCAAGAGCCTAACTGTCCAGGTAATGCAGACACAAATAAAAGAACTATCTTCCTTTTTAAAAATAATAGTCCATCTAGTCCTAATGCTAAGATTTCCCATGTTACTTGCAAATCCTGCCACAGAGATGGTCCTCTACTTCCCGGAGTGAAGCCTGTCCCAGTTAACAGAATCTTGAAAAGATAAACCAGAAACCATAAAATCTAGAGGAACAAAAGCAACTTCAGAGTAGGGAAACTTAGTTTTGATTCCTGATCAAATCTCAGAGCTTCTCTGGGTCCCTGCTGGTTTATTTGTAAAACACAATCTCCTCAACACCCACTCCAGTGCTGTAACACTATGACTAGGGTAGGTTGAAAGACATTTTCATATATTTTTTTTTAAAGTCACACAATAACATAACCCTTCCTTCAGGAAAACAACCTAGGATTTTATATAACACTCCACATATTTTATCTTTTAATTGTTTTTCCTCTTAGATTACCTACTTTTCAAAGGAGAAATAAAATACTACATAATGTTATGATTAGGACCTCCAGTTAACTTCCACGCTGAAATAGTCAAAAATTCTTCACTGAAATGACAAATAGCAGAGTATGAAAAACATGTGTCAAACTAGTGGAGTCAGAAAATAAAAAATTAAAAGCATCATAAATGTTCTTTACATGATCCCTCCGTCATTTTTATGTTTACTTATAATGTTTGGGTAGGTAAGAAGTTAAAAGTCAAGAAAGAGACACCTTGAACAACTAACTTAACTGCATTAAATAATATTTAATATTTATAAAGATGTCAAGAAAGAAAATAATACTTGAATTCTCACAAAACAAGTGTTCTTGTTATTTTGAAGCTCTTGAGAGAGGAAAGGATAATCAGAGTTGACAAGTGTTTACCATGCACTGTATTCCACTCAATAAACCTGTTTTTCAATATACAGTGACAACTGTTATCTGAATTGGATCAGCTATCTTTTTAAAACTACACACAAAATTTTAAATGGTTCTTTCCATTTGCTTGTTTGTTAGTCTTTTCAAAGGTTTCTTTGACTATAATATCCTAGGATATTGCTCGCCAAACTGTGTTTCATGGAACACTAACTTTAGGGATTCAAAGATATTAACAGTAGAACTTTAAGTCAAGGGTTCTATGGAAAATTAAGCTTTGGAACCCTAGGTTAGAGAAGAGAGATGAGTTTCTTTACTGCAAAGCTTCTCATAGTCTTTCAAATGCTAACATGAACTTCACATTGCAAACAGATGGGTATCGTATGCAGGTGTCCAAAATGTCTTTAAGAATAGAGTCTCTTTTTTGCCTAAGACAAGTTAACATCTCACAGATGGTATGGATAACACTTCTTTATGATTTAGTTAAGAAGCATTACATTAAAAGATATTAATTAAAAATTACAGTTGTTCCTGACAACTAAGGCCCCTAGTCTCCCAGAATATTTCACTAAAATAAAAATACTCTTAGGAAAGATGGAATATTAGCCCATTATCAATCTCTAACAGCTTGGTTCTAGATTAGTTTAATGGAGAATGCCAGAAAAATAAGTGGGAGAAAGGAAAAAAAAGATATACTTAAGAAGCAGAGTAAGCAGATTATGTAGGGCAAAGCAGAGCCTCAATTCTCAGTCTTTGGAGGCTTAAGAAAGGCGTTATTAGGGCTCTTATTAAGTGTAGTCTAACTTCTTTAACAAATTGAGTGATCCCCAAAATGTATCATGGTTCAAACCTAAGTAAAGTTCACTTATGGCTCAAATAACAGTCAACAATCTGAAATGCTTCAGTTTGGTAGGAGCCATAGAATGCATGCACTTCAACTCTGTTACACTGTCAATAGCTCTTCCATTGTCAACACATGGCTTCCAAGGTCACCTTTGAGGTTGCCTCCATTCTAGCCAGTGGAAAAGGAATAACAATTAGAGGTGCATGCAGGAGGATATTTTGAAACTAGAGATCTGTACTTGGTGTGCATCACTCCTCATATTTCTTTGGCTAAATAGAGTCACATGATCACAATAACTACAGGAGAAGTTGTGAAATGTGATCCAGCTGGTGCACAGGAAGATGAGGAAAATATACATTTTAGTTAACAAATAGTAGCCTTTGCTACATATGTATAAGGAAAAAGAATTAAAAATGAGATTCCACAGTAGGGAAATGTCACAAAGCACAAGGAAAACAAAAACAAATGTGTTCTATACCATTTCCCAGTGTTAGAATTGTCTGCACCATCATAAACAAACAAACAAAAAAGAACACAAAAAGCTATTTTTGAAAAATTAAAATTAATCCAAACATCAAAAATTGAACAATTAAATGAATTATGATTCCCTGGTGGATCAATGGTAAAGAGTCTGCCTGCAATGCAGGAGACACAGAGACTTAGATTTGATCCCTGGGTTGGGAAGATCCCCAGAGAAGGAAATGGGAACCAACATTAGCATTCTTGCCTAGAGAATCCCATGGACAGGGGAGGCTCATGGGCTACTGTCCATTGGATTGCAAAGAGTTGGACACAACTCAGCAAATAAACAAGAGATTCATAGAATATTATGTAGTCAGTAAACATGTTGCAGAATAATGCCATAATGTCTAAAAATTTGCAAGATTTTCACAATATTAAGATGTATAAATAGAGTATGTTCAATCTAACCTAATTTTCCTAAAAAAAAAATATATATATATACAGTTATAAGCATTTGGGTAAAAAAGCCTAGAAAGACAGTCATTAAGGTATTATTTCTGAGTACTATCCTTGGGTATTAAAATTATGGATATTTAATTTTTAAATTTTTATTTGCAATTTCTTATTTTTGAAAATAAATATATAGTATATTTATCATAAATAATATTTTCAAATAAAAATATAATAGTGTAACTAAATATATATCAATTACAAAATTCTGAAGCTGTTGATAGTAAAAAGTAAAGACAAAACAAAAAACATGTATTTGATCTCTTTCCCCACATATCTGATGGGGACATTATATTAAGACATGAGGTAAAAACTGTGAATGTGATTGCTGGTAGAGAAAAAAAATAGCTTCAACTATTGCTGCAATCTTTACTTTATAATTTTAACAGACAACAACAAACATTTCTGAGCTTTCATTATGAACCTAGATAGACAAAGGCCAATGTTATTTTGTGCCACCAATTATCTGTGTTGATCGATGGACCAGCAATTACTTTCCATCCAGAGCTCTGCTCAGTAAAAACTCATACATTATTTTCTGTTTATTGATTCCGATGAGAAGCATACAGCAACACAGAGAAAACAAAAGCTTATAAAGCAATTATTCAAATATATACATATATATCTACATAGCCACGCAACTATGGAATTTTAGCAATACATATGGTGACAATATCCTTAATACTTTGTAATTATAAATTAGTTTATAATTATCTCCCATAATTGTAAAGAGATTAAATTACATTTTAAGTAAGTATATTTGTGAACTTATTTCAGAATACTATAAAATTCATGGCCACTGCCCCCACAAATAACACTAGGCAAAAATTTAAATATTCTGGTATAATAGGTTCATAAGAAATATGATTAGGCCCATTAAGATCACAGAATAACTAGCTTTACACCTACCTCTATCATCCATACCACACTCTGTACTCCTAACTCCTAGGTAGCACCATTCCTCTAGAGATTTCATCTCAATTATTTTAACTATGTCCTAATTATATGGTTAAGTACTAAAAGGATAGAACCAATACTTATCTTTCATAAGTAATCTGGAGTAGTAGAAAGATCATGGGCAATGGGTCAGGATTTTTTACCTTGGAAAGCCTCCTTATCGCATAAACCTCATTACCAACACCCCTAACTGCACTGCTAATGTGCTCTTAGTTACCAAACTACCAAGAGATCGCTTTTAAAAACATAAGCCTGGGGACGTCATTTCTTACTTGAGAACCTTGTTGGTTCTCCAGGTATGTGATATATAGAAAATTAGACCTATTAAATCTGACCTTACTTTCCTTGGCAATATGGTCTCTTAATGGAATACTCTGATGCGTTGCTGGACAAAAATAGACTCATATTCATATGTGGCACATTTTTCTTAATGGTACATTTTAAAGCTTTTCTTTTTTCTTCCTTGGAAAGTTTTATAATTTTAATGCAATAAGATGAAAATGTGTGTTTCATAATTAAAAGCAAATTTCATGAGTTACACTGGATTAGCACAAATCCTATGAACTGTTTACATAGTACTGGTATTTCAAACCACAACACTTAGGATGATCAGAGCAAAGTCTACTGAAGATTAATAAATGATAATGTTTTGTACATACAAGAAAATGTTATGGCCTTGACAAAACCTCTCAGATGTTGAGAAATACCAAGACTCTTTCATTTTTTTTAACCCTCTCAGTATGTTAAAAAATGGAGAAGGGCCAAAATACAATTGAATACAGTATGACTTGTTCTAAATGTTTATATTTAATAGATTAACGTGTTCAATATCTAAAAATGTGATGCAATATAACTGTGCTACTCACAAATTAAGATTCATTATCATCACAATGAATATTTCACAATTTATCAAAGGTGGTGCTGTTCAGTAATCGAAGCAAGGCATAAAGGTTTTTGATGACCATCTTTCTGCAATCCTGTCAGTATGTCTTTGTCACTACATGATAAAATAAAAATAATCCACTTAAGCCCCTTCTGAATGGAAACCTGGATCCACAGGCCACCCTGGCCCTCTTTGGTTTTTGTCCTTAGACACTGACTGTCAGACCCTGATAATTACATAGGAAGTACCTGGCTCTTAAAACAACAATAATAACCATGACTGCAATGGCTCCTATTATCTGTGAATTGAAATACTAGTAGGCATCTTCAATTTAACATGCTTTCCACCAGCACCTACCTATCACACGTCATACTTATTTTTTGAACCTAGCCTATCTATCCAACTGTAAATTTAGATCCTGCTGTCCTCTTTGTTTTTGCTAAAGCTGTTCATTCTGCCTAAAAAGACCTTTCCATTTCTGCCACTAAAATCCCACTGGCCAAACCTTTTCTTGAATTATCTGCTCTTTTATGAAACTGTCACTGTTCCAGAATTTTGCTTTTTTTATCCTTGATTGCATTTCACATATTTTCACTACATAAATTATATGATAATATTATATGAACATTTATTTCCCAAGCAATTATATGTCTATTCAGGGCAAGGAAAATCCTGTATGCATCGCTAAATTATTTCTGTCCCCTGGCCTAATGTATCACACATGGTAAACAGTTGATAAATATATATTAATTAGAAATTGCAATAGCCATAAGATTTTGGCAACACGCTTATTTGAGTAAATATTTCTGGTGGTTTCATAACATAAATACCCAACTATGTATTTAACAGCTAACTTATTAAATAATATGTATAATAATTATAGATTTCCTACTCATTTCAAGTATATCAGGCATAAAGTATGTACATTATAAATATTAAACAAAGAAGAAAGTATAATGATACTGCATCAATTATGTTATCAGCTCTCAAAAGTAAGATAAATCATAATCACATTCTAGCTTAATTTTCAAAACAAAATCTCAGCCATATTTGCAATTCAAATAAAGATGTATTGCTTTTTTTCTTTAAAACTTAACTGACTTCCGAAATGTCTTGGCAAGAGCTTTATAATATACAACAGATTCATTAGGAAGTTTAGTCAGATCACTGAAGCATTTGTTCATATGGAAAGTTCATCCAAATGTATCAAAACTCTTAGCCAATATCAATATAACTATAATTAAGAATATATTCAGAAATAATGCCATAATTAATGCTTATTCAAATTGCCAACTTCTTGGCAAATACAATAATGTTGTCCTTGTAGGCCACTTGTATTCAATCCCTGGAGTTAAGACAACTTGGCTGGACCCCAAATGACAAATTACTTAGGAGGGAAAAAGATATTTCTTTAGTGAGAATTTATTGCATCAAAGGGGACACATACTGTAGGAAATAATAACCTACTTGTACCAACTGAGTTCTCAACCTTGTCTTGTTATATCAAAACAAAAGTATACATTTTCTAAATCATAAGGAGAATAATGCAACTAATGAAAAAAGAAGTGATATTACAGTATCATCTCAAGTAACAAAGAAAAGGGTCAGGCTTTCCTAAGACCTTACTGCCTTTCAACCTTTCCACCTATGCCAGCTCCTTAAAGCTCACAGTAATAGACCGACACACGCCATGCGAATGGCTGAAATGAAGAGGAAAAGGAAATGTTCAGCACCCTCCTCTCCTTCCTCTCGGTGGCCAGCTCTGCACATTAGTTAACTGTGTGGCTAGGACTCATATGCTCCTATCATTCTCCTAAAACTGGTCTCTTCAAAGTTATAATGATTTCCCAGCGAGTAAAATCATTGGGTTCATTTCCTTGCTCTAAAAATTCTACCCTGATAACTGAGCCTCTCCTTCATGAAAGTCTTTTCAACGTTAATGAAGATTCAGTTTTTTTTTTTTTAAGTTCCTTTTTGAGCCCTTCCTGACAGCCCCCCTAGGAAAGAGGACTTCCCCAAAGCTGACCTTATCTCTCTTTGCCTTGGTATTCTCATGTGTTCAACTACAAGATCCATAAAAATTACAGGAAGGTCTAAAATCTCTTTACCCCAAAGTTTTACAGTTTTCCTTATTTCCCAACTAGTAGGTTGACTTTCTTGTGAACATAGCCGCCTAGGTGTCACATTGATACCTCAAACTCAAGTGGTCAAAACCCAAATATATTTGCCTCTCTTCTCCCCTACTGCCATAAAACACAAACCACAAAACCACAGAACTGGAACCCTCCTCCTGACTTCTCTATTTCTTTGGCTGAAGACACTCTTTTTCTAGAGAGTCATGTTAGACACTGGAGTCAGATTCAACTTTTCCATTCCCTCTCTACCCATTTCAGGGGAGCCTGCCTTGCCAATGTCTCTGATGTTGGTCTTGTCTCTGTCCTTCTCACTATACACACTCCAGAGCTAGTTCTCACTGGCTCTTATCTGGAATTAAAAAAGAAAAGTCTCTATTTGTCCCTATGCATTCCATCCTCAATGTTATTTTCTTAAATATTGACTCTTTTCCTTTCTCCAGGTCATTTTGCATAGCGAAACCACATAGCTGACTTTCTACTGACAACCCCAAGTGATCTTTGCTCAGGTCCAAAACATTTTCCCATGATCTCACCTCCTTTGCCACAGCCATAGGAACTCAACCTACTATTTAACCCTGCTCTCAGGGTTATTTCTCCCTACCCCTACATTAAGCCTAAATACAAAATGAGATAAGCTGTCCTGAATGTCTATTCTCACCTTCTTCTTTTTAGCACTAGGAAAAGTGTACTCCTCAGCTAAACACTATAGTTAATAGCCTCTTTTATTGCTGCTACTGCTGCTGCTGCTGCTGCTAGGTCGCTTCAGTCCTGTCCAACTCTGTGCAACCCCGTAGACGGCAGCCCACCAGGCCCCGCTGTGCCTGGGATTCTCCAGACAAGAATACTGGAGTGGGTTGCCATTTCCTTCTCCAATGCATGAAAGTGAAAAGTGAAAGTGACGTCGCTCAGTCGTGTCCGACTCTTCACGGCCCCATGGACTGCAGCCCACCAGGCTCCTCCGTCCATGGGATTTTCCAGGCAAGAGTACTGGAGTGATCATGTGACTATATTTTGGCCAATAGGACATGAGCACAAACCACATGCACAGCTCTCGGACTGTGCCTCTAAAAGAAAGGAGTAGGCGCTCCACTTCTTTCTCTCTTCCCATCTTTAACCTGCCAATGCCAGAAACACCTTAGGCACTAGGGACGGACAAGGATTCTGGGTCCTAAACAACCTCCTGGAGCAGCACCATGCCTTCCCACCCCTCTTTTCCAGGTCCCTATAATTTGGATATTTATGTGTGAAAGAAACAAGCCTTTGTTATTTTATTCTGTTATTTGGTAGCTGATAAAACAGGTTATCTAATAAATAGACACAATCTCTCCAACACCTCTTCTCCTTGTGAACCATGATGACATGTGTGGCTCCAGAGATACTGTAGAGCAAAGATTCAAACAGTAACAGTCCTCAGCTTCTAATGCCAACAGAAAAGTCTAATTGGTATTACACAGAAAGGAACATAGTGCAAGAAATAGAGGAACATATTTTCAGTTTGGGCCCTAATAAGAAAATAAATCTTCCTAGAAAAGGCCTACAGCTACAGGACATTTGAGGCAGATAGAAAATTAGAGAGCTGCAGCAGTCACACCATTGCTATTAGGAAGAAAAGGAGACATTCTGAAGAGCACAATAGAGAGAGGTAAAACTAACAAGAACGTGTCATTGGCTCATACAAAGACTCAGAACTTGGAGATAAGGGTCAGGAGAAACAGAAGCTGCAGTCTCAGTGCAGACTGACATGGAGTGAAAACATTTCAGGGTCTATTAAAGAGGAGTGATGGAATTGAAAGAATCCACCTGCAATGCAGGGGACCCCAGTTCGATTCCTGGGTCTGGAAGATCCGACGGAGAAGAGAAGGGATAGGCTACCCACTCCAGTATTCTTGGGCTTCCCCGGTGGCTCAGCAGGTAAAGAATCCACCTGTAATGTGGAGACCTGGGTTCCATCCCTGAGTTGGGAAGATCCCCTGGAGAAAGGAACGGCTACCCACTCCAGTATTCTGGCCTGGAGAATTCCATGGACTGTATAGTCCATGCGCAAAGAGTTGAACACGACTGAGCGACTTTCACTTTCTTAATGGAATTGAAAGAGTGCAAAAGCGCAAGGGAAATTCAGAATAGATCACAACAGATGCTAGAACCTAAGCTAAAATTTAAGACAGTCCCTGTAGAAAGGAAAAATCCTGGGTTCATACTTGCACTCCACTGAAACACATTTATAGTTAGCTAGTTACTGATCATATTTGGATTTATGTTAAAGAACAGTTGTTAGAAAACTGTTTCCCCAGGATGCTGACCAGCAAGAGGCAAAAAGTTCATCAAGGACACAGTGAAATTACTCTGTTTCTTCTCTGAGATAAGGAAGTGAGTTGTGGTTACTGAATTTGGTTCAGTGACAGGGAGATTCCAACTTCCATAAACAGTCCTTGAAGTGGACATGTCTGGTGCACAGATTTTGTATTTCAGTTCATTCTGGTTCAGGTTTCTAAGAATTAGCTGTTTTTCCAGTTCTGGCAAGACTAAATAGTCTTGCAGCATCACAAGCAGCTGTGAACCCCATTAGGGATCCTGGATAAAGGAAAACCAGTGCTACATCTCTTCCCCAGCTTTTGCCAGTCTATATAGCCTTAGTCAAATGAATCACAAGCTGTGTGTGTGTGTTTCCTAGGTATCTATAAGCCACCAAAAATACTGGAGTAATAGAGAAATATAATTCTATGGGTTAGGTAATTTTCAACAAATCCTTTTGCAACATTTATAAAATGCAGAAGTAAGAAATCCCTCCAGATGTAATACTCACAGGATGCCTTAGAACACAGCATTAATTGCATGGATTTGAGTATCAGAGAGGCCTGGAGTTAGATCCTAGCTTTACCGCTGGACTTCGTGTATAACTTATAAATCATCTCCAAACTTCAGTATATTCTACTGCAAAATTAAGATCAAGTAATAACACAGACAAGCATACAATTGCATGCATGATAAGTGCTATTACAAATCAAAATACTGCAGGGAGATATTACAGGAGGTCTGACCTAGTTTGGGAAATCAGGGAATGCTTCCCTAAAGAAGTGAATTTCCAGTAAGATATAAAGGATGGAGAGGGCTAACCAGGCTTAGCAAAGAGTGTTCCAGACAAGAGAAAATGTCTTCAGTTCTTAGATATCTGAACATGTCTTCAGGCTGCCTTTACAGAATGGAAGGCAAATACCACTGAACATTGCAAAGGAGATTTTCCTTCATAACGCTGTTGTCTGATGTCCAGTGCCAGGTCTGAGAAATCAGATGCAAGTCTGATCTATGATTTTTAAGATTTTTTTTCCTTCTCTTGAAACTTTTATGATATCATGCTTATCTTTGGTGTTCCAAAAATTCAGTATCAAGGTATGGATTGCTATATGGGAGCAATCGAATGAGAAATTTCCTTCTTCAGGTCTAGGTTATTGTCTTCTAGCATTTTCTTGCTAATTCTTTTTGTTTGCTTTTTCTATTTGTCTGAGATTCCTATAACTGTACTCCCTTTATTGGTGCTATGCCTTATTGCTTTATTTTTCATATTTTCATCTATTTGTCCTCTTGCTCTATTTTCTCCATGATTTTCTCAAAGCTGTTTCCTAACTTTATTGATGTAAAATTTCCACAATATTTCTTTTTTATTCTTTAAGAATGTTCTCTAGTTCTCTGATGAACAGGTGCTTTATCACAGTATCCCTAATTCTTATTTTAGATACATTATACTCTCAAGCCTGAGTATATGAGATTAAATTAAAAAAATAAGAGATTTATGCTCCCAGAATTATTATATGTTCATCTATAATCAACTTTCTTCCTTGTTTTTTTTCATTTTTTACTTTCATGTTGTTGGGTCAGAAAGTGGAGTTGCTAATATAGGTTTCATTTACTGTTGTTTAAAAAGGACTTTTTCCTAAGTCTTTTCCTTGAGTGGGAATTCTGACCGGGACAGTTGTGTGGCATAGGGAAGCATCAGGGGAAAGATTTAAAGGCAAAGAGTGAAAATTTCCAACTAGTTTGTTTTGCTGTGTCTGGCTAAGTCATGTCCAACTCTTCTGTAACACCATAGATTGTAGTGTGCAGGCTCCTCTGTCCATGGGATTAACCAGGCAAAAATACTGGAGTTTGTTGCCATTTCCTTTCCAGGAGAACTTCCCACCTGAAGGATTGAACCTACATCTCCTGCATTGCAGGTGGACTATTTACCACTGAGCCACCAGGGAAGCCCTGCAGGTTAAGGTATTAAAAGGACAGGGAGCCACCTGACAGATTTCAGATAGCTGGATTTCAGATTTGTTATGTCAGTTGATATAACAAGAAGACTTTACTTTGACATAACAAGAAGACTTTACTCCTTTTAATCTGAGGCATTAATATCAATCTAGAAGCCTTAGCTTTCCCAAGTCAATTCATTCAATTTCTTTACAGAAGAATCAGTGGTTTTGTTGTTGTTAACTGAACATCTGCCACATGACTTTGTTCTAAAAACAGAAATTAGGGAGAAGTATAGAAATTCTCTCAATTTCTATTTATAGCCACACTTTTTTATCAAAACCTCTATAGACCTTGTGAACTCAGCCTAGAGTACCTCTCCTCTGTTAAAGGTTTATCACCACAACATTATAAAGTAATTAGCCTCCAATTAAAATAAATAAATAAAATGTTTCACTAGGTATGGAAGGCAAGCCCATACTCCTGGTCTACTACTTCTAACTAAAAGTTCTTAATAGTCTTTTACGTGTAGTCTCAACTTAGATGGGTAACAGCTCTTGCCTTTAGAAGAACAAAATTCAAGGGATCACCAGAAGATGATACAACAGAAAAGGCAATTAGGTGATAATGCATTTGCATGAAGGGGCACTTCATTTTTTAAACACCTTTTATTATATATCACTTACAATGTATCTGTTATTAACAAACACTCTTTAGAAAATATATGGGTGAGCCCCCTGGGGGAGGCTGAAAATATGGAACTTCTCACCAACATTTTGAAACATTTTTGTTTGTTTTGTAAATATACAAAAAAGCTAGAAAAGCCAAAGTTAGTAGTAAGAGCACTGAAAAAAACTACTTGTAGATGTTCTATGTAGACTGTGATATTGATTGGCCAATTCATCAACACATGTCACAAGATGGTGGTAATGCATGAACAGACATTACCAATAGAACACAAGTAAACTTCTGCATGTCCAATTATAGCATAAGGATTCCAGTGTCACAAAGGATATGCAAAGACATCGTTTTTTAATCCGTAACACAGGTGCCAAAACACCTGTCAGTTGCTACTGTACAAAGGATTACTTTGCTCCTATAAAATAAAATAATGTAATGTTTAATTATTTCAAACATCCTTTTAAGCCAGTTCTATGAGGTTCCCAGTGTAATTAAAATCCATTGAAGCATAACTTCAACTTACATAGTTTTCATACCTTATATGATTGTATTCAATCATGTATGAAACCATGATAAAAATATAAAACTATTAAATATAGTGTCCTTTATAAAAACACTTGCAGTTTAGTTTCAAAGATATTAAAGAAAACTTGAGAGGATAGGTTAAAATTAGTTGTTTTTATGCCAAAAAGGAGATCTCGTTTCATCATAACTAAGTATTTGAATTAAAACTATTATAAAATTTGGTAGATAGTTAATTATACCTCACATGGCTCAGTTAAAGAAACATTTAGGAGAATTTCTCAATTAATACTTTGGCAAAATCCTTCATTGCTAAAACATAATGAAAATGATATTGGAATGTAAGGCCAAGTAAAAATATGAACATTTAGGGTAAACTAAAGTCAAACTATAATAGTCAACTTGTAATAGGATTACACTCTTTCTTTACCAAAAGATTTCGGTCTAACACCACTATCAAAATCAATAATCAAGAAAACATACATATAATCCACTTTGATGCTTATGAGAAAGAAGCAAGCAATTAGAGGTAAACAATTTACTACAGCCCAGGGCTACAAAGTTGACCACACCCTGATTCCTCCAAGATGCCAATACAATGTAAGGAATTACAATGGAACTGAGCAAACTAAAACAGAACTTCAGTGCCCAAGGTACATAAAGCATTCAGGGAACTTCCTAATTCTATGAGAGTGAAGTGTAAGCAGAGAAGAATGAAGATGAATGAAGAGACCCTGTGAAGCACAAGCAGAATTTGGAAAATAATTTTACTAAAATAAGCATAGATAAGAACTAACATATAGGTAAAAGTTACCCTAAAGTGACAGAATTCTTTGCAGGCCCAAAAAGGGAGGATTAAGGCTTACTATTATCCAATCAAAGGCATAAATATCCAGAGAAGGAATGTGTTAACTACCAATGAGGCTGGTCAGGAAAAAGAGCAAGAAAAAAAAGTTGAGGGAGCAATCAAATTGGCCAAAGTCTTATGCAGCAAAGTCATCACGGAAAGAGATGAAAAATTTGGGGGAGTTGGGCCACCTGCCAATTTCATGAAAGATACATGTCTGATTTAAGGTAGAGATACTTTGTCAAAGTTTTCTAGAGCACAGATGAGTGGTTTCAAATCTCAGGCCTTGAATTCTTGCAGCCCCTTCAGAAGCTGGAATGATAAGAGGTGGGGTGCAGGATGAGAAGACACAAACTCCATTCTGCTTCCATCTATCACACGTTTGACCAAAGGACATGTGTCTTAAAAAATGGAAAAACTCCTGGTTTAGTTGAAATTATTTCTATTATTCTGACTGTAGGTTCAGCACACAGTATTCCAGACAGTTTTTCAGGTTCTGGAGATGATCCCAGACAGCAGAATCAGCAATTTGGGTCACTAGAAAGAAAGAATCCTTTAGGAAACAACACTGTTGCATTCTGATTATTTTGTTTTGTTTTTATTGACTCTTGTGAGTTTGGTGAGGGTGAGTCAAGACACAGGAGGCCGAATAGCTTGGGAAAGGCAGGTAAAACCACGTTTTCCAAGCTGCACATTCCAGGACTGCGGTAGTGACACCATGCAGGTAATCCTTCCATGTATGTTCTCCTCTGAGAATTCAGAATGCTCTCTTAGTGACACTGCATCTAGAACCCTCACACCATCAGTGACCTTTAGGAAGATTTTCTACTACTGTGTCCTTATTGTTGGTGGCTTCCCAGGTGGCACTAGTGGTAAAGAACCTGCTTGCCAATGCAGAAGACATAAGAGATGCAAGTTTGATCCCTGGGTTGGGAAAACTCTCTGGAGAAGGAAATGGTAACCCACTCCAGTATTCTTGCCTGGAGAATTCCATGGACAGAGGAGCCTGGTGGGCTACAGTCCATAGGGTCGCAAAAAGTCGAACACGGCTGAGGTGACTTAGCTCACACACACACACACACACACACACACACACCCTTGCTGTTTCTATTGTTACCTGATGTGAAGATTTGATACATTAGAAAAGACATGCTGGGAAAGATTGAAGGCAGGAGGAGAAGGGGACTACAGAGGATGAGCTGGTTGGATGGCATCACTGATTCAATGGACATGTGTTTCAGCAAGCTCTGGGAGATGGTGAAGGACAGGGAAGCCTGGCTTGCTGCAGTCCATGGGTTTGCAAAGAGTTAGACACAACTGAGCAACTTAACAACAACAGATACTTTTTCCTCTCCATCTTAGATACTTGTATGAGACAAAGGCTAATAATATATTCTTTATAACACAATATATAAAATATAAAACTACTTATCTTCTTGTTGTTTAATTGCTCAGTCATGTCTGACTCTTTTTTTCTGACTCCATGGACTGTAGGCTCCTCTGTCCATGGGATTTCCCAGGTAAGAACACTGGAGTGAGTTGCCATTTCCTTCTCCAGGGGATCTTTCAGACCCAAGGATCGAATCCATGTCTCTTGCACTGGCAGGCAGATTCTCTACCACTGAGCCACCAGGGAATCTTTTACATAATTATATATTCATCCACTTAATCAAAATACCCCTTAGATAAAGCCAGAAGTTATAATAAAATATTTTGCTTTTGTAAACTATGAAGTACTAGGCAAATAAAACATTGCTATTGTCATAAAAATGTTACTGTTCTTTAATTTTTTTAAATCTCACATAGATTAAAGTATAAAATATCAAAACAAACATTAAATTTAGTGAAATAAGAAAGATATTTGGGCTATTAACATAAGTATATATTCTGAAAAATATATACTTAATAAATTGAGAGATGCTACTTTGTATATTCTCAACCAGTTGTTGTTCAATTGCCTAGTTGTGCCAACTCTTTGTGACCCCATGGACTGCAACATGCCAGGCCTCCCTGTCCCTCACCAAATCCTGAAGTTTTCCCAAGTTCATGTACATTACATCAGGGATGCCATCCAGCCCTTTCATCCCCTGACACCCTCTTTTCCTTTGGCCCTCAATCTTTCCCAGCATCAGGGACTTTTCCAATGAGTCGGCTATTCACATCAGATGACCAAAACACTGGAGCTTCAGCATCAGTCCTTCCAATGAGTATTCAGGGTTGATTTGCCTTAAGATTCATAAAGATCAGTGCTTGTCACTGAGTAAAGATCTGATAACAATCATATTGTGTGGTGCTGTGCTCAGTCACTCTCGTGTCTGACTCTTTGTGACCCCATGGACGGTAGCCCACCAGGCTACTCTGTCCATGGGATTTCCAAGGCAAGAATACTAGAGAGGGTTGCCAGTTCCTTCTACAGGAGATCTTCCCAACCCAGGGATCAAACCCACTTGTCTTGCATCCCCTGCATTGGCAGGCAGTTTCTTTACCACTGAGCCACCTGGGAAATTAACACTTACTACATTACAGTCTCAAGTTTCTAATTCTACCTCCTTGCAAAAGGGGCATTTTAAGGTCTTCTGAGAAACGAACCATAATCCAAAGAATAAAAGCAATACCATGACCCATAAAATCTGATCAGAGCTGAAAAAAATACAGAGAGTCCTCAGGCAGCTTCCTCTTTCAAGGGATGCAAAGATCTGCAGGTTCTGCATGAAGTATATGCTTTCTGGTCATGTACTCAGCAGCTCTCAGATCTGGGTATGGTTATTCCTTCAGCATATGTTATATGAGCATTTTATTCCCTTACTTTCTAGAAATAAGTCCATTAATAAAACTAGGCACTTGGAAATACAAATAAAAGTTGGATTTTGAAATCTCAAGGTAGATGTACACGGAAAAACACAACTATCCTTACTTATCACATCAAAGCAATTTAAGAAGTGTAGCTCAATCTAATTTAAACTGTCCCAAGTTGCAATAAGATCCAATATATGGTACAGCTAACTAAGTCATGAATAACTCGGGAGCCCACCCTAAGGGAAATTACTTCTATCAGAAGGGGTAGAATATATGAATTTAATATTCCAAGAACTTGTGTCCATATTCCTATTTATGTGGCTGTCACTTCAGCACTTCATTCTGTTGCTTTCTTGGTAGGTAGATAGATTTAGAATCCCACCTGCCTTACGGTACGTCTGCTATTGGTCCACCCAGAATGGCTGGCATATATATATTCAGTCAAAATTGTTTCATCATTATGCTATCTCTCATATAGGTTAAAAAAGAAGAAAACTGGATACAGTGTTTCTTATTAGCAAGAATACTTATACTCTTTCATAAAGTAGCTCTTTATTTTGGAAAGTAGCTCTTTTCAAAATTAATGTTCAGACCTATATGCCAAACTAAGTTAAGACTGAGATCACCCAGAGAGAACAAACATACACATATCATGAGATGATAAAGTTTTGGGAAACTATTTAAATCTAGCCTACACATCACCAACGTACAAAACAATTAATCACATGCAATCAGAGTACAGTTGCCTCAAATAGGCAGATACTTAGTCTACACAGTTCACCTCTTACTAATGTCCCTGTACGGAGAGCCACAATTATGAATGGCCTGATAAGCTTCTTTTCTGAAAACGTCTAGTCTCCTACAATTAAACTGTTACTAAAGGACTCCTTTATCCTGTTATTCAGATTTGATAATAAGACAATCACTCAAGAGAATGCAACTGTATTCTTTGAAAAGAACGTCTTCTTTTCTAGTCACTAAATGCTAAAGGCTGCCCTTCAGAATAATCCTTTCTAGCCTTAGGATGCACGTGAACTAAACCAACAGATGGATCACTGCTCAGTGAACAACATAATATGAAGCAGATCATGGAAACAAATTTCAGCTTGGGCAGTGATTTTTCCAAATTCTTAAAGTCACAGACCCCTCGGCCAAGTAACCAATGACAACTGAGCTGCTCTCCTCCCTGTACGTACACTTTACTTCTCCTGACTCTCAAGGCGATTGTCCATGTCTGACTCTGGGAGCATGCCATGCACATGTTTTAGGGTGGGTTTTGGCTACAACTCACACGTGGTTTAGGAAAGACTTAATTGTTGCTGTCATCTTATAAACACAGATTTGACTTTGAATGCCAAAACAAATCAAAAAGTAATGACATGGAAAAGATTCTAAGAACAATTCTTGACTCAGTGAGAAAAGAAAAAAAAAAGTGTACAATGACATTTACAATGACAGATAAGACTATAACAAAGGAAAAATGATGACATTTGTATCATATATTTTGTCTTTGCATTGTGTCAAGGGCTTTCTTTTTCCATATGCTCATAGACTTTTAATATTAAAACTGATTTTTAAAAAAGCTTAATTCCATAAAGCAAAATCACATTTCCCTACAACAGCTATTTACCTTAACATTTACTCATTCTCAAGGCATTTAGTAAACACAAATCTGACAGGTGCAATACTGGGGGAAGCATATTTTCCTGCTTGTCTATTTCTTTCAAGGTCAATAGTTTTATCCAGTTTCCCCACATTCCAAAGTCCACGCTGTCGTCAGGTGACTGTGCCACCAGTCACTTTGAGGAGCTCTGATTGCTTCAGCTGCTTCCTCATGTAAAGCACTTCCATTAGCCTCTCACCTTTTGCGTCTACTCTCCTCTCTGTGTCTGAAACCCTGCTGTGATCGAGTAAGTTCCCTGAGATCCACGTACTGTCACTGAGGCCAGGAGATCACTCTATTGTCTTCATCCTGTGTTTCAGTTCATCAGCTTCTCTCCCTCTGCTGGATTATTCCTGTCAACACAAAAATTGGCTCTCTTGACCCCACATCTCTACCATATTTCTGATTTCCTCACTGTCTTTTCTCTTGAGGGTAAGTCAGCCAGACTCTGGTCCCGACCACTCCATCAAAACAGTTTATTACAGGGTCAGCTCCATTTGACGTGGGTGCTCACTCCCTGGAACATATGCTTCATCTGGCTTCTGAAAGACCACCATTTCTTACTTCTCCTTTTGTCTCATCAGCTGTACCTTTTCAGTCTCCCTTGCTGACATGTCTTCCTCTACCCGACCTCTAAACATTAGAGTTCCCTAGGACTTAGCCCTCATATCTCTCTTCAGCTGTGCTCACTCCACAGTTAACCCCATCCAGCACTGTGTGTTGAAACGCCATTAACAGATATATATGTATACATGTGTCTACATATATACATACATAACTTTGTCAGTACATACATACACGTGTCTGTATGTATATAAATACATTCATTCTCAACTTCTCTGAATTCAAATTCATACATCCAACTGTCCACTTATCATCTCCGCTCAGATATATCTTACGTATCAAAAACCTAACGTGTTCCTAATGAAGCCTGACTTCTCACTTTCCACCCTGTTCCTCAGTCTTCTCTTCTGGCCTTGGAAACTGCAGTTAATAACTCCATCCTTCCAGACTATAAATCTTAAGGCATCATTGGCTCTTCTCTTTCTCTCTCACCAAATATAATTTATCAGCAAATTGTTTGCTCTCTCTTCCAAATACATCCAGAACCCAACTACTTTTCACCACCTCTCCTACCACTGGCCCCAGCCCTGATCAACTCTCTTCCAGACTACTACAAGAGTCTCCTGATTCTTTTTGCTATTTTTTCTCTTGTCTCTCTCGGTTCTCAATTCTCAATGCAAAAGTGTGAATCTTTCACCAGGCCAGATCTGTATATTCTTTCGTTGACATCCACCAATGGCTTTTAAGGCCCTACACATTATGACTCCCTCCCTGACACTTGCCTGAAGTCACCTTCTGTCTACCTGATCTAGTGTTGCTGTTCTCTGTGCAAAGAAAAGACTGCCCCTGTCTCAGGGGTTTGGCACCTGATGGTCCTGTCAATGACAAACTGGCACTTGCCAAGGGCCTTTGCCACCTGCCTCTGTGGGGACTGAATCTGTATTCCTGCAGCTGTTGACTTTTGACACATCCTGAAGGGAGTTCAGGGTGGAGACTAAGGCACTTTGTGCTCCAAGAAAACTGGTGAAACAGGTCATGACATTGATATTTTCAGGAATGGATTTCATGAGCCCAATCCTTGCATCTCCTCATATCTAGAAAAGCACTAAATCTCTTCGAGGTGATATCAGCTCCTTGTGACTAGCAGAAAATCTTTTGTAAGGTAAGTGTTGATTGCATGTACTCCCCTTTCACCAAAATCACATATATACTGACCTTCCCCCTGCATCCTTAGAGCAGTCTCTCAGAGATATCTGAGGTGTTTTTTCCTGGGCTGCAGTCCTCATTTTGCCCCAAATAAAACTTCACCGGCAACTCTCACCCTGCGCATCTTTTTCTAAGTCAAGTCCCTTTGTCTAGACCACTCTTCCTCCAGGATGTCTGCACAATCCCCTCTCTCATTTTCTGTAAGACTCTGGTCAACTGTCACCTTATTAGAAAAAGTCTTCTATGACAGTCACATAAAAGATACCCATTCCATGCTTCTGGGCACTTATCCCTGTTGTACCTAATTTTCTCCATAACACTTATATATGTTGACACACACACACACACACACACACACACAAATATTGCCATTACTGTTTATGTTTCTTCTTTCATCTCTACATAGACACAAAATAGTGTAGGTTACATGTTGACAGAGACTTGGGCCAGATAAGTTTACTGCTGTATCCTCAGTGGCTAGAACAATGCCTGGCACATAGTCAGAACTCAAAATGATTAATTGAATGAGTAGAGAGTATGAAATAAACATATGGGAAGGTCCAGCAAAGTTACAATGGAAAGACCCAATACTGGTCTGTCTTGAGTTACAAAGAGTGAGTCAGAGTTTTCAGAAATGAAATAGGATATTTTTTTAGAAAAGGCAGAGGAACCAGAGATCAAATGGCCAACATTCGCTGGATCACCAAAAAGCAAGAGAATTCCAGAAAAACATCTACTCTGCTTTATTGACTATGCCAAAGCCTTTGACTGTGTGGATCACAACAAACTGTGGAAAATTCTGAAAGAGATGGGAATACCAGACCACCTGACCTGCCTCTTGAGAAATCTGTATGCAGGTCAGGAAGCAACAGTTAGAACTGGACATGGAACAAAAGACTGGTTCCAAATAGGGAAAGGAGTACATCAAGGTTGTATATTGTCACCCTGTTTATTTAACTTATATGCAGAGTACATCATCAGAAATGCTGGGCTGGAGGACGCACAAGCTGGAATCAAGATTGCTGGGAGAAATATCAATAAATTCAGATATGCAGACGACACCACCCTTATGGCAGAAAGTGAAGAACTAAAGAGCCTCTTGATGAAAGTGAAAGAGGAGTGAAAAAGTTGGCTTAAAGCTCAACATTCAGAAAACTAAGATCATGGCATCCGGTCCCATCACTTCATGGCAGATAGATGGGGAAACAGTGGAAACAGTGGCTGACTTTATTTTGGGAGGCTCCAAAATCACTGCGGATGGTGAGTGCAGCCATGAAATTAAAAGGCGCTTACCCCTTGGAAGGAAAGTTATGACCAACCTAGAAAGCATATTAAAAAGCAGTGATATTGCTTTGCCAACAAAGGTCCGTCTAGTCAAGGCTATGGTTTTTCCACTGGTCATGTATCGATGTGAGAGTTGGGTGGTGAAGAAAGCTGAGCACCAAAGAATTGATGCTTTTGAACTGTGGTGTTGGAGAAGACCCTTGAGAGTCCCTTGGACTGCAAGGAGATCCAACTAGTCCATCCTAAAGGAAATCAGTCCTGGGTGTTCATTGGAAGGACTAATGTTGAAGCTGAAACTCCAATATTTTCGCTACCTGATGTGAAGAGCTGACTCATTTGCAAAGACCCTGATGCTGGGAAAGATTGAAGGCAGGAGGAGCAGGGGATGACAGAGGATGAGATGGTTGGATGGCATCACCGTCTCAATGGACATTAGTTTGGGTAAACTCCTAGAGTTGGTGATGAACAGGGAGGCCTGGTGTTCTGCGGTTCATGGGGTCACAAAGAAATGGACACGACTGAGTGACTGAACTGAACTGAACTGAAAGCAGGAATATCCACTGATCTTGTACCATTTTGGGTCGCCATGGTGGTCAGTTATTCATGAAGACCTTTCCCTACCAACTAGTCTCATTTACAGTGATTGCTCTCATATATAAAATTCTTTGGCATGTATGATCTATAACACAGAATCTAATGTTTACTTCAGTATTATTTTATGTGTTTTTCTGGTTGTTCTTTTAACAAGATCAGTAAGTATTTATTGTTTATCTACTAGGTGCCTGCCATAACAATCTGCCAGAGTAAATTCTCTGTAAAAACAAAACAAAACCAAACCTTGATTATCTGGCCTTATCAAATTGTTCTAGATAAGAACATTGCACTGTTGCAAATCATGTTTTTACCTTCACCAAAATGGGTTTCCTATTTATTTGGTAAAAAACTGTAATTGTAATAATTTCATTAATACTATAATAGCAAGTCAAATTAATTTCAGATTATGTAGAGCATATATGTTTCTCAGTGCTTTTTTTTTTTTCATTTTAGTTGTGATCTAAACAATTTTCCTAAGATTTTAAACTCCATGAGGGCAGTGACTTTGTGATGCTCAGGGCATCCAACAGAGGATCTCACGCAGGTGTGTGTGTGTGCGTGTGTGTGTACATGCTCAGTCACGTCCGACTCTTGCGACCTCATGGACGGGAGCCTGCCAGGCTCCTCTGTCCATGGAATTTTCCGGGTAAGAATACTGGAGTGGGTTGCCATTTCCTGTTCCACAGGATCTTCCCAACCCAGGGATCAAATCTGCATGTCTTGCATCTCCTGCATTGGCAGGTTGATTCTTTACCACTGTGGCACCTGGAAAGCCACTTCACACACAGAAGGCACTAAAAAAATGCCAGTAATGATAAACCCTGGCATGAGGCACAGATTTTAAAAAAAAGTATCTTGCAGATGAAATATTTCCAATTTAATCTGTTACTATGTGAAACATTAAAATTTTGATGAACTGAAAAGCTACATGTTATATTTTACTTTAACTATATTTAATTTTGCGTCTGTGTTCAGTCTATCTCCAAAGTGAATAGGAAGAAAAAGTTGACTTTTGAATCTAAAGACTCACAAAGCCACTCCCATTCATATTCATATTCCATTCGGGAAAAGAGATTTCGGGTTCTTGGAACATCCTGAGTAGATGAAAAACAAATGTGGTTTCAAAAGTACTGCAAAAGCAAAGGAGAAATTAAACAAAGGCTCTGAACCTTATTTGTGTTCTGTTAACACCGCTTCAAGGCAACATTTTTATTTTTAAATGTATGCCCTCATTTACTCAGGAAATTAAGAAATGAACTCCCCGTGTCAGTGTCCCTGCTATTAAAACAACCTAGCCATTGGCTGATTTACAATGGGCTCCTAATTGAACAGTTATGGTTTTAACTATATCAGCGTATCTGCAGGTTCCTTAGATAAATATTCTAAGCATTTCCCATAGATTTCACAGGCAGAGTAAAGAGAGCCTTGGAGCAGACAAGATTTTCTAGAATACTTACCATATCCTTTGGCTTATTTTTCTTAGTTATATCTCATTTCTGACACATAGTTTCAAAGACCTGCTATCCAAAATATAAATGTTTTCATTAGCACCAAACAAGAGGTTTTAGAGAAATCATAGAGTCTTATGTCTTCAGTAATGTAGCAGATATTTTAGTTTAACAATTATTTGTATGGAGACAGAGCTTTCTCCCTGTTATACTGGTTCGTTTTCCTCCTAGCACCAAAAATCGCATTTAATCATTTTAGTGAGTTCTTCCTCTGTATTCACATGACAGTTTATTCACTTAGATACCTTCAGACTAGAAAAATATAAACAATCGAGTGCATGCTCACAGATATAAGGGATCAAAAATGGATACTTTTAATAGCACTATAAAAAATCTATAACTTGACTCAGCATGCTGACCTCAGAAAGACTTCCTCCTGATAAAGTTGGTACAAATTTTAGAGTTGGAAGGGAGCCTCTAGGTTTTGGCCAGACAACAATTTGACACAGAAGATTGTGGTTTGTGGGCATCTGATGAATTTCTTAAGGTCACAGAGCCATCTGGGTCTTCAACTCCAGGTACACTGAGAAAAATCAGCTCATTCTAGGTAGGGCACAGGGTAGGTTCAGTGAGTATAACAGCAGAGCTGTGAGCACAGCCCATATTTCAAACAGACAAAGAACACTCAGGGCTCAAGACTTTAAATGGAGGGCAATTTCAACGGAACACAAGTTGGAGACACAGCTTCAAAGCTGATTACTTAATAAGGCTGTCAGAGTTACAAAAAACAAAAAAGGTCAAGAGGTAGGCCCAGGTGTTGAACGTGTCCCTAGGATGAGATGTGTCAGGTGCCCCTTCACCTCAGAAGGCAAGTGAGTGCTCCAGAGATCAGGAGATGAGGGTGACAACTAGGGAAGGGCTGCAGGAGTGAGCGGTTTTGACGAGGGGTAGAGATGGGAATATGGGCAGTGACTGCAGCAAGAAAGAAAATATCCATCACAGAGGACTTTCAAATTCATGGGTCCAGTGATCTGTGTAAAGAAAGTCAGTAGTGTGCCGGGTTAATCACATTGTGAAACTAAATTTTAAATGGACTTCCATTTGCTGAGAGCAGTGTTCATTAATATGTAATTCAGTCTTGACACTTATAACTGTTGATCAAACTGTATACCTGGAGAAATGCTCTTACATTTTTCCTAAAGCCACTTGTACCCAAAACAGATAGCTATATGTGCTATCATTAAAGAAGAAAATATTCATAAAGACATTTGCCCAAGCAACATTTTCCTTCAGGGATGGAACGCATTTGAAAAACAGTCTGCTTGTTATATCATGCCTCTGATCGGAAACCTGGGAGGAGGAGGTAATACAGGATGAATCTACAGGATCCTTTATTCTTCTTTTGTGGGCCAGGATCATTTCCAATGGCTCAGTAATTTCACTCCTGGCCAAGATGTTTCCTTGGCATAATCTGCGAGTCTGCAACTTTGCTGCTTGGCAAGGAATGAATTTTGGCACCGTGTTGTATTAAAGACTGAAGCAGCTAAGAAAGAGTGTCAAGTGATTAAATTCTCCATAAAGAAAGAATGGATGAATAAGCAAATGAACAAAAGAAGAAACTCTTCATTGCTTGTGTGATTTTGGTGGGTTATAAATTAATTCTCACCAGGAAGAAAGTATGCCTTGCATTTGGAAGAGTATGACAGAAACTTGGAACCACTGTGTCTCTGGTAAGAGAAGCAGAGCAAAAAAAATTCATGATCACTACTCCCTTTCATGCACATGTGCCTCTGGGACTCTGAAGACTGGGAAGTTTATAACTGGAACTGGCTTTTCTAGTCATTTCTACTCATGTGTGGGATGGCAAGAGAGCAAGTATGTCAATTCTTAAAGCTTCCTGCCTATGCTGGTAACACAGGTACTGAGTGAGTTAGAGCCGGAAAAGATATGCAAGGAAAGAAGATTATATTAAGTAGATGAAATGCAATGTAGATCAAAGGTACAGGAACAAAAGAAATGTCTATGGTTATTTCAGTTAATATTTGATCTAGCTGATTCTAACACATAACACTTCTGATGAGATGTACAAACACGAGTTTTCAGAGTAAACAATACAATTATTTCCATTATTATTTTGAATATATATTATGTGCTTCCTTTAGAAAACTCCAGCACCTCATACCATATGGCAATTACCCTCAGAAATATCTCACAACAGAGGTAATGGTACCTCACAATAACACAGCTAGTAAAATAAAAGCAAATGTGTATTTCATAGAGGCATGCATTTATCTATTTCCTCTATTTTATAGTTTCTCAGTTTACAGGAAAGGTATTCACTTATAGTAATATTTATATGATAATAACATTGAGACAAATCAAGCTTAAGTTAAAAAAGACATATTTGACACTGAAAAAGTTTAAACAAGCCTTAATAGTGATTAAGAAGGTAAATATATGATTAGAACTAATATATATACATAAAACGTTTTAAAAATACTTAATAAATTTTATAAATATTTTATTATATATATACAATATATACATACACATATGTATGCATATAACACATGTGGTAGCTACTCTGGAATTTTAGGTAAAGTTAGGTGGCTATGTATATGTGGGATCGAGTGTTAAGTTCGCAATGACCTGGTCCACTACCTTTCAATTACAGATTTATCTGCCAAGGCTTTACCCTTTATCATACAGATGAGGAAAGGGAAGTTTAGAGAACTTGTTCAAGCCTCCTTGGATGACAAAAAATAATAAATATACTAAATCACTGTAAGAAAATTTGCAGTTAGGAAGAGGACAGTGTTCCCTATGCTTACCTGCACTGCTGCTTTTATTCATTCAACACACTTTAATTGCATGTCTAACGGAGTATACCTTGCATTCGGTAGGTGTAAGAGCTACAGCAGTGGGCTAGACTGACAAGATTTCTGACATCAGGAAGCACACAGTTCACTGAGAGATACAGATAAGCAGAGAGGCAGTTAGAAGAACCTGAGATCAAGGCTATCAGAGGTGTAAGTAAATGACAATAGATGAGATTGTTGGGGTGAACATGCGCCAGACTGCAGAAGGCTTGTGAGACATTTTAAGAGGATTAGTATTTAAGAGCAACTGAGAATCATGGAAGAATTTTAAGAATGAGATTGACATGAGCAAAGTATATTTTAGGACGATGACTTCTAATTGAAGAAGGCAATCAAGGCAGGGAGAACAGTAAGAAAAATGCTACTATGGTACTTAAGGACAGAATATGGCATCTTTGCCTAAGGAGAGAGATAGCTGGGATCGGGAAGTGGCTTTAGAATTTTGGAGGTAAAACTGAAATCATCTGGTGACTGGATGTGATGTGTAAGGGAGATAAAGACTGAGGAATGGTATCCAGGATCTTGTTTTAATTAAGCGGGGGACGGTAAGCCATTCACACACAAAAATATACACAAGAGGAGAAAGAAACATTTTTGAGATTAGGCTATGCCTCACTCCAAATTAATGCTTCCCACATAATACTCACATATACACCCCTGCAGACAAGTGGGGGAAATAATCCATTTTACTTGCAAAGTAACCTAAGTCTCTGTAACTTGAGCATTATTAGAGAGTTAAATCTTAATTATGCATATCTTTTATTCAAATTTAGATCACAGCATATCTTAGCATATTAAGCATAAAATAGCTTATATATATATATATATATATATATATATATATATATTTATAAAGCAAATCACATTCACTTCTTTGTAGCTCTGCATCCTACTAAGAAAATTCTTGAAAGATGGACATGTAAATCATTCCCTCAGGGGGTTAAGCCATGAAAATCAGACATATTTCCAGATTTTCTTGAGTCATATATTCATGATAAAGCTTCATTATTTTGTTGCAATTAACTTTCAGAACTGTAGGCACACTCATAAGCAGATACAAACTCAAATTGGATTTTAAATGTAAACATAAATGACTCTTGAGTTAATCTTTGAATTACTGACCTCAGTTTTTATAATCAAAAGTTAACTGCATATATATATATGAATGTGTAACGGTTTTTGGAATAACTTCTTGAATAGGACACTAATAGCACAAGAAACAGAGCAAAAACTGACAAATCGGACTATATCCAACTTAAAAGCTTGTGCATCAAAGAGCACAATCAACAGAGTGAAAAAGAAAACTGAGAACAGGAGAAAATGTTTGCAAGTCATAAATCTGACAAGCGGCTAATCTCTACAATTTTAAAAGAATTACTACAATGACAAAATAATCACATAATTCTATTTAAAATGGACAAAGAATTTGAGCAGACATTTCTCCAAAGATTATATAAAATGGTCAACAAGTTTATAAAAATATATAAAAAGCTCTACATCACTAATCATTAAAGGAATGCAAAACAAAAGAAAAATAAGATATCATTTTACACCCATTAGGAAGGCTACAATAAAAATAAACACAAAACAGGTATTGGTGAGGATGTACAGAACCTGCAATCCTTGTGCACTACTGGGGGCACTGTAAAATGATGCAATCGCTATGGAAGATATAGAAGTTCCTCAATAACTTAAAAATAGAGCTACTATACAATCCAGCATTTTCACTTCTGGGTATTTACACAAAATAATTGAAAGCAGGGTCTCAAAGAGATATTTGTACATTCATGTCTATAGCGCTATTGACACTAGCCAAGAGGTGGAAGCAACCAAAATGTTTACTGACAGGTGAATGGAAAAACTAAATGTGGTATATACAAACAATGGAATATTATCAGCCTTAAAATAGAAGGAAATTCTATCACAGGCTAATACATGGATGAACCTTGAAGACATTATGCCAAGTGAAATAAACCAGTCTTAGAAAGACAAACCCTGTATAGTTCTGTACATCTCAAGTAGTCAAATACAAAGAAATAGAAAGCAGAATAGTGGTTACCAGGACCTAAGGGACAAGGGCCAAAGGAGGTTGTTATCTAATGGGCATATTTCAGATTTACAACTGAGAATGTTCTGGAGACCTGTCTCACAACAGTACAAACAAACTTAATGCCGTTGAACTGTACATTTTAAAAAGGTTAAGATTTTTTAAAATTGTCAATGTTATATTTTGTGCTTTTTACCACTTAAAAAAAAACCCACACATATTGTATGATTCTATTTATATGGACTGTCCAAACAGGTAACTCTATAGAAACAGAAACCAGATTAATAGTTGCCTAGGGTTGGGGACATGGGGGTCAATGGTGATGGCTGCACAGCTCTGAGTATATTAAAAACTGTTGAAATGTAAAGTTTAAAAAACACTTTTGATGTCTAGTGATTGACATACATGTCTCCTTCTTATACAGCCTTTTTCCTGCCAAAAAAAAGAGTATTCAGTAATTCCAAACCATTCAGTACCCGCTTCAAACGATAAGAGATATAAAGTAGTTTTTTCAGATACCTTATTAATTATTTTCTCTAAGTCACTGCATTCAATTCCCTAGGAATCCTAAGGCAACAAACTAGAATGTAGCATTAATAATGCTGTGTTGAAAACAAAGCCATAATGCCAGAGAATTTCAAGGATAAAAATATGAAATCCTCTTGTCTGAGATTGTGCATTGCAAAAACAACTATATGGATCAGTCAGCTTGACTAAGATGTTTTGACATCTCATCTCAACATCTAAAATTAAAACTACATCTTCAATTTGCACTAAAAGCTTTGTGTTTCATCTAGGTTAAATTCAGATAAAGATTTACTATGAAGAAGATTAGTTTTAAGAATATTATTTGTCTTCCCCTCCCAAATTTTCAAAAAGTTCAATAATTTGTAAATCTCCCAGAGTAATATGATAACTGTTTTGAGGATGCATTATGTTTACAATTTAATAACATTTTGAGCAGAAAAAAATAAAGTAGAAATTTCACTAAAATGACAGCAATCACTTCATCTCAATAGACATTTCATAATGATGATAATTGATAGAACTTCAAATTCTATTTCTAAATATATTTGCTTATTATAACTCTATTGCTGTTACTTATTTTCCAGTAATCTCAAAAGCCCAGATTAATGTAATACTTCTTGCTTTTAACAGAAACAATTATATGGGTCAGCTGGAAGAAGGGTTAGGTGTATCTCAGTCTTGTGCCTGTAATTGCAAATACCACAGATCAGTGAGCAAAAAAGAAAAAAAAAAGGAGGCTTAAACACCCCATCTAGGTTACAGAAATTGTCTTAGATCCTCTTCATTTTACACTGTCCTTTCTTTTTACTCTGCATTCAGTTTACTTTCAAATGCGCTTTATGTTTGATACAATGCCTTCCTTATCATTCCTACCACAGGTGAAGGTCTCTTTGGTTCTGACCTTTGATGCTGTGCTCATATTCTCTACACCCAGAGATCCAACTCAGACCCCGGCACAGTCCTCTACCCAGGGCTCAGGCAGCTTTAGACAAGCCCCCTAGCAGGTAGAGAGACATAGCAGGAACCACCAGAACAGACCCAACAGAGACAATGTCAAAGAAAACACCCACAGAACAGAAAGAAAGGTTCCTGACTTCACAAAAAAATTCTGAGTTATACAAAGGCTTATTTTCCCAAAGCAAGAAACCCACTCAACCGTATCTTTGGGACAAACTGTTATCTTGTAAAATGAAAGAGACAAGTATCTTTAGTGCATTTAGACTCATATGGAATATTAATCATATGCAAGTTACAACTATTCTTAAACTGTTTGCTCTCCTATTTTTTCAAATCTGAGGCAGCATCATTATTCTACTATTACTTGAGCTCAAGTTCTTTCTCAGAAGTAGGAAAAATCTAATAATTATCTACAAGCACATTATACTGAGAGGTAGCAAGACAATTTTCATTGCTGCAGAGCCAGCCTGGATGTTCATTAAAAGTACCAGGCAGAACGTGGGACCTAATATTAATGGGACACAGTGTTGTTAGCAGGTCTCAGAAACAAGCACTGATACTGACTGCAAATTGTGCATGATAACATATACCGGAATCTCTAGATTGTTCACTGACAAAGGGTGAAATTGGGTGTAAACAATGGGCACCGAAACACAGGGCAGTTTCTAAAGTAAAGAAGTGTTCAACCTCAGGCTGCTCCATTGTTAAGACCTTAAAAAGCAGACACACTTTCAATAATGACTAACATATAGCACTCGGTATGCACCAGCCACAGCTCTAAGTACTTTGCGTGTGTGTGTGTGTGTGTGTGTGTGTGTGTGTATAAGTCTCTCAGTCATGTCCTACTCTTTGTGACCCCATGAATTGTAGCTCACCAAGATTCTCTGTCCATGGCATTCTCCAGGCAAGAATATTGGAGTGGTTTGCCATTTCCTTCTCCAAGTACTTTGCATGTACTCATTTAATCATCAAACAACCATTCCAACAGTCCCAGAAGGTAGGTAATATTGCTTCCATTTCACATTAAAAAGAAAAAAATGAGGTTCAGAGTAGCTCAATGACTTGCCTGATATTACACAGCTAGCCAATGAAGAAACTAAAATTTGAATTGCCTAGTCTGGCTTCAGAGTCCATGTTTTAATCAAGTTTTAAAAAATTGCATATTTTTCCACAAGTATTAGTGTTTTTTATAAATATCCATTTCACAGTGGCATCGATTTTTTTTAACTACATGGGTTACACGTACACATACATGGCTCAATCTTTCCAATAAACATGCTTGGTCAATTAACACTGTCAACTGTGTTAGTTTAACATGCTCAGACCAGCGGGGATGTAGACAGGTTAAATGATGTTGTCCACTGTGATGACTAGTTATTTTGTTCCTAGATACCATACTGATAGTTCTGCTCTTTCAAAGAGATGGCTACTGTCTTTGTATTCTGATCACCTAGTATAAACACTCAATAAATGTGTTGAATGAGCATAGAAGGTAAATAAATCAACTCTATACAAAGGCAATGTCTGGCTGCACAGAAGGGCCAGCACACTGTGGAAAGAGGAGGAAGGAGCAACTCTTAATGGAGAGTTCCTCCCTGCTGCCTGACTTCCCTGCTCTATGAAGGACTCCAGGGCCCGGGTTCTGTATCCCTGCCAGGCTGCAGGGGAATTCAGGAACAGAGGGTGGCACCCACGGCAGGGAAGCAGCTGCTGCTGAGAGTCACCCCCCATCTGGAAGCAATGGCAGGAGGGGGGCACAGGGGAAAGGGTCGAGGGGGAGGCAGGCAGCAAGCCCACCCCCCTCCCCTCTTTTTCAAAGAACTAAGAAGTCAACTGAAAGGAAAAGGATTTCACCTCCCTTTACTCAGGGTCTTCAGTCTTTCTTTGAAAATGATGTTAGAAAGAAAAAGGCAGAGTTGAAAGGGAACATGGAAGAAAGTCAGATTCTTGCCTAGAGAGTTAAAACGTTTTAAGAGCCAGTGTAAATCAGCAGTTAATGCTTTTGGAAGGAACACACTACCACTGGGTACTGGAAATTGGCCTGCTGACACAGTTAATTATTCCCAGGGGGAAAAAAAATATTGCAAGGAAGGGCATAAATTGAAAAGAAACTCAATGACCTTCCTTTCCTCTGCTTTCCTGATTCATACCTTCACCTTTTCCTGAAACGCTGACACACATCTCCAAAATGCCATCCTTCCCAAGAAGCTTTTCCTGATCACTGGAATGACAGTATAGGAAGCTCTTAGCTGTCACTTGTATATTCCATTCACTTATTCAATGTACATTTATTGCATGCCTGCCATGTGCCAGGCATCTTTGCAGACACTGGTGATCAAGTGAGGAACAAAAGAGACACAAGTTCCTGCATCCAGGGAACTTAGATTCTACTACAGTGTATTTTGTATTAAATTATAGTTGCTATAATTTGTATTATATATTTTATAAGTCTCTTACTGGACAGTAAACTTGCAACAAGCATATTTTATATTGCTTATACTTTTGAACTCTCACTGTGCCGACAAGGCTGTTTTACACAGAGCAGGCATTACTTTAAAAAAAAAGAACTGAGTTCAACTTTTTGAAATCAAAAGGGAATCTGTATTTCCCTACATTATTAGAACATGTACCTTGGATAGGTTTCCAAGAGAGTATCTCACCTGTGTATTTGGTATAGATCTCTTCAATAAAATTTGAGATACCAAGGGAACATTTCATGCAAAGATGGGCACAATAAAGGACAGAAGTGGTATGGACCCAACAGAAGCAGAAGATATGAAGCAGAGGCGGCAAGAATACACAGAGACTTATACAAAAAAGATCTTCATGACCCAGATAACCATGATGGAATGATCACTCACCTAGAGTTAGACATGCGAAGTTAAGTGGGCCTTAGGAAGCATCACTATGAGCAAAGCTAGTGGAGGTGATGGAATTTGAGCTATTTCAAATCCTAAAAGATGATGAGGTGAAAGTGTTGCACTCAATATGCCAGCAAATACGGAAAACTCAGCAGCGAGTGGCCACCGGGCTAGAAAAGGTCAGTTTTAATTCCAAGGCAATGCCAATGAATGTTCAAACTACCACACAATTGCACTCATCTCACATGCTAGCAAAGTAATGCTCAAAATTCTCCAAGCCAGGCTTCAACAGTACAGGAACCGTGAACTTCCAGATGTTCAAGCTGGTTTTCGAAACAGCAGAAGAACCAGAGACCAAATGGCCAACATCTGCTGCATCATCAAAAAAGCAAGAGAGTTGCAGAAAAACATCTACTTCTGCTTTATTGACTATGCCAAAGCTTTTGACTATGTGGATCAGAACAAATTGTGGAAAATTCTGAAAGAGATGGGAATACTAGACCACCTGACCTGCACCTTGAGAAACCTGTATGCAGGGCAGGAAGCAACAGTTAGAACTGGACACGAACAACAGACTGGTTCCAAATCAGGAAGTACATCAAGGTTGTATGTTGTCACCCTGCTTTTTAACTTATATGCAGAGTACATCATGACAAACGCTGGGCTGGAGGAAGCACAGCTGGAATCAAGATTGCTGGGAGAAATATCAATAACCTCAGATACGCAGATGACACCACCCTTATTGCAGAAAGCGAAGAAGAACTAAAGAGCCTCTTGATGAAAGTGAAAGAGGAGAGTGAAAAAGTTGGCTTAAAGCTCAACATTCAGAAAACTAAGATCATGGCATCTGGGCCCATCACTTCATGGCAAATAGATGGGGAAACAGTGGAAACAGTGGCAGACTTTATTTTGGGAGGCTCCAAAATCACTGCAGATGGTGACTGTAGCCATGAAATCAAAAGACACTTGCTCTTTGGAAGAAAAGCTATGACCAACCTAGACAGAATATTACTTTGACAGAGACATTACTTTGACAACAAAAGTCCATCTAGCCAAAGCTATGGTTTTTCCAGTAGTCATGTATGGATGTGATAGTTGGGACTATAAAGAAAGCTGAGTGCCAAAGAATTGATGCTTTTGAACTGTGGTGTTGGAGAAAACTCTTGAGAATCCCTTGGCCTGCAAGGAGATCTAACCAGTCCCTCCTAAAGTGACTCAGTCCCTAATATTCATTGGAAATACTGATGCTAAAACTTTAATACTTTGGCCACCTGATGTGAAGAACCAACTCATTTGAAAAGACCCTAATGCTGGGAAAGATTGAAGGCAGGAGGAGTAGGGGACGACAGAGGATGAGATAGTTAGATGGCATCACTGACACAATGGACATGAGTTTGAGTAAACTCCGGTAGTTGGAGATGGACAGGGAGGCCTGGAGTACTGCAGTCCACGAGGTCGCAGAGTCAGACACAACTGAGCAACTGAACTGAACTGATTTGGTATAAATTCTCATATTTTAGCAAATATTGTTATTGATTTGTTGCTAAGTCAAATCTGATTTTTTGTGACCCTATGGACTATACCTTGCCAGGCTCCTCTGTCCATGGAATTTCCCAGGCAAGAATACTAGAGTGGGTTTCTGTTTCCTTCTCCAGGGGATCTTCCCAACCCTGTAATTAAACCTGTGTCTCCTGCTTGGCAGGCAGATTCTTTACTACTGAGCCACCAGGAAAGCCCTTTACCACATATTCTAGACATTTAAAAGTAGATATACTTGGTCAGAGGAAAGGAAAGCCTTCATTTCTCTTTTCAATGTATTAAAAATTATGTGATAAAAAATTTTAAAGACATTATTATTGAGCTATTTCCAAAAGGGGTGTTTATTAAAATATGTTAAAGGGAAGGGAGGGAGGAAGCAAGTTGAAAATCTGTGACTGACATAATTCAAATTATTTTCAAAGGAAATTTAAAAAGTGTGTCATGAGGTGTTTCTTAAATTCCTGTTCATTTTGAAAAAGCATGACAATCTGTAATAACAAGAATAGATGAAGTATTTCCTCATCTGACTGTAATCTCCAAAACCATCAAGTGCATTGAGGGAAACTGCAACATAATGAATACCTCTAATATACTGAAATCACTTATAAATTACATAGCAAGTGATCACACTACTGAGAGATATACTGCTCACTACAGATGATGAGTCTACAGCACACTATTATTTTCACCAGGAAACCACCATCAAATGGTGCCTTGAGGCTAGAGGGTACCTACTTCCTTGGGGGAGATGAAGCTGTTTCCATGTCTTGTCTTCTGCCTTGTCTTCTCTCTCTTCTCATTTCCTTTTGTATTCTATTTAGCAAATATTTTCATAAGCCTCAGAAAATTCTTTCTGAAACCAAGCAGGGTATAAATAAGAACTATTCTTCCCAATTTGATTCCTCCGTCATCCTAATCCATCAAGAGCATTTCTTAAGTAGAATGATCTGTACTAAGCACTGTGCTACTCTCTTTCCAAATGAACTAAAACTGGCCCTGTCCACCCCAAGAAAACACCAGACTGAAGATATAGCCATTGTCTAAATCTCATTTTCCACACCAGTACTGGTGAGGCATGACCTTAGCTTTAACATGTCTAAGGAGACCAGGGTGATAGGGACAAAGACAGACTGGTTGTAGAAGAACCTACAGCTCTCTGGCATCATAATTTCAGGATTTAAGTGGCAGCTTTAGCACGAAGACCCCCACTGACGCAACAAAGGAAACACCACCCGAGCCGAGAGCTTGGCTCACGTTGCCATTATGTTTTGACAGATTCAGTGTCTATACTCCCCCCCCACTCCAATCTGGGGTTGTGGAGATGAATAGGCTCTCCAGAGCACTGGGAGGGGATGGGACATTTTCCACTCTATTCTCCTCAGACATTCTGAGATGCCCTGTTCTCTTAAGAATTAGGTGTTAGCGGCTGTTGATGGGACTGTGTCATGCCCCTAGTGAGTGCTGGGGCAGCAAAAACAAGTAAGAAAACACAGATCTAAAGGGGCAATAGAAACCCTGCCCCTCCTCAAGGATGATCTATATCGTGTAGCTCCAGGACTCAAAACAGAAGCAGAGGGGTCACCAATTCATAGCATGACATCCAATTTCTGGGTCACCAAATCAACTGATCCCTTCCCCAAAGCTCTGTGTAACAGACCCAAGATGGCCTTTAAAAGCGTACTGGAACTCTGATCAAAAATACATTTTGTTCATTTTTAATGCTGACCATCTTTTTTTTTAATGGGAAAATGTTGCAAAGTTATATGAGAAAGACAGCAAACACAAAAGGTAGATCCAATCACTTCTGGGCTCTGAACCAGATAAAACACAAAATCATACTTGCTTCTCTGTATCAACTGCTCACGCCCTCTGTAGAAGAGAGACACACAAAATGTAGCAGTGAAGCTGTTGACAAGGCTACATGGTCACAGAAGACCCTGCAAATTTGCTGCTGTGGACACAAGGATGTAGTGTGTGAAGCTGGGCCTGACGAAATTTCACATCTCTTTTAAAGTGTTCTGGAGCCAAGTTCTTGTTTACTTGGCCTCTGCAGTAATGTAAAAGTTTCCTGATAGTAAACTCTTGCATTCACACATTTCTATATCAGCTGAACCCATGCACACAGAGTGACATTATTTCCTTATTAAATTGATACTTAGATATTCAAGTCCTTATGGCCTTAGTTAAAAAAAAAATCATGTAGAATATGATATCTCAAAATGCTCCCTTTCAAACAAATAGAAATTTGGAACTTTATTCAAATCATAGGTTCTTAAACTTCATGACTATTATGGGTGCTGTGGTTAATATATGGACTTTAGAGGCTTGCAACCATCAGAAATATACATGCAGTTCTATGGGCTGAAAGTCCATGACTCTGATCAAATCTGCAAGAGAGTAAGAGACTCCAAAAAGGTTAAGAATCACTAATTTAGAGGTATGGGTAAATAGTCAAGGATATTTTCAGTTGCAGAGAACTATTGCAGTTTTGGTTGCCTATAAGTAATTCTTATCAAATTATCAGATTCTCCAAATGAGAATAGAAACAGTTCAGAAATCTCATTGCTGTCACTTTCAGATTCATCTACGAGATTCCTTTAGCTCCTTCCACCACATCACCCTTTGACTCCTACCACACATTCCATCTTGCATAGCACTATGAAATTCATCAGTAACAGCATGTGAGGATTGTGTGATTTTCATCAAACCACTTGTTAAAAAACTCAGATGCACCAGACAGGTGGTTTAAATAATCCAGTTTCATTGCCTGTAAGATGTGGTTAATGATGCCATCGATAAGTGAAGATTAAACGAGAAAAAAGGTTTCCTTTGGTAAATCTCCAAGTTTTATGTCAATACTAGGTATTTTACCTATAAGAATTACTAGAGTCAAACCAGCTATTGTTCATGGCATAGCCTAGAGTATTAGTGTTGAACATAACATTTGTTATCCACAAAATTCAGAATGTCTTGCCACAAATACCAACAAATATGTGCTCTGATTTACATTGAATTGTTGGTACTGCCATTGTTTTGACTTGATTTTTCTCAAATGGCAAAAGTACAGTTAAAATAGTGTCTCATCTGTTAGGAATAGGGCCAAGAATACAACTGATCCTTGAATGATAAAGGTTGGCACTGTGCAGGTCCATTTATATGCAGACATTTTTCAATAAACACATCAAAAAATGATTGGATATCCACATCAATTAAAAAAAAAAAACTTGTAGATGAACCACAGCCTAGAAATATCCAAAAAAATTAAGAAAAATGTAGGTATGTCTTGAATGCATAAAATATATATAGATACTGATATTAGTCTTACAGAGTCCTAAGATGAGTGATATTTAATAAAAAAATTATATATTAGCTTTCTTACTGTTTTATAACTTTGATATCAAGGAATTATATTACTGTACATATGCATCTCTCATAACTGGAGAAACTGTATCAACCAATTATCACAGGTAAGCAGTCATTAAAAAAAATGTAACCATGTTTCCAAACATTTTACGATTCATTCATTAGTGTATGGGCTAGGCTACCATAAAGCAACCACAACTAGTACACTAGGCTACCATAAAGCAATCATATTGCTCCTTCTTCAATATTAATGTATGAATTTTTATGTTGTTGCTAAACAACTAAACAGTTGCTAAGTCCTGTCTGACTCTTTTGTGACCCCATGGACTGTAGCCCACCAGACTCTTCTGTCCATGGGATTTCCCAGGCAAGAATGCTGGAGTGTGTTGCCATTTCCTTCTCCAGAGGATCTTCCCAAGCCAGAGATCGAACCTGCATCTCTTGCATTTCTGCACTGGCAGGCAGATTCTTTACCACTAAGCTACCAGGGAAGCTCATGAATTGTTATATCCATAAATAAATAGAAATTCATTTTTATATTATCTTTTCCTTTTTTATATCTAGGGTTAGTTATGCATATAATATCTACAATGTTTTTCATATAAGACTACTGATGTAGGTACTTACAGAGAGATGGTTCATCTTATAAACAGATGACATAAACTTATGGTATCTATAAATACTGTATAGTACAGTAAATCTATTTTCTCATTCTTATGCCTTTCTTAATAGCATTTTCTCTAGCTTAATTTATTTTAAGAATACAGTATATAGTACATATGACATACAAAATCTGTGTTAATCAATTGTTTATGTTATTGGCAAAGTTTTACATCAATAGTAGGCTAGTAATAGTAAAGTTTTGGGAGAGTCGAAAGTTATACTGGGAATTTTGACTGTGCAGGGGTTGGCACCCCTAATCCCTGCACTGTTCAAGGATCAACAGTATAATCAAAGAAGACCTGTAGACAGGAAAAATAAATTTAACAAAGAAGATGCATTTTATTTATAGGAAAAGCCATTTTCCTTTATAAAGCATCTCTTATTTTGAAAATAATTGGAATAATTGTAGTAACCCTAGGGAGCCTGTGTTCATATTCATGAATTAGAAAGCATAATAGGAAGAATAGGGGAGGAAGGTTTCTGCTGCAGAAGCAGAAAATAATAACTAGCAAGAAGACAGTATCAGTCTGGTAGTCAAAAATGAAGTACAAGTCTAATAATCTAGTCATGTACATTATTTAAATATGGAATTCTAGGCCAGCATAATAACCAAAACCATGATCCCAGAAACATAAATAAAAATTGCATCCAATACTCTCCCTTTAGGGGTCATATATTAGAAAGAGATCAACCTAAAACAGGTTGTGGTTCAATAGATAACTATTAGCTATTTAGAAAAGACAAATATTCAGAACTGTGCAGTTCTTGAAAATGGGAAATACTTAAATTTTTAATGTAACTTTCATTCAATGATATATTGGGGCAGTCAAACCCGACTGAACTTTTTGGCCAATCCAACACTTTAGGTTACAGTTCCAATTACAAGAAGGTGCTCTTCATGAGATCCACGTGAGTCTCCTGTTTGCTTTTGCCATTGTACTCTCAGCATCCAGACCAGTGCTTAAGCCCAGCTGGGCATGATTTACTATTTACTAAAGAATGAATGAATGGATAGATACCTGAATGGATGGCTCAATGGCAGCATGACTAATAAAATTTATTTTAACTAATTTACTATGAAACCTTTTTAAAAAATATTGCTTGCTCCAGAATGCAGTTGGGATTCAGACTCCCTCTACCCAAGGCTCCTTTAATTTTAAACATCTCACGATTGATAATAGGCATATCACAAGTTCCTACAGTATCTGTGCATGTGTGTTAGTCCCTCAGTTGTGCCCGACTCTTTGCAACCCCATGGACTGTAGCCCATCAGGCTCCTCTGTCCGTGGAATTCTCCAGGCAAGTATACTGCAGTGGGTTGCCACTCCTTCTCCAGGGGATCTTCCTGACCAGGGGTCGAACCTGGGTCTCCTGCATTGCAGGCAGATTCTTTATTGTCTGAGCTACCAGGGAAGCCTACCTGATAGGTCTTCTGGCTAACGTTTTCCCCAATAAACACAAAGTAGGAAAAATGCATAAACAGAACAACTGCTTCAGTATCAGTTACCAAAGTGTCAAGCAGAACGTATTCTTAAAAATAAAATAAAATTCAACAAAACAAAGTCTATTACAGCCAGAAAAAATGTGCAATTTTACTTTTTTTTCATTCTACTACCTGAAGCAAATCATTTGAATTCCTATTCCAAGTAGTTAGAAGTTAATGTTATCTTTTTGCTCCCTATAAAACCTGGCAGCTCTGTCTAAGATGGTGTGTCACAGAAAAATTTCACCATTTAATCCTTAAAACAAAGTTTCCCTATCCTATCCCTTTTTGCAAAGGAGAGTGATGTTGACATAAGGATCAAACTGTTTGCCCTCAAATGCCATTATGAATGTATAACAGAGGTGGGGGGGAGTGCAACTTAGATTAGATTACTGGGCTTCTGGCAGGTTTTCCCTGTGCCAATTACAGAAGACTTTCCATTTACATATAAATAGCTCAGAAATTCCAACACAAATGTACTTGAAAACACTGAATCAAGTAGTTCAGAAAAACATGGATTAGGTGCATTTCAATTTAATTTTAAGGTGTTTACAACAAGCATGCCTTCAAGTAAATAAAAGGAATCAATTTTTATTACAACAAGGAACATCTTTTTAAATTATTGAAATTATTCCCACACTGCTCTTAAGACTTTTAGTCAAGGTTTCATTTACCATGCTTTTAGGTTTTTGTTGGTTTCTTTTTTGCTAGAAAAAAAAAAGTGATCGAATATTGTACAGAGTTGTGAAGTTTGGGATTATATAATGCTGTTTTTTAAATTTTTTTCTCTTAGTTTTTTTCTGTCTATACCAGAGATAGTTCTTGAGCTGGCTAAGGCCTTATAAGAGATACAAATGAAACAAGATGCATTTGTCCAACTTAAGTTGCTTTTATCTTTCTATATAACTCGGTTTAAATTTTCAGTCCTCATCATGTTCTCTACCACTGGAAGTCATTTTGTAATGAGTATAACTTCATCAGCAATCTCTAATTACTAACTCATCATCAATTAACCACTCTATTTATTGACCTGCTGCTTATAAAGAGCCACTTCAACTTCTACTGCAGTTTCACTACTGGATTTGATAGATGCTATAAACAAACAACTCAGTGTGGCAGAAAACAACAACTCTGGATGTGGCCAATATGTGCTGAGTTCTCATTTTCTGAACTTACTTGCGGATCTAGATTGATACACAGAGAAAAGGAGTCTATTTTGTTAATGATTTGTACACGGAAATGACATTGGTGATGCTTTTTATATTACAAACGAGATCACAATGATTTACTTTGTGTAGATACCTGGAAATACTTAATTCACTGAATTTCACAGATAAAATGACACAGGCTAGAATGGCTAAAACGTCTCCTGTTAGTGAGGGGGGATATGCGGGCGTGGAGGGTAGAGCGAGAGACAGAAAGAGAACAAGAGCAAGAAGAGCTGCTGAGCCGTCTGTAACTGAGATGACTAAGCATGTTTAGTGGGAAACCCTTGGTCCAGTGAGAACCTCTGGTCAGCACAAAGCACTACTGACCTACAGACACAGCTGAAGGACCTGAAAAAACGATGACTCTGATAAATTTCATCGTAATTGATAAACCACATACATGATTGAGTATCTACCATGTGCAGGGAAGTTTAATACTGTTCATCTAACAGTCCAACGGTATTCAGACACAAACACTGATATATGCATATAAAGGACAAACAATTCTAACTTTATATTTCATGAGGCAGAAATTTGATTAGGATGAAATCTAAATTCACAAACTAAAGCAGATTGTTGTTGTTATTATCATTATTATTACCACAAAAGCTTCTTAGTGTGGAAAGACAGACTAGGAGGAATGATTTCTTCAAAGGCAAAGGCAAAACGAAACAGATATTTGGCTAACAGATTTGAATACATGGGGGCAAAATAAGTCTTGAGTGTTTTAGAAAATTAATTTCTTAAAGCTTATATAGTTCCATGTTCTTAAACATTTAAGAAGCTCAAAAACACAGAGCAGACAAATCTTTAAAAAATAATAAAAGTACAACAATTGTTGATCAACCCCTGCTGTTTCCTTATACAGCCATCTGAAAAATTGTGAGGGGTAAAATTAACCTTTATTAAGGTTTTGCAAATAAGTCACCAAATTTAGCATGAAAAATCAGATTTTTTTTTGGTAACACTAGCCAAAGTTTGGCAAAATGAATTTGCAGTGTCAAGTCCAGTAATCATACACTCTGCAGCTCTGCCTTTAGCTTACACATTGAACACCCTCATACTGAACACCAGGGACAGTGACAAACTGAAAATATATTGTTTGGCGTGTGTTTTTTCCTTGTACTCCACCACATTCTCTCCATCTCTTGCTTTATAAATTATACAAATCAGATTTTGCAATCAGCATAGAGAAATCTCTATGTCTGCCATTACTGCTGAATATACTTAATAATCAACTTCTTTCTAAACAAAGACAAAGCAAAAGGCTATGATGAGATTTTTATGCAATGGAAAAACTGTGCAATTTATTTGTAATGAATATGGTACAACTGCCTGTGAAGCTGCTTATTAAATATACCATCAAAAAGAGATTCTCTGGGAAAAAAATAACTATGCTGTATTTCAGTATGGGCCTCATTATTTCATAACTTGTTTCTCTGATATGCACTAGATGCTGCTAACATACTAAGCTTTTTGTTAGTATTCCATGGTTTTCGTTGCTCTCTCTCATTTTCTCTTAATATCACAATATGTTGCCAAGGAAAAACTATGTATTAAAAAAATAAACAACATATATTTGCAATCTAAAATGATTGCATTTGGAATAGGGGAAAAAATCTTATAGGTAATATTGTAGAAAGTAACTTACAAAATCAGATTTTCTTCAAACATTCCTGGAGTCTGAACCTTCCTCTTAAGAAAACCTGAGATATACCCAATGGATTAGGATACACTGTCCACCAATTAAAATTATCTGATCTTGACATTAAGTAACTACTGCTCTTTAATATTCAAGTGAGTGAGTGAATGAATTTCAGTCATGACTGACTCTGCAACTCCATGGACTGTAGCCTGCCAGGCTCCTCTGTCCATGGAATTCTCCAGGCATGATTACTGGAGTGGGTTGTCATTTCCTTCTCCAGGTTAATATTCAAGGGGCATGCTAAAATCACTTCTTAAAGTATTTCATATAAAATTCTAGTAAACAGTTTTTATCAAACTTCTGAAAATTCACTATTTAAAAGACACTAAAGAAACTATACAGAATTATTTTAAAGTAAGCAAATATGATTTTTCCAAGTAGTTAGAGCTGATCAGATGTTATTGTAAAATAATCACTTACTACATGAGTTTTCGACAGATTAAGAACTCATGGACATTGAATCAGTTTCCATACAGCAGTGGCCTAATGTAGGTGCAATACTAGAGTTTAACGACTTCCATGAGGCATAGTTTAGGGAAGGTCAAGCAGAGAATTACATCAGGGAGAGCTGTTGTTTCAGCTCACAGCTTCCTCCGGGCCAGCTGACAGGAGACACTATCTCTACATTTTGCTGAGTGTTCTTCTGAGCAGTGAGGTCCACTGGGGAGGTACACTCTCCGTTTCAGATGTGGAGAAATGAAATATAGAGGGGTCGAGTAACACGATTTGAACAAACTACCAATAAGCAGCCAAAGAAAAAGAGCTACCTGTCTCTCCACATCAGGTGGCTCTGGCCAGGCAGGAGTAAACTTTCTAAGACCTGTTTGTCCCAAAAACCAAAGGGTATAATTAAAATCACCTAACCTCAGCAGAGAACTAAACATCTTAAAGTAACCTGTCCTATCTAGAGACCACTAGCAATGCTAAATACCATATGACCCTTTTGCCATGAATCCAATTATATAAATGGCTTATATATATACATAGATAAGCCTATCATGTTGGAAAAATAAAATAAAATGACTGTTACACTTGGAAAATAAAGTATTTGGGCATTTCAATGTATTTCTCACTGCTTTCCATACCAGTTATAACCTAAGCCACTTCAATCGAGCAATATATTTCTGACACAACTGAAAGAAAGAGAGAATCTGATGGTCTTGATTTTTAAGAAAATCCTTGTTAGTCAAAGAGAACAGCTTTTAAAAAATATTCACTGCCTGAGAGTGGTTTCTGGCATGATTCCAGATCATGTTTCTCAGGCAATGTGAAAAGAGAACAAAAAGGCAGTCACTCTAATGGGACAGTGACAGAATCACAGTCACAGAATTTTAAAACTTAATCTGCCAAAATCACTTCTTCTCCCGAGTTCCTGATTCCTATAGAATCTTGCTCATTCCAGCTCATTACTATTAATAGGGCTGGATCCTGCCAGGTGAGATTCTACCTCAATAGCCAAATGGTGTGAAAAACAGGTGCAGAGTTTGAGACTGAGCCTATTGCATCTGATCACTGAAAAGGAATTAGAGTTGAGGCAATTACTTTAAAAAAAATCAGCTGCATTCTTCAATTTCATCATCAAAAGTGAAGAAGTAAAAAAAAAAAGAAAACCGTAAGTATGCTGAAAATTCTGCCACTTAATTTAAAAAGCTTTTTTTATTTCATTAGACAAACTTATTATTTCTTAATTTTTCCACTTATGTGTGAAAGCATATAATTATATAATGAATGTTGGTAGAATATGTCATTCATTTTGTTACTAGGGAATATCTTTGCTTGTTTTCTTTACGTGAGCTTTGTACAGTTGGAATCATCTATAGAGCAAACACGGGGAAGTCAAAGATGATGACTTGGAATAGCGGCTTAGTTTTGCAGTTCCTAAATAAATCGCCTTTTATATTGTTTACAGGGTTCTCGCGGCAAGAATGCTGGAGTAGTTTGGGAGACGGTGAGGGACAGGGAGGTCGGGCATGCATCAGTCTATGGGATCACAAAGAGCTGGACACGACTTAGTGACTGAACAACAACAAAGGAATTGCATTAAGTTGCTATCATTAAGACTCATGCTCAGAAAAAAAGAAAAGAAAGAAATACTGAGGGGAAACATACATCTAATAAAATACATACAAGATCCTACATGAAGAAAATGGTAAAACCTAGATGTAAGAAATCAAAGAGGATATAAATGATCTAAATGACAGCTATTCCATATAAATGAATAGGAAGACTCAACATTGTCAAGATGCCCCTGATGTGATACATAGATTCAACACAATTCCAATAAAAATCACAGCAAGTTATTATGAGGGTATCTACAAACTCATCCAACTTATTTAACTTATACACAGAGTACATCATGCAAAATGCCCAGAATCAAGATTGCCAGGAGAAATATCAGTACTCAGATATGCAGATGGCACCACCCTTATCTCATGAAATGAAGAGGAACTAAACTAAGAGGATGAGTGAAAGAGGAGAGTCAAAAAGCTAGTTTAAAACTCAACATTCAAAAAGCTAAGATCATGGCATCTAGTCCCATCACTTCATGGCAAACAGATGGGGAAACAATGGAAACAGTGACAGACTTTATTTTCTTGGGCTCCAAAATGACTGTGGGTAGACTATAGCCATTAGATTAAAAGACACTTGATCCTTGGAAGAAATGCTATAACAAACCTAGACAGCATATTAAAAAGCAGAGACATTACTTTGCCAATGAAGGTCTGTCTAGTCAAAGCAATGGTTTTTCCCGTAGTCATGGATGGATGTGAGAGTTGGACTAAAAAGAAAGCTGACTGCCGAAGAGTTGATGCTTTTGAACTGCGGTGTTGGAGAAGACTCTTGAGAGTCCTTGGACAGCAAGGAGATCCAACCAGTCAATCTAAGCATACACTTTCAGTACAACTCAGCTGTTGATCTCTTTGGTATTTACCCTCAAAAGTTAAAAAGTTACACCTACACAAAAACCTGTAAAGGATGTTTATAGCAACTTTGTTTATAATTGCTGAAACATGGAATCAATCAAGACGTCCTTCAGAGCTTCCCTGGTGGTCCAGTGGTTAAGAATTCATCCTGCAATGCCAGGGACACCAGTTCAATTCTTGGTTTGGAGGATCGCAGATGCTGTTGAGCAACTGGGCTCATTGGCCACATCTACTGAGCCTGTGCTCTGTAGTCTGCAAGCCACACCTACTGAACCCATGTGCTGCGACTACTGAAGTCCATGCACCTAAAGCCTATGCTCCACCACAGAGTGGGCACAGCTTTGAGAAGCCTGCACACCTACTAGAGAGTGGCCCCCACTCACCGAAACTAGAGAAGGCCCATGCACAGCAACAAAGACCCAGTGTAGTCAATAAATAAATAAAAAGATGTCCTTCAGTAGGCAAATGGATAAATAAACTGTAGTATGTCCAGAAAATGGAATACTGGTGCTAGAAAGAAATGAGCTATCTTCTTATGAAAATACATGGAGGAATCTTAAATACATACTATCAATACTAGGTAAAAGAAGGCAGTGTGATGCTACATGATGTATGATTACAATGATATAATATTCTGAAAAAAGCAAAACAATGGAGGCAGGAAAAACATCAGTGGTTCCAGGGACTAGGAGGAAGGGGAAAGGAAGGAGGGATAATAGGTGGAATACAGAGCATTTCCAGGGCAGCAAAACTTTTCTGTAAGACACTGTCATGGCGGATACAAGCCATTATATATCTGGCAAAACCTACAGAACGCACCACTCACAGAGTGAAACCTAAACTATGAACTTTAATTAATAACAATATATAAATATTGACTCATCAATTTTAACAAATGTACCATATTAATAAGATATTCTGAAGAAGGAAATGGCAACCCACTCCAATATTTTTGCCTGGGAAATCCCATGGATAGTAGAGCCTGGCGAGCTATAGTCCATGAAGTTGCAAAGAGTCAGACATGCCTTGGTGACTAAACACTGATAAGACATTAATAACAGGGGAAATTTTGTGTGTGGATGAAGGGTAAGGATTATATGGGAACTCCATACTTTCTTTAAATTTTTACGTCAATCTAAAACTCCTGCAAACTTCGGTCTACCAAATTAAAATTATTACATATATGGTAACATAAGTTAAAAGACAATACCATATAAACTATAATATACTGAGTGATAGGGATTATAACTTGTAAGCAAATTTAGAGGTAAAAATCATTTCCAATAAGGTTGATCAGGAAGAAATTCAGGGAGCAGAAATATGATCTAGTCTCTGATATATGGTAGTATTGTAGATTAAAAAAAATAACTCAGTAATAATTATTAACATGTAATCTGCCTGAAACAAAATTAAATTTCTCTCGACAGGGCTCCAATATGCTTTGAAGTCATAAGATGTTATCTTGATAGATGAGAATCATTTCACTTTATGATGCCACACTACTACTACTTTTCATCAACAGTTCAGTCTTGATATAGCAATTCATGTTACATTAGAAAAGTGAGTTTACATTAGAAAACATGTTCTGTTACATGTTACATTACATGTTAACATTAGAAAACATGTAAACGAGTTACATGTTTTCATGACGTTAACAAAAGTATATACATAGTCTTAGGTCTAGCTACATACCTCCTCTTTCGCAAAGAGCAGCCATATTATCTACATAATCTAGCCTGTTATTTTACATATTAATTTCTATAATATATCTATTTAATTAGATTTCTTGTGCATTGTCAAGTATATATTGGTATATATTTAGTATATATTTATTAGTAAGAAATGTTGACTGACAAAATTGATCTTCTTCAGGAGAGGACATGGGAAAAGTATGAGTATTTACCAAGAGAGTGTAACCTGTCACAGAGTTTAGTGAAATTCTAAACTAATATACTTTCTCTTTAAATATACTGAATAAAAGAGGGAATTAAGACATCTTTACCTCAGATTTCTACATTTGACTCTTTTAGGTGCTCCAGAGGAGTGCTGACCAGTAGTTCAACAGAAGGTGGACAGTGCAATGCTGAACAGAAGAGTGTGGACAAACTACTAATCTTAAAAGAAAAGTGCTTAATCTTTTAGCACTAAGCAGTATGATGTTACAGTAGATTTTTTTTTTCATAGACTCTCTTTGAAACTGAGGCTACAGCATTTCTTGTCTATTCATAGTACGCTGATAGTTCTCATTATGAATGGGTATTGAATTTGGTCAAATACTTTATCTGCATTTATTGAGATAATTATATATTTCTTCCTTTTTAGTTTATTAACTTGGTAGATTACATTGTTTTAATATTAGACCAATATTGCATTCCTGGAATAAACCCTACTCTGTCATATTAACAATTTTATAGATTGTGGAGTTAATATACTAAAATTTTCTTAAGGATTTTTACATTTATGTTCATGAAGGATACTGGTCTTAATTGTTTTCTGACAACTTCCTTTTCATCTCCAGATGTGATTTAAAAGAAATGTTTACAGAAACAAATTCCTGATAGAAGCCAATATGAGATAATTTTCCAAAAGTACTACGTTAATTCAAAAAAGCCAAACATGTAAAAAGAAGCCAAACAGATGAAATTCATATAAAAAGCTAGAAAATGGAAAATCATGAAGTACATCAGCAGTTGCCAGAGGCCAGAGTGACAGAGAGTGAGTAACTGCATGGTGGCACAGTTGGAATTTTTGGGGTGATTGGAATGTTTTTATCTTGATTTTGCTATAACTTATTGAACTGTACAGTTAAAACTGGTGGTTAATATTATAGGCAAATTATGTTTAAATAAAAATTATTAAACTTGAAGGGAAAATGAATGCTCAGTTTGGCCATAACATACTCAGTTTATCCTTGGCACAAGGCAGTATATGGAAGGTGAAGGACAAAAAGGTATTAAGGCACTTTTCTTGGTCTTCAAGGAATTCACAGTTCAGTCAGGGAAGTATACATATATGTACTCCATGGACAGAGGAACCTGGCAGGCTACAGTCCATAGTGTCTTAAAGAGTTAGACATGACTGAGGTGAGTGACTTAAATAACACTGCTGTGAATATTAGCATTCCCAAAGAAATGCAATGCCAAAGAATGCTCAAACTACTGCACAATTGCACTCATCTCACACACTAGTAAAGTAATGTTCAAAATTCTCCAAGCCAGGCTTCAGCAATATGTGAACCGTGAACTTCCAGATGTTCAAGCTGGTTTTCAAAAAGGCAGAGGAACCAGAGATCAAATTGCCAACATCTGCTGGATCATCAAAAAAGCAAGTGAATTCCAGAAAAACATCTATTTCTGCTTTATTGACTATGCCAAAGCCTTTGACTATGTGAATCACAATAAACTGTGGAAAATTCTGAAAGAGATGGGCATACAAGACTACCTGACCTGCCTCTTGAGAAACCTGTATGCAGGTCAGGAAGCAACAGTTAAAACTGAACATGGAATAACAGACTGAATCCAATTCGGGAAAGGAGTACGTCACGGCTGTATATTGTCACCCTGCTTATTTAACTTATATGCAGAGTACATCATGAGAAATGCTGGGCTGGAAGAAGCACAAGCTGGAATCAAGATTGCTGGGAGAAATATCAATAACATCAGATATGCAGATGACACCACCCTTATGGCAGAAAGTGAAGAAGAACTAAAGAGCCTCTTGATGAAGGTGAAAGAGGAGAGTGAAAAAGTTGGCTTAAAGCTCAACATTCAGAAAACTAAGATCACAGTATCTGGTCCCATCGCTTCATGGGAAATAGATGGGGAAACAGTGGAAACAGTGGCTGACTTTATTTTTCTGGGCTCCAAAATCACTGCAGATGGTGATTGCAGCCATGAAATTAAAAGACACTTACTTCTTGGAAGGAAAGTTATGACCAACCTAGACAGCATATTAAAAAGCAGAGACATGACTTTGCCAACAAAGGTCCGTCTAGTCAAGGCTATGGTTTTTCCAGTAGTCATGTATGGATGTGCGAGTTGGACTATAAAGAAAGCTGAGCGCTGAAGAATTGATGCTTTTGAACTGTGGTGTTGGAGAAGACTCTTGAGAGTCCCTTGGACTGCAAGGAGATCCAACTAATCCATCCTAAATGAGATCAGTCCTGGGTGTTCATTGGAAGGACTGATGTTGAAGCTGAAATTCCAATACTTTGGCCACCTCATGCGAAGAGTTGACTCATTGGAAAAGACCCTGATGCTGGGAAGGATTGGGGGCAGAAGGAGAAGGGGACGACAGAGGATGAGATGGCTGGATGGCTTCACTGACTCGATGCACGTGAGTTTGGGTAAACTCCGGGAGTTGGTGATGGACAGGGAGGCCTGGCATGCAGCGATTCATGGGGTTGCAAAGTCGGACACGACTGAGAGACTGAAATGAACTAACCATTCAGAAGGTACATTACATAGTCATTTTCCTATATTATTTACCAATCCATCCATCCACCTATTCCCTCATCTTTCAATTATCTATCACTGTAGTCAGATAAATAGTAATATGCTAATATGTGCCCTTTAGCTAAATAGGTTCACATATGATATTTGTTCATTAATCACTTCATCTCTGAAATGGAGAAAATAAAATCTTCAGATTTAGATATAATTAGGGTTACTAACTCTTCTAGTTGCTCAAGACTGAAGGGTTCTCTGAGATTTGAGACTGACTGCTAAAACTGGAAAAATTCCAGGCTAACAGTAAAGACTCAGTCATCCCAGATATATCAAGAAAGCAGTTATAGTGACAGATACAAAATTTATGAGAACAGCAACCTCTGTATATCTGCCTACTGAACTCTCATGCGTTTTGGTATTAGCTTACAAAACATTATTCCAAACTTTGAGTACACTTTGATCATAGTAGATTTTTAGAGTTTACTCAACATGTTCTCTAGATATTACCAAATGTTTCAAATAATGGTCTGTTTTTTCACTAGCTAGAACTAATAGAAAACCTGTTTAATTTATAGATCTAATTTAACATTTTTTCTAATGATTCTATAATAAAAAGGAAGAAAAGTAGAAAGGAGGAAGGAAGAAAAAATACAGTTATAGACAAAATTCTGTACTGCAGAATAGTAATACTTCAGACTTTGTATCATAAGAATTTATTATTTTGTGCTTTATGTCTAATAATTTCTGCAGAACAGGTAGAATAAATTTAGGCTGTATAACACTATGTATTTGCTTTACCTTGGCTGCAAAAACTTAAATCTGATCCAATGAGAAATTTATCTACTTCAATATGTATCCTTGAGTAATAACAGGCTAATGGCCATAATAGCAGCCATATGCCCCAGCACCCACAATAGTACCTAATATCTAGTGGTAGCTGAGTAAATATCATTGAATGAAAACGGAGTGGATGGATTGTTAATTAAAGCTTATCAAACTACACACAGGAAAACTCCACAGATAAATAAATTGTACTTCCATCACAGATCCTCAATAGTTATATGTATTTTTTTTTACCATTTTATTAGTAAAATCAATAATAGAATGTTAAAGGAAAGTAGAGAACATTAAGGAATCCAATATTCATTTGAGAGGATCTGCATCAAAAGTGAAAAGTGAAAGTGAAAGTTGCTCATTTGTGTCTGACTCCTTGCAATCCCATGGATTATACAGTCCATGGAATTCTCCAGGCCAGAATACTGCAGTGGGTAGCCTCTCCCTTCTCCAGGGGATCTTCCCAATCCAGGGATAAAACTCAGGTCTCCCGCATTGCAGGCGGATTCTTTACCAGCTGAGCCACAAGAGAAGCCCAAGAATACTGGAATGGGTAGCCTATCCCTTCTCCAGTGGATCTTCCCAACCCAGGAATCCAACCAGGGTCTCCTGCATTGCAGGCAGGTTCTTTACCAACTGAGCTATCAGGGCATCAGAAGGTATCCACTTCTCCAAGCATACAAAAATAAGCACTTTACTAGACGCACTACTGCTTCTTTCTTTGGTATCTCTGGCACCACTTAGATGAATAACTCTAGTTGATGCCTAGAAATCTAAAGACAGGACGAGAATAAAAAGGTATCATCAGTTACTCTGTTCACATCTTCTCACATAAACAGCTGGTGTTCAATAAACCGGAATGAAAAAGCTAAATAAAATTTTCTAAAGCAAGGAAGAAATAGAAGAGATACAACTCTAAACAAAAAAGTGGAGTAACGTGAATTAGTAGTTAGCCATTAGTGCTTTCAGAAATGGCGTTGCTTAGTTAAAATGAGACCTTGAACCAAAGACTATAGCTCACATCTATCAAGGACAGCCAATGAGTCCCAGGTAAGTCACCTTCCATTTGGTGGCCCCAGCTTACTCATTCCTAAAACAAAGTGTTTGCACTTGAGAATTGCTAAGATCCCTTTTAGTGCTAAAATTCTGATTCAATAAATCCCTTAGAGATCTTTAATGCATTTATATGGCATTATAAATTTGTCATTTGACACTTTAGAACTACATTATAAGCATCAAGATCCTCTAGGACAGGATTTTTATTCTTCCTTTCTCTACACAGCACTTTGCTCATTCGGAAATAAAATCATTAGCCAAAAAATGTCCAGGGAGAGAAAAATAAAGGATTAATACAGCCATCAGTACGTCCAGAAACAATCTAGAATTTTAGCGATGTTATACTTATCTTTTATTAATCCTACTGTTTATCAAAAAGCTTTTTAATTCTATCATGCAAAAGGACATTTTTATGGGTAATGCACCCATATAAAAGGGTGTATTCAGGGTATTTTACAAACCAGATAACCTTATAATTTCCATAGTTTTTGAAACAAAAACAAACATTATTGTTTATTAATGTTTCAAGTGATATAGTATTTGCAACAGAATAAATATGCATAGAAACTAAATGTCAAGAACCAATAATAAGCAGTTGTAACTGTTTGAGTAAATCCCTGACTTTCAGTAACACTGCTCTATAAGCTCACTCAGACTAAAAATGAATCCTTTTACAAGAAAAAAATTAATTAACATTTTTGTGATGAAAGTGAAAGAGGAGAGTGAAAAAGTTGGCTTAAAACTCAACATTCAAAAAAATAAGATCATGGCATCTGGTCCAATCACTTCATGGGAAATAGATGGGGAAACAATGGAAACAGTGGCAAACTTTATTTTCTTGGGCTCCAAATCCACTGCAGATGGTAACTGCAGCCATGAAATTAAAAGACGCTTACTTCTTGGAAGGAAAATTATGACCATCCTAGACAGCATATTAAAAAGCAGAGACATGACTTGGGCAACAAAGGTCGGTCTAGTCAAGGCTATGGTTTTTCCAGTGGTCATGTATGGATATGAGAATTGGACTATAAAGCTGAGTGCCGAAGAATTGGTGCTTTTGAACTGTGGTGTTGGAGAAGACTCTTGAGAGTCCCTTGGACTGCAAGGAGATCCAACCAGTCCATGCTAAAGGAAATCAGTTCTGAATATTCATTGGAAGGACTGATGTTGAAGCTGAAGCTCTAATACTTTGGTCACCTGATGTGAAGAACTGACTCATTGGAAAAGACCCTGATGCTGGGAAAGATGGAAGATTGATTGCTGGGAGGAGAAGGGAACGACAGAGGATGAGATGGTTGGATGACATCATTGCCTCGATGAACATGAGTTTGAGCAAACTCTGGGAGTTGGTGATGGACAGGGAAGCCTGGAGTGCTGCAGTCCATGGGATCACAAAGACTTGGATATGACTCAGTGGCTGAAATGAACTGATACCACTTCTTGTAAGATGATTTTTTCTATCAAGCTGTTAGGTGCTTATATACCTAAAAGACTAAAATGACCTTAAGCTACCATAGTCTAGAACATTAACCTTAAGAATTAAGTGTTCAAATTTATACAGGTCTAAAAGTTTTCAAGGGTGCTGTAAACACAGTCTTTCTGAAATGGAGGTTTCTAAAAGATCTGTAATGCAATCAATATTATAAAGTCAAAGAAGAAACAGGGGAAAGGAAGCCGAATAATTGCAAGATGTAGTTGAGGCCAAAAACAGTAGTCATTAATTTCACAACTGTGTCTTGGACAGGTTGAAAGTTACTTCAGCTGCATTAGTTGGCTATCATTTTCTGTATCAGGAGGAGGAATATCAAACCAAGACCGCTTCATGGTAATGAAACTTACAACTGAATTTTGTGAAAAAGGTGTCATTTTAATTTCTGGGTCTTTATTACCAGCAAGGTAACTAACTGAACTGGGAAATAATATTTACAATATAAATAAACTCAGGTATCTTCAAAACAAGTAGTTATTATTCAAGTATTTACTTTTTCGGTTCTCTCATGTATTAAGATTTACATAATAGAATCTTAGCCTTTTCAGTATGAGACAGAAAGTAAACTTTACAAAAGTAATTAAGGTAATTAATTATGTATAATTTAAAATAATAAGGAGGCAATGAAAACAGACTAATCAGTTGCAGAAAATACAAAAAAAAATTTTTAAAGAGATACAGAAGGGTGGTCAAGTATCTATTTCCAGATGACAGTTTAACAGGCACTGTATTTTATTAAGAAGTAAAAAGGTTGTGTTGATGTACTCTCCCTACCTAATATCTGTGACTAAAAAAGTCTATCACAGGAAAACTCTCTCCCATAGGTCAGCATGAGATTATTAGCAAATTGATAAAATAGCTAGTAAGGGTTGCAATGAAGAACCTTAACTTGAAGTTAAAATATTTTCTTATGATTGGCAGAAGGTAGTCACACTATAACCTAAATTAAAAGACTAGCTCATGTCCATCCAAAAGGACTTACAAAATTTTAAAAGTAAAGAAAGGGAGTAAGATCCTAAGATTCTTATCTTATAAAATCTAAATGTTATTATTCAGAATTCTTTGGTGGCAAAAGCGAAAAAATGAGCAATGGATTAGTGGATAGTAATCTGAAAGAGCAATAGAGAGCTGGTGCACAGAACTATTTGGTTTAGTTATTTTCAGGAATTTTATCCTCATCAATAACTAACCATAAAAGGGAGGTAGGGGAGGGAGTGAATTTTACCCTCTTTTAACCCCTGCTAAAGCCATCTGCTGTTTGGAAATAAACAAGGTAGGTTCAAAGACCCTAACTGAGGTTAGCAAGCTCACGAAATTCAATTATGATCCTGAATGGTGTGCACCAAGCAGTCACAATGACCTAGGCACCAGCATTTAAATTAAAATGGAGAGGTAATGAGTTCTAGCTCATTCAGCAAAATGAGTGCATGGGCATACAACTGCACTGCTGCTATCACTCAGTTAAGTGGAACTATAATGAACAGTAAAAAGGGTACACGGTTCTTTGGTGTGTACAGAAGAGGGTACCATTTCTAATACTTTCCTGGAATCATTTTTTTTTTATCTGAAATAAGTTGAAACGAAGCACAGTTGAAAATTAAAGAGGATCATTTCCATAAATCATGTCTTCAAAAGACAAGTTAAAAACTCTGGGAAAAAGGATATTGGGAAACTTCCCAAAGCATAGGCAATAGTTAAGGTCAACCTTGGGAATAGTAACTCACTAACCACAATTAAGCTTTCACTTGTGATCTAATATAAATAAAAGGGTAACAGAAATACATTTCTAAGCCTTGGAATTCAGAGAATTGTTTTGTTTTTCATCGCAAATTTAAAATATGTGGGAAACAGGTGTCCCTTCCTTTTGAATGTAATTTCTGTTCCTAACTCTGATAACTACAATGTACACAACAGGAGAGTCTGCATTAGTAATATGAATGTAACTTTGATCTCATATCTTTCATGATTATTTTTAAAAGTTATTTATTTATTTTAATGTCTTTTGGCCATGCCATGTGGTATTCAGGATCTTAGCTCCCTAACTGGGGATCAAGCTTGTGTCCCTTGTGGTGGAAGTGTGGAGTCTTGACCACTGGACTGCCAGTGTCAACTGGGATAAAAAATATTGGGATGTTCCATTTAGGGTATCATAGAAACACCTGATTTATTTTTCAATAAAATAGAATATAACTCTCTAAAATATCATAAGCAGGTCTATTAACCTTTGTGATTAACATAAATATTATACCTTGGACACTTTAAGGAAGGTATGTTTAGATCCCATGTTTGGCAATGCTTGTTAGAAAGTAGGCGCTACCTGCAGAGTAAAACGTTATATTTAGCATCAAGCAGAGTCAGCCTAATTCAAAGAAATTCATGTAAGTTCAGGTCAGTGAGCTCTCCTCTTTGCATTTCCTATTTATTTATTTATTGGCCTGTTTAAACAAGTATTAACATGGTAGTGATTTTTTTAAATAGCAATAAAAACTATCAGTTTTTACTGCATTGATCAAAAGGTCACAAAAATATGGAAGTCAGGAAATAACTCCAGCCTCTCTGCTGCTCCCTTAATCATATGCAAATGTCATGTAAAGAATGCTTTTCTATTTTTCCATGTATGTTATCAGCTACCATTCCACACCAACAGTCTATCATCCCAATTCTGTATGTCTATGCTAACCCATAAAATGATATGGCCACCACACTAGACAGTTATTTCCACTAATGAGAATTTGATTTATTTGCAGAGAATTTGATACTTCCATTAACCAGCTAAACTCCTTACACGGTTACAGGAGTTACAAAAATCATCAACGATATTTCACAAACTAGGAAATGTCCGTATACATAAAGCGGTAACAACAGTGGCATGGCAAACTTAATTTAAAGAACTTGTGTTTTCTTTCTTAACTGAAGTCAATGACTTGTTTAGGGGACTTTTCTCCCAAGTTTAAAATAAAAGGTATTGCATTAAACACTTATAGTGAAGAGTATTTCATCAAATCTACCTAACATTGGATTATATATCCTGAAATATCTTTTAATGTAAAACTCTCTCTTCCTTTATTAAAAAGAGTTATTAGTTCTCCTGTGTTTTCAGGACATATTCCTCAAGAATGACATGTAACAAAGATGTACAAGACTTTAACTACAGCAATAAAGCACAGTATGATAAATCAAGTTTTAGTCACATCAGAAAATATCATAAATTAATACCGATGCCATTATTTGGCTCAAATATTTCACTGAAGGGAAATATTCAAATTGCTCACTTTAGCACGCATTCAATTACAAATGCATAATGCCATCACGTAATTCTGGTTGTTTTGAATTATGATTCACAGCTGGTATTTTGGTATGATAAATCTTCCAAAAGATAATCCTGCTTAGGGATTAGAAGCTAATTCTGATGACCATGTACCACCTAAGGAACTTAAATTATTGTTTTCCTGAGGCTCATACATTTTTGATATTCTTTTTTCGAAGAAATATCTAAGTGGCTACAAGGTAAAATGTGTTTAAGTTAAAGTATATAAGCATGTACTTATGTTTTCTTAAGATGTGTCTATCTTCTTCACTAGAAACATCCAACTCTAGGCAAGGCGGCAATGACCTCTTAACTGCCAGCTATAGCATCTTTTTCAGCCTGTATTCTTTCAACCTATGAGGAGTACATGGCAAAGTTCAGCCTTGTTTAAACTCTATCTTTCCTTGACTTCCAAGATACCAACTTCCTGAACTGCTTCATCCTCAGTCAGTCTTTCGGATTACTCTTTTTTTTACCAATAGCTTAAATGTTGCTAGATCCTAGGGTCATATATTTGAGAGTCTGCTTTCTTTATTCTGTCTTCTCCTAATGGGATTTTATGTACTCCATGGCTTCAATTGCCATATCTATGCATATGAACACTGATCTGTTCTCATCCCAGGTCTTTCATATGAATTTCCAGACGTGTGGATATCCCATGCATAGTTATAGAGAGATGAAGCAACCTACTGGTGTTAATGCTAAAAGCATAGGTTCTGGAACCAGAAGGCTCGAGTTTGAATCCCAGATCCACCAGGTGTATGAACCTAAGCAAGCCACTGATCCTTCTGCACCTCAGTTTCCTTATCAGTAAAAGAGGAGGTAATAAAAATTTACTTTTTAGGGCTCCTCTAAGACTGAAATGAACTTAGAATCCAGCTTGTCATATAATAAGGGCTAAATAAAGTCATTTGTTAGATAAAAGAATTCATGCTATAATTTAAGATTCTTAAACTCTCCCCTATAATTCTATTATGTACACTGTGTATTTGTAAAGCCATCTGTCTTGATTTTTAGTATGGCTACCATGTATAACCTTTAAATATTTTATCTCCTGTAAAGATCAACCTATTGATATTATCTAAACTTGAGACACTCAGGAAAACAATAAACTCAAGCAAGAAGCTAGATGCTGGCAAGAGTCAAGTGGTCCATGGGTAAACAAAAAGCAACAGAGAGGTAGGGCAGGCCAGGTAAGAGAATGATCCATTTAATACTCTGACAAGATCTTAGTAATCACCATGACACCATAAACAGCATGGTCTGCCCTGTTACATCAGACAGCTACCATATAAAATGTGATTTCAGGATATGAAAGAAGCTTAGAAATCTCAACTTTTCTCTATTCCCTCAAATCCATGATAAACTTGTTTCCTTCCAAGCATTGGTTTTCTAAGGCTAGGAAAAACAATAAAGAAATGAAAGATGGCTATAAGTTTTGAATGGGGTCCATATCTTGTTCACTATTCCCCAGCACCTAGCAGGGTGCCAGGCATATAACTGGAGTTCAATAAATATACATATTGAATAAAACTCAGAAGTGAATGAGGGAAAAGTCAAATTTCTATTTCTAAAGCTGATTCTAATGACTATACTTGCTTCCAAAATAATCACATAACACAGTACTGTTCCACCTCACTCCACCCAAGTTCACCCATCCGCATCCACCTGTTCCTGTATTCTTAATAGGAACTGTAGCAAGTGCCAAGGGCATTCTATTATATCCCCCTTTAATTGCTAAAAGATGGTTTCTTTAAGGTCTCTTGAATTAAACACATCCAACAAGGTGATTTTTTAAAAGCTATGAGAAATTGACAAAAAATGTATTAATATAATACAACTAATTGATATAATTAGCTCTGCCAAGAAACCTAGAATTTCATGGTTACTTAATGTCTCACCTTCTTCTTCCTCCCCTCAACATTAACATCTTAACATATTATTTACACAGTACCCCGAAATGCCTTGTAGAAAAAACATAAACAGTAAAGGAAATGAAAATTCAAAACTTGCCAGTTCAGTCTTTTAATATTCTGGATCTTAGCCAAATTGGAGATTTTTCTTTATAGATGTTTATAAAACGTTTCTTTATAAACGTTACAGGTGAAAAATTGGGTTTTTTAAAAAGAGAACAAATGGAACAGTAAAAAAGTAGTATTTCAACCCCAGAAAATGCTAATATTGTGTGATATAATAGTTTTTAGTCTAAAACAAACAAGAACATCTGTGGCCTTCATCATACCCTCTCTGCAGAGGCATAATGAAGAAGTTTTAGTTAATATGTACTAGACAAGAAAGTTACATAGAAGGAAGTGCTTTAATTGATAAATATGAGATAAAAAAAGTTGTGGACAGGAATATTAAATAGAGATTACTCTACCTTGAAATATGAGAGAATGACTAATAATTTGTCAGCTGTTCTGTCAGTGAAGGGATTTGATAGAGATGTCTAAGCAAGTTCATAATCCAAGAGGTAGTGATCCTTTAACAAAACTAATAAAACACTGAGGAATTTACCAAGTTGATTCTTGTCATTTCAGTATCAATTAAAAGATGTTAGCAACATCAAAAGATGTTATCAGTATATCAAGCAATTGTGTTCTCTGAACCAAGGCTATGGTTTTTCCAGTGGTCATGTATGGATGTGAGAGTTGGACGGTGAAGAAAGCTGAGTGCCGAAGAATTGATGCTTTTGAACTGTGGTGTTGGAGAAGACTTTTGAGAGTCCCTTGGACAGCAAGGAGGTCCAATCAATCCATCCTAACAGAGATCAATCCTGGGTGTTCATTGGAAGGACTGATGTTGAAGCTGAAACTCCAATACTTTGGCCACCTCATGCGAAGAGTTGACTCATTGGAAAAGACCCTAATGCTGGGTAGGATTGGGAGTGGGAGGAGAAGGGGACGACTGAGGATGAGATGATTGGATGGCATCACCGGCTCGATGGACATGGGTTTGGGTAGACTCTGGGAGTTGGTGATGGACAGAGAGGCCTGGTGTGCTGCAACTCATGGGGTTGCAAAGAGTCGGACACGACTGAGCAACTGAACTGAACTGAACTGAACCACTCTTAGAGTGAGCCTACTGTTCCCTAGATGACTTCTGATCTGTTTGCAAGTTTCCTTACCATCATCATTAAAAGAAACATTACCATCACATCTTTACACAGAATAGAACAGAAAGAATGGACAAAACTAAACCTACAATGCCTTCGACGTCTATAGACTTAGAATCTAACATTGTACTTTTGGATATTAAGAACAAACCAGATCAACCATTTCAATCTAGTAATATAGTAATGTCTTACTTCTTAACTATTCAAAATTGGTTGATGAGCAATGGAACAACAATAAATTTAGACAACACAGATGCAGAAAGGAAAGACTAACAAACAAAAACTTAACAATTGATCAAATCTGATACTTTTTTATACCATCAACAAGTTAAGGTATATGTGTGTGTATTAGAGAAACTAATACATAATGATCATTTGAAAGGTTACATATGTAGACAGTTGGTTATTGAAAACTCAGGTTGCTATCTGATTGTGATTTATTTCTGTTTATAATTTATTTATATTTTGTCCTGATTTAAGGAAGCTTACAGAGATGTGAATAATGAGAAAAATGATTAAAATTGAGAAATATGAGGTGGAATATAACAAGGAGATAATAATGAAGTTTTCATATAAATTTCAGTAATGAAATCTTGCTAGAAGAAACTGCTAAAAGGAACTCACAAAGCTTCATTCCTGCAGACTAAAAGATTACAATAGCTATAAGATAAGGCAAAACTTGCTTCTTTATACAAGCACAACTATTTGGGCAAGGAGAGAGAAAGATGGCACAGCAGAAGGACCTTGAGCTCACTTCCAGCACTTTTCCATGACCTTTGTGATCTGCAACTTGACTCCCTCTTAGAATGCTTCTCCTTTGACTCCTTGGCCCACTATGCTCCAGCAAGTACTTTTTATTTTTCAAAATATGCCACACCCATTTCTGCTTCACAACCTTTGCACTTGCCCAGAACACTAAGTCTTTGAACACTCAGTCACCTCCATGTGACTAACAACTTTTTGTCAGAACTCACTTGAAATATCACCTCTTTAATAAAGTCTTTACTAGAAACCCCAAAAGTGGATGCATGCATACCACACATTCACACCCATACAATCATATAACCCAGTTTTATTTTCCTTATAATATTTCTTAGTGAAATCATCTTATTAATTTCTTTGACTGTTGTTGGTCTCTCTGCCTCCAAATAAAATGTATGCTTTGTGTCAGAAGAGAATCTGTCAGCCCCATAATATGGAATTGAGCTCCAGACAATGAAAATTCCAGATACTTGAATCAAAAACTTCCCCAGAATAAATAGTATTTCCCTAAAATAGAGGGAAACATCGATACAATAGCATGAAATTCAGTAAGGTAACTGTAGAGAAGAGGTGAACACCAGTGCATTTAGTTCCTATATTCAGTTCCCTGTGGTCTGACAAGTATCTCAAAGGAGCAGTAAACCACATATACTCCATAAATTTCTGTTTCTCTCAACCAAGATTCTGAAAGGAGAAACAATGTGTTTCAGAATCTAACTTTTATTACTAGTTGAACCAAGGAACTGACAAATATGTTTCTTAAAAGGTAATTTGAAGAACTATGGACGGAGGTTCGTGACAATGTACAGGACGCAGTGATCAAGATCATACCCAAGAAAAAGAAATGGAAAAAGGCAAAATGATTGTCAGAAGAGGCCTTACAAATAACCGTGAAAAAAAGAGAAGCCAAAGGCAAAAGAGAAAAGGAAATATATACCCATTTGAATTCAGAGTTCCAAAGAATAGCAAGGAGAGATAAGAAAGACTTCCTCAGTGATCAGTACAAAGAAATAGAGGAAAACAATAAAATGGGAAAGAGTACAGATATCTTCAAGGAAATTAGAGATACCAAGGGAACATCTCATGCAAAGATGGGCTCAATAAAGGACAGAAATGGTATGGACCTAACAGAAGCAGAAGATATTAAGAAGGGGTGGCAAGAATAAATATAAGTACACAAAAAAGATCTTCACAAACCAGATAATCACAATGATGTGATCAATCACCTAGAGCCAGACATTCTGGAATGCGAAGTCAAGTGGGCCTTAGGAACCATCACTATGTACAAAGCTAGTGGAGATGATGGAATTCCAGTTGAGCTATTTCAAATCCTAAAAGATATTGCTGTGAAAGTGCTTCACTCAATATGTCAGAAAATGTGGAAAACTCAGCAGTGGCCACAGGACTGAAAAAGGTCAGTTTTCATTCCAATCCCAAAGAAAGGCAATGCCAGAGGATGCTCAAACTACCGCACAATTGCACTCATCTCACACGCTAGCAAAGTACCTGCTAAAAATTCTCCAAGCGAGGCTTCAACAGTATGTAAACTGTGAACTTCCAGATGTGCAAGCTGGATTTATAAAAGGCAGAGGAACCAGAGATCAAATTGCCAACATCCCTTGGATTATTAAAAAGGGAGAGAGTTCCAGAAAAACATCTACATCTGCTTTATTGACTATGCCAAGGCCTTTGACTGTGTGGATCACAATAAACTGTGGAAAATTCTTTAAGAGATGGGAATATCAGATCACCTGACCTGCCTCCTGATACATCTGTATGCATGTCAAGAAGCAACAGTTAGAACTGAACATGGAACAACAGACTGGTCCCAAATTGGGAAAGAAGTATGTCAAGGCTGTATATTGTCACCCTGCTTATTTAACTTATATGCAGAGTACATCAGGAGAAATGCTGGACTGGATGAAGCACAAGCTGGAATCAAGATTGCTGGGAGAAATATCAATAACCTCAGATACGCAGATGACACCACCCTTATTGCAGAAAGCGAAGAAGAACTAAAGAGCCTCTTGATGAAAGTGAAAGAGGAGAATGAAAAAGTTGGCTTAAAGCTCAACATTCAGAAAACTAAGATCATGGCATCTGGGCTCATCACTTCATGGCAAATAGATGGGGAAAAAATGGAAACAGTGACAGACTTTATTTTCTTGGGCTCCAAATTCACTGTAGATGGTGACTGCAGCCATGAAAATAAAGATTCTTGTTCCTTGGAAGAAAATCTGTGACCAACCTAGATAGCATATTAAAAAGCAGAGCCATTACTTTGCCAACAAAAGTCCGTCTATGGTTTTTCCAGTGGTCACATATGGACATGAGAGTTGGACTATAAAGAAAGCTTAGCATGGAAGAATTGATACTTTTGAACTGTGGTATTGGAAAAGACTCTTGAGAGTCCCTTGGACTTCAAGGAGATCCAACCAGTCCATCCTAAAGGAAATCAGTCCTAAATATTCATTGCAAGGACTGATGCTGAAGTTGAAATTCTAGTACTTTGGCCACCTGATATGAAGAACTGACTCATTTGAAAAGACCCTGATGCTGAGAATGATTGAAGGCAAGAGGAGAAGGGGATAAAAGAGGATGAGGTGGTTGAATGGCATCACCAAATCAATAGACTTGAGTTTGAACAAGCTCCGGGATTTGGTGATGGACAGGGAAGCCTGGTGTGCTGCAGTCCATGGGGACACAAACAGTCACAGGAGTGAGCGACTGAACCGAACTAGACTACACATGCCAGGCTTCCCTGTCCTTCACCATCTCCCAGAGTTTGCTCAGAATCATGTCCATTGTGTCGGGGTTACTATCTAAAATAGCATTTAAAACATAAAAATAATTCAAAAAATAATAAAAACATCTCAACACTAATCAACCGTCTTAATCTTTCCACCTATACAAACATCTCTACCACCAAAAATAATAAGCTGCATGGCTTAAATGTAAATGGTGCCCCTTTTGAATGATCTAACATAGCTTCCATGAGAAGAAACTAAAGCAGTCAAGGAACATGAGTTAGACTGCAAGACGCAGAGGACTGGCTGGACAGACAACAAAAATAGTGCGGACTGTATAACAGGCAGGAGAATGCCCTCCATGATATCCATGTCTTAATCTCTGTAACCTGAGAAAATGTTATGAAAGTGAAAATTTTAGTCACTCAGTCGTGTCCGACTCTTTGCAACCCCATGGACTGTAGCCTCCTCTGTCCATGGAATTCTTCAGGGAAGAATACTGGAGTGGGTAGCCATTCCCTTCTCCAGGGGATCTTCCCAACCAAGAAATTGAACCTGGGTCTCCTGCATTGCAGGCAGATTCTGTACCATCTGAGCCACCAGGGAAGCCCTGAAAAAATGTTACATTACTGGACAAATGCCTCTTAGGTTGCACATAAAATAAAAGTTGCTAATCAGATGAGCTTAAAAACAGGGCCACTATTCTGGATTCTCTAGTCATCCTAAATAATCACTAATGCACTTAAGACGAAAAGCAGAAGCAGAGGAGGAGTGAGTGTCATAGCCATGTGAGGTAAGAAAGACTCCTCAGGCTTTGAAGATGAATGGGAGCCATGAGCCAAAAATGAAGGCAGCCTCTAGAGACTAGAAAATGCAAGGAAACAAATTCTACTTGAGAGTCTCCAGAGAAATGCAGCCTTGCAGACATCCTGATTTCAGTTGAGTGTAACATGTCAGATTTCTGACCTACAGAACTGTAAAATAATGTGCTTGTGTTGTTTAAGCCATTAAGTTTGTGGTAACATGTTAGAGCAGCAATAGGAAAAGAATACAGATTAGCTTTATCTCCCACATGAGATAAGAACACAGTCAAAATTCCAAAATACATTTAAAAATAATGATAAGGAAAGCAAATAAAATAAAGTTTGGGATAAGTATTCATCAGAAAAATAATAATACAGTCTAAAAGGATTTGAACATAAGAATGGTTTTAAAACTAAAAAATGATATGAGAAAAAAATACGTAAAATAAAACATAAAAAGTTTGAAACAGGTATAAATTAAACACTGCCAAGTATATATGAAAGAGAACCAGCTAGAAATTTGAGGATGAAAATATATAGTTATTGAAATAAAAAATAGATGGAATAATGTGTAAAATTTTATATTCAAGGAGATAATTAGTAATTGGTAAATTCCAAAGAGTATTGAGCAGGGACTCAAAATGCATCCCAGAAAGATAACACAATAAGAAATAATGACAGAGCACTTTAGGGACATGCAGGAGAGACTGACAATCTCCAACATACATCCAATAGAAGCTGTACAAGACAAAATGAGAAAGAGAGAGAGCAAGAGGAAAGAAGGTGGATAAGTCCTTAGAATTGAAAAAAGTTATATGGTAAACTATACACTGAAGACCCAGCAGAAAACAAAAAATAAATCAACCTGTAACTCTACCACATGGGTAACTGTAGTATGTCATGCTACCAGAAAGATATGACTTGTCTATAGAAGAAGACAATTCGATTTGCAGCAGATTTCTTATTAGCAACGCTACAGAAGACTACTAAATATTATCTATAAAATGTTGAAGGAAACAGAACTCCATATGACCTAAACTATAATATAAACCAAGAATGAGCTAACCTAAAGTCTGTGTATCAGTCAGAGGCAGACATAATTTAAACTAATGAATCTTAAGATGTAAACACTGCCCCAGCCCATCTGCACAGGCCCCTAACCTATAATGCCGAAAGCTGTTGGAAGTTGAAGAGTGTCCTAGCCAGAGAGGGAAAATATATCCATGAGGCATTTCTGGAGAACTGTCTACAGAGATTTCAAAAGGAAAGGACCCGAGTCTTCAAGGCTTCAGTAAGTATTGGGTCTTATTTCCCTGTTTAAAAAACAGACAACTCCATTCCTAACTTTGTATTTTATTAAAAGATGGCCCTAAAGTGTATTAGTTGCATACTCTACAAAATCAGATCTGCTCTTGACTTTAGCAACAAGAGAACCAAAAGGAGTTGAATAGTAAACATAGAAATTGGTAAAATGTTTCCAGAAGCTGAAGTAACAGAGTATCAAAAATATCTAAATTTTATAGTAAAAAGACTATATTAGAATCAAAGATTCTAATTGAGATTAACATGGATAGTTTAGATAACCAAAGGCCTTTGTTAAGGAAAAAAGTGTAAAAGTATAAAATCATTAACCTCAAATGTCTAGGCTTATAGTTCATATAGCAAAAAGACCTGACACAGTTTTAGATGGGATAGCTATTAACTGAGTCTTTTTATAATCTGGGGGTAATGAAGAGCTGACTCATTGGAAAAGACCCTGATACTAGGAAAGACTGAAGGCAGGAGGAGAAGGTGATGACAGAGGACCAGATGGTTGGAAGGCATCACTGACTCAATGGACATGAGTTTGAGCAAACTCCAGGAGATGGTGAAAGACAGAGAAGCCTGCATGCTGTAGTCCATGGCATCACAAAGAGTCGGACGCAACTAAACTTAGTAACTAAACACAACACAGCACGGCACAAAGGAACGTTACCAAGACCTACCCAGGATGGTCTGGAATCTCTTCATGTATCATACGCTGCTGCTGCTTTTGCTAAGTCACTTCAGTCGTGTCCGACTCTGTGCGACCCCATAGACAGCAGCCCACCAGGCTCCGCCGTCCCTGGGATTCTTCAGGCAAGAACACTGGAGTGGGTTGCCATTTCCTTCTACAATGCATGAAAGTGAAAAGTGAAAGTGAAGTCGCTCAGTTGTGTCCGACTCTTAGCGACCCCATGGACTGCAGCCTACCAGGCTCCTCCTTCCATGGGATTTTCCAGGCAAGAGTACTGGAGTGGGTTGCCAGTGCCATCTCCAATATATCATATGAAGGAAGCGCTTCACAGACAAAGTTTTACATTAACAACTTTTCAAAGTTTATATCACTTAATAGAAAAGACACTGGACTATAAAGAATGCAACCCCATATTCTTTCACATCTGCTACAATTTTTTATGTAGATTCATGCTATTCTTATCTAGAAAATGAAATGAAGATAACTACCTCAGAGAAAGTATTATAAATTAAATGAGAACCATAAAGTGAGCCTAGCCTTTTAGAAAATATACTCTATTTGTCATTTTAGACGTACACAGAAAATGTGTGTGAACTGACATGCTAATAGGTAAAAATGTTACCAGTTTTGAGATTATATTTAAGTCTCTCTCCTCAGGGGACTGCTGATCAGTTTAAAGAAGAAAGGAGATACAGTAGAGTTATGCATATCTCTGCCTGAGGACAGTGAAGTAACCTGCTGAATCCAATTTCAGAATGGGAGCAAGAGAACAAGTGTACATGGCCGGCTGAGGCACCTTCCTAGTGGTCATATTAAAAAAAATAATAATCAGCATCTGTATTTACCACTATCTTAGCATTCATCATAATGAAATTGAATCGCCTGTGAGTCCCTTGAGGCCAAGGACTATGTCTTATTCATAAATTATATTCCTAGTACCTACCACAATACATGGTACATAGGAAATGCTAACAGCACTTGAATAATGGATGAACAAAGGGAACTGAATCTCTAGGTAGCTGAAAAAATCCTTAGTAAGGACAGATAGTTGCTCACTACAATATATTTGGTTGCAGATGTTTCCTGAGCTGATTTGAGGGAAGAGGGATCTATAAACCTCTAGTAACTTCTATAGCCACAAATCAGTGGCACTTCAAGAATCAACAGTGAGTCCAGTAGGAGAGGCTGTTAGAATGACTACAAACAAGATAGCTGGCAGCCAGGAAATCCACATATGATGACTTGTCAACTGTCTTTATGAATAAGTATTAGTGAGCTAACCCATACTTATTTTCTATAGGTACTTAGAGATAGGATGGATAGTGCACATTCTCAATCAATTGAATATTTATTTAGAATACTTAGTAAATTAGCTATAGACCCAACTATTTGGAAACTACTTAATAATTGACCAAATGACTAGTTACTGGTTTTAATAAAAACCTCATTTTTAAGAAAGATATCCAATTTAAGTTTCCCTGAGACAGTGGCTGGCAATCTTGTCCATACTCTAACCTGAGCCCCAATCTCCAATGATCCAGTTTGACTGGAGTGAACTGGAGTTTAAGCAGAAGTATTATCCAAAGTGCCCTAGATGATTCTTAAGCAGCGATCCCCAAATTGTCTGCATATCGGAATTACTGGGATCTTTTAAAAATTCCGAACCCAGGTCACACTCCCAGATAATTATACTGCACTTGGGAAATGAGGCCCAGGCAAGAACACTTCTTGAGGTTTCCCAGAGCATTCTAATGTGAAGACAAGTTTGGGAGCCACTTAGGTAAGAGCTTAAATCTTGGTGAAACTTTCCAACCATCTAATCACTCAACTGGTAACTTATCAGATACCCACTATCCCAAAAAATAGCTATGCTAAAGATAAAAGCACAGAGCAACCAAAGGAAATAAGATAGAAAAGAAACACTTCAAGAGCCATGGAGAAATATGTTTACAATATTTTAGTAGAAGAGATGGAAAACATCCTCAGTATAGAGTTATTCTAAATGTTTCTGACAGTTGGTAATGTAACATGATACAGACCTGTTCAGCATTTTACTGGATATACTATGTATATTCCAACTGTTCTTAATTTAAGTCTGAAAATCAGGACACACACCTGATGAATATTTTGCCAGTCCCTACATGGCATTTCTTCAGCAATTTGAAAGCGGAATTCAAATATCAATGTCCATCCAAGGGAAAGTAGAGGAGCCAAGGAAAAGACAGCCAGTATCAGAGAAGTTGACAGAGAAACAGGATAATGAAATGCAGGTGTATTTCACTTTGTAAGTTATCTGGTTATTTCCCTTAGGACAACAATGACTTGGTATTGACTGTGATCTCATGGTGGGAGCTAAGTGACTAGCCCCTTATTAAAAGATCATAAATGATTCTTTTCTTAATTGAGGAAATCATGAGGCACAAAGTGAACTGGGATAATGCTAACCAGAATTCTCTTCCCAGCTCCTAGGTTTGTAGGTGAGCTCAGGATATTCAGTCCCCAAACTCTGCAATCTCAGAGGACTGCCCTGACTTCTATTTAAGCTGACAATCACCTGCTCCACAGTAAAAAACCCCAATAATTGTCTAAAATTATTTAGACAATAATAATAATCTAAAACTTTTTCTATTCTAATATACAAAAAATTCAAAAATATAGATTTTTATTATTATTACTCAACTGGTAACTTATCAGATACCCACTATCCCAAAAAATAGCTAATAATAATCAATAATCAACAGTGATTATTAGATTATTATCAAGATTATTATTATTATTATTATCCTAATAATAATCTAAAACTTTTTCTATTCTAATATACAAAAAATTCAAAAATATAGATTTTTATTTATTTATTTAAAATGAACAAAGATGGATATTTTAATGATAATGAGTACAATTCACAAAGAAGATAGATATCATAAACCATTAGACACCTAACAAGAAATAAAGATACATAAAGCAAAAGTTAGGATGGAAAAGAAAAAAACATATAATCATAGTGAGACATAAACATTTCTCTGAGAATATTTTATCAAGTGCAGAAAAAAATAAGAATAGAAGCATCTTAAATTATGTCATTAATAATTTAAATATAGTAGATTTATATTTAACTAATTTATATTAATCTTATATACTATACAATATATTTAAAAGTTTGTATCTCATACGTTGTTATTAGATGTCCATAGGACATTTAGAAAAATTGGCAAAAAGATAAACATTACTAAATTTCTCCCTGGTCAAACATTTGAGTTTTGAGTTTCCCTTGAACCAGGTATGAGGAAGATTGACTGATTTCCCAAATCATAAGATTTTTGTCATTCAAATCATGCTAGGAAAGTAAAATGATGGTGTTCCAACAGTTTCAATTCTAGAAATGAATAATAATACATATTAATAATAATGAATAATAAGCATTCAATAAGCACTTGTTGGATAATCTTGAGTTGCCCATTCATAAAAACCCTTTTTTTAATCCCTCCAAAGCTTTTACTAGACAGAAATTGATGCTGCTAGGGCCATATAGTAAAAAAAATTACATATTTTGAAGTCAAATTCACCATATTTCTATTCGTTACTGGGGAGTCATGCCCTACTCCAGGGGATCTTCCTGACCCAGAGATCAAACCCGGGTCTCCTGCACTGTAGGAGGATTCTTTACCCTCTAATAGTTCAGTAGGTAAAGAATCCACCTGCCCTGGTTTGATTCCTGAGTCAGGAAGATCCACTGGATAGGCTACTCACTCCAGTATTCTTGGGCTTCCCTTATGGCTCAGCTGGCAAAGAATCCGCTTACAATTCAGGAGACCTGGGTTTGATCCCTGGTTTGGGAAGATTCCCCTGGAAAAGGGAAAGGTTACCCACTTCAGTATTCTGACCTGAAGAATTCCATGGACTGTATAGTCTATGGGGTCACAAAGAGTTGGACACGACCAAGTGACTTTCACTTTCACTTACCCTCTGAGACACTAGCGAAACCCAAAAACAGGGATACTAAAACTTAATCGAAGGAGTGCTGCGTTGAATTAAAAAAAAAATAGTGTGAAGTATCCTTATAATACCAAGAAGTACTAAAAATGTTAGCCCACGCTCTTACCTCCTTTCTACTGATACATTCTTTCTGTAGGTGTATTAATGTTATACAATCTGGTTTAGAGTGAGAATTTCTTTTTCTGTTTTTTGCCTGGCAGATTGCCACCCTTTTTGAAGTGCTTGTGCCAGACTTGTGAATTATCTACTGTGTGTGGATTTTAGTAGCTTAAGTTTCAGTTTTACAAATGACTCAATGTTGAGCATAATTACTGCCTAACTACTGATGCAAGCCTAGAAAATATCCCCTTTTAGGTTCAACCACATTTCTGTCTACTATGTACCATATTCTTTCAAAAGTTTTTTTTTTTTTTCCCTCTCATAAAGACATGCATCTGTGTATCCATGGGATATGTCTAACAGATCTAAGAAGTAGGTTAGGTTAGTTTGAAAAGCACAGGATATACTCAATCTGTTTTAGTCATCAGGCCTCTTGTCTGAAAAACCTCGGTGAAAGCAGAAGTGAGCTGATGACAGGAAAAGAAATTAACAAATGAGAAAGCTGACTTAAGAGTTATGGGGAAACGATAGATAAAGAAAAATATTCAGCATCCTACAAAGGTAGAGGATGGGGTAGTGTTTTTTGTTTGTTTTTTCATGGTCTCAGTGTTTTTACGCATCCCCTCGACTCTCAAAACAAAGGCAAAGAATATCTAGTATGTCACTGCTTATTTCTATTTTGTCAGCATTTTTACTAAAATGATGCTTTGTTTTTCTCCTATGTCAGTAAGTAATTTTTTTCTGAGACCACTGAATATATCCCCTGGGGAGCCTGAGAAAGCCTTAAGGAACTTTTCTGAGTAAATGCATCCAGTGAATGGAACACAGGACAAAGGAACCTGATCAGTCTTGGATCTGTGCATTCTGAAGAGTCACATCTATTCTTATGATCGTCAGGAAACATTTCTAAAGTGTTTAGGATGTTCTTAAATAAATTTTTTGCTACAAATATAAAGCTGCTGATGTCAATATAAAAACTCTCAGAGAGTCACAAGAACTCAAGTTTTTATACTTTAAAATCTCCTAGGAAAAAAAATATTTGAGAAATGTCTACCTTTTGAGATAGAAGTCAGCAGCAAAACTTAGAAAGAGTGAACTACATCATACTACAGAATATTAAAACCTGTAATTGCTAAACAAATTAATCATTTTGTATTGAGTATTTTAATTCAAATTAATCAAGGTCTTTATAGTGGTGAGGTAAGGGGATCCAGGAAAGCAAATCATATTCAAAGGGAAGTTAGATTTATGTGAAGCGTTACAAAGAGAAGAATCAGTGAAGTGGCAATCTGTACTAAAAAGAAAAGAAAAAATAGGTCACTAGGGAAAGAAGCAAATCAGTGCTAAAATCTTGAAAACCTCCATCTTCTTGGTGAACACATTTTTAAGACTGCACTAAAAAGAATTCTATTTGAAGTATTTTAATACATAGGCATTTAGAAATTCAACTATACATAGATAATCCAGTTTTAAAAAAAATCTATGCTCTAGAGACAAGATTTTCTAACCACTCTGTTGTTTTGACTTTTAAAGTGTCCTTTTCTCTCTTTCAGCTATTCGTTAACCATGGTAAGAGCTTCCCTATCTTAAAGACATTTAAAAATACTTCATTTTGAAGAAACCATCAAAGGGACTTCAGCTAGCACATATGCTTGGCATCAGGGCACACCAAATGACCCAAGTAAACCATTTGCAGACTTTGTAACACGCAATTTAAATGTACCCAAGAAATGTCAAATGGTTTCTCTTGCAGAATTGTCTTTACCAATGAGCTAGGTCTCAGTAACAGAGCACGTGAATCCCCACAGGTGTTTGCCTCAGACACACACTTTTGGGGGCAGTGTGTGCGTGTGTGTGTGTGTGTGTGTGTGTGTGTGTGTGTGTGTGTGTGTGAGAGTTACCACACAAGAGAAGAGACTTTTCAAGTTGAACACAATGGTGGGAAATGCCTTCTTCTGGAGAGGCGGTGTGGCCAAAGGAAATGGCCTGCACCTCCCTCTATTATAAAGAGTATTTCCTGCAACAGTACCTAAAAACGACAGTGGGGAGAAAACCTTGATACATTTTCCTTTCTTCACCAATTCTTCAAAAATCTCAGTATGATAAACTTGAAGAAGAAAACAGTAAAGGATAGAAGAGAATTATTAGTAAACCTACAGTCTCAATGGACAGGTTCTCTATTTGAAAAAAAGAAAAAGAGGCAACAAATTGACAAAAAAACAAAATAGTTGAGTTGGCTCAAAAGTAGCCACCAGGAGTAGCAATGACCTCACTCTCATTCCTGTCTCCAGTCAAGAGCTGGCCTGTCTCTGAATGCGTCCTAGGACCAGGACCAGAAGCCCGCACCTCAGAAGGCAGGGGCTCCGATTAATACCTCACTGCCCCTACTTCCTCTTCAGAAGTGCCTTTCTGTTGCTAAGATACTTATCAGAAACCCTGTATAACTTATTTCCAAGCTATGCCTGGATCTATTCTCTCAGCTGTACTTTCTGGCTGTCTGCTGGGGGCTGGCTCCAATTCTATTCAGACCCCTGCTTGGCTTAGTGAAGCACTCAACCACTTTCTTGGACTGAATCCTTGAAACACAATTCTGTATCACTCTGCACACACTTATCGTTCATGGTTAGGAATGTATAACAATGTCCGACTGAAAAATGATCCATTAGGCTCCAAAGGATACAGTGGGCAGAGGAATGAGGGAGATCGGGGGAGGGGAGAGGATGACATGCAAGCCTGGAAGCACCAGCATCACCAGCGGATACTGGTATTTAGATATGCCTTCTTATTATCTTGGGATAGGATGGGTCAATTTTAGAAGCTTACACATGTTAATATCAGATAATTAATAGATTGGTGTTTGTGTGGGAATAACGTGCTTAGGCTGGTGCTTCTGAAATTGGCACATTTAATAATAACTCCTGACATTTAACTTTTTAAAAATATTCAGGATGATTTATTGTTGGTCAATAAAAATCTAACTGATCTATAGCTGTTATTTTAAATCCATTTCTAATTTTATATCTAAAGATGGATTTCAGAATTAGCTGTTTATTTTAAAAAGTAATGTGTCTTAGAGTATATTCAGACCTATTTAGTATAACAGATCATTTAACATAATTAATGTTATTAATAAAAGTCATCTAGTAAAAATAGAGCAAATAACACTAATGCAGGCTTTATCATCTATAGTATATGCAATTACATAAAACATTCTGACAGATTTACATGGTTGACATTCTGCCAACCATGTAAGTCTGAACCATGGCATTAATAATTTTGCTCAGTGGTATCTTCTTCCTGCCTCCTAGGCCTGGAGTCAAGATGAAGCATGAGATATAAAAGCAGAAGAAAAGGAATCTCTTATATTCCTATACTATTTTAACCATTTACTTGGAAAGATAATCATAGGGTTAAATATCTCTAAATATGTTGACATATCAACATTATTCCATAGTTATAACTTTTAGTCACTTAAAATGTTTAATATGAAGTCCTTTTATAATAATTATAACAGAACTCCAAATCTACTTAATAGAGTTAATCTACTTAATATGAAATCCATATTCACATCTAGGTATACGTACCTTGAATCATATCATTTTTGCTCACATATATAATTTTTCCAAATTGTAAATAATACTCTTTTTTTAGCTCACAAAGGACATGACATTTTGACTTCCAGATATAGTAACTAACTTAAGAGTGTTTGCTCACAAATCCTATTTCCCCTTCTCTTCATTTCCCAGAGCCCACTTCCTAGACTTAATTCATTGGCATAGTACTTTCACCTCATATAGACTGATGGCTTCCACGAGACGGGCACTAGTCCCCAGAAGATTAGAGGGACTGATAACGCTTATCCTCAGAGCAGAAAAGGACACAAAGTTTATCTTAAAATAACCTTTCCAACTGTAATTCTTACTCATTATAGCTCAACATTAAAACAAGTCTCAGTGAAGAAAAATTTAAGAATTTAAAAATAATGTGACAAATAAAAAGTGATCCCTTGATTACTATTCTATAGACATTTATTTTAAAGAGGGTTTAATAATATTTACCATTCATAGGAATCTGCATACAAATTAAATGAAACTGAATGAGTGGTAACCTACAAATCAAGACTTTTCAGTGAAATAATACTTGTCAGTGGCACTAATACACATAAATCTAATAAAAGTATCTTTTGGAGATCATAGATACCAGGCTTAACCCTTAGGTCAAAACTCTCATCAACTGAATGTTCATTAAGCATTATTTGATCCTTTCAAGCCAGGTGAAATGCCACTTCTAATTGCTCAGCAATAGAAAGAAAATGGAGAAGGCAATGGCACCCCACTCCAGTACTCTTGCCTGGAAAATCCCGTGGATGGAGGAGCCTGGTAGGCTACAGTCCATGGGGTCGCTAAGAGTCGGACATGACTGAACGACTTCACTTTCACTTTTCCCTTTCATGCACTGGAGAAGGAAATGGCAACCCACTCCAGTGTTCTTGCCTGGAGAATCGCAGGGACGGCGGAGCCTGGTGGGCTGCCGTCTATGGGGTCGCACAGAGTCGGACACGACTGAAGTGACTTAGCAGCAGAAAGAAAATAATCACTGTAAAACTTCCTTCTTTAACATAAAACATGTGATAATTGTAAAACATTCTTATCCATGAGAACTGTCCTCACTTTTGTAGAGCAGACATGTATGTAAATTACATGTATTCTAAATGAAAGATTCTTTTAAAGTTTGTACTACAGGTTCTTCAGTAGATTCTCTTACCATCACAATATACAAGCGCAAAGTAACAATTCAATCTCTGCAAAAGGCAGAACTTGGGAAACTAAAAACAAGTATGCCTTGAATTTCCACAAACACACATATCTCCTTGTTTCTATTAATACAAAGTCATGTAAAAGTCAATACAGACACCCCAAAGAGAGGAAAGCCACATTCTTTCTAACTTACGCTGTCACCTCAAAGATAACTTCCAGGTACTCTGAGTTCAAATAAAAGACAACTAATAAATATGTATCCATAAAAAAATATATACCAAGACTATACAAAATTATAATGTGCATTTAAGATTTCTTTCTTTTCTAAAAAAAAAATTGACCTTTTTAAAATTGAAATATAGTTAAGCTACAATATTGTGTTAGTTTCAGATGAACAGCAAAGTGATTTAGTTATAAATATACCTACTTTTTATTCTTTTTCACGATAGATTATCGTAAGACATTGAATATAGTTCCCTGTGCTATACAGTAGGTCCCTGGTGTTTATCTATTTTATATATACTACAAGTTTCTTTTTTATCTATGTCTGTGACTTGATTTGTTTTATAAATAAGTTCATTTTTATCATTTTTTAGATTTCACATATAAGTGATATCATACGATATTCGTCATTCTCTGTTTGACTTACTTCACTCAATATGATAATCTCTAGGTCTATCCATTTAGGCTTATTTTTGAAATGGGCTAGGCATTCAAATTTCAGAAATGAAAGAACAAACAGATCTTGTAAAGAACAAGCTTGGACTAAGAAGAATTTTGTGTATTTGTAGGACAGTCTGTTCCCATTAAAAATAAACTCAGGAAGAAATCACAAATCATATTAAAATTAAAGACAACATGATTCTTTACATTTTTTTAATTAAGTTTTCAGCATCTATGGTAATGAGAAAACTAAGGGCAGAAAAGTAAATCTATATAGTTCAGTGGGTCACACTACCTTCTAAACCATTTTTTCTTCGGTGTGAATCTTTAAGAACCCCGAAAACACATAGAACTCCAGGAAGTATCACAATTATTGTCATCTTCCCTACCCTTCAGAGAAATTAACGAGTCTTAAGGACACAAGCATCTTCAACAAATGACCTAGCATAAACTTATTAAGCCTTACTACAAAATTTCTGCTTTAAAAAAACTAAACCCTTGAAAACTGAATAACTGAAATCATAACCTTAACCTTTCTTTTAAAAAATTCATTATATTTTCTCACAAAGATGCTTTCTCACCATGCTTCTTCCCTTTTTCTGCCCTTTTCTCACAGCTTATCAGTGGTCATTAAACAGGCAGTACCTTTGCAATAGAAAATAAGACCATAAACTAAAATGAAATTAACTATGTTGTTTAAAGTATTTGAATTTATATATTTAAATATAGGATTATGAACAACTTAGGCCTTTTCTAATTGTTCTAGGGAAAATTTAAGCATATCCCTTCTACATCCCACTATAATAGTCCATACAATTCAGCTTTTAGTTAGCACCGTAAAAAATTTATTTACAGACCTATTTCTTCATTGCTGGGAGAAATATCAATAATCTTAGATATGCAGATGACACCACCCTTATGGCAGAAAGCAAAGAAGAACTAAAGAGCCCCTTGATGAAAGTCAAAGTGGAGAGTGAAAAAGTAGGCTTAAAGCTCAACATTCAGAAAACTAAGATCATGGCATGCAGTCCCATTACTTCATAGCAAATAGATGAAGAAACAGTGGAAATAGTGGCAGACTTTATTTTTGGGGGCTCCAAAATCACTGCAGATAGTGATTGCAGCCATGAAATTAAAAGATGCTTACTCCTTGGAAGGAAAGTTATGACCAACCTAGACAGCATATTAAAAGCAAAGACATTACTTTGCCAAAAAAGGTCCATCTAGTCAAGGCTATGGTTTTTCTAGTAGTCATGTATGGATGTGAGAGTTGGACAATAAAGAAAGCTGAGCGCTAAAGAATTGATGCTTTTGAACTGTGGTATTAGAGACGACTCTTGAGAGTCCCTTGGACTGCAAGGATATCCAACCAGTCCCTCCTAAAGAAAATCAGTTCTGAATATTCATTGGAAGGACTGATACTGAAGCTGAAACTACAATACTTTGGCCACCTGATGTGAAGAGCTGACTCATTTGCAAAGACCCTGATGCTGGGAAAGATTGAAGGCAGGGGTAGAAGGGGATGCCAGAGGATGAAATGGTTGGATGGCATCACCGACACAATGGACATGAATTTGAGTAAATTCCAGGACTGGGTGATGGACAGGGAGGCCTGGTGTGCTGCAGCCCATGGGGTCGCAAAGAGTCAGACATGACTGAGCAACTGAATTGAACTGAACTTCCTCTGCTAGACTAGACACTTCATGAGGGGAAGACTCTAACTTTGCAACTCCTCTCTTCTCTCAGGGTCTAAAATAATGGCTGTAACACAGAGGGCACTCGATTTAAGTTTCAATGAATTGATTTTACACACTTCGGTGCAGATATTTGGCATTTATATATTCTGCTGACTACATGGGACAGGCATTGAGCTATTGCTCAAAATTTTATCAGGAAATCACAGGGCAAATTCTCCCCAAGGATAAAATTAAAACTCTTGCCTTTTCCTGTTGGTGATTTCAAGTATCTAAGTTACAGCCATCTTCATGCCATAAGACCATGAAGCCTTTTCATTTAGAGCAAGTATATATATGGGGTTCCCAGGTGGCAGGGCGGTAAAGAATCCACCTGCAAATGCAGGGGACACAAGAGATGCAGATTTGATCCCTGCGTCGGGAAGATCCCCTGGAGTAGGAAATGGCAACCCTCTCAAGTATTCTTGCACACTCCAGTATTCCATGGACAGAGGAGCCTGGCAGGCTATAGTCTATGGCGTTGCAAAGAGTTGGACACAACTGAGCAACACATACACACACACACACGTACATATAAATATATGTTTGGCTTTATAGCATACAGTAATAACTTTAAGATTAAATACCTAATTGTGAAAAAAGAGCTACTCTTGCCAGAATCCAAGTCCTTTGAAAGTTGCCAGTGCTGTCTTATTAGTCAGTAAGCTCATGGAAATGTTGCCAGCATTTCTTTCACTGTCTAGAAAACAGAGTCTGTGAAGTGCCAAGTCTTTAGTGATTTATGTTTGTAAATAACAACGTAAGAAACTCGAGGAAGCCAAAAAAGCAAATTTTTAAAAAATAAATATTCATTTGCTATCAAGAGGGATATGACCTTTTTGCCCAAGCCTATTACTGACAATCCAGAAAGACTATGTGAAGTACTCATTCATTTATCTTAACTGCATTTTCAGGTAACGCCACTACTCAAGGTTTAAAATGCCTCAACCTGCATCCCTGTGGCTTTTTCTATAAGGAGTCACATTATTTTACCCACGTACTTTATTATTTTTCTGACCTTTCAGAAAATTCTATAATAAAAACTTTACAAAACGAAATAACACTCAAGAATTCTACTTTCCTCCTTCAGCATGTCTGAACAAAACCTTCAGTTTCAGATTCATTGTATTGCATGGGGATTATACATAGAGGCACTGCTGTGGGGCTCCTAATCACAGATGCTCTGAAGTCAAACTGGTTTGAGTTCCAGGAGGGACAGTGGATTGGTTTTAAGACTCTTGGGCAAGTTATCTCAATTTTCTAAGCCTCAGTCTTAAGTCTACAAAATGGAGGCCATTTATCATCCATCTCACTGTTTTCTTCAAGTGACTAAATGAATTAATTCATGTAAAGTGCTAGGGCAATGTTTGTGACACGTTAACAATTCAATAAATTTTTATTATTACTATACATCTACATGGATTGCTGATTTAAATGAAGATGCTTGGGAAAATGAGTACTAAATATTTTTTCAATGGCTGCTTTCTTGTTTTGATTTAGATGCTGCCTTAAAAGTTGGCTTCCCTTATAGCTCAGATGGTAAAGAATCCACCTGCAATGCAGGAGACCTGGGTTCAATCCCTGGGTTGGAAAGATCCCCTGTAGGAGGGAAAGGCTACCCATTCCAGTATTCTGGCCTGGAGAATTCCATGGACTGTATAGTCCAAGGGGTCTCAAAGAGTCGGGCATGACTGAGCAACTTTCACTTTCACTTTAAAAGTTGAGGTATTTCACTTAGATGCATTTCACTCTCACAAAGTTTTAAGAAACCTATAGCATCAAGTTTCCAGGATTTAGACTAGTCAGGATCCAATATCCTTTTATAAAAATATTGAAATGTCTATATGCATAATACAAGATTAAAAACTTGAAATAGAATGGTGTTTGTTTTCATGTATCTAGTTGCATTCCTAAAGTACATGCCTATGAGTGTTTATATAAACATGTTTAGTCTAGTTCTTTAATTATATGGGGATGGTTGGGTATAGGGGCAGTTTTATGCAGGATATGAAAAAACAAACAAGATTTCAATGGTAAACATGGCAGATAGTCTGAGCTAAGCCAGGTGCACAGACTGGAGAGAAGTAGGTAAGCCATTCAGAGCACAACAACTAATCAAGACTGCCTAGTGAAGCATATACATTAGTGAAGAGTTGATCAACAAAGCATGAAAGGCCAGGACCAAATCACAGAGGGCCTCGACTAACTGCCTGAGGTTGAAATTCATTATCCAAGTGATGATGACTGTTGGCCTTTTTGTTTACCAGTGTGTATTAAGGGCATCCCTGGTGGCTCAGACAGTAAAGAATCTGCCTGTAATGAAGGAGACCTGTGTTTGACCTCTGGGTCAGGAAGATCCCCTGGAGAAGGTGTATGTATGTGGACCTGTGTCTCTGTGCATTTTGTGTGTTTGGGTTTTCTGTTTGTTTCCCACGCCATAAATTCTGTGAGGGTAGGAACCACATTAGTACCAGAATAAAGTAAGCACCTGGTAAATCCCTCCTGAAAACAATGATGAATAAAGACTAAACAAACGAATGATAATCAAAAATATCATTAATAAATAAATGAGAAGTCACAGGAATATATGTTATTTTTGAAGTAAAAGGAGAAAAGAATCAGAGAAACTGCTTAGGAAGACAACATTTTAAATAAACAAGGATCATGTTCTAGGTTCACTTAAAAAGGGCTTCTTATCTCTCCTTGCTATTCTTTGGAACTCTGCATTCAGATGAATCGTTCCTTCTCTCTTTTGCATTTTGCTTCTCTTCTTTTCTCAGCTATTTCTAAGGCTTCCTCAGACAACCATTTTGCCTTTTGGCATTTCTTTTTCTTGAGGATGGTTTTGATCACAGTCTCCTGAACAATGTTATGAATCTCCATCCATAGTTCTTCAGGCACTCTATCAGATCTAATCCTTTTAATCTATTTCTCACTTCAACTGTAAAATTGTAAGGGATTTGATTTAGGTCCTACATAAATGGTCAAGTGCTTTTCCCTATATTCTTCAATTTAAGTCAGAATTTCACAATAAGGAGTTCATGATCCGAGCCACAGTCATCTCCTGGTCTTGTTATTGCTGACTATGTATAGATCATCTCCATCTTCAGCTACAAAAAATATAATCAATCTGATTTCGCTATTGACCATCTGGTGATGTCCTTGTGTAGAGTCTTCTCTTGTGTTGTTGGAAGAGGCTGTTTGTTATGACCAGTGTGTTCTCTTGGCAAAAGTCTATTAGCCTTCGCCTTGCTTTGTTTTGTACTCCAAGGCCAAACTTCCCTGTTATTCCAGGTATTTTTTGACTTCCTACTTTTGCATTCCAGTTTCCTATAATGAAAAGGTCATTTTGCTTTTTTTTTTTTTAGTGTTAGTTCTAGGTCTTGTAGGTCTTCATAGAACCATTCAACTTCAGCTTCTTCTGCATTATTGTTTGGGGCATAGTCTTGGATTACTGTGACAGTGAATGGTTTGCCTTGGAAATGAACCAAGATAATTCTGTGATTTTTGAGACTGCACCCAGGTTCTACATTTCGGACTCTTTAGCTGACTATGAGGACTACTCCATTTCTTCTAGGGGATTCTTGCCCACAGTAGTAGATATAATGGTCACCTGAATTAAATTCACACATTCTTGTCCATTTTAGTTCAGTTCAGTTCAGTTGCTGAGTCGTCTCCGACTCTTTGAGACCCCATGGCCTGCAGCACGCTAGGCCTCCCCGTTCATCACCAAAACCCGGAGTTTTCTCAAACTCATGAACACTGAGTCGCTTATGCCATCCAACAATCTCATCCTCTTTCATCCACTTCTCCTCCCGCCTTCAATATTTCCCACCATCACGGTCTTTTCAAATGAGTCAGTTCGCATCAGGTGGCCAAAGTATTGGAGTTTCAGCTTCAACATCAGTCCTTCCAATGAATATTCAGGACTGATTTCCTTTAGGATGGACTGCTTGGATCTCCTTGCAATCTGAGGAATTCTCAAGAGTCTTCTCCAATACCACAGTTCAAAAGTATCAATTCTTCAGTGCTCAGCTTTCTTTATATTCCAACTCTCACATCCATATGACTACTGGAAAAACCATAGCTATGACTAGATGGACCTTTGTTGGCAAAGTAATGTCTCTGCTTTTTAATAGTCTGTCTAGGTTGGTCACAACTTTTCTTCCAAGGAGCAAGCACCTTTTACTTTCATGGCTGCAATCACCATCTGCAGTGATTTTGGAGCCCCCAAAAATAAAGTCAGCCACTGTTTCCAATGTTTCTCCATCTATTTGCCATGAAGTGATGGAACCAGATGCCATGATCTTTTTTTTTTCTGAATGTTGAGCTTTAGGTCCCAACTTTTTCACTAGAACTCTTTCACTTTCATCAAGAGGCTCTTTAGTTCTTCTTCGCTTTCTGCCATAATGGTGGTGCCATCTGCATATCTGAGGTTATTGATATTTCTCCCAGCAATCTTGATTCCATCTTGTGCTTCATCCAGCCCAGCGTTTCTCATGATGTATTCTGCATAGACGTTAAATAAGCAGGGTGACAATATACAGCCTTGACATACTCCTTTTCCTATTTGGAACTAGTCTGTTTTTCCATGTCCAGTTTTAACTGTTGCTTCTTGATCTGCACACAGATTTCTCAGGAGGCAGGTCAGGTGGTCTGATATTCCCATCTCTTTCAGAATTTTCCACAGTTTGTTCTGATCCACACAGTCAAAGGCTTTGCCATAGTCAATAAAGCAGAAATAGATGTTTTTCTGGAACTCTCTCGCTTTTTCGATGATCCAACGATGTTGGCAATTTGATCTTTTGTTCTTCTGCCTTTTCTAAATCCAGCTAGAACACTTACTTGGAAGTTCACGGTTCACATACTGTTGAAGCCTTACTTGGAGAATTTTCAGCATTACTTTGCTAGCGTGTGAGATGAGTGTAATTGTGCGGTAGTTTGAGCATTCTTTGGCATTGCCTTTCTTTGGGATTGGAATGAAAACTGACCTTTTCCAGTCCTGTGGCTACTCGCTTCTGAGTTTTCCAAATTTGCTGGCATATTGAGTACAGCACATTTACAGCATCATCTTTTAGGATTTGAAACACCTCAACAGGAATTCCATCACCTCCACTAGCCTTGTTCATAATGATGCTTTTAGTTCATGATCCTTAAAATGTGGATGCTCAATCTTGCCATTGCCTATGTTTGATCAAACATCTCAAGTGTTTGTTCACTTCCAATTTGCCTTGATTCATGGACCTAGCATTCCAGGCTCCTATGCATTATTGTTTTTTTACAGCATCGAACCTTACTTTTACCACCAGACACATCCACAACTGGGAGTTGTTTCCACTTCAACTCAGACTCTTTATTCCTTCTGGAGTTGTTTCTGCACTCTTCTCCAGTAGCATATTGGATACCTACTGACCTGGGGAGTTCATCTTTCAATGTCATATCTTTTTGCCTTTTCATACTTTTCATGGAATTCTAAAGGCAAGAATCCTGAAGTGGCTTGCCATTTCCTTCTCCAGTGGACAACGTTTTGTCATAACTTTTCACAATGACCCATCCATCTCAGGTGGTCCCACACAGCATGGCTCATAGTTTCACTGAGTTATGCAAGGTTGTGGTCCATGTGATCAGTTTGGTTAGTTTTCTGTGACCGTGGTTTTCACTCTGTCTACCTTCTGACGGATGAGGATAACAGGGTTGTTCAAGTTTAGCCTGAGGCCAAACTATGGTAGGGGTAATGGCGGTGATGTTGACCTCCTTCAAAAAAACTTATGCCAGCACACTGGTCCTCCCAGGACTGTTGTAGTCATTGCCCCTGACCCTGTCGCAGGCCATCTGAATGCAGAGGTGCAGAGGATAGCAAGGAGATATAAGCAAGTCTTTCAATGAACAATAAAAAGAAATAGAGGAAAGCAATAGAATGGGAAAGACTAGAGAGTTTTTCAAGAAAATTAGAGATAACAAGCGAACATTTCATGCAAATATGGGTACAGCAGACTCCAGAAATGATATGGACCTAACAAAAGCAGAGGAAATTATGAAGAGGTGGCAAGAATATACAGAAGAACCATACATAAAAGATCTTAATGAACCAGATAACCACAATGGTGTGATCACTCACCTTGAGCCAGACAACCTGGAGATAAAGTCAAGCGGGCCTTAGGAAGCATCACTGCAAACAAAGCTAGTGGAGGAATTTCAGCTTAGCTATTTCAAATCCTAAAACATGATGCTGTTAGAGTGCTGCACTAAATATGCCAGCAAATTTGGAAAACTCAGCAGTGAACACAGGACTGGAAGAGGTCAGTTTTCATTCCAATCCCCAAAAAGGGCAATGCCAAAGAATGTTCAAACCACTGCACAATTGCACTCATTTCACCTGCTAGCAAAGTAATGCTCAAAATCCTTCATGCTAGGCTTAACAATATGTGAATTGAGAACTTCCAGATGTTCAAGTTGGATTTAGAAAAGGCAGAGAAACCACAGATCAAATTGGCAACATCTGTTGGATCACAGAAAAAGTTAGTGAGTTTCAGAAAAACATATACTTCTGCTCTACTGATTATGCTAGATATTTTGACTGTGTGGATCACAATAAACTGTGGAAAATTCCAAAAGAGATGGGATTATGGTACCTAACCAATCAATCCTAAAGTACCAGACCACCTTACCTGCCTCCTGAGAAACCTGTATGCAAGTCAAGAAGCAACAGTTAGAATGGGACATGGAACCATGGACTGGATCAAAATCAGCAAAGGAGTATGACAAGGCTGTTTATTTAACTGATATGCAGAGTACATCATGTGAAATGCAGGGCTGGATGAAGCACAAGCTGGAGTCAAGATTGCCAGAAGAAATATCAATAACCTCAGATATGCAGATGACACCACCCTTATGGCAGAAAGAAATGAGCCTCTTGATGAAGGTGATGTAGAGAGTGAAAAAGTTGGCTTAAAACTCAACATTCAAGAAAGTAAGACCATGACATCTGTTCCCATCACTTCAAGACAAATAGATGGGGAAACAATGGAAACAGTGATAGACTTTATTTTCTTGGACTCCAAAATCACTGTGGACAGTGATCGTAGTCATGAAATTAAAAGACACTTGCTCCTTGGAAGAAAAGCTATGACCAACCTAGATAATGTATTAAAAAGCAGAGACACTACTTTGCCTATAAAGGTCTGTATACTCAAAGCTATGGTTTTTCCAATAGTCATGTATGGATATAAGAGCTGGACATAGGTAACAAAGGCAATAAAGGTAGAGCGCTGAATTTCGAACTTTGGTGCTGGAGAAGATGTTGGGAGTCCCTTGGACAGTGAGAAGATCAAACCAGTCAATTCTAAAAGAAATCAGCCCTGAATCTTCATTGCAAGGATTGATGCTGAAACTGAAGTTCCAACCTTGGGCCACCTGATGCCAACAGCCAACTCATTGGAAAATCCTCTGATGCTGGGAAAGATTGAAGGCAGAAGGAGAAGGGAACAACAGAAGATGAGATGGTTGAATGGCATCACTGACTCATTGTTCATGAGTTTCAGTGGACTCCGGGAGATGGTGAAGGATAGGGAAGCCTGGCGTGCTGCAGTCTATGGGGTTGCAATGAATCAGACATGACTAAGCAACTGCATAACACCAACAAAATATTCTAAGTACTGCAGGAAGTGATTTACATTGGTTATTTCATTTAATCTTTAAAGTACTTCTTAAAGGCAATGTTCCGGACCGATAACTTTTGCCCCTCTATATCCACTCTCCATTCTTTCCACTGTGTAGTAAAAATCTAACACTGGCCTTCACCCTGAACATCTGGGAAGTAATCTCTATAACCTTGGAAAAGCTACGAGTGCTTCCAGTAGCCTGTGAGCCTTAGGTAATGCTGGATAGTTTAACTGTAAAACTTAGAGAAGAGGTTCCTCATGACAGAGAAAAACAACAATGTAATTTAGGGTAAGGGCTTCGCATCACAGAGTGTCAGTCAACTGAGAGACTAAGATAAATCACATGGGCAATCAATCAATGTCCTTTATGTAATAGACACAATAAAATTCAGAATGCCAAGGCTCAGGTGAGCTTCCATGTTGGGCAATACTACAGGCATACTATCACACATGGATTTCAGGAAAATAATGCATCATAATGTGACTCCACAAGGATAAGATAATAGAAGCTTTGCATTTGTACTTTTTCAGACCCTGCCCCATGTGCTTTTCCATTGGTCAATTTTAATTTGTATCCTTTCCCTATGATAAACCATAAATGTGAGTCTAAGAGCTTTCAGTAAGTTATGTGAGTCCTTCTAGCAGACTATTGAACCTGAAGGTAGTTTTGAGAAACTCCTCACCAAATGCAGTTGGAGACAGAAGTGATGGGAACATTGAGGGTGTTCCTTCTAACTCTGTGGTTGGCTTACACTCTTGCATCCACCATGATCTCAGACTTCGGAGCTGAATTGTATACATTACACAGATGAGCTCAATCCTTAACTGAAGGTTAAGTATAGTCAATGAAGAGCCCAGATGAAGGCTAGAGAGAGGGAGGAGAGAGAAGCTGGCATTTATTCATGTGGTTCTCTCCCAGTAGGACTGCCTCAGATTGGCTGTGTCCCTCTCTGATAGAAAGTTCCCGCTTCTATTAAGACAGAATGTTCTACATGATTCAGCTTTTCATTCTAGAATCCAGTTAACTCATCCCTCCCCTTTGCACTTTGGATAGAGAAGGAAGATGAAGAAGTGAACATCCTTCCCTAGTTACTCCTCAATATCCCACATACTTTCACAATTAGTCCTATAAATAAATCCTTCTCAATTTCTCCTAAACTGAAGAGGTCTTTTCTTTCTTATCAGGAGCCTCATCATACAGGAAAGCAGTATAATATTTTACAGATGAGAAAAGAGAGGCTCAAAGAGATAAAAAAAAATCAATTGTTTAAAGTCACATACTAAGGGTAAAAGTGAGATTGGAACCTAGTTTTGTCTAATAGCAGAGCATATGCTCTTTCCATGATGACAGGCAGAAAAAAAGCTGACAAAGGAGACAAAGAAGGGAAAGCAAGAGACTAGGCAAGGAACCAGAAAGATGAAGCTTCTAAGGGAATTTCAGCCAGAGACTGAGGATCAGGTGGGGAGCAGTGTGAAGATGTAACAATGTTTCAGAGAAGACTGAGTGCTCAATTAAACCTGAATTAAAGCAGTGTGACACCAGGACATTTGAAGAATAAATAAATAAATATATAAAAAATAAATATTATGTAAACACTATGTCGGTCAATTAATCGTAGTGAAGCATACAGTGTATGAGAGTGTGTGTATATGTATATCAGTGTATGTACACAAACTTACCTACCTACATACACAACACACATATATAGACCATAGAGAATACAGAATAAGAGACAGTGTGTGAGAAGACAGATGGCTAAATTTGTTTCATGTATCACTAATAATTTTGAAGAAATGTTTGTGACTGATGGGGAGCATTTTTCATTGTGGAAAAGGAACATTTCACACTAAACTTTGGCAGAGAAAAATGTATTTGGTATGAAATAATTTCTCACATTTAGAAGCTTGTATAAATTAATATGCAAAAAGCACCAAGAAAAAAAATGATTGATTTTCATATTTTCATGAAATCAATATGCCGCTTAAATTTGTCATTTTATGCATATTTTGTAAAAAAGTACTACTTTCCAATTCTAGGGGGCAAAGTGACAGAATGCAGTATGTATATGCTGTAAAATTGAGCAAAGTTTCTTAAACAGAACAAAAAAATTAAGAAAAAACATCAAACAATAAATTATGATCTCTCCAAGTTAATATTGTTTTTATATTTTTAACAACATATATATCAACTTTAGGCAATTGAAAGAAAAACCTCTTAGTGCTATCAAAAGCAATTAGAAAGATGCCTTTAATTTCCAACTAAAATTTAATATAGACAATAGCAATGTCGCAAGATACCTAATTATTACTCTCCAAACTCTAAACTTCCCAGAACAAACCATGAGGTCATTCTAATTTTAGAAAAGACATCTCAGAAGTCTAACTCAAATCTCTTCTTCTTTTGTTCACTGGATTAATGGGCTAATCAGGCGGTAAAGCCAGCTATCTCTCTGCCAGTAACAATAAAAGAAGAATTCCTTGAGAGAGCTGCTTTTTACTCAGATTTCAGTCTGGTACACAGCCATGACAGAGGCTGGGTGCGTGGATACGCTCTGGCAAAGTAGAGTGGATGCTGTCCCAGGAGGCGAGAGGGGGTTGCTCAGCAAATGTTTTATTTTTGCAATCTAAGCAAAGAAACACACTATGATTTTTCTTTAATCTCCTCTTCTTTAAATTGAAGGAAATGGACTGGATTTGGGAAAGCAAAAAGATCCCTCACCTTGTAGCAATACCTTTTCACTGGTGATGATAGTTGGGCATGTAAGAATGAGGCTTTGTGCTCTGTAGGAAGGAGCACTTCGATCTGTTAGCAATGTCTGCAGAGGGGTGAGCCAGAGTGGACAAGCTATTTATTTCCTAGATGACTGTTAGATTACCTTTGAGGACAAACATTTGGTATAATGAGGAATAATAATAAATTAGCCTATAACACTGGACTTGAGTCTTTTCATCCAAAAAAATTAGAAAATTATAATTAATAACATCTAAGTTCTCTTAAAACTAGAATATTCTGTGTTTTTAGGTAGAAAAGATTTTTAAAAGTGTTTTATTTGCTATTTGCAGATTAATAATTATAATGAATACTAATGATTATTTCACCAATGTTAAGTAGCACGCAGATTCTAAACATATAGATATACAAAACAATGATTCACCTGGGACCTTTGTTGTACTTCTCACTAATCCCCAACCAATCACCATGTTGGGCCCAGATGCCTAATGGAGATGGGGCCACCTGGAACTGGTTTCCTTCCTGCAGAGATTGCTAAGGTGGAAAGCCCACACAAATTTCAAAGAAACAATCACCAGACTCTCTTCAGACCTGTCCAGAATGGATTATCAAGCCAGTTTCCAGGGCCAAAGACAGGACACTGGCCCCCCAGAAGCTATTTTTTATTTGCAAATATATCATGAAACACGTGACGTTTCCATCTCTTGTAGAGTCATACTGGAACTTTCACATCCAGGATCTCGGCCATCCCTACCCTTCTCCAAAATGAGTTTCCTAGATAACAGAAATGAGGTAATAAATATTATCTGGAACTTCACAACACAGATTTATAGGTTGAAAGGAAAACAGATCTTAGCAACAGTGAGTCACATTTTTTGTCAGAAATATAAAACTAGATGTAAAACTAGAGTGAGAAAAACACCTGCCAATGGGTAAAGTCCAAAGGAACTTTGAATAAAGAAAGTTGGGAATTCTACTGGAAAAAAATCATGAGCACCACAAAACTGTAAAGGGTCACAGGCTCCAACTCAAAAGGCAGCCTTGGCATCTGAAAATGATAGCGATTTACATGCTGTAAAACATTCCACCAAAGTTTAAAGCAGTATGTCTGTCCCAAGGCTGCACTGCTAATAACTGTCATGACAAAATAGTGATTGGTATTCAGTTGATGGATACTAGTTTAGGGAAGTAATTATGCATGGAGATGCTAGCTAGAAAAATCTGTTGTTTTGTTGTTGTTAAATAAAAACATTATCTGATACGAAAGGAACTGGTGATTGGAAAATTTTTACCAAGAAGATAAGAAAATTGGGTCAAAACTTGGCCAGAGTAAGTTGTTTTTGCAAACTAGACTTTACAAGTCTGCCACATTGAGCCTCACTGGGTAAATACTGAGTGTAAAGTGATTTTCCCTGATGAGTTTGGACTCCTGATTCACTGGGGAACCCAAAATTCTCTGCTGCACCATCACAGCTACACTGAAGGAGCCATGGACAGCAGGCATATCATATAACATTTTAACTAACCCCCAGATAGAATAAACCTACATGTCATAGTTGTATATATAAATAGACATACATTTGAATTTCAGTTAAGTAATTAAAAAGTATTACCTATTTGATCTTTTTCTTACACTATTGTTAATTCAAGTCTCTCAACTTAAATTTCATATCAGAAAAAAATCACGAGTTTAAAAACACTTGTACTTCTTAGTTTCTAAGCAAATGATGCTATGTACAGTATTACTAAAAGTTCATATCATATAAAGAAGTCTTATAAATTAACAACAAAAAACCAAACAACTCATTTAAAAAATGGGCAAACAACTTCAATAGACATTTCTTCAGAGAAGATAAACAACTGGTCAAGAAGCATAGATACTTAAAATAATTGAGCTTAAAGAAATACAAATCAAAACTGTAAGATATTACTTCACACACACTAGAATGGTGAGAATTTAAAAAAAGGAAATAAGCATTGGCAAGGATGTAGAGAAACTGTAACCCTCAGCTAGTGGAAATGTAAACCAGTATAGCAGCTGTGAAAAACAGTTTGGTGGTTCCTTAAAAAGTTAAATAGTGAATGACATGTAACCCTGCAATTCTGCTCCCAGGTATATACCCTCCAAAACTGAAAATAGGTATTCAAACAAATACTTGTACATGAATATTCACAGCAGCACTATTCACAATAGCCAAAAGGTAGAAAAAATCCAAAGGCCCATTAGTGGATGAATGAATACACAAAATGTAGATATGCATACAATGGAATGTTGAATAACATTTTATGGTTGAATACCATAAAAAGTGCTGATACATCCTACAATGAGAATGAGCCTAGAAACAATATATTAAGTGAGACAAACCAACACAAAAAGGTCACATACTGTATAATTCCCTTTATATGAAATATCCAGACTATTTCTGGAAAGGTAAATTCATAGAGATAGAAAGTAGACTGGTGGTTGCTGAGAGCTAGAGTAAAGGGAGAACAAGAAGTGATTACTTAATGGGTATAGGGTTTTCTTTTGGAGTACAGAAAATGTTTTGGAATTTGATGGAGGTGGTAGTTGTACAATATCATGAAGGCACTAAATGCCACTTACACTTGAAAATGGTTAATTTTATGTTATATAAATTTCACTTCTTTTTTTAAGTTTATAGCAGACTTCCCAAGACTTTGCTGATGTCAAGTGTCCATAAAAAATGATGGGGTCATTACAAATGAATGAAAGAATTTTAAAAGGAAATATTGTCCACTGCCAAATCTGGGACAATGGAAGAATCTCAATGAATAATGATGGTTATGACTCACTTGGAGGAAGATGAATCCGTTAGTCCTTACTGGTACTAAACAAAAAGAGAAAAAATAGAGCTATTCATTACATGAATAAATATACTATGGGCCCTCCATATTCAACTAGAGCTACTAGTGGGCTTCCCTGGTAGCTCAGCTGGTAAAGAATCGGCCTGCAATGCTGAAGACCTGGGTTCAATCCCGGGGTTGGGAAGATCCCTTGGAGAAGGGAATAGCTACCCACTTCAGTATCTTAGTATTCTGGCCTGGAGAATTCCATGGCCTGTGTAGTCCATGAAGTTGCAAAGAGTCAGACATGACTGAGCGACTTTCACTTTCACTTTTCACTTTCAGGCGAGAATCATCACTGAGTGCTAAACCTACTGCATGAGTTGACAATGAATACATTATTTGACAATGAAAACATATTACCTAATATCAAAAAAAAGTTAATACTACAGTGGATCAACCTAGCAGACACTGCCTTTGCTAAGGGATCATCCTTGACATCATTAAAACTGAAGCAAACTGACATTGTTTACCTCCTGAGATGATGTGCTAAGGTTGTATTACGTTCAAATGCAAAACCTCAATTCAATCATGACTATCAAGAATACTATTAGAATAAACCTTTGGCTTCTGCACAAGAAAAATAGAAAAATGCTGTTATTTGGCATGCATTATTATGTGTAAGGACATAAGCATTTCCAAGCCCGGCCTGTCCTTAGGACCATGGACAACATCCAATCTCTGATAACCAACCACTCAAATGGCAAGAACTTTTGTGCAGAAAACATTTCCTAGATTCTACCTAGTGACTTTGACTGTTGAACTATAGTCTCAGTCAACAACAGAGCTGAAAGGGACCTCAGAGACAACCAGGTTTAATTCTCTCATTTTGGAGATAAAGCACAGGGTCCAAAAAGGTTGAATGTCCTCCCCAAACTAATACAGTAAATTGAGGTCAGAGAGAGAGTAAGAAACCTGGTCTTTTTATTGCCTGACCTTTCATCTCTCCATCTACCATGATACCTCATAAAATAGTTCAGTCTTTCTCTTAGCTGATTACTACTTAAAATGTCTAAGAAAATTTATAGAATACTGACTTGCTTTTCATAAACACTACATGTCCAATAATCTTTCAAAGCAAGGTTTATTTTAACAAAGCTAAAAGAGCTTTATTTCTTAAGGTTCAGAGCAAAATCCAGTTAATCCTAGTCCCATGGAAAATACATGGTCCCATGAAGCATATCTTTAGTTCTCTCAGTTTTGGACACAGTTCTGTCTAAATGCTTGTTCCTCTGCCAACTATCTAGAATTCTCTGAACAATATTTAGCACACTTTGGAAAGGGAAGTTGGCTCATTGAGATTTCATCCATACAGATACTGCTAGGAATCAACACTCTAATGTTCTTGCTAATAAGCCTTGATTACAAAAGAAGAAGGTGACAGAGTCTTAAGATTTCTTAAAAATACAATATTTTTTCGCTTCCAGAAACATTTGAATGGTTATTTTTCCTTCCATTTCTGGTTCTGACCAATACAGTAAGCACATATCAAATTCCATTGCAGCTTTGTAGTACTTTTCGCTATAATCAAAAACACAGATGCTGAAAATCTTGAGAAAATTTAGTCATAGAGAATCTGTAAGAAAAAAGAAATCTGGGGGATTTCTGGGGCAAATACAAGTGACTGATAACAATTCAATGGAAGGACCAAAATCAAAAACCAAATAGAATGGAATGAAAGATCACAGGAAGTCAGGAAGTGAGACCATGACTATAAGGCAACGTTTTCAAGAATTTAGATTCTAACAGGAGCAGAATATTCTAGTAGTTATATTTTTAAATAGCTTATTTTCAAACTGTTAAAAAAATTCTTGATATACATCATAAATCTTACTTGTAGAGGTCAAATCTCATGATCAATATTTTGTTTTCATAACCCTCAAAATCACATGAGCATTAACACAGCTAGCCACTCCATTCTTCTTGGGTTTCCCTAATACGAAGCTCTTCTGGCTTCCTTCTTGCCAGTTGTTCCTTCTCCTCCCTCAGCAACTTTTCCACCTGTGGTTCACATTAAGTGATAGAAGGCCTCAAGTCAGATCTCTGGATGTCTTTGTCTCTGTACACTCTTTCCCCAGGAGGTTTCATCTGAGGATATGCAGATGACTTCCAAATTTACCTCTTCAACTCTGCTCTCTCCTCTGTTCACACATCCAAAATTGTGATGAAGATTATTATCTAGCTAAAAGATAACCCTAGCCTACCTCAATATTCTGGAATACACAGAGATTAAAAAAAAAGAAAAAAAAAGAATACTTTGCTTTTATTTATAGCCAATGAAATTGTTCTCCCCAGCCTTGTACCTATTGGCTATAAGAATATCAAATGAACAAAATATGCTACTTTGTTTAAACTTGGCCTAGTCTGATAGTTTGAGAGAGCCATCAGTTCAGTTCAGTTCAGTCGCTCAGTCGTGTCCGACTCTTTGAGACCCCATGAGCCCCAGTACACCAGGCCTCCCTGTCCATCACCAACTCCCAGAGTCCACTCAAACCCATGTCCATTGAGTCGGTGATGCCATCCAACCATCTCATCCTCTGTCGTCCCCTTCTTCTCCTGCCCTCAATCTTTCCCAGAATCAGGGTCTTTTCCAATGAGTCAGCTCTTTTCATGAGGTGGCCAAAGTTTTGGATTTTCAGCTTCAACATCAGTCCTTCCAATGAATATTCAGGACTGATCTCCTTTAGGATGGACTGGCTGGATCTTGTTGCAGTCCAAGGGACTCTCAAGAGTCTTCTCCAACACCATAGTTCAAAAGTATCAATTCTTTTCTGCCCTCAGCTTTCTTTATAGTCCAACTCTCACATCCATACATGACTACTGGAAAAACCATAGCCTTGACTAGACGGACTTTTGTTGGCAAAGTAATGCCTCTGCTTTTTAATATGCTGTCTAGGTTGGCCATAACTTTCCTTCCAAGGAGTAAGCGTCTTTTAATTTCATGGCTGCCATTACCATCTGCAGTGATTTTGGAGCCCAGAAAAATAAAGTCAGCCACTGTTTCCACAGTTTCCCCATCTATTTCCCATGAAGTGATGGGACCGGATGCCATGATCTTAGTTTTATGAATGTTGAGCTTGAAGCTAACTTTTACACTCTCCTCTTTCACTTTCATCAAGAGGCTCTTTAGTTCTTCTTCACTTTCTGACATAAGGGTGCTGTCATCTGCATATCTGTGGTTATTGATATTTCTCCCGGCAATCTTTATTCCAGCTTGTGCATCTTCCAGCCCAGCGTTTCTCAAGACGTACTCTGCATACAAGTTAAATAAGTAGGGTGACAATATACAGCCTTGACTTACTCGTTTTCCTATTTGGAACCAGTCTGTTCTTCCATGTCCAATTCTAACTGTTGCTTCCTGACCTGCATACAGATTTCTCAAGAGGCAGGTCAGGTGGTCTGGTATTCCCATCTCTTTCAGAATTTTCCAGTTTATTATGATCCACACAGTCAGAGCCTTTGGCATAGTCAATAAAGCAGAAATAGATGTTTTTCCGGAAATCTCTTGCTTTTTCGATGATCCAGTGGATGTTGGCAATTTGATCTCTGGTTTCTCTGCCTTTTCTAAAACCAGCTTGAACATCTGGAGGTTCACGGTTCACGGTTCACGGTATTGCTGAAGCCTGGCTTGGAGAATTTTGAGCATTACTTTACTAGCATGTGAGATGAGTACAATTGTGCGGTAGTTTGAGCATTCTTTGGCATTGCCTTTCTTTGGGATTCAAATGAAAACTGACCTTTTCCAGTCCTGTGGCCACTGCTGAGTTTTCCAAATTTGCTGGCATATTGAGTGCAGAACTTTCAGATAATATTTAATTTCACCCCAGGGGGAAAAAAGAACACTTCAAATATCTGCCCTCATGACACTGGAGGGAGGGGTCCATTGGCTTTCATGATAATCCTTCTTATGTACTAGCTCCTCGCTCCTCAAAATGTGGTCTTTGCACCAGCAGCATTGATATCTCCTGGGAGCTTGTTTGAGATGCACAGCTCCAGTCTCCACTCCAGCCCTGCTGGATCAGGATCTGCATTTTAACCAGATTCTTAAGTGATTCACTCTGCTGATGCTCTGATCTTCAATCTATGATTATTACAATGGTTGTGAGACTGTGGTTGGCTAGTTTGGCTTGGAATTTTGATTTTCATCTCCATCATTTTGCTCAGAGCCTGGTAGTTCTGTGTAGCCCAATCATCCTCAACCCAGGCTGCACTAGTGGCAAACTCCGGAATGACTGGCTTGTCCTCCATCCAGTGTGGAGCTCAGGTACTAGCCCAGCCTCTGCTGTATGGACTCCAGCCACCAGTCCCCTGTCTCTCAACCCAGCTCCTGTGGCTCAGGAAAGCAACATCTTTTGGCTGACTGTATGGTGTGGCCGGATTGTTCCAGCTCAGTGTAAGAGTGACGGGAGAGCAAATATATGGTTCTTCACCAGAGATATAAGTAATGATTTTATTTACTTAATGCATTCATCCATCTCTAGGAGAACACGTTGAAAGACATCTCTCCAATCACCTACTCTCATCTCTCTCCCCTCTTTTCTTCTCACAAATCCTCAGACTAGGCCAAATAAAAAGCTTTAATTTTCCTTCCATGACATCTTATTTTTCTTTCTTCTGACTCTACAGAATAGTGGATAGTCTTTCTTCAACTTGGGAAAAATGACATGGGCTGAGACACCTGAGCTCAGATGGAATCAGGGAAATCTTATCTCAAAATGAAAGCCTAGCCTGCCATATCCATCTAGAAATCCACACCTTAGAGTCTTTGTACTAATTGTTTCTTCTGCTCATTGCATAATAATTTATATAAAGACAGAGATAAATATTGTACTGCCTACTCTTTGGAATTCATTCTGTGAAAAATTTTAATCTTCTTTCAGGGAAGTGAATAAGTAGACTCGATGAGGGCAATTTTTTTTTGGGGGGGGTTTTGCCTTACATAGTCAAGCAAAATATGAAAGCATTTTAAGCATTTTGTAACATTATGCTTCTATTTCCATTATACAGACCAAACAGAACTCTGGGGATTTGGCAATCTGTTCTTCCTGCAGAATCTTACATCTCCCTTAATATTGTCACCACCCGTCCACCAAGACAGTGACACCACAATATAGGAGTCTTGCGTAAATCATCTTTTCCTATATCCTTTACACACAATTAGTCAGCAGTCTTTTTCATGTGTAAATTTCAAATATCTCTGGAATTTTACCATCTCTCACCACTACTCAGCTATCATGGAAGTCAAGCCTTAGCATCTGTTTCACCCCTTAACTCCTATTTCGCTCTAAGTGTCTGTGTAGTACCTTTGGAATTTTTGAAGCAGTGCATAAAAATGATAAATCCAGTAATATCTCTGCTCTAATAAAACCGTTTAATGGCTGCCTATTACAATCCAAATCCAACTCCTTGTCATGGTTTGTAAGGCCATGAATGATCTCATTTCAGGGCGCCATTTGGGCATCATGTCCTACTACTTCCTTTTTTTTTTTCATTACACTTAGGTGCACTGGGCTTTTTCTGTCCCTAAGACACATTAACATTCGTGTCTTAGGACCTCTGCATGCACTGTTATTCTTCCTCAAACACCGTGGCCTGACCCTCCTTTTAACATTTAACAAATGTCACCTTCTCAGAGGGAATCACTTTTAAGAATGTACGTTAGATGTCCTTCTTTGTTATTCACCAGTTATTATTTGGGCTTTAACTTAAAAAATATATATATGGATACCAATCTTTGGAATCAACATGTTACATATTTGCATATTTATCATCGCCTGTTTATCATCTACCTCCTAAATCTCCCCAACAAATAAAATTTCTAAAATCAGTGACTTTATTTTTCACCTCAGTATTCCCAGCACCTAGAAGAATACCTTCGTGTTCAAAAATATTTCTTGAGTCAACAAATTAATGAATGCTAGCAAGGGCGAGGTAGAAAGGAGACTCACTCATTATGTCTGTGGTTTCAGAAAAGTGAGCTATAATACATATCAGGAGTATTAAAATGACTAAAACCCGCAGTTGAAAAGCCACTTATAGCAATCCTACCCTACGATGTTTGTGTGTGTAGGTGCTCAGTTGCTCAGTGGTGTTCGACTCCTTGTGACCCCGTGGATTGCGGCATACCAGGATCCCCTGTCCATGGGATTCTCTAGGCAAGAATACTAGAGTGTGTTGCCACTTCTTTCTCCCCTGTGATGTTACATTATTTACAATATAAACTAATGAAAAAATTTAATAAATATCTAGTATTCGGGGAATGGGTCATCTGTATGATAATAATATATATGCTTAAAATAATAAAGATTATTTTATTCTTATATAATTTTTATATAAAATTTATTTTATTTTTATATAATTTTTAAAAATGGAATATTTTCTAATACATAAGAACAAAAATATGACCAAAAGTATGCCAAAGTATATACCTCCTTTGATGGCAAAGGGTTTTACCCTATTCTTGATCCTTTCTAAATTTTCCAAATTTTCTAAAATAAACCTGAGCTCTTTTGTTAATAAACAACCTTAAACAAAGGTATATACTCAGTTAAATAATGCACAAGGGGTAAGGAATCAATACAAGTTTCATTGAGTTAAATATGGCATTAAGTTTTTTCTAAATTCACTCTTTCAAAAAACAACATTGTATGGCTATTTACTTATATTTAAATTCACTATATTTTAATCACTCTCACAATGTTTTCCGTCCTGGTAAGGTAAGTTTTGACTTGGGTCTTAACACAACTTCCTAAATTATATATGAAATACTTCATGATTCAAAATGTATGGGTGAAGATACATAGTAAAGACTATAACTTCCCTAAAAAAAAATTACAAAATGAGCTTCTAACTTTACCAAATCATAGATATTGTTAAAATCACTAGTGGATAATTGTAAATTCTCCATTCTTGTTCAAATTAAAATCTCTTTGGTCTACTAACAAGTTTAAGTCTTCTAAAAAGGACTTTCTTCTCCAAATAAAATGATTCTTGGTATTAATTGAAATGTATGCTTGTTACAACAGACTGCAAATATATTGCTGCAGGCAGAAACAGAATTATAATGAATATCTGATGATTTGCAGTACCTGGAGACATTTTGAAAATTCTCCCATTAAGAGAATGAAATACAAATATAACTATGTAGGGTTGAAACAAAGCAAAGGCTGTATGACAGATCTGATTCAATACTTCCAGTGAAATTTTATCACTCTTATATTCACAGAAAAAAATATTTCAAAAAGGACTATGGGTGATTAAAGGGCCATGGAAAAATTAGACTTTATTAAGCTCAATGTTAAATCAAGTTAAACATTCGATGTTTCCATCACTTCACACTCTATTAGGCTAGGCTAAGAGTCATTTAAAAATGCTGAGTTTGCTGTATTTTTCTCATAACAGACAACTCAGTTCAATCTCCTCTATTGGATGCTTACTATATGCCAGGCCTCATGCTGAATATCAAAAATATGAAGATGCCTACATGTCGATCTCTGCCATACCTTGAGGGGATCAACTATATGGAACATAGTGTACATTCATCTTGAAAACAAATTTCTAATAAGTCTGAGTATTAGAATTTTTCTTGTCAGTAGCCACAACAGCTAAAGTGCTAAACACACACTCCAAGTAAATACTCTATAGGTACCTCAGATCAGAAACAGCTGGCAGCTTCAGGCTGTTCATTTCAAAATGAATTGAATGCTGGTAATCAGAATCAGCAAGGAGATTATTGATAGAATAAGTACTTATGTACTTCTACAAGAATAAGCTTTCTTTCAAATTTAGGGTCTTTTATGTGGTGCTGTCACGCAACTGAATTCTAGAAACAACTCAGTTTATTGATATTTCGTAAACTTGGTCAGGCAGGAAATCTGCAAATAATATCTACTCTAAATACATGTTTCATAAACATGCATGATCTGAGAAAAAAGAAAAGATCTTAAAAAAAAAAAAGACCTTTTAACAATGCTGTTGGCTTTTTGCATGATTAGTAAGCAAATAAACCTGTACAAGCCAAATTTCTAGGTCTTAGACTTGTGAGCACCTCTTTGTCACACTGGTATTCCAAGCAGAGGCCTTAACAGACTGTATCCACAATGCAAAATTAAAACTTGAGGCTCCAAGTCCAATACTTCATTCAGCCACTGACTGTCATGCAGATACGTTATCTTACTGCTATGAGCATGAGCAAAACAGTAAAATGGCAAGGAATCTATAAATATGTGTTAATTTCTGCATTTGTGGATTAGTTGATGTATTGATATATCTCGTTTGCTAAACGGCTTAAAGAAGCTGAAAATGAAGATAATAACACCTATCTTCCCTGTAGTAATGGGCTTCCCTGGTAGCTCAGTTAGTAAAGAATCTGCCTCAGTGCAGGAGACCCAGGTTTGATCCCTGGGTCGGGAAGATCCCCTGGAAAAGGAAATGGTAATCCACTGCAATATCCTTGCCTGGAAAAATCCCACGGACAGAGGAACCTGGTGGGCTACAGTCCATAGGGTCTCAAAGAGTCGGGCACGACTGAGCAACTAACTTTCTTTCCCTATAGTGACGGCTCTTGACTTCCTTTATGGGTTAAAGTTGGTGACCTCTGATGAGGATGTCTGTACAGCACTTGACATACACTGAAGAAAATCAATACCCCTTATCAAAGAATTGAGAGTAGGATGATAAAGATTATACTGCAATCAAAGTCTCATAAACCCTATGTTCCAGGGTAAAGAAGAAAGAAGACCATCTAGTTTTTCAGCTGGAGCTAGTCTCTTTGCTATGAGTTGCCAGAAGCTAGAGAAGGGAGCAGGACGACTTCTAGAAGCAGTATTTTGACACACAGACTCTGAATGGGAGGCTCATTAAAAAACACCAAGCACCAGTTTGCAGTAGCCATTCTGCATTTAGCAGTGGCAAATGGGAGGCTGCAAATTCTGAGGTCTGACTCTAAACATGTGTTTGTTTAGTGGCACAGAGATAGCACTACACCGTTTAGTTCCAAGGCACAACAGAGCAAATCTAGATTAATATGAGAATCCATATTTTGTCCTTCCTGTGCCGAATGTCACACTTCTGAGTGAGATCCTAACAAGAGCAGAGATTAAGAATAGGTCAGAAGAACATTTGTTTTGCTTATTTTGGTTACGTGGGCAGGCAAAGGAATTTGTTTTTATGACACCAAAATAACTTGGAATACAGCAAAAATAAATGCACCTTCTGTCTCATGGAATGTTATTACAGTATGACGCTTTGTGAATGCTTGGTGGCATTTTCAAGCATTTTTTGTTCCTCGCATTTCTTTCTCAGCGCCATAATGCAATCCTCATGGTCTGAGCACTAGACTTCAAATGAGACATCTATTCAGAGCATGTTCCGACAAAATGAGTGGTTTCCTTAGTAATGGGAACTATGTGAAAGAGCTCGGCACAGACCCTCTGGCCAGGATTCTCCTCGCCCTGCAGTCCACACATACGCTCTCAGTGAGCACCATACATCTGGGGAGCAACCCCAAAGTCTAACATAGCTAAAACACTGAATAACCATTCCATTTCTAATAAAACATACCCTTCAGAGAAGGTGAAGGATGTAAGAAGTACTCATACTGCTGCAGGTTAATTTACTCATTTTTGTAATCGTATCTACAAAATGGAAAGAAAGATAAGGGATTTCACAAAACAGAACATTTTGCCCTTTCATCTGAATGTATTTTAAAACATTTTCTTACCCTAAAGCCCAAGCTTGTCTTATTATTTTTCTGTCTGTGTCTAAAGTCTGCTGCTTCTGATTTCCCAGTTTTCTGCTTAACAATCATCTTTGATCATGCTTTAAAATTCTGTTGTTAGGAAAAAGTATAAATTTGGTCTTTTGATAGTCTCAAATATATTTTTTAAAAAACAATAGTAGTTTTATGACAGCTGTGTTGAACTTTTATGAAGATGTTTCTATTTAATCATTTACTTATCCATTTTCAGAAAGTAAAGAATCTGCCTGCAATGTAGTAGACCCAAGTTCAATCCCTGGGTCAGGAAGATCTCCTGGAGAAGGGAATGACCACTCACTCCAGTATTCTTGTCTGGAGAATTCCACGGACAGAGGAGCCTGGTGGGCTACAGTCCATGGGATTGCAAAGAGTCAGACACAACTGAGTGAATGATGTTAACACTTTTCAGGACAACACAACAATAGGGAATAAAAGCTAGCTTCTCTAATAGAGTACTACAACTGTCATTCACCTCAAATAGTGACTCAAAAAGTCAGGTGAACACAAACACTATCCTAGAGTAACCAGCATAAAAAAGTTTTTTTTTTTTAAATTATCTGAGTTGATATAATGCTTACCTTTGAGGATAATTGTTTATAGATAGTGTCACAATATGACGAAAACATCCAATTAGAAAGACAGGAATGTAGTCAAAGTGATAAGAGTGAGGTACAGCTAAATTACTGCTAGCAATCTCCTATGAATGTGTTGTGTCAATTTTGTTATAAATAAACAAACACAAGAAGCAAAAGCTGTTCTATAGAACATGCTAAGAAGAAGAGAATGAGAGACTCAGAAGATATCTGGAGGGAAGAAAACACAGTTTTAAAAGTTTTGGCTTTGGATTTCAACTTGTATTCCAGCCTAATTTCCTCACAGCTTCTAGGATGGGAAAAGTTAACCAACCTCTGCGAAACTCAAGATTCCTCTTCTGTGAAAAGGGGAGAAATATCAAGAACCTCAGATATGCAGTGACACCATCCTTTTGGCAGAAAGTGAAGAAGAACTAAAGAGCCTCTTGATGAAAGTGAAAGAGGAAAGTGAAAAAGTTGGCTTCAAGCTCAACATTCAGAAAACTAAGATCATGGCATCTGGTCTCATCACTTCATGGGAAATAGATGGGGAAACAGTGGAAACAGTGGCTGACTTTATTTTTCTGGGCTCCAAAATCACTGCAGATGGTGATTGCAGCCATGAAATTAAAAGACGTTTACTCCTTGGAAGGAAAGTTATGACCAACCTAGACAGCATATTAGAAAGCAGAGACATTACTTTGCCAACAAAGGTCCGTCTAGTCAAGGCTTTGCTTTTTCCAGTAGTCATGTATGGATGTGAGAGTTGGACTATAAAGAAAGCTGAGCCCCAAAGAATTGATGCTTTTGAACTGTGGTGTTGGAGCTTCTCTTGAGAGTCCGTTGGGCTGCAAGGAGATCCAACCAGTCCATCCTAAAGGAGACCAGTCCTGGGTGTTCATTGGAAGGACTGATGTTGAAGCTGAAACTCCAATACTTTGGCCACCTCATGCAAAGAGTTGACTCATTGGAAAAGACCCTGATTCTGGGAAAGATTGGGGGCAGGAGGAGAAGGGGACGACAGACGATGAGATGGTTGGATGGCATCACCGACTCAATGGACATGGGTTTGGGTGGACTCTGGGAGTTGGTGATGGACAGGCAGGCCTGGCGTGCTGAGATTCATGGGGTGACAAAGAGTCAGACACAACTGAGCAACTGAACTAAACTGAACTGAACTGAAAAGGGGCAGGTGTGTGAATGTCTCACAGTACTGAAAGAATAAGACTAAACGTATGCACAGTAGACCACACTTCAGTGTCTTGCACACAGTTAACTCGCAACACATGCTATTGATTATTATTCTAGGTACTTTACTTGAGCACATATCATTTCCACATGTGCAGAGCGATGCATTTCAAATTCTGATCTATTTCACTATATTTTGCAGACAGTTCAAGGAAAATCATTCGTATTTCCCTAATCAATAAAAGAAGGCAATGGCACCCCACTCCAGTACTCTTGCCTGGAAAATCCCATGGTCGGAGGAGCCTGGTGGGCTGCAAACCATGGGGTCGCTAAAAGTCAGAAACGACTGAGCGACTTCACTTTTACTTTTCACTTTCATGCACTGGAACAGGAAATGGCAACCCACTCCAGTGTTCTTGCCTGCAGAATCACAGGGACTGGGGAGCTAGGTGGGCTGCCGTCTATGGGGACACACAGAGTCAGACACGACTGAAGCGATTTTGCAGCAGCAGCAGCAACCAATAAAAATGGGTTTCCCTGGTGGCTCAGTGGTAAAGAATCTGCCTGCCAAGCAGGAGATGCAAGTTCAATTCCTGGGTCAGGAAGATACCCTGGAGAAGAAAATGGCAACCCACTCCAGTGTTTTTGCTTGGGAATGCCATGGACAGAGGAGTCTGGCAGGTTATAGTCCATGGGTTGCAAAGAGTTGGACATGACTGAGCAACTGTGCACAACACAACAGTGAACAGTTGAATGTAGTGCATAAGGTAAAAGAAAAATAAAAAATCCCTGGACTCCTTGAGGTAACTGGGTAATGCTACTACAACTACAATTAAATTTTTTTTTTTTAAAAGAAAGAAAAGCCACTTTATAGAGACAAGCTTAAAAGGTCAGTTTTAGACACGGACAGTAGGAGGTGCCTGGGCTCATACAAGTAGAGATATTTATCAGAGAGTCTGAGGAACATATCTAAAAAGACACAAAAAAATAATTTTAGTTACAAGAGCAGTGGTGATGTGTGTTGGAGAGTAACAAATATATATAAAGAAGAGATACTATCTAAGAGAGCGCATGAAGAAGAGGAGGAAAAAGAAGAAACCTAAGATAAATATTTAAAAGGTAGATATATCAACAATGATAGCAAAATGAATGTGGAGGTAGCAGAAGCATGACTGGGAGGCTTTGATGTACAACGACCAAGGTTAAGAGGAATAATGGGGTAAGAATTAAGCCACTGATTTCATGGCAACATGTCAACTACAGAGAAATGGGGACAGACTTAGGAGAAATATAAGGATGTGAGGGACCTGCTGAAGACCCAGATGAGACACGACATTCTGCACTTACTGTGATTTTCTCTAGGACCAATTTACCTCATGGAGACAAGAGTAGAGAACAATCACGCCTTGTCCAGAAGTTCCGACTCAGCAGGTATGATGGGAGACTACAGCAAGAGAGCCAGGTGACTGAATGGTGAGCAGTTTAGATGACCAATCTTAGCAGGTAGAAAAGGGAGACAGATGAGAATGACTAAGAGATAAACAGCCTCAGATGGATATATACACCTCAGTGTTCACTGCAGCACTATTTACAATAGCCAACACATGGAAGTAACCTAAATGTCCACTGACACATGAATGGATAAAGAAGATGTGGTACATATATATACAATGGAATATTACTCTGCCATAAAAAGGAATGAAATCATGCCATTTGCAACTACCTGAAGATTGTCATACTAAATGAAGTAAGTCAGAGAAAGACAAATATCATATGATATTGCTTAATAGTGGAATCTTTCAAACAATGATACAAATGAACTTATTTAAAAAATAGAAACTCAGACTTAGAGAATGAACTTACGGTTATGAGGGTGAAGGAAGAGAAAGAGCAATTGATTGGGAGTCTAGGAACAAAAAGAGAGAGAGCCAAAAAAATAATCAAGACCTGAAATAAGATTCAATTTCAGCTACAGGAGAAAATAAAAGAGGCACAGAACACAGTTTAAAAGATGGGAAATCTGCTTACAAATGACAAATTAGAGAAGTAGCAAGAACTGGGAGGATTTGTGTAGAATGACACATATAGCAGCTAGATGCTGCTGTGTGAGAGGGTGTCTTGATGTCTGATGTCTGTGGAAGAGAAAATCATGTGGAATCAGGGGCAGAATGGGAAGAGGCTTGCCTGAAATAAGACTGAATTTGAGAGTGTGACTTGACAACAGATGGCAAAGGTTACAGAACTCTGATCTCAGTTAAAAGTTATTCATGATTCAGAGGAAGGGAAGACATGGTTCAGGTCAAGCAGGGGCTTCTGGGCCCACACTGGCTGCCTCCCAACACCTCAGGACAGGACACATGGTGGCCTTCAGATCCTCAACCACTGGCATGGTGGCTACTGATGGCAAGAAGCTCAGCCTGACTGGCTGTCCAACACTGCTGTGCTGAAGAAAAACATTAAGTGTGCGTTCCGTGGATGCTGCTCTAAGTTTCACTGGATGACCACATGACACTAAGCACAGTGAGTGGTCCTAAACTCAAGCCTGGGAGTCAGACCGATGTGGATTCCAACCCTGGCTGAGTCATTCACAAGCCATGCCACTGTAGGGAGTGAGGTATAATCTGCCTCCTCTTTATCTGTAAAAGGAAGAAACTATCTGCTTACAAACCAACTCTATGGTATCAAAGAGATGCTGTAAGGAAGTGTTTATTTAGGTCAGTATCAGGAACACAACACTCCAGAAATGATACCTAACATTATTAAGTCCTTATTGCTTACCTAGTGGACGTCTTTCTTTTCCTGGCATTCTTCTCCTTGCCCCCTATCCTTTAATTTGAGCAAGGATGACAGAAAAGTGCATTATCCAGGAATAAGCATTTGGCCCAAGTAGAGTTTCCCTCCAGATTTTTCAAACTGGAAGTAAGAGAAAGGGATAGTCTCTCTAGAGGTGAAATTGGGAGGTGAAGAATGTGAGAGCTGCTGGTGCCCAAACTTTCAGACATTGTAAAGAAAACTGGCCAGCAGTAAAAGGGAAGAAACTCAATACTCCATGACAAGCAGACACAGGACAGCAAAAGAGTCTCTTAGCATATGTGAGTTCACCACCAACTCGTCTCTGAGGTCCAGTTTTCCCCCTTGCTCATACTGTTAGCACATTGAAGACTATACCACCCTCGTTATAACCCCACCTTTGCACTTGAGCTGGTCTAAACCTGAGCTAGTTTTAACCTAAGCTAGTTTAAATAGTGTTTGTCTCCCTGGCATTTAGTATGAATGGCTATTTAAAATTTTTAAATAGAAAAGTCTGGCAGGGACCTTCTTGTGATTCCTTGAAGAATGCTCTATACACAACCAGAGGCCAACAAATGCCATTGACAGGCAGAACTCAAATTCTGTGAGGCAAAGCCTTCAAACTTATGCACCTGCATTTGACTGGATTTTAGCATTCTTATACTACTCAGAACTTCTTTTACCCTTCCAAGCTCCTAAATCAGAAACCAGCTGATGAACAGGCTAACCCCAAAGACAGCCAGGCCTGAATACAATATACAGAGAGATAGCTAGGACATGGAAGCAACCTAGATGTCCATCAGTAAATGAACAGATAAAGAAGTAGTGGTACATATATGCGATGGAATATTGCTCAGCCATAAAAAGGAATGAATTTGAATCAGCTGTACTGAGGTGGATGGATCTACAGCTTGTTATACAGAGCAAAGTAAGTCAGAAAGAGAGAAACAAATTATCATATAGCAACACATATATATGCAATCTAGAAAAATGTTGCTGATGAACCTATTTGCAGGGCAGCAATAGAGATAGAGACATATAGAACGGACTTGTGGACACAGAGGGGAAGGAGAGGGATGAACTGAGAGAGCATTGACATATATCTACTACTATGTGCAAAATAGCTAGTGGGAAACATCTGTTTAGCACAGGGAACTCAGCTTGGTGCTCTGTGATGATTTAGAGAGGTGAGATAGGGAGTGGGGGTGGGAAAGAGGCTCAAGAAGGAGAAGATATATGTAAACTTACAGTTGATTCATGTTGCTGTACAGCAGAAACCAACACAACATTGTAAAACAATTATCCTCCAATTAAAAATAGCAAACTAAAATAAATACATTTTTAAATACAAAAATGCAACAACAAAATACAGTTTTAAGAAATGAAGCAGTAACTGTCAAAAATAAATAAGTACTGAGTGCCTAGTATCTGCTCAGAACTACCTTTACCTGATCATTTTATTAACTCATTTCTGAAAATATTCTAAAGACCAAAGATTAGAGCAGAACCCCTTGTCCCAAATAGTCCTAGTGGAATACAGTAGGGTAAGAAAGAGTCAAAAAATAAAATAATTGAACATCTAAAACTGAGAATTCAGCAATGGCATCAGTATAAGTAATGACAACAAGAATCTCCCATGTCTTCTGCATCGTTGCTAGTTGTAGTAAGTGGCTTCATCCTTGAAAAGACTTTCCCTACACTACAAGGAAGGACTCTGTGAACAATCACTGAACAATCAGACAGGGAATTTTACTCTGGGCCTCCTAGACTCTCCATCAATGAAGGAAGAGAACCAGATGATAATGGTAACAGTCACCTTCGTTCTCTCATTTAGTAGACATCAAGCAAAAGAGACATAAAATATTCATAAAAATTCAAACAACTGTAACTTCTATGATGCAATATATCTAGATGCCTAAATATTTTACTGACAAAAAAGTTTGTTTTCTCTTGCTCAGAATGCACTGCCTTGATCTCTTGCTTAGAAGTAAATTTAACACCTTTCATTAGTCCCTTTTAAAAAAGAACTCATGTAAAGGTAAGAAAATACCAACAGACTTTACCTAAGAATATTATACAAAATGTTATCTCATGCCAACTTGGTTCTTAATTTATGCCTAGAATTTTTATGAACTTACCTGCCATTTGGTTCTTGGAGTTTAATTTCTGCCTAGAACTTACATGAATCTTAGTGACTATTTGACCCCAACTGTGTTTAATATGTACTAACTAATCAAAGAAAATCAAAAGAGGAAGTAGCCACCACCACCACCACCACCAACACAAACAGCAAAAAGCAGTCAAGCTAAGAGATGCACTTTATTCTCCCATAAATAAGAACTCTTTTATGAATAACCTCATGTGTAACTGAAGTCACTGATCTGACAAAGTTGAGCCCTTTGAGAGGCAGGCTTTGTTTAACTAAAAAGTTCTCTGATTTTACTCAAATGCTTAGTACAAAACCAGCACACAGGAGAGAATAGTCAATTACTCCATCAGTCACTCAATAGGATTTAATTAATCAAACATTGATTTTTAATATGTAAATGCACTATTGAATATAGAAAGCAAATAAGACATATTTTCTACCTTCAAGTTGCTTACTATCAAGGTTTAGGAAAAATTAAATTGTAAAAGGTAACATGTATTGGAATAAGAGCAATACAACAATAAAAACTAAATTTAAGCTATGATAAAATAAGGAGATACTTATCTCATTGAGATGGAGGTGGAGGTTCTTAAAAAATGGGGTTTTGAGAGGAAGCCTTGTAGAACTGATTAAGAAGAAATAAACTGCAAAGAATCCAACACATAAGATACTTTCAGGAGACAATGAGGCACTTGATGTAGCTGAGGGATAGGATGTGAATAAGGAAGAGAGACAATGACTGGACAGGAATATGGGAAACTTATCAGAGTCAGTGTATCACAGTGGTCACAAATGTCAGCCTTAGAGTCTGACAGACTGGTTCAAGCGCTGATGCTGCTAATAAGCAACTATTGTGAGTTTCTGCACACTCAGCTCTCAGTTTTCTGATTTGTAAAATGAGAGTATTAGCTACCTGGTATTCTAATAGGGCACTGGGCTGGAAGAAGCACAAGCTGGAATTAAGACTGCCGGGAGAAATATCAAGAACCTCAGATATGCAGATGACACCACCCTTATGGCAGAAAGTGAAGAGGAACTAAAAACCCTCTTGATGAAAGTGAAAGAAGAGAGTGAAAAAGTTGGCTTAAAGCTCAACATTCAGAAAATTAAGATCATGGCATCTGGTCCCATCACTTCATGGGAAATAGATGGGGAAACAGTGGAAACAGTGTCAGACTTTATTTTTTGGGGCTCCAAAATCACTGCAGATGATGATTGCAGCCATGAAATTAAAAGACACTTACTCCTTGGAAGGAAAGTTATGACCAACCTAGATAGCATATTAAAAAGCATAGACATTACTTTGCCAACAAAGGTCCATCTAGTCAAGGCTATGCTTTTTCTAGTAGTCATGAATGGATGTGAGAGTTGAAATATAAAGAAAGCTGAGCATTGAAGAATTGATGCTTTTGAACTGTGGTGTTGGAGAAGACTCTTGAGAGTCCCTTGGACTGCAAGGAGATCCAACCAGTCCATCCTAAAGGAGACCAGTCCTGGGTGTTCATTGGAAGGACTGATGTTGAAGCTGAAACTCCAATACTTTGGCCACCTCATGCGAAGAGTTGACTCATTGGAAAAGACCCTGATGCTGGGAAGGATTGGGGGCAGAAGGAGAAGGGGACGACAGAGGATGAGATGGCTGGATATCATTACCGACTAGATGGACATGAGTTTGGGTAAACTCTGGGAGTTGGTGACGGACAGGGAGGCCTGGCGTGCTGCGATTCATGGGGTTGCAAAGAGTCGGACACGACTGAGCAACTGAACTGAACTGATTCTAATAGAGAGGACTGAAAGAGACAATTCATGAAAAACTCTTAACTGTCTACTTGGCACGGTTGCTGTGTATGCTGTATGTGTGCTCAGTCGCGTCTGACTTTGCAACCCCACCAATTGTAGCCTGCCAGGCTCCTTGTCTATGTGATTTTTCAGGCAGGAATACTGGAGTGTGTTGCCATTTCCTCCTCTAGAGGATCTTCCAGGCCAGAGATCAAACCCACGTCTCTTGCATCTCCTGCATTGGCAAGTGGATTCTCTCCCTCTGCACCAGATGGCAAGCCCTCACGGAAAAGAACTCAATAAATGGCATCTACCATTACTGTTATTGTGTTGCTATTTGAATTACTATATCATAGGTAGAATTGAATACTAAGTTAAGAAGGTTAGATATTTTACTAAACAAAACACCTTCAGATATAGAAGTAAAATTTCACCCCAAAAGAACTTCCTATCTTTTTTTCAAAGAATAGCTATTATTTCTGATTGTAAAAATAAAACATGGACTTAGAAAGTCTGAGAAGCAAAGAAGGAAATAAAAACCACTCATTATTATGTGGGAAAAAAAAGGAAATCTCCTAAACACTGTTGGTAGGGATGTAAATTGGTGCAGCCACTAAGGAGGACAGTATGGAGGTTCCTTAAAAGCTAAAAACAGAGTTACCATGTGATCCAGCAAGCCCACTCCTCGGCACATATCCAGAAAAGATGAAAACTCTAATATGAAAAGATACATGCACCACAATGTAAACAGAAGTGCTATTTACAAGAGCCAACACATGGAAACATCCTAAATGTCCATCAACAGATGAGTGGATAAAGAAGATGTGATGTGTGTGTGTGTGTGTGTGTATGTATGTATATATATACACACATACATACACACACAATGAAATATTCAGCCATAAGAGAATGAAATAATGCTGTTTGTAACAACATGGGTGGATGGAGCAAGAGATCATTATACTTAGTGAAACAGAGTCAAATATCATATGATATTACGTAAATGTGAAATCTTAAAAAGATAACATAAATGAATATATTTACAAAACAGAAATAGACCTACCAACATAGAAAACAAACACATGGTTATTAAAAGCAGGGGTAAGGAGGGATAAATTAGGATTCACAGACATACATTTCTATAAGTAAAATAAACTACAAGGACCTACTGTATAGCATAAGGAATATAGTCAATATCTTGTAATAATGTATAATGGAAAATAATCTGAAAAAGAATACACACACGTAACTGAACCTCTTCATGTTGCTGTAGACCAGAAACTAACACAATATTGTAAATCAACTAAACTTCAGTTTTTAAAAAATGATGCCATATACAGGTCAGCGCATAATCAAAAACAAAAACCAACCATTATCCCATCAAAGATAACTACTACCAGCAGTTTAGAATATTTTCTTTTTTGATAAATTTCTTTTCAGTTATTTCTGTGCAACCTGAAAATCAGCTATCAGGCTACTTACCTGTTTACCTGCTATATACTTTCTAAAAAGTGTATTTTATTCTTTCACTATTTTTCACATGTCTAGAGAAGAAGTTAAAGTCAATCCCCTGAAAACAAAGAATAAAGGGATGAGCAAGCTCCTCACGTTGCATCTCATTTCTAACTTAAAAGCAAATTTGCTATCAGAATCCGAGGAGGAAGGACAAGCCACTGAAGATCTTCTCTGCTTAGTGCCAGCACCTCTTCATCAATGGCCATTCACATGTATTTAACACATCCCTTCATCTTTCCAACCGAGCACTACATCTCTTCAGTGCTCTATTTCTCAAATTGTGCCAGCAATACAAAATTCTGTCATTAACACTGAACAACAGTAACTATATAAAAACATCCTCTGTCTAGTGCATAAAATGTATTCCCTTTAAAAATAGTGTTTATTTTTAGCATCCCTTGTTGCTAACTACATTTAATTGGTTGACTCAGTCATCAATCAAGCATTCATTTATTTTACAAATGAATACTGAGTGTCCTGTGCAGTAAAAAGAGCCTTGACTTTTAGGCAGATCAAACTGAGTTCAAATTTTAGCTCCATTATTTAATAGTTTTGGGGCACCAGGCAAGTAACCTAACTTCTTTGAGCCAATGTTTCTACACTGTCAAATGAGGATAAAAATATCTTGAGATGTTGTGAAGATTAAGTAACTCTTAAAATTTAAATACTATGAAAGAACCATTTTTACATGTTATGGATACTAAAGGTGAATAATATAGACCGTCCCTCCAGGAGAATCTTATAAACTATAAAGAGAAATTACAGAAACAATTATAACGTATTTTTAAAAAGTGATGTGATAGGAGGGATAATAAATGCTGCTGCTGCTGCCATTTCCTTCTCCAATGCGTGAAAGTGAAAAGGGAAAGTCGTGGCCGACTCTCAACAACCCCATAGACTGCAGCCTACCAGGCTCCTCCATCCATAGGATTTTCCAGGCGAGAGTACTGGAGTGGGTTGCCATTGCCTTCTCCGATAATAAATGCTGCTGCTGCTGCTAAGTCGCTTCAGTCGTGTCCGACTCTGTGCGACCCCATAGACGGCAGCCCACCAGGCTCCGCCGTCCCTGGGATTCTCCAGGCAAGAACACTGGAGTGGGGTGCCATTGCCTTCTCCGGATAATAAATGCTAGTATGGGTCAAATGAGAGATCATATCTTGTTAGAGGGTCAGAGAAGATTTCATGGGGGAAGCAGCATTTGAACTGAACTAACTTATTTCTGACAAGTGAAAGGCAGGGACTTAGAATGGAACAAGTGAAAGGCAGGGACTTAGAATGGAAGGTAGAAAGGGCACCCCAAAGGACACAGTGGAACCAATAATGATAACTATGACAACGATAATAATGACAGTAATGGTGATTTGAAACATTCATTTAGACTCACTCTCTTCCAGATACTTTCCTAAGCTTGTATATAGATTAACTACTTTAATTCTCAAAACAATCCTAGGAGGAAACCGAGACACAGAGATGCTAAATTTGTGCTCAAGGTCACAAAGCTGCTGCTGCTCGCTTCACTGGTGTCTGACTCGGTGTGACCCCATAGACGGCAGTCCACCAGGCTCCGCCATCCCTAGGTTTCTCCAGGCAAGAACACTGGAGTGGCTTGCCGTTTCCTTCTCCAATGCAAGAAAGTGAAAAGTGAAAGGGAAGTTGCTCAGTCGTGTTCGACTCTTCGCGATCCCATGGACTGCAGCCTACCAGGCTCCTCCGTCCATGGGATTTTCCAGGCAAGAGTACTTGGGTGGGGGTCACAAAGCTTGACAGTGGAAGGAAAGTGGCAAAGTAAGCATTCCAACCCAGGCTGTCTGTCTCCAGAAGCTGTGCTCTGACTCACTACGTAAATTACTTCTCTAACAAAAGCACACAGGCAAACCCTGTCCAGGATTCCATGAAATAGCAATAAATCTTCACATGAGTGACTTAAATTAAACCATTAAATAAACAAATAAATATTTATTGCACCCATATATATTATTATTTGATGATATAGGCAGATAAGGGCTACAATTACTCATTTATGTTTAAAAATCATTTCAATACATGTTCATTAGAACTAAGTACTCATTTAGGAAACCCTGCATACATTTATTCTGAGGTAGCTGACATGCATATGCAAGTAATACACTGTATTTGCAGTGGATTTTAAAGAAGGGAAAAAATAAAATAAGAAAAAAAAAGAATAAAGAAAAGAAGAAAAAGCAGAAAATCTTTCAATCATTCAGTAGATGAGAGGGTCTAGAATCAAGATTGCCAGGAGAAATACCAATAACCTCAGATATGCAGATGATAACACTCTTATGCCAAAAAGCAAAGAAGAACTAAAGAGCCTCTTGATGAAAGTGAAAGAGGAGAATGAAAAAGTTGGCTTAAAACTCAACATTCAGAAAACAAAGATCATGGCATCCGGTCTCATCACTTCATGACAAATAGATGGGGAAACAGTGGAAACAGTGACAGACTTTACTTTCTTGGGCTTCAAAATCACTGCAGATGGTGATTGCAGCCATGAAATTAAAAGATGCTTACTCCTTGGAAGGAAATTATGACCAACCTAGACAGCATATTAAAAAGCAGAGACATTACTTTGTCAACAAAAGTTCATCTAGTCAAAGCTATGGTTTCTCCAGTAGTCACATATAGATATGAGAGCTGGACTATAAAGAAAGCTGAGCGCCAAAGAACTGATGCTTTTGAACTGTGGTGTTGGAGAAGACTCTTGAGAGTCCCTTGGACTGCAAGGAGATCCAACCAGTCCATCCTAAAGGAGATCAGTCCTGAGTGTACATTGGAAGAACTGATGCTGAAGCTGAAACTCCAAAACTTTGGCCACCTGATGCAAAGAACTGACTCATTTGAAAAGACCCTGATGCTGGGAAAGATTGAAGGGGACAACAGAGAAGGGGACGACAGAGGATGAGATGGTTAAAAGTTAAAATTGTTAAAACAATGTCCTATGATAGAGCATAAGGTAGCATTTAAAATATTCCACCCTTGCTAAATTAAAACTTAGATTTTTTTTGATATCTGAAGGAGACTAAAATTTATAATAGTTACAATTGTTGGTTTCATTTATAAACCATGAATGTAGTTTAATCATCTATCTGCTTGATTATCACTACTCACTCTGATTATGGGAGGCCATTATACTTTGTTTGATTATTGGATTTGTCAATTACATGGTCAACACCAATCAACCAAAATGAAATGCTTAAGAAACCAATGGTATAAAACTAAAATTCATTTTTCAAGTAATTAACACAATTTTAATATGTTTTCCATAGGTGAAAATAAAAATCTGCCAGTGGTGAAATTATTTTGAATAGGCAAGAAACTGGAGCTGGAGAGAGTAAAACTGGGGGTAGTTACTATTATCACAAGTACATTAAATTAAGTATAGACACAGTGTATCACAACATCCCCAACCCCGGACTACAAATTCCTAACATTTACAGAGGAAGTGCTAGAGTGCCTAGTGTAAAGAATAAAATCTTGCAGTAACATTCTGAAATAAGTGCTATTAGGTTAACGGAGAAGCTACTTTTATCTTGAACTTAGGTTTATTCAAAAGGTTAAGAATTATTTGAATACATTTTTTTAAAAGGAAAAAAAAGTAAAGCATTTGGGAACATTTTAAAGAAGACCACAGAGCGAAAATATTTAGTAGTTAGAAACAAAGTTGGTATTATGATTATAATAAATGTAAACTGTTGGTCTATGTCATTTCAATAAATACTTAATGAATAATTAGATGTAAAGCTTCCCCCCTACCCCTACCCCCAGTAAATCCAGTAATATGAAAACGCCATTTCTTTTTACTCCACTAGAGGGTAGTCTCTCAAAACTAGGGTTGGAGTCATGAATCAAACCTGTTTTTGATCTGTTACTAAATTAATCCTCATGTATCATGGTTTTCAACAAAATGTTTCTCTAGTATGCTAATTAAGGTTTTAACACTTGCATTTTAAAAAACTGCTGTCTATTTGCTCATAGGTGTCCTTGCAGAAATATACACCGTTATGCTTTGCTGTGTTTCTTTTCTAAATTTCAGATAATTCATAGTTTTACATATGTGTACAGAGTATATTTTTCTGGTACATATAAGTTCAGAGTTAGAAAGTCTAAGAACAAAGGGAAATCATCTTCTTGAGGATTTAATTTTATTTCAGGAGAAATGCTTTCCCAGAGTAGAAATGCTTTTCCCAGAGTAGTACACCCTAAACACACACACACCCACACACATACCCCCCCACACACAACACACACACACACACACATATATACAAACACAATGGCACATGTACTCATTCACATGTGGCTGGCAAATTAACTTCATCACGTAAGGAGAAGTGACTGAATGTTAACTGGAAAAATATATACCCCCTTAAGGTAAAATATATACCCCCTTAATATGCCAATGTACTGAAATATAGAGAAGCAAATATATGTGTTACTTAAAAAAGCAAAAACAAAAAACTGGTCATTCCAGGTAAGAAAAGTCATTGCTTAAAAAAAAAAAAAAAGATTATTGAACAGCAAACGCATAACCTAAATTAAGTAGGACATACAGAAAACCAAATGCCACTCAAAACAGTTTCCAACTGTTCTTAAATTATACTGCCTTCGGTGAACTTCTCAGAGGAGTCGTTGGAGGCTCTGCATCTCTCCCAGGTGCTTTTAATATTTGGGAAATCCTTGTTAGTAATGTGCCCTGCTGTTTTCAGAGAGAAAACACAGTGTCTGAGCGACTGAGAATCCAAAAATGAGAAAACTTGTCAAAAATTCCTCCCCCTCAATAAAAGGAAGGAAAGAAGGAAGAAAGGAAGGAAGGAAAGGAGGGAGGGAGGGAATGATACCTAAGAAAACAAGCAAGCCTGTTTCATTTATTTGTATCCTAAGCAGCAGTGTCATAGAACAGACAGGTTGTTTCAGCCAACCAGACGCGAGCAGCTGCGAGTGCTACATCTTGGCAGTCCGAAGCGATTGGCTCCTCTCTGGGGAGTGGAGGGTGTTCAGTTATTAATGACCGCTGAGCAGGCAGCACCATGTCAGTGTGACAACTGATCGGGTGAACGACGCACCACTAACCCCCATGGAAACCAGGAGAAATAAAGCCAGCTCCCAGGATCTCTCTTCACTGGACTGAAAGGCTCAGCCTGCCGCTGACTGAGAAAAAGAGTTCGGGGGGAAAAAGAAGGAATCCTCGCTGTAGCCTCCCGCTTTCGTTTATATTTTAGAATACAGAGATAAGCTCGCTTGCTTGTGTGCATACCTATAGTACACGTTTGTGTATACTTTGGTACACACACGTATGCACCAATTTCCACTCGGGCAAGAACACAACCATGTGATTATTGCAACTAAGGAATTGAGGAATCCAGCACGCAGGGACACGGAAGGGGGTGTAGCACTGAAACCGCTTTTGCAGGGTAAGTTTGAAATATACATTTCTATTTAAATATGCTCTCTTTCCTGTTCAGTTGATGCTCTTTTTTTTTTAACACTTAAATTCTCTTTTGATGTTCTCTTCTCGTGTGAATTCTGAGAGCAGTTTTCTTTCCATTTCACTTTTGAGACGAAATTCAAATACAAAAGCCCTCGGGCTCTGTGTATGCCTTGCTGTGTTTGTGGGATTCTCCAGCATGAATTTTACTAGCTTGAACGCCCATCAGAGGATGTGAGTGGGAGAGAAAAAGCAGTGCTGGGGGTTGGGGGGAGGAGAGAAGGAGAGAGAGAGAGAGAAGGGGACAGCAAGAGAGAAGACCAGAGGAGAAAAGCAGAGGAAGAGCAGGGCTAGGGGATTTTTGCTTTTTCTTCACATTATTCGCAGTGAAAAGCAGATCACAAATCATTCTGCGTTGTGAAACCAACCCCAGAGATGGGGCATTTTTCTCCCTTTTTCACCTAGTGGTTGGAGATAAAGGCAAATGCTGCTGTTAAGTCAAGAGTAAAGCCACTAAGCAGAGTGGCGGAAAGAGCATATCACAAACAGTTATTGAATTTCTGCCAGGCTACATCTTACGAATTGTGGTAAATGACTTCCCTTTAATAACATCCCCTCACTGGTCTGAAGGGACAGTGCAAATGTCTGATTGCTAATGCAGCTGCAACTGACACACTCTAGGTAAAAGGATCCCATGAACCAGAAGAGTTCTAATCTTCTTTGGTAATTAACAGGATCGCAGCAGGATGGCTTTAAAGTACATCTCCTGTTTAAGAAGATTGTTTGTTCAAACCAACTGCTATATTCCCTTTGCTGTTACTCAGCTAGCAGGCTAAATTCACCCCTAATTTATTCATTTTTAACAATATGTCCTTGTTTCCTTGCCTCTAATTTTCGTGAAAGCGAGCTATGAGAATGAGTCGAACCTTCTTCATTTAGTGAAAAGGGGACAATGTGAAAACCAAAAAAAAGGAAGAAATAAGGATTCGCAAAACCTACCTAGAACATACTGTGCCCTCGCACTATAAATACTGCTTACACCCTGTATTTCTCTTTAGTTTCAGAAGCAATGCCTTTGAGACAGAATTACTCTCAGTAAACTATGAGCATCCATGCAGCGATGATTCATGGAATACAGTGTGGGTTAATTTATACTTCCAGTCATGTAAAAGGAAGCCAGCTACTTAGAACATGAGTATGTTCATGGAAACACTCACTGCCCCCCTTAAAGGATCCTGTAAAGACAGTAAAAGAAACCAACTATTTACATTTTATCTTCAGGAGCTCTCTCCTTCCTTCTTCTAGTTCAGCTAACCAAATAGTTAATGGAGACTGGTTCTTTTGAACTGCAGGTTATTTTTTTCTACCACTGTGATTTCAGAGTTATTATTGGTTTTCTAGTTTATAATATGAGCCGAAAGCAAGAGACAATAACCAGCCACTTAGATCCTGCCACTTTCTCATAAATGTGTCAAAAAATGAGTCACTTTACAATATGTAATGTAAGAAGTCAATTAATTCCAGTGACCTTTGTAAATGATGACAATAAAGCAGCTCTGACAACATGCCATGGGCTTCGATTTTCCCTCTGTAAAATGAACAAGTTTAAGAAGAGGTTTCCTGCTCAGAGTGAAAAATGAAAGATGCTGAAAGATAGCTTGAAATATCGGCAGGCTTGCTTGCTCTGCCTCAAATGCCACACGCAATCTATAGAAAAACAAAACGATTTATTACAAAGAGGAAAAGGTGTAGCATTTGCTTTTCTGCTATTCACTAGGAGTGTGCCTTCTGCCACAGAACAGATCTGATATTTTGGAGGTACCTCCTAAGTTCCTAGCCAAGAGAAAAACCTGAAGCTGATATTCAACCTCTAGATTTCAAACTCCTGTATAGTGTAGCATTGCAGTATTGATTCCAGTTTTTCTCAGACCTTTTCTGGGGAAACTTTCCACACCAAACACACACATTCTTAAACCCTACCCAACCTCTTTTAAAATTACAATCAATGACACCTAAGAACAGTGGGCTCACTCTTTAACCTTGGTAAAGCTCACATGCATATCTTGTGGATTACGGTGATCAATAATGTGCCCACTTGAGTCTGAGAGAGACAATCACTCCAGTCCCCCAGGGTTGTCACTGAATGTGTGCCAGGGAGTTTAGTGACTGATTGGCATCTACCAATGCAAATAGATGAACATATCAGCACGCCAGGAAGACTAAGCCACAGTCTCCCCACATCATGTAGCTTTACCAAAAATAATAGCTTTCTGGCAAGACAAGCATCAAAGGACCATCTTTTCAGAGTGTTGCTTGTCACAGGCAACACGCTGAGTTAGAATGCTGATGAGTAGGTGGAATTTTTACCTTTGGTTGTTGTTACTGCTATTAATGGCTTAAAACACCATGTTATCAGTTTTTTAAGCCAGCAATTTCTGGACCTATGAAAACCATAATCAACTTATAATTCACTAACTGTATTTTATTATTTTTGTTCTTTTTTACACCTACTCTCTCTCTTTTTTGGTCATAAAATACATTTAATATTTTACTTTCTTCCCCTCCACTCTGAATTTTTTCTGGTGCAAAGTGCCTTTGTACAGTGACATCGTGATGTTTATTAAAAAATAATTATGTTGAAGAGAAAGGTTTGTAATCTGAGCTACAAACTAACACTTACGTAAATTAAATAGTATTACTTAATTAGAAGCCCTTGAAGATGGTCACAGATGAGATATTTGCTGGGGAATCTGAAGGAGATCATTTAAAAGGAAGCTAGTTGCATGCTAAAAAAGGAGTCCCTACTTCTAGTTTCAGTGAAGATGTCCCCAAAGAATAATTAAAAATATTGTTGCTCCAGCCAATCTGGATAAACACTGGACACATCTGCAGCCACCTAAATGGGCCATGGAGACCTGGTTGTGAAGGTTTAACCACTTAGGTGTCACTTCTTGGTCCCATGCAACTGAATAAAGCAGGTAAACATGAGGCAACAGATCAGCATCCTATCCACGCTGCCAAAGATAAAACTCTCTAATGCTGGCTACGCAATCAGCACTTAGGAAAGCTTCCCACTGTAGCAACTGAACACAGGGCCCTCACAGAGCGCAGTGAACACCTCCCTGCCTCTCTCCTGATGAAGTGATGTCTGGTTGGACACCTAGCAAGTAGAACGTGACAGCAATTGTTCCCTCAGCCACAAATTAAAAGGCAATCAAACTTCACATAAAGAAAGTAGGTGGTGCCAGAGGATAAAAGAAGTAACAGGGAGAAATACAAATGTTTCACGTTGATAAGAGGAGTAGAACTAAATCTCAGCAGACGCTGTGTAGAAATTGTTAAGACTAGGGAGCAGAGATGCCAAATGCTCATGTCAAACTTTGTGAAGAAATGCAGTGCCCACTGGGCTATCTATTATTATATATTTGCATAATTGTCATATTTGCATTTAACTGAGGACTATTTTTTAAGGTGCCATTCATAAAAGCACATTACACAACCTCAGTGTGGGGAAATGAAGACGGGGAAGAGGTTTTCATGTAATAGTACTACAACCTTCAGTAAAGGCTCTAATATGTTCATCTCACTGGTGAAGAAACTGGGGCCCAAATGGTTTAACATCTTTACCCCAACTCACTCAGCTCTTTATGGAGGTCTAGGGCAGAAGCCCTACAGTGATCCCTCCAACAGTCTGCTAAAGGTCTGCCTACCCCCTATTCCACAGATAATAGTCTTTAAAAAGTAGAAGTAAAGGCTGATAGATAGGAGTCCCCACCCCCTCCAAAAAAAAAAAAAATCCTTAAGTAGATTTTTATCTAGATAATCAAGTACTCTTAAAGTTAGAGCAGATAGTCAACAATAGAAGCAATAACTATTTATCTCGGGCTTCCCTGGTGGCTCAGATGGTAAAGAATCTTCCTGCAATGCAAGAGACCTGGGTTTGATCCCTGGGTTGGAAGACCCCTTGGAGAAGGGAATGGCTTCCAGTGTTCTTGCCTAGAGAATTCCACGGACAGAGGAGCCTGGCAGGCTACAGCGTATGGGGTCGCAAACAATCAGACGTGACTGAGCAACTTCAATTCGTTGAAGTATCTCACAACCAATATTTCAAATTCAGAATTTGCCTTTGGGATAGAGTCTACTATATTCTGTAGTGAGTCATAACAATTAGACCCTTGCCCTGGTTCTAAAACATCTTAATAATAATGCTGCTATCCTTCACCTATTCAATTATTGGTCTTCTACTATAATTCAGAGTTCCCAGGAATTCTGCAGAGACTCTCCAATCCTTTTTTACTGGGTTTAACTGTAATGTTTTAAGGCACTTACAGGTGTCCTCTTTATATGCAGTGTCCATTCTCATGCTTTGCTTCTGCACCTCACAGAGGAGATGCTCAGAATAGTCATCCCTACCTTTGTCTTGCCATCTCCCCGATTCTGCCGTACCTTTCCATTTTCATCATTAGGGTGAGAACCACTGTAGACAATGAGCTAGTGCCTTAAATTCACAGCCCTATTTTTTTTCTTCTTAGCAAATTTCTCTTTCTCAGTGTGCTCTCCAAATTTGGCTAAGATAATAGTAATGAATTGACTTTAAAACTTTAGGGAAGTAAAGGAGAATACAAAAAAAAAAAAAAAAAAAAAAACCCAGTAACTGTGACTGTAGAGCTATCCTGTATACAGAGTAAATGACATCTGTTCCTCCCAACAACCTGCTGGGGGACTAATGATTATGATCATTTTTCTCATAAGACTGAAGAATGAAATTCTGTGAGGTTAAAGACTTCCCACAATAAGGGGACTAATACGTGGAAGACGCGGGTATCCTGACTCCAAAGATGGTACAGCACCAATCACAGTACCTGGCTCTTTGTGAGCTGATCAGTAAATGTCCATTCTCTTTTTTCTGAAATCACATTCTAGCCTAATCCTTTTAAGATTTGTGCCCTTTGCACCAAACCACAGTATGGGTGGATAGATCATTTCAATTAAAAATCTGTATTTCTTAATTTAAATCATAGCTAATAATATGCCCAAGATAAATTAAAGAAACACACACACACAACCAACCTCTATTCTTGGAGAAAAAGACTGCATGTCTTCTACCTACTCACCCATATGTTTGTCTGACAGCATTAGCACTCTGATAAACAGATACTTGGCAAAGGTCTCAAAAATTGGATAAAATGTGATGAGTAAGTTTTTCAGGCATGTTCCAGATTGTTGGAAAATTATGAGCGAAGTCTTCAAAGTCATTTGAAGCACCACCAATGGATAACGTCTACTAGAAAAGCAGCCTGTTTGGCATCTCTTTTCTAGTTAGTCTTAGAGAGAAAATGGCACACTAAGAACTCAAAATGCCAGTAAATTTATTCAGATTATTCTGAGGGCCCTGAGGGAGATTTTATCTTTCAAAAGTAATGTCATCCTTGGAATAAACGAAAATTCCTAAAACACATGTTCCAAAGGTTATCTTGCTAAGCTTTACTTCCATAAAGTAAAGCATTCCACAGATAACAGCTACTCTGTTTAGGAAGGAGTGTAAACATCACCACTTTTTTCCAAGTTCCCCAATGACCCACTGAATCAATTAAAGGCTTAGCATCAACAAGAAATATTTTCTCTTTCCAGAGGCCTAAAACCTCTGGGATTTAATTCCCTGAGGAATGAGAGAGGAGGCAGTTTCCTGACTTGTACAAAGCCATGACTCCAGGAATGGGAGAATGTATTCCCCTGGGATTGAGCCTGCTAATGTGCCATGGCTATCAATGGCCTTCAGAAAGTCTCTGGACTCAACAACACTTACCAGTGACAAAAGTAATACTGAGTATTTTGACTTCAGGAAATACTTAAAGAGGCATTGTGGTAGAGAGGACTGGAATGAGCTTTATTACAATGCTCTCTTAAAGTTAGGAAATTATATTAATAAAATGACTATAAAGAAACAACGGCAGATGTTCTAGCAAATTTATTCCACTGATAAAATTTGGTCCATAATATGTTACAGTCTCATCACACTGAAAGGTCAAGGCATTTAAATTACATTGTCAGAAATTTACTTTTGTTACAAAACAAAATAAAAACTCAAAAAATGTTAACAGACATGTATTTTCTGAAATACAATTCATATTGGCCTTTATGTCATTAGACTGTTTTTCTCATCACTTTATTCATATGCCTGAGACATACCAGTCTTATCATTGTTTGCTAACAATGTCTCTGGGCTCCATGTTTAATTCTGTTGTCATCAAAAAAATCAGTCAGAAAATCAAAAAATCATCAAAAAAAACAAAAACAACAAATAGACAGTATATGGGATCATAATGGACTTTTTTGAAATTTCAATAGTGGCAGGAGGTAAGTTACATCTAGACAAATGGTATTTTGATTTCCACAAAGACCAAGGGGTTAATGGCCTTATACTGCACATTCCTAAGGCATTGAGAGTAAAACAAAAGAGGAGGTGAAAATGAACCTGAACGTAGGTTGCAATGCTATATGGCTGAAGAGAAAATGCAAGACAATGGAATGAAAAAAACAATGCAACCACTCTATCTGAAAAAGAAATATATTCTAAGCACTTATAAAACTTGGACACTCTTTTCCTAATAATTATTGGATGAAAAGCATGTAAAATGCCATTATAAGATAGAGCTTAGACTATTCATCCAAGTCAATTCTTTGGGTGAATAGATGAACTGATTCACTTACCAAACATATAAGTTATATTTGTTCCACTTATTATAGTTGATCATCCACACATTTTTTTACACAGATACTACAGCTGCTCAAAGAGTGTCATAAAGTGAGTTTCAGCAAACTTTTGAAAATCAGTGAGGCATTGCCAAAGTGCCATCTCCTTAATCAGTTACTTTACTTTTAACAAGCAAGCAAACTCCATGTAAATACCGAAGTCTCATTTTTCATTTATACTATAAACTGTGTCTGTCACACTCTGCTGCTATTGGACAAAATGGTCAAAGGAATGAAGAATTACATGTTTTATGACCTAAAATACTGTTAGCTGAGACCTTATGAGTTAAAATTGCATTATGTCTCTTTGACAATCATTACTGGCTAAAGAAATGATCATGATATTAGCAGAACTCATTTATTACACTACACACAGGCATTTTCTGTGCCCAACAGTGCTAAACACTTCATGTGCATTTTATCATTTACCCCTCACAACAATCATATCAAACTATTATCATCAATTATTCTAACAGTAATTATTATTAATCCCACTTTACAACTGACAGAATAAGACTTAGTGAAGAAAAAGCAACTTGTCTCACTTAATTAAAGACAGTCAGTTTGGCTGTAAAGATCATGCCTTTGTACACCAGGCAACACTGCTTCCTTGTTGGTATTACCTAAATATAACTAGTCTACACTGCCTTCCAGATCTCAGATTCTCTATCCAAATACAATCTCCCAACTTAGCATTTCACATAATGCATTATTCTTACACTAGAATATCATCTATTGGCAGCATTTACTCATATTTTCTTCTTTTATTTGTTTCTGAGAAAAAAGTGATGATTTACTTAGTTGTATTTGAGCTCAACTTGCTCAACTAAAATGATTTCTGCAGTGCGGAGCCAGATTGCTTAACTGGCACCTTATGGGCTTACAGTCTTCTTCCTTCACCATTTTTCCATCAAGTAGAATTCAACATGCTTCTATAACTGAGGTCACCCAGCACAATAACTGACACAAAGGAGAAATACAAAGCTTAGCCCATAAGTCTCAATTTTCATTATTTATAACAAGCCTTTTGGGGTCTAGTTCCAGTCTGTGGATCCTTCCTTTCTTCAAGCATTCTCCTTTAAACAAAGAAGGTAAAAACAGTCTGAACACTATTTCACTGCTAGTATGACTATCAGTTGTCAATGAAATTAATCAGTCTTCCTCATCATCAATAAGCTTCTAGCTCTGTAAAGATAGTTGATGAAAGCTGTAATCCATTTTCCAAACAGAGCATGCTCAGCCAAACCTAAAACTTCAGAAGAACTCTTCTATCCCAGCTCTTTGCAAAACTTCAGCATTTCTCACTGAATGACCTCCTCAAAGAACTATCAGGGGAGTCCTTCAATCTGACTGTCCTACATAGAAAAAGCTGAATGTGAAATTAGGGCCAAATGTTACTGAGGATTCTCCCAATGATAAAGAATAGTGTTGAGAGAGCTCATATTCAGCTGTATTTTCTTGTCAGAGTTAACCATTTTTTTAAAAAAATTATCATTAGGCAACTGAAAAATGAATTTAAGCTGGAGGTGATAAAAGGTAAAATATCTGTGCATCATGAATAACCTAACACAGGTACAAAATATTTTTAGAATTTTAAATTAAAATTTTTGATTTTTTCCTGATATTTCTTACATTCATATGTAACGATGAGGAGGAAGAGGAGAAAGGGGGATGCTGGCCAACAGTTATTCAACGTTAAGGTTTTTACATCCATTATCTCACCTAATAACTCAGCTCCATGATGGAGCAGAGGCTCAGGATGGGGAAACATTTGCCCAATTTTCCATGTACCAGGGTCCTGATTTGAATCCTGAATGTTTGACTCCAAAGCCCAGACTTCAAAATCATGCTATTTGCCTCCCATAACATATATAAATTAAAATAAGCATAATATATTACTCCTTTGGGAAGTATTTTACTTTTCATGCAGAAGCATTCAACAACAGTTTCTTTCTATAGTTGTACGTTACTCAGCAAAGTTCAGAAAACATATAATAATCAGTCAAACTTCAGTTTTATCACATGTCTGACCCAATTAGTATTTCAATGAACAATATAATAAGCCCTTATTATAATACAACTAAAAGAAAATTATTACTTGTAGATTTTCTATTTGAATATTGCCATTAATTTGTGCAATTTCAAAAGTGTAATGAAAAAAATGACTATAGTTGAATTCCAAAAGGACTTGTGAACATCTAGGATATTTACCATTTTTTTAGGGAATGGATATAAGGAATAAAACAAGGGAAGTTTTCCAGGTCATAAATACCTTGCAAACTGACCATGCAGAAAAATGTTTCAACTCTATCCTTCCTCCTTCAATACAGCTCACCAGATTTGAGAACTATTTGAAACTTCTTTATATTTTTCTACATTGTGTACATCCAGGAAAAATGACAAACACTTATAAATTCAAATCTGCTCCACAAAGAATGTTTTCCTATCTAGAGTAGTAACTCCTCCTCAACCACCACATCCTGCCCCCTTGACTATAGCTCACCAGATTTGAGAACTATTTGAAGCTTCTTTATATTTTTCTACATTCTGTACACCCAGGAAAAATGACACTTATAAATTCAAATCTGCTCCACAAAGAATGTTTTCCTATCTAGAGTAATAACTCCTCCTCAACCACCACATCCTGCCCCCACTCTCCTTCCCACCCAACCCTGAAGGCAGTAGTATATTCAGTTCTTAACTTCACTTAAGCATCAGGCTTTTCTTTTGAGATAATTGTGTTTAATTATAAATCAATGTACCGCTCTGTATACTTACTTGATAGAGAGTTCTATGAATCTTTGAAAGGAAAGATATTCTAAAATAATTTATGATTTAGTCATTCACTTAGACATGCCCATCATGGCTATATAGTCAATGACTAAGCATGCATCCAAGTCTATGAAAAGAATCCCGAGATACTGATAAGAAATTATGTACATCATTTATTTGCTGATATATAAGACAACAACTAGAACCATATCTATCTAAATTTCCTCATCTTAACAGGTGTCATTCTATTAAGATTTTACAAGGCATATGTCCCAAAGTATTCTGAAGCATATTGCCTAGATGGAACATATACATTTATTTTTATGTTTTGATTCATTTGTAACATTAAAGGAAATTTCAGTAAGGTGTAAATGTGATGATTGACATAAAATTCACAGTGTTTATTTTTAACACAGAATCTTAGAATCTCTAAGAGTGACACCTAATGATTTTTCAAAGTTTCAGAACAAGTGGTTAAAGATTCAAATCTTTTTCTCATTGTCCATTTTCTGCCATTTTTATTTTAGGTTTAGAAAAATTGCTTATTATTGATGAGCAATTACTTGCTTGAATGTATACAGAATATGCATGCAGTAGGTATACTGTGTTGTATTTTTCCCAAGAAAAGACCAAGAATAGGGAAGAGCTAGATGAGACAGGGGGTTGATTGACAGGGATATGACTGAGATGTTTAACTAGACATTCTTAGTTGATATGCCTGTGAGACTGTGGTAAGAATAGTTTCCAGTCTAAAGAGGACCACTACCTATAGTCATTTATTGGTTCTCAGATGATGTCTATAGGATGGTAGATCAGGTATTCTTAGGAATTTCTACCAGTAATGGACAAAACCCTTTACCCTACATGTTCATGAACTCCTGTTTTCAGATTATATCACATGCTATGTGGAACTTAACTGAGGGGTACCCAGAAGCCACCACTGGCATCATTAATGAACCAGTTCTACACTCCCTTTGCATTTGCCTTCAAATTCCATTGAAGAATACAAGGACTCAGACCCGCTTTAACAGAATCATGAAATTGAAAGAGATTTTACAGATATTAAGTCACTTGCTCAAAGTGACCTCACTACTTAAAAACATAACTGGAACCAGAAACCAGGTGAGTCAATCCAAGCCCAGCAGTTATTTCACAGCACATTGACTGTGATGGCAGAGCTTCAAAGAGACTGGACCATATGCTCCCATCAAATCATTCCTTTTCTTAAGCACCTTTTATGACCTAAAGTTCCCAAACTCAACCTTGTAGAGAAACCCAGCAGTTTCTTCCCTGGGAAGGGCCCATATTTGTACAACTCTTTGCTGCTGGAGTCTGGCAGAAGCCCAATATGCCATCATACAGTCAGTCCTCAAGACGCCTCTTTAGATTGACATTTTACTGACATTCATGTGTTTCTGCTGCTCTGCATCAAGCATGTTAATTACTTGGGACCCGGATTTTGAATTTGTGCTCTAAAGTGGTTTTAGATGAAGAGCTGTTTGTTTCATTTTTAAATCAAATAAGAGAGAGAGAGAAATTATTAAATGCAAAGTCACATGTTAAAAAAACGATAACCATACAAAAACCAAGTTTCATAATTATCCCAAATGGAAACAGAATGATACAATTCTTTGTGTTATTTTACTGGAAATGTCTACACCTCTTAGATATTCCATCCCAAATGAAAAGCCTCTAGGTCGTTGTGTCCCAATCCTCTTTGCTGGGAACCTAAGAAGCTTTATAACATATAAAATAATTACAATCTTTGAAATTACAAATCTCATTTTAAACTTATTTTTTAACTTTTTCTAAAAATCCTGCCATAGGTTTTCTTCCAAAAGAATGCATAGTATCTAATAATGAGTATTCAAGGCCTTGAAATGCTAAATTAAAATGTTTAAAGTGCTGATGATAACATGAACTTCTTTTAAAGAATAATGTCCATTTATCAAAATGACTTCAGATATAGTTTTTATTTTCTCTCATTTGAAAAATCTTTCTTGTAAGTACTAATGAATGACATTTAAGTTACATTTTAACAATCTCTTTAAGATTTATTTCCCCCAAGTGTAACCATATCTTAAGAAATGACAGCTGTCCTATCCCATCATCTCAAAAAAGTTATGCTAGCATTTTTGCAGATTTATATTTAACCACTGTACTTCTAGCACTCTATCAATTTCAATGCCAACTTAATACAAGCATTTAGGCACATACGTATATACTTGCATACACACCAACACTGGACTTTTTCTTAACATCTGTCAAATGTTAATAGTTTTTACCAGTGTCTAGCCACGTTTATTTGTACTGGTTTCTAATAATTTTTCTTCTTCTAAGACATGCCATAGAACTGAGGTAACAAATACTGTGTTGAATTATAAGAGGTATTCTCACAGAGATAAAAAACAAACTACAAGGCAAGTAAAATTCTATAACCTCTTATGCAAATCAGCCAAATGCCATTCAAGTAGCTCTGGTTTGCTTTGCTACTTCTCCTATTCTAACATCACCACCTCCAAACTAAATTTAAGTTACAACAAATTCTAAGTTAATTTGACCATTATTTTGAGTATTATTGGACTTCCCAGGTAGCATTAGTAGTAAATAACACGCCACCCAGTGCAGGAGACGTAAGAGACATGGGTTCCAACCCTGGGTCCAGAAGATCCCCTGGAGGAGGGCATACCAGCCCACCCCAGTATTCTTGCCTGAAGAATCCCATGGACAGAGGAGCCTGGCAGGCTATAGTCCATAGGGTCACAAAGAGTTGTACATGACTGAAGCAATTTAGCATGCATGCATGACTTATTAATTTGGCAATAGTAATATTTAGTAATTATTTTGTTTCCCAGCAGTTAATATTAACATTTTTTAACTAAGAGCTTTTAATGTATTATTTCATTTTCACACCATCCCTCTGAGGTCGGTACCGTTGTGCTTGTGTTCGTGCTTAGTTGCTCAGTTTGTGTTTGACTCTTTGAGACCCTTTGGACTGTAGCCCGCCAGTCTCCTCTGTCCGTGGAATTTTTCAAGCAAGAATACTGGAGTGTGTTGCCATTTCCCCCTCCAGAGGATCTTCCCGACCCAGGGATTAAACCTGTGTCTCCTCTGTCTCGTGCATTGCAGGTGGATTCTTTACCCATTGAGCCATTAGGGAAGCCCATAGGTACTATTATCAACCACCATTTATATAGATGAGAAATCAATGACAGAGAAAGAAGAAGAACTAGAGCCCATGTCTGATCCTTTAATCTCTAGGCTGCCTCTAAGGAACACAGCTGAGAGTGCCGGAGAACAAGAGAATATGGTAAAGCATTTGCACTGGCTACTTAAGAAGTATTGGGGAGGGACTTCCCTGGATGCCCAGTGGTTACGATTTCATCTTCCAATGCAGGGTGTGTGAGTTTGATCCCTGTTTGGGGAGCTAAGATCCAACATGCCTTGTGGTCAAAAAACCAAAACATATAACAGAAGCAATATTGTAACAAATTCAATAAGAACTTTTAAAATGTTCCATATCAAAAAAAAAAAAAAAAAAAAAGAAGAAGAAGAGTATTGGGGTTAAATGTGAGGCAAAGTGGGAAAAGTAAAAAGTTACATGCCTGTAATATGGGTTTGGGGGAAAGGCTACAATTTCACTCTCACTTCCCAAGTGTAACACCACCCGTACCTCTGGGTTTGGGCCTATATTCAAGCAACCACTCTGAAAGCCAAATTTGCTAGAAAAATGTCTCCTGCTGTTGAAGAATTCCTTCTTTCCTTCCTTCATGCATGCGCATACACACCTCCATTTTTCAAAGCTTGAGCTAGTTTTGTAGAGGGGAAATGATGAAACCCCAGGTAGGGATGAGACAGTGGTCATACAATTGTCTTTCTCTCGCTCTGTGTCCTGCTTTCCCATAAATGTACAGTGCTTTAAGCCGCAATTCAAAATTATTCTAGAGAATAAAACAATGTCTGCTGTCATCTACGTTAGATTTACCAAATGCCATCTTTAGTTCTAGAAATGTTTTCACATCTGCTGCTAATGTTCCAAGTTTATACATTTTCATGTATCCTTATGCTGTCAGTGTAGTAAGGAACACCATCACTTCGATTGCTGCTGATAGCAGTTTTAAAAGGAAGGAGAGGATATTATAAGTGAAACTACTCAGTCTGGTTGCCAGCAATTGTTTAAAATAGTGCTAAATATTAGAAATGTCTCATCATGAATTCCCCTACCTAGTCTTTTCAGGCTGTGGCTCTTTGGAACAAATGCTAAAGATTATTAAATGTTGGAGAAAGGAAGATTGTTATTAGGAACAGAAAATGTGAAGGACTTGCCAACAGGCAGCAAGGGAAAAGATACAAGTGTATCCTAATAAGTTGTAAGCTGCACTACCTATCAAATTACTATCAAATTAAAAACTATGCACACAAATACCTAAGCTCTCATTCCATTGGAAGCAGAGGCAAAATGTCCTCAGGATGAGAGGATCATGACTTCTGGAATACTGGGAAAGAAAGTAAAGGCAAGCAGAGGTAAGGGGAGAGCCTTATACACAAGAAAAGAGAAAAGATAAAAGGAAGGAAGAGGAGGTACAAGTACAATAGCTATTAGAAATGAGCTGGACCCAAAATGTAGGCCCACTTGCCAGGATACAGAGAGTAAAAGCAGGGCCTTAGACTTCCAACAGTTACAGCATAAAGCAATTATTTCCACAGCAGAGGATTCATGGAGACAAAAGCACACCCATCTCTGTAGACTGAAATTATGGATTTCCAAGTAAAAGAGTCACAACAGCTTTTAAAATGCCCTATAAAAATTAATTTGACTCTTCTCCATGAGATAAACCAAAGAATTGATGGGTCAATTTGCTGAAAAAATGGCACAATTGATGTCAAACAACCTTCATTTTTCAACAGCAGCCTTCTGTAATTCTGCCATCTAGGTATTCCAGTTAACCTTATATATGAAACTCAGAAATTATGTAGCCAAAGACTAGAATACTAATTCCTGACAGCATGTGGAAAGGAACAGACGAGAACAAAACACCACAAAAGTTTATAAATTGACCAAATAAGATCCCATATGTTACCATCTTCTATGAGAAGAGAGATTTATTGACTGACAGTTTACATCTGGTTTGCTCCCGTATTCTGCAAATCACAAAAATGGGTTGCTGTGGCAACTGCCATGTGCTATTTAGCTTGTTGAGAAGAGAGAGAGAGAAAAAAAACCTCAAAGTACCTTCTAAAACACAAATACAGCATCAATTTTTATTGTTCCTTGCACCCCAAGAGAACAAATCTCCTGACAGAAGTTCTTTCATAATTTAAAAAATGGGCTTGCTTGCTGTTGTTTGCACTTTTATTATATATACTACCAATTTATGCAAATGGAAAAGAAAAAAAAATCCATTGATATACAAAAGAGATGGATACAGATTGCCTGAGTCACAGGAATGTGATCAGGCCATTGTCTTTTATAGCATCCCCACTTTTATCATCAACAGCTCTTTTAGCCAATTTGACTCTATTGATGTATCAAATCTATGCATGATACTCCAAGGAATACACTGAGAGCTCAATACTTAAAGCATCAGCAAGGACAGGCTTATTTTTCTGGACTGAAAACAAACGCAAGGTGCAAAGAGGAGATGATTAATTTTCTCAGAAGCATATTCTTAACCTCTCAGGAACACATATCAGGCCATGTTCACAGGAGGCTGTGCAGGACTCCAGAATACATCACGTTACCCACATCTGTGCATGCTGGAGAAAGTACATTAACATCTCCACTCTGAATAACATGAGAACACTCATCCCTTACATACTTACTTCTCCACTCAGACCTAAAAGTATGGACACAAATCTGTAGATCCGTTGAGGAGTTGAAAATAAAAACTTGAGTTGTTGTCCTTATTCATTGGCAAATCTGGTAACTTTTTAAACTCCTGATGTTGTTTAGTCTGGGAAAGTCAACTTTTTTTTTTTTTTTTTTTTTTTAACAATAAAGCTCCATTATCAGCCTCAGAACAATCCAAGTCTCTGGAAGTTCACTGATTTTCAGAATGCTCTTCTAGAAAAATGGCCCACTTAAAAAGCAAATAAACAAAACAAAACAGATATGTTCTCTATCACGTGTCCGTTCCAGGTGTTGGAGGCTAAAGTTCCTGACTGTTTATATGTGTCTTCTGTTGCTCCAGTTATTCATACAGAAGATTAAATGAAGTGAACTCACAGATTTTTTTTCCACTTTTCCTTCAGCAATAATAGAGAACAATCAATTTAAAAATAATTGGAGAAACTTGTGTTTTGTTCACAAGAGAAAAGGAGAACATTTATTCAACAGTACCACATAGAATCATTTGCTTAATAGCATTTCTAATATGTTATGCATTTATTCAATCTACTTCTTACTATATTAGAATGCAAAAACAATTACTCTGGATGTAAATCCTAGAAAAACAATCAAATTTTCTATTAAATCAGAGAAGAGACAGTTAAGCTGCAGTGTGAGTTGCAGAAGCTCATGAATAGACAATACTTAGAGTTTTTCTCACTAGAAAGTGAAAAAACAGAGGGGCAGAGATGGAGATTCTCTCCCATTTTTCCTTCTTTCTCTCTTTTGTCCTTCTCTCTTTCTCTTCCTTCCTTTCTTCTTGGACTCAGATTAAGGAGTCTTTATTTAAAGTCTAATAATTTAAATTATGTAGGCATATAAAACATATTATAACACCTTACATTATAATACCAACCCCAGAGCAGATAGAAACTTCCTTTCACGTTCTATTGTAAACAGTTCATATTCAACTGAACAGTCACAGGGCAGTTTCAACCTTCTAAGTCCTTTGTTACACACAAAGCAATTCTTGGTTTGTTCTTTGTATACTTACATTACAGCCATTTCTATTCATTAAAAACTCAGAATAAGCATGTATAAGAAAAGGCAACTGAACATGAAGCAAAGAATAAAACGAATCTGTTCAAGTAAAACAAGCATTGTGCACTTAACTTTATTTGAAAGGGATTTTTAAAATCCACATGCTTTTAATTGGGGCTCTACTGAAGTAATCATCTCAAATAAGAGATTCAGTAAATGTGCTCATGCTCTGATTAAATGTCAAAGCCATAGATTTTTTATTTCAGATATAGTGAGCAATAATTTTGTTGGATAATAATGAGCTTCCAAAGATTTATTTGCAACACTTGCTGTCCATTTCAAAGCTCTGAGTTATAATATAGAGTACTTTCAATTCTGCTGATAATATTATAGAATCTAGTAATACAGAGCTGCCATTTAAGTAAATTTTACTCATTTTAACATGCACTGCATGGATTCTGTGTACTTCTGCTGAAAATTGGTACTGACAATCTTTGCCCAGTCTTGACTAACAGCAGATATTGTTATGGTTTGTATCAACATTTTTCTCTGGGTGTATATGAATCTTTACAACAAGGGTGATTTTTATGCCCCAAAGTATTTAGGGAAATACATTATTTTCTGTAAGTAACATTATTCCAGCTCAGATTCTTTACGCCAATCTAGACTTCACTAAAAATGCCAACTTTTCAGATTGTTGATGTAATGACCATTTCCCATTTGATCATTATCAGTTGGCCATGAGTAAGGTGTGCCAGCCCCTTCAAACCAGTTTTCTATAATAGTTCTCAATACCATCTTAACATTTATTATTATCCTTTTTAATTGCCATTATAGCATATTATATTTTTTTAAAGTCTGTGACAATTCCAGATATTAAGAACATATTATGACCAAATTCACATAGCTTTCTACATTCTTCACATAGAAATGCCACAAAATTTCAGCAAACAATATATCTACCTTACACCCTCACTATACTATACGACTACTATAGACATGACCTATAAAAATCAACTGGAAAAAAATATATCTTAAGTGAAAAAGATATTTTCATAAAACACTACCATGATTAATTCTCTCCAGACAGATTTATTCAACATACTATTATGAGGGTGAAGACTGGATTAGAGGCACTGATTAGATTGAAGCAATCTGTATTTAACTATACTTTTATACCTGCTACTATTTATAAGTGACTTGTGATGCCCCAGTTTCCTTGAAACTCAAAGTGTTAGTTGTTTAGTCATGTCCAACTCTTTGTCATCCCATGGACTGTAGCCCACTAGGCTCCTCTGTCCGTGGAATTCTCCAAGCAAGAATACTGGAGAGGGTAGCCATTCTCTTCTCCAGGATACCTCCCCTACTCAGGGATCGAATCTCAGTCTCCTGCATTGCAGGCAGATTCTTTACCATCTGAGCCGCCAAAGAACAGTTTCCATAGTTGCCCAAATTACAAACACATACATATTTATTTCTTAGTTTGCCAATTTTATGTTATCACTCAATACTCCATTCATAGAAGCTGTTGTCAGGAACCCAGCATTCATGAACGAAACCAAGGTCACAAATGAGTGTCTTATATAGTAAATATGTTTTATAATGCTATGTTAGGAATTTACAATTTAAATCAATTGATATTCACTCATTCTTTTGGTAATTTCTTAACTAGCTAGGCACTATTCTAGCAAGACATTAGAGACATAGCCTTGAACAAAATAGGAACTGCTTTAATAAAGCTAACTTTCTAGTTGGAGGTGGTGGGAAACAGGCAATAAACAAAAAGTAAATAAATAGTTTCTAGTAGTCTTGAAAGCTATATAAAGAAAACAAAAACAGGGACAATGATTTACAGCAGTACTTTGTTAAGGTGCTATAAACAAGGTATCACCAAATGGGATAATTAAAAGCTAAATTAGAGAACAAATGTCTAAAATGCCTAGAATAATTTCAGTACAATATAACATGTTCATTGCCAACTACATAATGAGCCATTAACTTTTCCTTCATAAGTTTTAAAAAGGACTATCATTTAATTTTATTGTACAAAAGGTGACTCAGACCGTAGAGAATCTGCCTGCAATTCAGAATACCTGGGTTCAATCCCTGGAGTGGGGAGATCCCCTGGAGAAGGGAATGACAACCCACTCCAGTATTCTTGCCTAGAGAATTCCATGGATAGAGCTTGGTGGGCTACAGTCCACAGGGTTGCAAAGAGTTGGACACAACTGAGTGACTAACACACACACAATTTTATTATACAAAAATTTTATTGTACAAAAAAGGAATATTTAGCTTTGTGTATGCTCAAGAAGTGAGTAAGACCTTGGTATAGACTAGAAAGTATTTCATTAACAACTAACAAAGGGGCCAATCAAGTACCTGTGTACCAACAATACAAAGCTTTACGCAGCACAGCCTAACAGAAAGATGACTGATGATGAAGTCAGGGATCTGAGATCAAGCTCAGCAGCCATAACTTAATCAGCCCTTTCACTCAGACCAACTCACTAAGTCTCTCTGAACCTCATTTCATTACCTCTTCAGCAAGTATAACAACACATGCTGATGGGATTATTCTGGGATATACCTATATATATGAAACTGAATTTAGCATGTTATGACTACTACTACGTCCATTGTTTTGTTATTTGTTCCTACTGTTATATGATGGAAAACAAAATCTTCATGGAGATGACCAAGACCTTTAGGAAATTTTATGATCTTTAACTCTGTATTTTTCATCATCCTGACACAGTTTAATTATTCTTCTCATACACTGAGGACAGCTTTCATTCACTGAAACAAACTATACCTTTCAAGAAAACCTACACAACACCAGGAGTAATGGAAAATATATATCTTACTAAATAGCATTATATATTACAATTTTAAGAATTCACACACACACAAAATAAGCCTATTTGAAATTTAGGCCTTAAATTCCAATTGCCTACTGGTTTAATGCAACCTTTATTACATGGCTATACTTATGAAAGCATCTAAAATGTAAGCATGCTATGAAAAATGTAAATATACAAACAACACGAAAAAACTTTTAAGCTTCAAATAAAGTTTCTCCATAACATCAAATTAATATCGAATAATTCTTGACTTAACAATGTGAAATTTTCCTGCAATACAAAGTAATGGTAAATTAACTTTACTTCACAAAATAATTTTTGGGGCACAAAGTGTTAGCTGCTCAGTTGTGTCCAACTCTTTGTCACCCCATGGACCATAGCCCACCAGGCTCCTCTGTCTATGGAATTCTCCAGGCAAGAATACTGGAGTGGGTTGCTATTTCCTTCTCCAAGGGATCGTCCCAACCCAGGACTCCCACATTGCAGGCAGGCTTTTTACTATCTGAGTTTGGGCACAAGGGAATAGTAAATTTTGGTCAATGTCTCAGATCAAATTTAAAAGATTTTGAATCACCCAAATATGTGAAGGGAAATTGTTCTTCTCCTAACTCAAGTCCAGTAATCAAAAATATATAAAAACATTAAATTCTACCCTGTGAAGCTATTATAAAATGATATAAAACTATTTGCTTTTCCAAGCCTAAAATGATAGTTTGAAATGTATTCCTGTATTTTCTGTAGAGAGTTTATTACTAAAAAATTCTCCCAAACATGAGATTTGTTACCTAGGTTTTCACCTAATCCACATATGAGATGAATACCAGGCTTTTAAGTGTAAAGTGGAGAAAAATTTACAACCTTGTTTTGACAGAACCCTTTTTCTCAATTAAGATTTAGAATCATTTCCATGACTAGATCTCCAGCCAAAGTGGAACCTCAAAAAAATATGCTTAAGTTGGCATACTGCCCAAGCTCTTCTCGAGGTAACTGTTGTAAAAAGAAGTCATGTTAGCGAGAGCCTATGCTGCCTGTTAACATAAAGTTAAAATTTGCAAGCATTACAAGTTGTACTACTTTCCCTTTCAAAGAAGTGGCCATTTGCTCTTTTTTACTTCCTCGGTTAACTTTGACCCTTTCTACTCTCCACTTGAAGGCAACACAAATACTTTTTTTAATGTCACTGTTTTTGGGCATCTCATATCCCCCAAATGTTCACTATCCAAATGTAGTCTAGTCCTTATATGGTATAGTCATTGAATATTACTAGAAACGTACTTAAGTAGCAACCAGTGAAGTCACTCAGTCATGTCCAACTCTTTGCAATCCCATGGACTCTAGCCCACCAGGCTCCTCCATCCATGGAATTTTCCAGGCAAGAGTACTGGAGTGGGTTGTCATTTCCTGCTCCAGGTACTACAGCAGGCATTCTTTCTCCAGGGGATCTTCCCGACCCAGGGATTGAACCAGGTCTCCCACATGGCAGGCAAACGCTTTACCGTCTGAGCTATTCAAGTAGACTTCATCATAAAGCCTATTATGAGCAGGTAGCATATGAATCAAATTGTGACCCCTTTGTCAATAATAATTTTAAATGAATTCAAAGAGGTTTTAGGCAATCAAATTTTCAAGATTGTTTACTGAAGGTAGTCCCACAAAATTAATTCCAAACAAAGAGCGATTGGGAGGCTCCTGGAAAGTGCAGTGGCTATAAGTTAAGTGATAGGAAGAAGAAAATTCAAAGCTTTAAGGTGCATACGGTACTTTTTATTTCCACACGTTTGGTAGATAAAAAAGCCTCATTGACTTTGGGTGCATTGAGTACTAGCCTTGTCCGCCCCTTCAGATTTTCTCAAGGTACCACCAGATCATCTCACAGTGATCATCTGTCAACACAAGTGTTAGAGAAGGAGCCCATGACCTGTCAGTAGCAAGCTTCTTCTTACTGAAAGATGCACAAAGATGCACACAGGCGTGAAAACTACCCCTGCTCCTTGTTTAAATGGTTACTTTTGAGACTCAAAAGCATAATTCAGAAAAGTTTTCTCAAGCTTTCAACTGATTTTGAATTATTGTTCTATTTTAACATCGTTCTTGTAGCTCCCGGGCTCAAAGAGAGCACTGCTGTCTTAAGAGGTCTGACAAGAGTATGAGGCTAAAATCACAGAGCATGAGGGAAATCTGACACACTTTTCAAATGAAAATGGACAAGCAATTCAACGTTCATTATAAGGAACTAATAATACAGACCCTATCTGTATTATCGGCTCTCTCAGATGCAGTAACAGAGCATCATTCATCACTAACTTCAGAGGCAGACAAGCATTGACCCATGGCACACCTGATATGTGGTGCTATGATTCAACCCCTTGTTCACTGCATTTGAAGAAATTGTTTGACCACAGGAGCCCATTTTGTGTCAATTCCTTTCAAAGCTTATTTCATTTTCATAATTCATAGCAAAAACACAAAACACTGATATTCATGCTGTTTTAATAGCAATGAAAACATTTTTTTAATAATTATATGCACAACAGAAGCTGAACTACCCAGATACCCTGCACTCTGAGTTCTTGTCAGAGGAACATCCCTTTCTGAAATGTAATTTTCAGTTTTCTGTAATAATATTGCCACACTATTCTTCATTCTCTGTCTACAGTACATCATTGGAGTCTTGTTCAGAGCCTTCCTTATCTTCTTCACAAACCAATGACTTTCTGTTCTGCCAAACTGAGCTAATGAAAGAACACAAACATGATGAAAATCTTTTTCCTGTCATCCTTTTATGACAGGTCTCTGCTTCAAACACCCTCCTGAGGTCAGTATGAAAGCATTTACTTGTACTTGTGGCAATCAATATATAATACACTCTTTTTCCTTTTCTTTTCTTTGGTGGGGGTGGTATATATGCCTATCATATCTTCCCATGTATAAGACCCTAGGGAGAGCAGGGCTTGTGATGACAAAGCACCAGGCAGCATGCATGCACCTGGTCCATAGAATCAACTCAAGCTGGAATCACTCTCTTCCTTTTTACACCAGGGAGGTGGCCAGTCCTCCGATGACTCACCTAATAGAAACTTCAATGACTTAGTTTAGGGTATATGACTGGCTTCTAATGACTAAGAAAATATTTAAAAATTGCTTGAATTGCCTGGAAAATTACCCCAAATACTTTTATCTGAAATGGAGGGAAACTGAAAGTAGGTCTCAGTTCAGTTCAGTTGCTCAGTCGTGTCCGACTCGTTGCGACCCCATGAATTGTAGCACGCCAGGCCTCTTTGTCCATCACCAACTCCTGGAGTCTACACAAACCCATGTCCATCGAGTTGGTGATGCCATCCAACCATCTCATCCTCTGTCGTCCCCTTCTCCTCCCGTCCCCAATCCTACCCAGCATTAGGGTCTTTTCCAATGAGTCAACCCTTCGCATGAGGTGGCCAAAGTATTGGAGTTTCAGCTTCAACATCAGTCCTTCTAATGAACACCCAGGATTGATCTCTTTTAGGATGGATTGATTGGATCACCTTGCAGTCCAAGGGACTCTCAAGAGTCTTCTCCAACACCACAGTTCAAAAGCATCAATTCTTCGGCGCTCAGCTTTCTTCACCGTCCAACTCTCACATCTATACATGACCACTGGAAAAACCATAGCCTTGACTAGACGGACTTTTGTTGGCAAAGTAATGTCTCTGCTTTTAAATATGCTATCTAGGTTGGCCATAACCTTCCTTCCAAGGAGTAAGCGTCTTTTAATTTCATGGCTGCAATCACCATCTGCAGTGATTCTGGAGCCCCGAAAAATAAAGTCTGACACTGTTTCCAGTTTCCCCATCTATTTCCCATGAAGTGATGGGACCAGATGCCATGATCTTAGTTTTCTGAACGTTGAGCTTTAAGCCAACTTTTTCACTCTCCTCTTTCACCTTCATCAAGAGGCTCTTTAGTTCTTCTTCACTCTCTGCCATAAGGGTGGTGTCATCCGCATATCTGAGGTTATTGATATTTCTCCCGGCAATCTTGATTCCAGCTTGTGTTTCTTCCAGCCCAGCGTTTCTCATGATGTACTCTGCATAGAAGTTAAATAAGCAGGGTGACAATATACAGCCTTGACGTACTCCTTTTCCTATTTGGAACCAGTCTGTTGTTCCATGTCCAGTTCTAACTCTTGCTTCCTGACCTGCATACAGGTTTCTCAAGAGACAGGTCAGGTGGTCTGGTATTCCCATCGCTTTCAGAATTTTCCACAGTTTATTGTGATCCACACAGTCAAAGGCTTTGGCATAGTCAATAAAGCAGAAATAGATATTTTTCTGGAACTCTCTTGCTTTTTCGATGATCCAGCGTATATTGGCAATTTGATCTCTGGTTCCTCTGCCTTTTCTAAAACCAGCTTGAACATCTGTTAAGTTCACGGTTCACATATTGCTGAAGCCTGGCTTGGAGAATTTTGAGCATTACTTTACTAGCATGTGAGATGAGTGCAATTGTGCAGTAGTTTGAGCATTCTTTGGTATTGCCTTTCTTTGGGATTGGAACGAAAACTGACCTTTTCCAGTCCTGTGGCCACTGCTGAGTTTTCCAAATTTGCTGGCATATCGAGTGCAGCACTTTCACAGCATCACCTCTGAGGATTTGAAATAGCTCAACTGGAATTCCATCACCTCCACTAGCTTTGTTCGTAGTGATGCTTTCTAAGGCTCACTTGACTTCACATTCCAGGATGTCTGGCTCTAGGTGTGTGATCACACCATCGTGATTATCTGGGTCGTGAAGATCTTTTTTGTACAGTTCTTCTGTGTATTCTTGCCACCTCTTCTTAATATCTTGTGCTTCTGTTAGGTCCATACCATTTCTGTCCTTTATCGAGCCTATCTTTGCATGAAATGTTCCTTTGACATGAAACTTTTTCCAAACCATTGTACTGCAAGGCAGCACCTAAGTATTTCTCATGTCATACACTCAGAGGAGTTTGCTAGAGAGGTTGTCTCTAAATGTAGCTGTGAATGCCTCAGAAGACAAAGGGATGGCATCATTTACAAGTCATCCCACACCCTAGCTTCTCAAATAAACTGGAACTGGACAATAAGAATAGGCTTTCAGAACACAAAAGCATCAAAGGAAAAAGGAAAGCTTACTTAGGCAGACTTGTCCTCTCCACCCATGTGAAAATTTTCAAATATAAATTGATGCCTAACTAAATCAGTCACCTAAAACATCTACTGATAAGAATAAAAACTGGACCAAAATGGGAAACCTTAGTAAGTTTTGTCAGTCACATTGGGAATTTTCTAAACTAAAGGATCTCACACACAGGCCTATACACACACATTTTGCAAAGAGAACAATTATTTTTTACACATATATAAGTTGTTTCTGACATAAAAGTAAAAAAAAAAAAATCTCCAAATTTGCTATGAATTGTTCAGTTCCTAAGAATCCCTTTATGGACTAGCTCTGATTCTAGAAAAATTCCCACCCTATCTGTATGCCATAGTTTGACACACAAGTAAATATGTGGATAAACCTCATATAAACCTGAAAATATCATGAAATCTTCATGTACGTTATGTCAGTACCTGTTAGTAATATATCCTGTTTGTTCGGGAAATATAGTCAAACAGTTTTGACCTTATTTAATTTTATTACAAAAATGATTTAATTGTAGAGCATGGAGGACCCGCTCATTTTAGAAATCAAGTCACTAAAGGCTGTGAAGTCTTCTCCTAATTTGGGAAATCTCCTTGCTTTCACCATACCCTGCTGCTAAACTACTATTAATTACCCAAAGAGAGATCTATAGTTTAATTATAACCTGAAGCAAAATTTCCATTATTTAGTTTTCCATATTTGGAAAATAAGATGCTTATATTAATACTTCAACCTAAGATGAGTGAATGTTAAGGATAATGCATAAAATGAGCACTTTTTCTCAGAGACACCTATACTTGAGACTATACAAATGCTAAATTAACAAGGAAATGATAAAAAGGAAGTTAAAGAAGCCAACTAGGCAATCAAATTCCATAGGTACTTACACAATACTGAATGAAGTACTGTTATGTTATAGAGTTCCCTAATACATGAAGTTATTCTCATAGAAGAAATAGAAGCATAAACAGACAGAACAAGTTCTGGCTTAGAAATATCGTTTGTTTTGCTAATTACATACAAAAATCTATCTCACATATAATGCTATTAATGAAGTGCTCAGTTGAGCAAAAACTGTAATTAAAAATAAATACAAATCAGAATCCTTTTCAAGATGAGAAATGACAGTATCACAACAAGCTGTTATTTATAAGTATACAGAAATCACTATACCAATATGAAACCCTCCTGAGACTCAGACGGCATTCCCCACTCTCTAAAAAATATTACAAATAAGGAATTTCTGCACTATGAATTATCCTTCCTGATTCTGGCTATGCTATAACAAGCTTCCACAGATCTGCTGTTTGGGGGTGCCATGTTTGGAATTATTTTTTAAAAAAAAAACTATCTTGATCCTTTTTTTTACTTTATCCCTATGGATTTCCCCACATAGCACAATCCCCAAATTCTTAAAACAGCAGAAGACACAAGATAAAAAGTCCAAAGACTCTCTCAAAATCTGCCCAAAGCATATTTTAAGATTCAGGGGGAAAAAAAAGATTTGTGCTATTTAAGTTGTTCCTGGTTTCTCTAAAAGAAATTCATTGCAAGAATTACATTTAAATCTAAGGGAGTCAGCTGAGCCTAGTTTCATGAGGTATGAAAATAGTACATGACTTGCTTTAAGAGTTGCACTAATATTCTCGGTTCAAACAGAAGGTCCAGGATATGACAAGGACACAAAATGATATCAAATCTCCTCTTTTTTTCCCTACTTTTTAGCTACAGCTATTCCTATCATAATTCAAAAGAGAATTTTAGCCAGTTTGAAAATAGAGGATTTGAGATTCTCAAAATATAAGAATCTAAGGAAATCATCCTCAAAGATAGTACCAACTAAATATATGGGATTCATCATATGCATTTTAGTGCATAAGTCCTATACAATAACAAAAATAATTTTGCTCTAAAAAGGGAACTTCTTTATAACAGTGACTCTATAAGAAACCTGTAAGGGATATCTCAGAACATTATCAATTTGGAAATAATAGTGAAAATGTTGTCCAAAATCCACATTTTGTGGGAAACTAAGACTCAGAGAGTAATATGATTTATCTGAACCACACAGCAAATCTAGGCTTAGAAAAAAAGTTTTGCTTATTCTAGTTCCCCTTCTGTACCACTCAACTGCCTTCTATATTTCATCTGAGTAAAACTTTTCTATCAAAGAAGGAGAAATAAATAACAAAATCAGTGTGCTCATCCAGTTGTAGGAAATACATTTCTGAATAGTTACTAAGATGAGTGGTACTATGTTAGTAAATATTTGGGATGAAGTAGAGCCCAATGGTCTTCCCTGGTGGCTCAGATGATAAGGAATCCGCCTGCAATATAGGAGACTCAGGTTTGAACTGTGAGTCATGAAGATCCATCCCTTGGAGAAGGGAACGGCTAACCTCTCCAGCATTCTTGCCTGGAGAATTCCATGGACAAGGGCTCAGTGGTAGTGTAAGATCAACTGAGGAATATTGAGATTTTAAGACTTTATTTGAGCAAAAATCAGTGTGAATAGAGTAGAGTCAAACTGGAAGTGGTTAGGAGGCCCCATTGGCAGGAACTCAGAGAGAGGCTTTGAGAGAGAAAATGTGGAAGCAAAGGAAGGGCTGACTGGCTATAGCTTAAAGTTTGCTTAGCTATTCACTTGCTCTCCTTAGCAGTTTGATTTTGTAACTTTGAGGCATTTACAGGCTTAGATTTGGGTTTGCTTACAAAGGCCACTGCAAAATTAGAGTCCTATCAGTTAATGGCCTCTGTGTTTAATTAATTTAGCAGTGGATTAGAGGCAAAATAAAGGGACTTGAATCTGAGGGGGAATAAACTGCCAAGTCATGCAACCTCTTTGGCCTTAATGTGAAAATGAAGGATGATATCAGAGTCTACAAAAAGAGATGACATGAGGAATACCTGTGGCAATTTACATAAGGCATGAGACCAGCATTACATGGGACATGTTAGCCATTGATGTGTTGTTACTAACTGTTCCTACCACACCCTCTCTCCTACAGAGCACATCCTTCTTCCTTGCCCCATCCCTTATGCAGCTCCTAATTACCTTAGAGACTCAGTGCTATCAAAACACACTTAGGTATTCTTCCCACCTTGAAAGGAGAAAGGCCGATTAAGAGTCAGTCAAGGCCAAGGGCTTCCCTTGTGGCTCAGTTGGTAAAGAATCCGCCTGCAATGTGGGAGACCTGAGTTCAATCCCTGGGTTGGGAAGATCCCCGGAAGAAGGGAAAGGCTACCCACTCCAGTATTCTGGCCTGGAGAATTCCATGGACTGTATAGTCCATGGAGTCACAAAGAGTCAGACACGACTGAGTGACTTTCACTTCACTTCAAGGCCAAAAAAGAGAGACTTCACTGTGATAGGTCCCTAGACTGAGATGACAGTGGGGGAATTTGCATTAGAAAGAATGCTTAAGTCAAAGCCAAGTAGCTCAGTCATGTCTAAGAACATAGTTGTTACTGCTTAGTTGCTAAGTCATGACTTTTGCGATCTCATGGACCCCATGGACTGTAGCCCACCAGGCTCCTCTGTCCATGGGATTTCTCAGGCAAGAAAACTGGAGTGGGTTGCCATTTCCTTCTCCAGGGGATCTTTCCGACCCAGGGATTGAACTCACATCTCCCGCATTGCAGGCAGATTCTCTACCAGTTGAGCCACTAAGGGCTCTGCAGATTTTCAACACCCTTCTAGAATGGCTTCCCTGGTGGCTCAGATGGTAAAGCATCTGCCTGCAATGTGGGAGACCTGGGTTCGATCCCTGAGTTGGGAAGATCCCCTGGAGAAGGAAATGGAAACCCACCCCAGTACCCTTGCCTGGAAAATTCCACGGACGGAGGAGCCTGGTAGGCTACAGTCCATGGGGTCACAAAGAGTCGGACACGACTGAGCGACTTCACTTTCACTTTCTTTCACTTTCTAGAATGACCCACTTTGCCTGAGTCATTTCCCCTCTTAGGACCTTCATTACCTCATTTCTAAGAGAGGATGCAATAGATGGTTCAGAAAACTTCGGTCTTTGGAGCCTCTTCAGGATCAGATGTAAAACCAGACTGGATGGCATTTAAATCTTTCCACAAATCTGACTCTCCTCCACCACCCACCTGTCATGTTAATCAGAATAGATCTTCTTTCCTGTGTTTGACCTACTGTGAGTCTAGGTTAGATGTTATTTGAACAAAGGGATTCATAACTGAGATGAGGGTGAGAATCAATAGATCTCTATGCCCATTTCTAGCTAAAAATTTCTATGACATCAAAAATACACTAATTTAATATGATGCTAAGTTTACTGAGGTGGCTGAAACTTTGATATTATTAAAAATCCATATCCTTCAAATTAGCAAAAAAAAAATCATCATAAGGCATATATTGTTCATATACCAATATTAAATGTTACTAGCAACTCATTTTTGCTTCATTTATTCCATCAAGGGACCTAATTCAGGCAATTTACTTACCCAGTGGTTAGTGTACCTCAATATGATGACTAAAGTAACTCTCTTCTTCATTTACTGACTGCTGCTGCTGCTGCTAAGTCGCTTCAGTCGTGTCTGACCCTGTGCGACCCCATAGACGACAGCCCACCAGGCTCCAGAGACCCTGGGATTCTCCAGGCAAGAACACTGGAGTGGGTTGCCATTTCCTTCTCCAATGCATGAAAGTGAAAAGCGAAAGTGAAGTCGCTCATCATTTACTGACTAGATATAAATATAAAATGAAATAGGAATAATGGCAGGTAATCAATCTGATAGCATTAAAAAAAAACCCATAATGACTAAAATTCAGTGATCCTAACGTGTTTAAGACATAGAACTACAGCACTGACTATAAACAAGTGATCGATTAAATACAAAGGTTAAAACTGCTTACCCACAGCTATTTTTTAGATATTTTAAAAAATATTTTTCATGTTCAGGGTAGTATCATAAGCTTAGAATATGAAAAAACCCTTAATGATCATACAACCATTTTCTAAATTCTAATGATCAATGTCTTGGGGCATAGGAAAATAAGATGCCCTGTCCTCAATCACGCAATCACCTAGTAAACATGATCCATATTTCATAGTGCGAAGCAAATTTTCTTCCCGTTTATCAATTTTTTATTAACAGCTAAATATTTTAAGTTAGCATTCATTAAACTACTCTAAATGGTCACCATTATCCACTCCCTGAATGTTGACATAGAACAATTATGTCCTGAAAAACTGGAAAATACATCTTTCTCAAGGAAAAAAACAATAACCTTTTATAGGGATGCATTTGGTGCAGTCCAACAATACCTTTGGGATACAGAACCTTCAATTAGAATTGAAGAAAGACTGAATCTTACAACAAAGGAATGTAAAGTCAGATAATGGGAGAATAGAATTTAAGTTCTTTACACAAATTAACTTAGCTAGCAATTTGCTATAGAAGAAAAGGAAAAACTGGGCTTTAATGTAGCCATAGCAACCTCCTATCTTTAACAATTTTTGAACTTAAGCATCCAAATGTTTCGCTTCTTCAGACTCTGCAGTCTTTATAATACCCATAATGAGGTATGGGGAAGAAGCCACACTTTGTTCTTAAGCTCTAGGATTGTGAAAATTCACCTGAAAGATACTGGATATTAAATCTTCTTACACATGTGTTTCCCCACTACTTCAGTTGAGTTTTTATAAGCATTATAGAAGAATACAGAAGACTCAAGTTACCTGTGCTGGATAGAGAGACCTAGGAATTCCTCCTCCTTTGTGCATCTGCAGAGCAGTGCACATACTACTATTACAACAAGTCAGCTCTACAGTGCAGCATCCTCTGCTCTTTGCTCCTTCGATAACTGAGAACTTGGTGAACAGACAATTTATCTTATTTATTGTTGACTTTGCAGCGGCTACAACAGTGACTGCCAAAAAGGAGGTGTCTGGTCAATGCTTCAGAAATGTAAAAAAACAGAAGAAGCTAAAGAATAAAGATCTTTTTACCAAGGAAAAAATAGTTTTTGCTCTCAAAAATTCCATATATAATTATAGCTAGAAACTATTTCTATTTTTATTTTAAAGAAATCTAAAGTTATGAGTGTCCACACATATTAAAAAATATCCTTAAGATATGAGAATTCTTAAAATTGGTTTATTTTAATGGCCCAAACTGGGAGCTTTTGCACTGCTGGTTAGAGTCTAATTTGCACACATTATTTAATTTAAAACATGTAAAACATTTTAGATCTTTGAATATGAGGCAAAAATGACATGGGGAAGCCAACAGAAAAAAAATAAAGATACTATGAGAAAAATTACATCTTAAAATGCCTTTTAAATTAAAAAATAAAAAGTCTTCTGAATTTGCCAACTCCCAAAAAGGCCTTATGTACACTGCCAATTACACTTCGTCAAAGAAAAATCATTTTTAATCTTTCAATTCTTAAAAATCTTATGAAATGTAATGACTAGAAATGAAAGTACATTGACTGATGAAGTAGGCTCTCAGCAAATACTTACTGAAAGACTGAATGGAAGAATAAATGAAAAAGTAGATAGATGGTAAACTCTAATAGGGTTTGCCTTTAGACTTGTATGAGTCATTCATTCAAGTCATTTAAAAGAGCCTTGATATAATACATTTCATTGAGATATCAGTTTTCATTCTTGGTGACATTTCACTAACAATGTCTTCTGAAATTGTATAATATTCAGTTACAGCTTAGCTTTGCTTTAATATATGGAAGATTCTGTTGCCTTTAAAACTAAAAGAAAGTATAAATATGACCTTACAAAAGAAGCTTTAAATGAAAAAGCAACTGAAATGAGCAATAGTTAAGTATCAATTGGTTCTTAGCTCCTAAGTATGACCGCATATATGATGTGTACACTAACAATAGGAAATCATTTAATGAAGATGTACCTACAATTATTAAGTTTTATTGCATATGGCTTACTTTACTTTGAAGAGAAGGACAATGTTTTATCTATATGTTATATACTTTATAAACATCTATCCATTCATACATTCATCTATCATAAAGTATTTATTTGAAAGCTTATTATATCCCAGTCTCAATACAAGGTTGCAGATCATCTTCCCAAGCAACAGTCCTAAAATCTTTAAACCTAACTTGAAATACTGATATTTTCAAGTATAATTTTCCTATTCCTTAGAAGAAAAAATAAAATCCCAGCAAATTGCTGAAGTATAGGAAATTAAGTATATCAATAATTGTATAATACAAGTTTTCTAAGTTTGAAAAAACTTTTCAGAGAGTTTCTCTTTTTACTCCAATATATTCAAAAAGGAAAAACAGAAGAGGGGAAGATGAGGGAGAAGAAAGATAAAAGTAAGAGGATTTAGGGCACATACATTAAAATTCTCAAAAAGTGAAGACAGGATGCTGGTCCATTTACTTTTTAATGACATAACTAGTTTGTTAATTAAAACAAAAAATTTTTACACCAATGCATATAAAAAACAAATGACAAACTCTCCTCCTAAAATCAATGTCACCAATATAATTGCTATCTAGCCCAAGTCTCAAAATAGCCACCAACAAACACCATTTTCTCACTGATAAACCTAAGGTTTACCTAAAGACCAACTATGTTTTTAAACTGGTGCTGGTAAAGTGAACCATTTTCTGTTTTCCCAATGGAAACTTTGCAGTATAACTGTGATATTTCTACTTTCTAACTGTCAAACAATAAGAAAAAAATTCTATAAAAATCTGGGGGCATATCTTTTCCTCTGTATTTGTTTTTTTCTATGTTGCTAATTGTAAGTTGAAAGTAAAAGTCACTCTGTCATGTTCAACTCTTTGCAACCTCATGGACTATAGAGTCCATGGAATTCTCCAGGCCAGAATACTGGAGTGGGTAGCCTTTCCCTTCTCCAGGGGATCTTCCCAACCCAGGGATTGAACCGGGGTCTCCTGCATTTCAGGCGATGACCTTGAAACAGATTACAGAGGGATTTTAACCACTGTTTTTGGTGTTGTAAGTTACTTAAGGACAAAAAGTCATTTTAATCACTAGTCCATATGCTATCATCTAACACAAGTTATAGAAAGACAATTGTGAATTATCATGTAGCAAACATTTGTTTAATGACCTATATACTGGCCAAGGTACTAATCAACCAATCAAATACACTAAAATAATCAAATCAGAAGGAAGCGGAACACAGTTTCTAACAATAATAATAATGATCTCATAATTTAGAAAGTAACAATCTAATAATCTTATATATAGTGAGGAAATAGTATAATAATCTAATGTCTAGCAATAATCTATTGTCTAATAATTTTATGGCAAGTAAGGGGAAAAAGAAGTATAAACAAATAATTATCATGACACAGATGAGAAGTGACCAAGAATAAACCTGGAAAAAGTTTCCCACAATAGGCTTTTGGGGGCTGAGGCCATGCTAAAGGCCATGAGGCTCAAGAGGTTCAGTTTCCTGTGATGATATATTCTCTTTACTAAAGTAAGCATGTCAGACTATCATTTCTGATAACAATAATAAGTCTAACCTAAATTCCCTGCCCCGACTCTATATTCACAAACAAACTGCAGGTTCATAATTTGTACTGCCAACTATATTTTTAAAATGAAGCAAAAGCACTGACTGGCAGATTCAGGTATTAACGTTTGTACTCTTGGTAGTCATATTTCTCACTGTAATGTGTTGGAATTTGGGTCTTGTCCCTTGTGAGACTGGTTAGTGTGAATCACACCCTGCTCACTATCAGTAGATTGATAATATTAATATTCTAAATTTCAAAAGCTGAAGACAAAGGTAATGCCAGCCCATCCTAAGAAATAAATCACTGCACTACCTTTGTCAATATGATTTCATCACATGTTTACATGTGTAGGCAACATGCCTTACTAGAAAGAGCTGCAGGCTGAAAGATAAAGCCTGGGTTCCGATTCCACCTCATCAATTATTAGCTGTGCAATTCCAGGCAGATAGATTGTCAATACCCTTGTCAAAAAAAGCAGACACAAAAACAGTGGTTAAAATCCCTCTGCAATCTGTTTCAGGGTCACTATTAACATAAAATAAACAATGGATATCAAAGGTCTTTGAAAACTGCGAAGCAGTAATAATGTAAGATGTTTTTACTGCCTTACCATCCTGCAAACAATCCATGCCAAATAATCCATTAGTGAAAGTATCATAATCATTTCCAAAGACATGAGAAAAAAATCAATATTACAATAAAGGCAAAATTTACATATCCTCTGTTGCACTTCCCATAGTGACAAGTTCTTCCTACAGACCTGGAAAAATAAAACTCAAACATGTTCACTACTTTTAGAACTCTCCTTATTTTCAAAAGCTTACAGAATAAATGTAGTTCAGAATAAATGTAGCTCAGATTTGGTTGTTTTTGGCATATGACTATGCAAAAATGATGAAATGAGGTCAGAAAAGAGTTCCTAATTAAAGGTAAATATGAATTTAAGAAAACCCAAGAATTCTAAAACAAAAAATGGCATTAGGTTAAGATCCCCCCAAAAAGAATGTTTTACCTTGAACATTTCTAATCCTCTAGTTAACATAAAGGAGAATATAGGTTTCTCTTTGCTAGAGAAACTGGATCTAACTGATTAATTGGCCGAAATTATGATTGCTCAGTTCGCAACTGAATTATTAACATTTGTGGCAACACACTGAAATATCTTTTATACCTTGTACCGAGGCTTTTTCTTCATTTTGAAAATAGAGATGCAATAGCTTTCTATTTCAAATTCTATCCTGGTACCTCTCCCTATTTACTTGTGTCACCCTTGAAAGACTGAAAACATATGAAAGGAAGAAATCATATCTAAGTCATCCTTTTATCCTCCAACTATTAACCCAAACCGGCACATAATAGGTGTTCATTAAATTTTGACTGAATAAATTAAGTAATAAACTAAGATATAATATTAGATGACTTTTCTTTAAAATCTAGCTCTTTTGTATTACATTCAAATTTAAACCTTGAATTTTAGCAATAAAGGTAACACATATTCTATATAGTAGATTTATGTGCATTAAACCAGCTAGATTTGAAATTAGGAAATTAAACCAAGCTGCTTCAATTGTATATCAAAAGATGAATATATATATTTATTAATGTAATTCATTTATCAGTTCACTGAAAACACTTCTTGAGCATCTATTATGTTCTAATTACCATGCCCAGGAGCTGGGGTTGCAAAATCAGGCAGATCTCAGGCTTGCATGGAAGTGAGTGTCTGATGAGGGAGAAAATCAACTAAAAATTCTAACAGAGATGTGTGCTGGGGCCCTGGAACCACTCTGTACTAGCAGGAAGCTAAGTACAACTTGGGGGGAGGAGTTATATGGAAGGCTTCCTAGAAAGGTGATGCTTGAACTGAAAGCTGATAAAACTGCAAGAATTAAATTAAAACAAAGAAACAGGCAATCCAGGCAGAGAGAAGTTGAGGCATCTATAGTTCTATATGCAGAGAAAAGGCTGCATGCAGGAGAATGGCAGAAGACGACAAGAAACATGGAGAAAAAGAGGAGGGACCTCAGGTCATGGAAGTCTAAGGATTTATAAGGCATCTTCAGGGAAGAAGCAGTTGTATTAAATTCTTTCAAAGGGCTTAGAGCCTACTTAAAACAGATTAAGAGTAATAATATCTGAAGAGTATTTTATAAAACAAGGAATTCTGATCATTAAATAGATGAAGTAATTAAAAAAAAAAAGATACTTAATTCAGGATAACTTAGTAGTTATCTGAACTTCATGATCCAGTTTTATCAAATGTCTTAGTGGATAAGAGGAGGATAAGATGTGACTTCCAACTGTAAATTTTTCACAAGTTTTAAAACCAAGGAATTTTTTTAATTAAATAAAAAGTTTTATTTCTCTGTGGAAGCTATATCTCCAAATATATTTATCTCTGTCACTGAAACACCCATGTTACAGTCAGTCAGCAATGCCATTATGAATGTCAATACTGGGCAGAAATGAAAGAACAGTATTCACAGACTGATTATTCAGCAGTTACTCCTGGTAGGCACAAGTCTCAGAATGAACAGGGCAGCTGTGCTCCAGCTGTCCTGTACATTTGCAGGGAGAACTCACCAGCAGCCTAACAGGTGGAGTGAACATCTGAAAGTTGTGGGGTATTTTATAATACAGCACATATCAAAATTGCAACTTGGTTTTGCAGTTGCTTATTATTAAAACAAAGACATCAGTAACCTTTTAAAAGAAGGTGTAGCTAAGTGTCTGTTTTACTGATGTGATAAAGTTACTTCTTCATTGTTGTAACTAATGGAATGTAAGTTATTTTCAGGGGCTAATGAAACAGTCTAACATTAATCTGAATTTTGGCTAAGCATGACAATATACAAGTGCATCTACAGCAAGTTAGTCAATCTTTTCCAAAGACTACAAAATTCAAGTCATTTTATACAAAGGAAACTTTGGAAAGAAGTTTGAATGAAAATGGAAAATTCAGCTAAATACCACAATTTCTACATCATTTTATAATTTTATTTCTAAATGTCCTCTCCTGGAAACCTGAGGAATCATGGACTAATTCATTTGATTTTTAACTGAACAGCATTATTTATTTATTATTTATTTATAACCTTTTAATTTTTCCTCTCTAAGAGAAAATTATTGCAAAAATTGAATACTCCACAGACTTTCCAGTAAACCTTACTGGCCTGGACTTATCTCAAAACAATTTATCTTCAGTCACCAACATTAATGTAAAAAAGATGCCTCAGCTTCTTTCTGTATACCTAGAAGAAAACAAACTTACTGAGCTGCCTGAAAAATGTCTGTCTGGACTAAGCAACTTACAAGAACTCTATATTAATCACAACTTGCTTTCTACAATTTCACCAGGAGCCTTTATTGGCCTACATAATCTTCTTCGACTTCATCTCAATTCAAACAGACTGCAGATGATCAACAGTAAGTGGTTTGAGGCTCTTCCCAATCTGGAGATTCTGATGATTGGGGAAAATCCAATCATCAGAATCAAAGATATGAACTTTAAGCCTCTTATCAATCTTCGAAGCCTGGTTATAGCTGGTATAAACCTCACAGAAATACCAGATAACGCCTTGGTTGGACTTGAAAACTTAGAAAGCATCTCTTTTTATGACAACAGGCTTATTAAAGTGCCCAATGTTGCTCTTCAAAAAGCAGTTAACCTCAAATTTTTGGATCTAAATAAAAATCCCATTAACAGAATACGGAGGGGAGATTTTAGCAATATGCTACACTTAAAGGAGTTGGGAATAAACAATATGCCTGAGCTGATTTCCATCGACAGTCTTGCTGTGGATAACTTACCAGATTTAAGAAAAATAGAAGCTACTAACAACCCCAGGTTGTCTTACATTCACCCAAATGCATTTTTCCGGCTGCCCAAGCTGGAATCACTTATGCTTAACAGCAATGCCCTTAGTGCCCTGTACCAGGGTACAGTTGAGTCTCTGCCAAACCTCAAGGAAATCAGCATACACAGCAATCCTATCAGGTGTGACTGTGTCATCCGTTGGATTAATATGAACAAAACCAACATTCGATTTATGGAGCCAGAGTCACTGTTTTGTGTGGACCCGCCCGAATTCCAAGGCCAGAATGTGCGGCAGGTGCATTTTAGGGAAATGATGGAAATCTGTCTCCCTCTTATAGCTCCTGAGAGTTTTCCTTCCAACCTGGATTTAGAAGCTGGGAGTTATGTTTCCTTACACTGTAGAGCTACTGCAGAGCCACAGCCTGAAATCTACTGGATAACACCTTCTGGTAAAAAACTCTTGCCTAATACTCTAACAGATAAGTTCTTTGTCCATTCTGAAGGCACACTTGACATAACTGGCATCACCCCAGCAGAAAGGGGTTTGTATACCTGCATAGCAACTAACCTGGTGGGTGCTGACTTGAAGTCTATTATGATCAAAGTGGATGGCTCTCTTCCCCAGGATAACAATGGGTCCTTGAATATTACAATAAAAGATGTTCAGGCCAATTCAGTTCTGGTGTCTTGGAAAGCAAGTTCTAAAATTCTCAAATCCAGTATTAAGTGGACAGCCTTTGTTAAGGCTGAGAATTCCCATGCTGCCCAAAGTGCACGAATACCATCTGATGTCAAAGTGTATAATCTTACTCATCTGAACCCAGAAACTGAGTACAAAATTTGTATTGATATCCCCACCATCTATCAAAAAAGCAGAAAACAATGTGTAAAAGTCACCACAAAAGGTTTGGACCCTGTTCAAAAAGAGTATGAAAAGAATAACACCACAACATTTATGGCTTGCCTTGGAGGCTCTCTAGGGATTATTGCTGTGATATGTCTTTTCAGCTTCCTCTCTCAAGAAGTCAACTGTGATGGTGGACATAACTATGTAAGGAATTACTTACAGAAACCAACCTTTGAATTCAGTGAGCTTTATCCTCCTCTGATCAACCTCTGGGAAACAGGCAAAGAAAAAGGTACAGCACTGGAAGTAAAAGCAACTGTTATAGTTGTGCCAAGTAACATGTCCTAAAAACAACCAACTAAATCTACTTCAAAGAAAAACTCAAAACTGTGGCTGTACTTTAAAAAAAAAAAAAAGGCAGAGGAATATTACTTTGTAGAAAGAAGTTTAAGCTTCATCAGTGCTGCTCCTGACCAATGGACATATGTACAAGTTCAGCATTTTAATTAACTGGCTTCAAAGGGTACTGTGGCAACCAAATAAAATAAATTCATTTTCTAGAACTTTCATGTAACTTTTCTGTATGGACTACAGTTAAAGTGGACAAAAACATTTCTGTATTTTTTTTAAGTATATAAGAGTAGTTGAACTGAGCAATACCTCCTCCTGTGTTGTATTACACATATTAGCCACGAGTTTTTGCAGTGACCCGATAAACTTGAATTGACACGTGGTGTAATAAAATGGACAAATTCTTTAGAGTAGACACAGTGAGTATGTGGACCTCTTTTATAAGGAAAAATACATTTTGGATTAAAATCAGTTGCTTTTGTCTTGTTTTTGTTTCTAAATAAAGAATAATTTCTGGGAAATATCATCTGACCAGATATTTAAATGACACTGTTTTCAAAAGTGTTTTTCTATAATGAAATTTGCAAGGCTAAGAGTAAGACACTTTTACTGGGTGATGTAACTACATATTTATAACACACAAAAATGGATCTTAGAAGACACTTTATCAATATTGAACAGCAATAATAATATTGTACTTAACCCCTTATTGACAAGAACAAATCCTCTAGGAAATTATGTATTCACTTAAAGATTTTCTTAGCAAGAAGCTTTTGGAGTGGACTTAATTATTAGTTTCACATAATATAAACCCAATATTAAAGGAACTGAAAGTCTTATTTTAATAACTGGCAGTAACTCAATATTAGGCTGCTTGCTTTGTAGAAAATATCACCAAATCTCAGTAGGACTTCCCTAGGTGTAACTTTTAAATCTTGTTGTGATTGTAACCAGTTAATGAGCTTCACTGCAATAACAAGCAAATAATCTAATAATCTTCTATATTGCAAATACAGTAAGAAAATAATATATTCTATATGACCCCCAAAGAAGGAGGTTTATATAATTGTGTAGCAACTTACCCAGTTGGTATGGACTTAAAGATAGTTATGATCAAAGTGGATGGTTCTTTATCCCAGGATAACAATAGATTTTAAAATTTTAGGAGACTACAATTTTCTGAGACTGGAATTTTTAAATTTTATCTTAAGATATACAGAACTGATAGTAGAAGAAGTTACAGAGTTAAACAGAAATTTAAGAGGGCTGTTTTACTAATGAAAGGAAAAGATTCTGAGGCTAATTTAGAATAAAAGAAAAAAAGGTGATGTTCTCTGACTATATTTAAGGCACCTAAGGAATGCAGCTTAAAAAAATCAAGAATCATTGCAACACTAATATTTTTAATTTAGAATCTTCTACAAAAAATACAAGAATTTTACCTGGAAAACACTACCAAGATTTTTTAAGGCTTTAGTTATATTTACAAACAAAAATCCATAGTTCTACCCAAAAAAATGTATCTATGTACAAATAAAACATCCTGAAACTATTAAAAAAAACCCACCAACAGTAGTAAGTCTTACTTTCTACATGCAAATTTCTTATCTCTACAAGGCTTCCTTGTTAATTGCTACTTTAACTGTTCATAATCAATTGCATTAACTGTTCTTATAGAATCTTCCTTCCTATTACCAACATGTCACTGGCCTGCAAACATTTCTAGCACTGAAGTCATATCAATTTATTTGTTAATACTAGATATTTGCTTTTGTGATAGCACTAACAGTATCTAATTAAATCCAGGCTGTTAATGCAATGCTTGAAAGTAATTGTTATGAACTCTTTAATAAAAAAGGACAAAATGTGTTAATTTTACCACAAACAAAATATGAAACTTGCTAATTCAGTGTGTTTCCCAAACACAAATTTTACAACCTGATGAATCACAATCACAGAGAGGCTGACATTAGAATTTATCACCAAGACATGCTCATGCATCACAAGAGGTTTCAGAACCACGGACAGAGATTTTTAAAGAGCCAAGCTATTTATCAAAAATATAGGAGCTGAAATATGACCTAATAGGATGCAGGTATTGTATAGGTCAGCAAGAACTTGCTTAGGTACCTTGTATATGCCTATCTGCATGAAGAACTATAACAAACATATGGTGAAGCTGAGAATCCATTTCAAGCTACATTTTACTTAGAGAAACTGCAGTAAATACATACTCTGAATAGATACCTAACAGTGAGCACAAAAATGAAGTATTTCTGTTACAGCTGAATAAATACAGATGCTCAAAGCAAATCAGGATCCTATTTACTTGCTCAAATTTTAATCTAAATTTCCAGTGAGGGGGAAAAAAAAAAGACATTTGCTTCAACAGAATGGCATTTCATACTCCCTATGTGACCTCCTAAAATTCACATGAATTAAATTAAGCACTGCAAAGAGTACTCAACACATGTAACTTACAATTTGGTGATACCAGATGAATACAAATGGAAACTTTGCCTATAATACATAAAACTCCAAAGTTTATATCTCTATGGATGCCAGATAGCCCCCTCACTTGGCACAAAGAAAAACATTTTTTAGAAAAAAAATAATTTATAAATTACACTACAAAATAAATCCCAGTTTTTGGAAAACAAGAATGCCTAGTTGAATACAGAACTGCATACTAACAATGTGGTGTAAAATGTGTAACTGTCAGCAAAGCCATGTAACAATATGTGACATATGACCAGTCATATGTGACCATTTTGCTTAGCAAGAAATGAAATAGATTTATGATACATATATCAGTCCTTTAATACTTATCACAGTAGTTAAATTTTATTCTGATTAAAAAATTAAGCAAAATTACATAACAGTAAGCATAATTTCAAAATTATAATTCCTTAGTTTATTCATTTAAATATATTTTCTTTTGTTTATATTCAATATATATGTATTGTATCACTATTAGTCACTGGAAAAATAGAAGTGAACAGGACAAATTCACCACCGTTAAGGGGCTTCTATTCCACTGGACTGCATTATGGTAATGCATCACTGCTTTCAAATATACACGCTAACTGTTACCTAGTGGACACCCAGCTTCAATCCACACCCTCACAGAATGGTTATATTCAGAAAATCAATTTTTTTCATTTGGTATTTTTAAAATGTTTTATTTATTGCATGTCAATATAGGAACTTAATTCTATTATTGCTCTTAATACACACACACTAGCCTAACACCATCCTCAGAATAGTTAACATCAAGATGCCTGTCTACTTACCATAAGTTATTTCAAAGCACAGAAACATAGATAATTATTATCTTTCCCCTATTCTCAACATAGATTGATTGCCCAAGAAATATGAGGAAGTTAAATTCAAGAAGGTAAATCAACCACTGCCAAATGTTTATGTATTTTATCAGAAAGACCAACTTACTCTATCCACTGTTATAAAATCTTACAACAGTTATGAATAGCAATTTCAAAGATTAGCCTTTGACATGAAAAATCAGAAGTGATAGGTGAGTAACCAATAAAGCAAACAAAACAACTAAAATTATATATCTGCTAAAAGAAATGTTCTCACAGCTATCACAAGTAGCTGAAAATAATTCTCATTGTATATGTAACTATCAAGAACATCTTTAGGTTCACCACAATGCTGACTTTCTAGGGGATGGGGAATTATTAATAGTAATTATATTGTGGCTACATGTTCTTTGATTCATTCTCTGTCTTTCTGTATCCTTCTAAATTGCCAATAAAAATTTTAACAAAAAAGGAAAAAGTTTTTTTTTCAAAGAATATGGTTATCACAGGCAATTTAGAATATCAAACACCCCAAATGGTCATTTGGGAATAAATCTAAACAGAAAGACTAAAATGATTTTCTCTTTAAATGTTAGTATTTTCACCATTAGTTTTGCAGTCTCTAATCATTATAATATTATTTTACCCCGACTGATGAATTGTAAATTAAGCTGTTGCTTAGGAGCATGGCAGTATTATACTGGAAAGAAATAGCCATGAATCAAAATCAAAAACAGCCTAGAATCAAAATGCTATAATCAGTATCATGGAGGTCTGGAAAAAGAAATAATCTGATTCTAATTTTGATACAATAGTGACCACTTCTCTGTGTTAATCTGAAAAGTGAGAACTTTATCTATTGTTAAGAGTGACCATGAACTTGATTTATATTATTTCTCTGAGGCAAGGGAAAAATAAAGCACTGTTTATCCATAGAAATACAATGGAAAAATCTGAGTTAATTTTTATTGCCATGGTCCATATATCCATTAAAGTATCCAAAATTAAAGCGCAAATTTTAATTCCAATTAAAATTAAAGTATTAAAATACTTTAAATTCCAATAAGTATTAAAATACAAACTTTAAAGAATAATATTCTATTAAAATATAGATTATTACCAAAATCTGGCCTAAACATTCCATTAATGATATAGCAAAGGTCCTCTTGAATTGACTAGGAAGCATTCAGCATTCTCAAGTGAGAAGACACATGAAATTTAGAACACATGAAAAGGACACATTTCCTTTTTATTCCTACTGAAAATAGACAAACCCACATAGACATGAATTTACTTATTCTAGTTCCGTTACACATACACCAGAGAACGCTTAAATTATCTTTGAAAAAGGCCACATGGTCAATATCAAATAAGGGGCTGGGTAAATCAAAGATACATTGATATAGCTTTCTCTTAAAAGTTCAGTGAGGTATTTAAGTAAGTAATGACTTAAGAACAAAATTTATCTCATATAACTTCAATATTAGTGTAATGTGGTCCAGAATAACAAAGCATAAAAAAAACGAATTCTGGCTGACCTCAGCAAGTCTTTCAGAAGGATAAATTGTTATGGCATTTGAAGTTTTCATAGTGCTTAGTGTGTATATCTTTTCTAATTCTGACATATCTTTCAGAAACTAATGGAATTCTGTGACCATTTTTAGAAAAATCCAGCTTCTCACTAAAACATATGGTTCAGTGTCTGAAGGTGTTGATTCAACATTCAATTGTGATATTCATTTACAATGTTTACCAACCTCTGGAACAAACAATGGAATAAACCTTGGACATAAATTGACCCTCCTAATCCTAGAATAGAGAGAATCAGACAGTAATAAAATAACCTCCCTGTCATCTGTGGTAACAGATTCAAGGTTGATAAAGACAAATAGTTCTTAAACCATCAGAGGTGTCATTATTACAGGAATATGATCAAAGAGCTTACCTTACCTGCAGGTAAAGAAGCAATGGTTAGAACCAGACATGGAACAATGGACTGGATCCCAATTGGAAAAGGAGTGTGTCAAGGTTGTATATTGTCACCAGGCTTATTTACCTTATATGCAGAGTACATCATGCAAAATGCTGGGCTTGATGAAACACAAGCTGGAATTGAGATTTCTGGGAGAAGTACCAAAAACTCAGATAACGCAGATGATACCATCCTTACAGCAGAAAGCGAAGAACTAAAGAGCCTCTTGATGGAAGTTAAAGAGGAGAGTGAAAAGTCTGGCTTAAAACTGAACAGTCAAAAAATGAAGATCATGGCAACTGATCTCATCACTTCATGGCAAATAGACAGGGAAACAAGAGAAACAGTGACAGACTTTATTTTCTTGGGCTCCAAAATCACTGCATATGGTGACTGCAGCCACGAAATTAAAAGACGCTTGCTCCTTGGAAGAAAAGCTATGACCAAACTAGACAGCATATTAAAAAGCAGAGACATTACTTAACAAATGTCCATATAGTCAAAATTATGGTTTTTTTAGTAGTTACGTATGGATATAAGAGTTGGATCATAAAGTAAGCTGGGCACCAAAGAACTGATGCTTTTGAACTGTGGTGTTGGAGAAGACTTTTGAGAGTCCCCTTGACTGCAAGGAGATCCAACCAGTCCATCCTAAAGGAAATCAGTACTGAATATTCATTGGAAGGACTGATACTGAAGCTGAAACTCCAATACTTTGGCCACCTGATGTGAAGAACTGACTCACTGAAAAGACCCTGATGCTGGGAAAGATTGTAGGTGGGAGGAGAAGGGGATGACAGAGGATGAGGTGTTTGAATGGTATCACCGACTAGACAGACATGAGTTTGAGCAAGTTCCAGGAGTTGGCGATGGACAGGAAAGCCTGGCATGCTACAGTCCATGGGATCGCAAGAGTCGGACATGACTGAGTGACTGAACTGACTGATGTTCAAAGACACCAAAAGAGTTCTTCAAAAGAATACTATATAACACTGAAGTTCACTATCAAAACTGGGATTAAAGACAGATATTTCTGGTAAACATCTTTAATGATGACTACAGAGAGGAGTCACATGTTTAAGAAAAGAACCAAAAATCATGTCTAGAAATAACGTTTTAAGGTTTCTGAAATTCTCATCCCTGTTTCTTAGGTAGTTGCTGAACAAACCAACATTCATATATTGATATGATTTTCATACTAAATTCCTTATTTTTTTAATTCCTTATTTTTTTAAGTTCCTTATTTTATTAGAGTTTAGAAAACATATTTATATATAAAATGTATTAATTTATATGATTATGTGATTCTAACTAACCAACCCATACCCTTGAGTATAAAAATAAGGACCCTTCAATAGAGAAATGAATCCACCTGCAATGCGGTAGACCTGGGTTCAGGCCCTGGGTTGGGAAAATCCCCTGGAGAAAGGAAAGGCTACCCACTCCACTATTCTGGCCTGGAGAATTCCATGGACTGCATAGTCCATGGTGTCACAGAGTTGGACACAACTGAGCAACGTTCACTTTACTTCACTCAATAGAGAAAAGATTAAAAATAGGACAAAAATCATCTATTTCTTTCTTCTATCAAAATCCTTATATACACGCATTCATAAGAGATTTAATAGGTTGCATTGAAAAACTCAGTTACATCAAAAAGAACTGTGTCAAGGTAAGGGAAGTTAGGTTTTTCAAACAACGGATTATGTGCCTCTCAGTCCAGGCTCAGGCCTGATATCACAATGTGATGCTTGAGAGTTTTTCCTGGCAGATATAATGTATAGCAACTAATGGACATATTAATAACATTATTGCATTTGAACAGGTATACATTCACAGTTCCTTGAGTAGCAAGATAAAAACTAGAAAGGAACACCACTTACTGAATGGTGAATATGTACCAGACTAAAAATGTGCTACGGTCATAATAAATCCATTCTGGATCTAAAGGAGAAGTGGGGTGGGGAAAATGAACATTTACCATCTTTCTATGTGTCATGCATACTGACGGATATACAGGCTCACTCTCCTGCCGTGTCTCCATATTTACGTTCCTCTGTCTCTGTCTCTCTCTCTCACACACACACACATATTTACATTAATTCAATTTTCATGAAATACTTGTGGGTTCAGTGCTAACACTCCCATTTTATAAATCAGCCTCAGAGAAGTAATTTTCTTTCCCAGATAACAACAATAGAGACCAGAAAAAAATAAACAAAAGACACAATATCATGTGAAAGAGTAACACCCAGATACTTTTCTGGCATGCCATAACCCACAAAAATAACTAAAAGGTGGTATTTTGAGGAGGGACTATATATCAATAGTATACCAGATTCATTAATTGTGCTTATCATCTATCTCCATAAACATTCATATTCCTATCTCAGTTTTGCATGACCACTTGTTGTAAAGGGCTCCAATTTGCCAAGTGTGTTACTGCTTGCCAAAGATAGACTGTGAGCACTGGGTTATCAACCACACATACACAAACAAAAAGCCAAAGACCTGTATATATTCTTATAAATTAACTTTTAAATCAGCATATTCACTAAGTACTCTCTGGCTGAAAGATTCTTCTGTTGCTTTTGTTGTTGCTTAGGTGTTGCTAAGTCATGTCCTACTCTTTTGTGACCCCCACGAACTGCAGCCAGCCAGGCTCCCCTATCCATGGGATTTCCCAGACAAGAATACTGGAGGGTGTTGCCACTTCCATCTCCAGGGGATCTTCCCGACCCTGGGATCAAACTCACATCTACTTCTTGGCAGGTGGAATATTTACCACAGAGCAACCTGCAAAGCCTAAAAGGTACTTTAGGGACTTATAAAATACTTTTCTATAATTATTTCCACGCATCCATTTCATGATCCTATGTATAGTCCTCTTTTTCTATCCCATTGCAGAAAAGTGCAGAATAGTCAATTACCTGTTTTATCTGCATTCTGACTCTAGCTTAGGTTTGTCATACATGATAACTCAGATGACAACACCCTTAGAACAGAACGTGAAGAAGAACTAAAGAGCCTCTTGATGAAAGTGAAAGAGAAGAGTGAAAAAGTTGGCTTAAAGCTCAACATTCAGAAAACTAAGATCATGGCATCCGGTCCCATCACTTCACGGCAAATAGATGAGGAAACAGTGGACACAGTGGCTGACTTTATTTTTTGAGCTCCAAAATCACTGCAGATTGTGATTGCAGCCATGAAATTAAAAGACACTTACTCCTTGGAAGGAAAGTTATGACCAGCCTAGACAGCATATTAAAAAGCAGAGACATTACTTTGTCAACAAAGGTCTGTCTAGTCAAGGCTATGGTTTTTCCAGTAGTCATGTATGGATGTGAGAGTTGGACTGTAAAGAAGGCTGAGCACTGTAGAATTGATGCTTTTGAGCTGTGGTGTTGGAGAAGACTCTTGAGAGTCCATTGGACTGCAAGGAGATCCAACCAGTCCATCCTAAAGGAGATCAGTCCTGGGTGTTCATTGGAAGGACTGATGTTGAACCTGAGGCTCCAATACTTTGGCCACCTGATGCGAAGAGCTGACTCATTTGAAAAGACCCTGATCCTGGGAAAGATTGAGGGCAGGAGGAGATGGGGGCATCCAAGGATGAGATGGCTGAATGACATCACCAACTCAATGGACATGGGTTTGGGTAAACTCTGGCAGTTGGTGATGGACAGGGAGGCTTGGTGTGCTACAGTTCATGGGGTCTCAAAGAGTCGGACATGACTGAGGGACAGAACTGAACTGAACATGATAACTCTGACCTTGAAAGGAGGTATACATAGAATAAAGCTTAACGGGGAAATCTTTTCAACTTTCTCCCAACATGCCCATCTTCATGTATATTGATGCCATAAACATCAGCATCTTAGGGGTTACAAGTAAATGGACTTTGACAAGAGTTTAGTTTAGCTTTGCTGGGCAACCTGTAGCGTATTACAAACCTCTGGTTCTGAGGCGTTCTAACATATGAATTGGAATTTATGAATTGGTTCTGAGGAGTTCTAATAAATGAATTTGTTCTAGGGGATTAAAAACTACTTAACATAGATTAGGTAACATGGATTGTTTGTTGATAAATGGGGCAGCAAAAAATATTAAGCAAAAACTTGACACTATCAATTTTAACCATGAGATTAAAATCTTCAGATGTCCATTTATGAAGTGGATCTTCTGTTATGTCCCAGTGGAAGAAATAAAGTGATTCATTAAAACAAGTGAACATTTGCATAGATTAGTGAGCTTCTATGGAATTAAATTGGCATGCAGATTTTACATGTGGAGAAGTATCTCAGAAATTTAATGAGTACTAATTGTGCTTGCAAATATATCAAAGTCACTATGCTGAACCATGTTCTCATTCTACAGATATCACTCCACTTTGATTTTTTTTTTTAATGAATCATTTGTATGGCAGAACTCCTTTGCTACTATAACAATGGCAAACTTTCTAAACAGAGAAGGTGTGGCCCATTTTTTCATTCATATATGAATCCTACCCATGTACTCTTCATTTATTGAGGATCTGCGATGTGCCAGACATGGTATTAGCTACTAGAGATGCAATATTGACTATGACAGACAAATTCCCCGACATTATAAAACTTACAGCCTATAGGTAGATACCAACAAATGAATCTGGTAGTTGCAATATAGGTTAATAAAAATATGATAGGCATGGGGACAGCTTACACATACGGTGGGGTATGGATTATTATAAAGAAGGCAAGAAAGGGTTCTAACAACTAAAACTGCCTTTACACAATCTCTCAATTAAAGACCAGAAGAATGTTGGGAACAGGCTAGGGACAGTGTAAAGATCACAACAGGCTGAGGATTTTGAATAGCAACAGCATGCTGAGTAGCTGGGAGAAAGTTCTAAGAAGGAAAAAAAGCTGGAGCTAGCTTCAAAAAGGTAGATGAAGATATGGGTTAAAAAAAAAATCAAACCTTATTTGGTGCCAAACATAGTAGAAACTAATATTCCGGGGAAAAAGCTTTGGCCAAATTTAAAACACCAGAACTAATTTATAAAGTTTACAAATGTTAGTTTTCCGTGTTTCACTCCTGTCTCCCTCTATAACAAAGAAATAGTTTTTCATTCAATGCCTTTCTTAGTCCTCCATAGTTGGGAATATTGAGAAGATGTGGGAAATAGAAAAGGAAACAGAGATACAGAAACTCTCTGTACTACTCAGGTCTCTCTAATCTGTAACCATACATATACACACAGTGTCTCTCTCAAGACACACGCACACACTCAGGCACACAGTATTCATGTTCAGAGTAAGTATAGTCCATTAGATGCAAGGTATCCTATTTTCAGATATAAAAAAAATAAACCTCTGAAATTAACAAAGGGTCAAAATGTTACTCCAGATCTCCACTGTTTCCCTAAAGAGCAAATAAATGAAAGACAGTTTTGTACACAAAACCGCATGTAATGTAAAATTAGGGTTTATGTGTTTGAATTTAAGACCTATATAGTTCTATTTCCACTGTAAGTTGTATTTCTCAGAAATTTCACAGATATGTTACATAGAGTTTAATAAGTATAAAAACAGATTTAGGAACACCAGGAAATAACAGTGGTCTCAATTCAATGGATTATGTTTTCTACCATGTCATACACAGTTCTAACTGGATCTCATAGACATCACTTTCCTCAGATAATACAAAAAAAAAAAATTACTCTCTTATATGTTTCCAGTTGAGACCTTGAACTCAAAATAAGTTAAAGTAAGAAAGAGCATTGTAGGTAGAAATGCTGACCCACATGAATTGGACGCTCATTCTACAACTGAGCACTCTTAAGGAGAAAATTTTATGAAGATTGTCTAATACAAGTCTAATCTATATTACTATAAAAGTGAATTATGTCAATAAATTAAAGTTCAACATTGAAGATGTACTTAAAATTTAAGAGGAGGTAAACATTCATAGACATAGACATAATAAATATAAAATATAAGCATTAGCATAAAATTTCAGAAATAGTTTTGCTATTAAATTTCTCAAAAAGGTTTTGGGGAACTGTGATACAAAGACTATTAAGTTAGTTACTTTTCAATCCTTAAATATCTTTTGTTTGAAAACTTTGTTGGAAGTTTTCACCTGAAAATGAGGGGAATATTCCAAACATAAAATAAAATGGGTAAAAACACATCTACCTTCCCTTGATATCTTAAGTATTTCTGGGTATGCCCGGAAAGACTTCTGCAACACTCTGAAGTGAGCTCCTACTCATGAAGAGGACGCCGACTCACCACGGTGAAGGTGTCTGTTTCATTACCCTCTGGTATGGATAACAGAGAAGGGCCACACAGCCTTTAAACAAAATGACACTAAATAAGTGTAATGACAGAGTGATATTTGTTTTATTGATAAGAGTAAACTCTGCCCCAGAGCTAGTCTGTAGTACTCAGACCAACTGTTTTTCAGTGTGAATACTCATGGTGGGTAACAATATGTATGTGGCTCAACATAAACTCCCGTCTCATTCTGGAAAAAATAAGTCAAGTTTTAGTTTCACTGAAGTCAGAAAGTATGAAATACAAGAAGCTTTATGAGATCAGTAACCCCAGATGTTGGAACTAAAGTTACAATCTTCAATTTATGAAGACATCATAAACCTCTGATTATATATTTGTTAAGTACTTTTTAAGACATAAGATATTTTCATGTGTATTATGAATTATATGTATTATGTATATTCTAGCATTTGAATATATCATCTACAGCTACTCTGAGAGTATAAAAATTATGCTAACCTACTCTGATGAATTATTGGTCCCATCAATGGAGATATTAAATAAAATTATTATAAATTTGCAAACCCATTGCATCTTTCCCCTGATCCAAAGTGAGCACTGTTAAACACCTCTGGGTGCCTTTCACAGTGGCAGTGGGCTTATCAATAAAGATTTTTGCTATAGTGGGAAAAGTCAACCCTATGACCTTTAAATAATCTGGTGTCAGAAAGCAGTTTTTATATTAAACCTCTCCTAAATATCTCCTTGATTTGAAATTCCAAACTTATCATGTCACATTATTCTTTAAAATACTTTAAAGTACATAATTTAATATTATTTTACCTTAATATGTTTTATTACTAAAGTAACATGTAGTTATTATATACAATAAAAAAAAATTCAGAAAATAGAGCCCCATATTCTTCCTGTCTCCCTCTTACAAAAACCTGCCATTCTATTTTTCACGAAGTTTATAGTATCTCTGACTCTACTACCTTCACTTTTAGTACAGACTAGAGGTGCCCAGACTGGAAAAGTGCCATGAACAACCTCCAGTCTCAAGATGAAAGATGACTTCACTGCTCACCCCATCATCTCCTCACCCAGCCTCCAAAGCTCCCAATGATATGATTGACAGCTGTTACCATCCTCCCTGTATCAGTCCCTTATAGAGCAGCCTATTACATTTTTGCCGAGCTTTAGGAGTAAAAAGTTTTTTATACTCATGTTCAACTGAGAATTCCCTTCTTTCTAGTATTTATCAGTTTTATTTTAGGAAGCAAAAAAGGAATGAATTTAATATGTGTACTACAGGGCAGCCCTGCAAAACTGATCATGCTATCATGTCCCTATGTTTTCTTTGCTCCACACTGAAGAAGTCTATGTCCTTAAAGCTATTCAGGTCACTCTATTATAGAGATGATACAAGTTATTAAAGTCTCTCTTAAAATATAGTACCAGAAACAGAACATGACCAGCTAGGTGTTCTAGCTCTCCTCATTTAGTTGTGGAGCAGTATTAACAAAATTCATGCATTAGTCTCAATTGAGAGCAGCGCTGACTCTAGGTAGACAAGGGTCATCATTTCTGATGCCAGGTCTGGTAGTTAGCAACACCACCAATACACCATTACCAGCATTTAGTAAATGCTAAGCCCTAGCAGATGTATAAACTAATGAACTCCTATGAGGAAGATACTATCAGCAGCCCACTTTTGTATATAGGTGGGAACATTTAGGTTTAGAAAATTTAAGTGACTTACCAATTCTTTTCTAGTAAGTTTTAATGGGCTGTGGTGGGAGGGATTCAGTCTCCATGTAAAAGCAAGATTGTTAGTTTGGTAACACCTACTGTAAACTTTGGAATTTATCATATAAACTGATATCATCTCTTAGATAAGAGTCACAAAGGAGGTAGTAAAAGTGAGTATTATGATAACTTAATTAACATCAGCAATTATCATGTCAACTTAAAAACAGTCACAAACTAAAAGTTGAAAGTTGTTTTATTCAGTGGAATTTTTAGGATTTTAAGCCTGGGAGACAGCACCTCAAGTGACTCTGAGAGAACTGTTCTGAGGAGGTAGGGGAAGGGAGTCAAGTTATATAGAAGTTTATAACAAAGGGCAAGTAGTCTGAGTATCAACAGTGTTTTGTGAATTAAAGAAAACCAGATATCCCACGTTAAGGAATCTAGCACTTTTCTATGTATGGGAAGATGCAGGAGCCTAGGCTCACGGAAATTATGCCTTTCATATATTCCTTTCACATGTATCTCAGCTGTCTGGGGCCAGCATCTTGTGTTTGTCACATCCTGTGTTCCTCAGTGCTCACCATAGGGAGTGGCTGCAAGCCTGGTGGCTGCCTCATCACAGGTATTGTTCTCCTTCATGGGTGCCCTTAGGGATCCGGGAGTCACATTTGGAGGGTGAAAATCACTGACATCCTTGTTTACTGATAAGGCAGGAATACTGCATTTCTCAATCTTAAGAGCAGAAAATGCAGAATCTCTGTAGTTAGAAATAGTATTTTATTGATAGCATACTTTTAGAAGTAAAGCCTGACACAAACTAAGAAATGGAAAACAGAAACAGAGCAAGTGGCCTCCTTGATGCCATGGTCATCAGAGAAACTGATAGAATTACAAGACTTCTAGTCACCACAAAAAAGACAATCCTCAAAAGAAAACTAATGAAAGGTATTCTGATCCATCAGCGTTATTTCATGGCTTAACTTACTTACAGTAATCTAACCCCAGCAAGAGTTAAGAGGGTACTGAGGAAGAAATTATAGATGAGATTAAGTAAAGTTTTTGTTTAGCTATTGACTTCTAACTTGTTTTTAACTGTGTTCCATATTAAAGTAAATATAATACATTGTGACACACACATAAACAAAATGTAAGTTTCATGAAAAGAATTCTAACTGTGCAATTCAAACTCAGTATATTTTCTATTCTATTCTAGTTCTTTTCTTATAAAAAAAATTGTTGAATGATCTATTAATTGATTTTATTAACTACCAACTGGTTATAATTTACAATTGGAAAAATATTAAACACCTACTAGTATCAATGGTTAGAAATAAGTTGTAAATCAAGAATTATTTATGCAATTTCATTTAGCTCCTCTTTTTATAGTTATTAGTTCAAAGTTTAATTTTGTTTCTTCAGTTCACGATAATAAGAGAAAAGGAGAAGAGAGGAAAAGATGGCAACAGCAGCTATTGAAAGGTTGCTATGGGAAGGGATGGAGGAGGGAAGAGCAGGTTACATATACACTGAGGCTCAGAAAAGTTTAATAACTTGCCCAAGGAAGGGGTGGGCTTAAAACCTGAACCAAAGTTTGCAATTTTTACATGGATTAGAGAATAGTCTAGAGGAATATAGTTAATATTTCCAAAATGCATCTGTCTGATAATATTGTACCAAAAAACTCTTAAAGGGCAGGAAAAAAAATCTTAAAATAATTAAACCAGTATATTACCAGATAAACTTTGTATAGATTTCTAAAAAAGAATCCATGCTGGTAGATGCCCTGGCTATCCCTGGGAATGTTTTCCTGAGTTCCATTCGAGGAGGAGCAGTGCATTCATCTCCTAGGACTGCCACAAGAAAGTACCACACAGCATTCTCCTTTTTGTCTATACCCAAATCTTTCAGTTTCTCTTATAAAGTAACAGTCTTTGGACTAATTTGATTACATCTGCAAAGACCTTATTTACATTTACAGGTACTGGGGTTAGGATTTAAATATATCTTTTCTAGGGAAACAATTCAATCCACTACAAGCAGATAGAAATGGATGAATCTAGGATGTGAACTAAGTAACTCTTGTCAAAATCTGAAAGTTGTAAAGATATAGGGGGTAGGGTCAACTTTGAATGGCAAAAGGGTATGGGTAAAACACTGTGAAACTTAATCTTGGCTCTTTGATAACATTTACAACTGTATACTGCTGCTGCTGCTGCTGCTAAGTCGCTTCAGTTATGTCTGACTCTGTGCGACCCCATAGCCGGCAGCCCACCAAGCTCCGCCGTCCCTGGAATTCTCCAGGCAAGAATACTGGAGTGGGTTGCCATTTCCTTCTCCAGTGCATGAAAGGGAAAAGTGAAAGTGAAGTCACTCAGTCATGTCTGACTCTTAGTGACCCCATGGACTGTAGCCTACCAGGCTCCTCCATCCATGGGATTTTCCAGGCAAGAGTACTGGAGTGGGGTGTCATGGCCTTCTCTGTACAACTGTATGACAAACATGCAAACCAAAATAAAGGTCAATTAATTTTCAAGAAGGATTCATTTTATGTTCAATTTATACTAATTATCATGCTGAAAGAGCCATTTAGATGCCTTATTTTTTTTTTTTTCTGTTTTAAGTAAGGAATTTTAAAATCTTCGTTTATTCAGTTGCTGATCATCCATTTCACCATTTCCTAATCATGGCAGGAAACAAGAAAATTACAATTTTCCATCATGTAAAACAAAACTTATATAAAATAAAATACTGGCACATAACTTTATATACTTAGGAAGATCAATTTTTTTTTTCCATTTCACACTTTCAGACCATATTGCTCAAAGTAAGAAAAGGTAAATGTAATCAAGCTTGATAAGCCAAGACACAGGCAAATTATAGGAAAAAAAATTTGATTTGAGGAGTAAAGATATTAAATTACCACCCCAGTGCTGTGAATAATAAAAGCACAGAGTCAAAAGCAGTTCAGTTTCTTAAGACCAAGAGGTATTTCAACAGCTTTCCCAAAGATCAGAAATCAGTGTTGAAATTTTGTGAGAACTTTAATATGAATGAGTTAAGAAATTATACTTTTAAAAATCTCACTTCAAAGTACAGTTGGAAAACAGATGGATTCACTGCACCTTTGTATAAACCTACTTTAAAATACAAAAATGTACCCCATTCATTCTTTTCAATGTATTTGGTGAATGCGGATAATGTCATATTGCCCAGAGTAATCTTGATGCCTGTGTTCTGTTGGAGGAAACAAGATTCCTCTGGCTAAAGGTTTTCCTCTGCTTTTGTCTGTTCAGCACTAGCACAAGTAGGGTGACATTCTCATAAAGAAAATACCCAGAGGCACTCACTCTGCCCGGTGACTTGGCATCTCTCCAGCACTGATACTTCATGCCCTACATTAACGATTGGTGCCAGAGGACCAAAGAAAGAGGGAAATAGTGAGCCTCTCTGTTTATTTGTGGTAGCTACTTTTTATTACTTGGCAATATAATTCATTCCTCTTTATATAAATGCTAACCCATCTTAAATTTTAATAGTCATCCATAAACAAACAAATGATATCACTTGCTCCAAGTTAGGTGTAACTAACAGATGGAATACCCTGCAAAGTGACTTGAAGTAAATTAAAATAGTCCAGAAGGAAAAGTGGAACATAGCTAGGAAAAGATGAGAGATAAGAGATAACTTACTTGTAAAACCCTTTAAGGCAAAAGAGAACTGATTGCATCTATGTTTTGGGGAAAAAAAAATATCTTGAAAAATAGGGTGCATTCAAGTACCACAAATATAGCAGAACATACCATTTTGCTAAATACATTTTGGCTGACATGATTTTAAAAATGGAACTCCATCGAAAACTTTATGTAAATTTCTGTTTGGTTATTGTGAGGGGAAAAAAGTGAATATGATGTCCATTTGATGTCAAGTATTTCATGAAAAAATAAGGATAAATCTGGTATTTTCATCTGTGTCCTATTTACATTGTACACTGAAGAAAATTTTTTGGAACTGAGTTAATAAAAGTCTAAATTAAGACAGAACTTTAGTGCTCTGGGAACCTCAGAAGCACTATTACCCAGAGGCAAGAAGCCTAAATGATTCTATAAACAGGTAATAAACCAGAACAATGGCCAGAGACTGGGCTAGGTTGGTATTTGTTTGTTCACTGGTATTTACTAAGAAATTAAAATGTTAGAAGCTTCAGGATATACAAAGATGAATCAGATATGTACTTGCCCTGCAAGAGTTTAGAAAATTATCTATGGTGAGAAAAACTATGCAAGAGGAAAGACAGGTAAGAAATGCTATAGCAATTAAGTAGCTTTCAGATATATTTGGTGAAAATTCCAAGATAATAGTAATTAAACTGATCCTGATATGCAAGATAACCATCTCCCCTATCTAAAAACGTGTTCTTTTTGTAACAGAAGACATATAAAATACTGTCTGCTCTCTTTATAAAAATAGCAATAAATCTTCATTTTCTACAATACAAAAATAATTTTTCCTATGAATTAAAGTATCCTATTTTAAGCTAAGGAAAAAAGAACACCTATTAAGGTATATTTCACCTGCTGAAAATGGTTCATCTCACAATTCCCCAGCAAGAGGAAAAACGAGATAATTCTTTTATCTGACAAGATGGCCTTATGCTGTTGACACTATTACTTCAAAAACTGAAACTCTCGTTTTATTTTTTCAGTAACCTTCCAGCTTCCTATTGTCTCACCTACTAAACGCCAGGTACCATTACAATTCAATTTCCTATTTTGTGATTTTATGCAGTACAGTGGGCTTTCCAGGTGGTGTAGAGGTAAACAAGCCACCTGCCAATATAAAAGACTCAAAGGACATAGGTTTGATCCCTGGGTCAAGAAGATGCCCTGGAGTAGAAAATGGCAACCCACTCCAGTTTTCATGCCTGGAAAATCCCATAGACAGAGAAGCCTGGCAAGCTACAGTCCATGGGGTTGCAGTCAGACATAACTAAGCACGCACACATGCAAGTACAATGAACAGAAATAAAGAAAAAATAAAAGCAGAAAAAAGGAGGAGAAACAAGAATAGAGCACATCAATGCTGAAAAAGTGAAACACAAGAGACCAAAAGGCAAGGTAAGAAAAAAGGCACCGAAAACAGGCAGAGTTGGAGGGAGAGAAAGAGACAGACTGAGACTTGGAACGTTGAGAGGACAAAGCCCTCTGTCCACTTGATGTGTTAGCTTATTTGCCCTAATTATATGTTGGCCTTTCTCTGTTATCACCTGCTCTCTACTGCCCTTTAGAAAATTGGTTGGCAAAGGCAGATATCACACGAAGTGGCAATAACCAAAGGCTAATACGAACCTTTTGGAAGGGATCACATATTCCTCAGCCCAAGTGGGTCAATACTAGATGTTTTCTGCTTGTACATGCAATCTAAAGGGTTCTGAAATATAAACAAAATTCAAAGTCATAGCTATGTGCCTTTAAAAGATACTGGACTTCACTTAATATTGTAGATTTGCTGTTGGACCAACAGAAACTTGGAACACAAATGATGAGAAAGCTAAAATATATATAATTAATTGGGCAGGGTTGAAATAAGTTAACAGGGGCAAGGCATTTTGGCCAGATGGCATTTTGCAATTTTGGAAATATTTGAACTTCTCACAAATGTTACAGGATATGAGAACTGAAAATATTTCCATCTGCCTAAATTAAAGAAACTATTGCTCCTCATTCATGCTAATGATGATTCCATGCTGTTCTCCAAGTTTTTAAGACTATTCGGCTGCTTGAGAAGAAAAATTGTCTATTCTTCCCCTGAAAGGGTAATTTTAAAGACACTTGGGTAAATGGCTGAGTGACAAAGCACAGCAAAATTTAGTATCATTGAAGGAGCAAATAGAAATTTTCTCTTATCTACCCTGCTTACAACAGAGGAATATATCTATGACACATAGTATAGAACTTGGATGATAAAATGGAATAAGAATCATGGTGGGTAAAAAGTATGCCTTTCTATTGAAATGTACACAGTACAATGGTGGCAGCACAGGACTAGCACTCAGATCTTCTGTTACTCCAATATCTCAATGCTGTGTACCAGTATCCATAAATTCTGGCATATTTACTGAGAGGAAGCAAAAGAGAGAATATTAACTATTTTTTCTGGTGGTACTATCACATTCCAAACCTATACCACTAATACTAAATGTTAAAGTCTTAGATATAATTGACTAGAAATACTATTTTAAAAAACAAGAATTTTGCTCCCTTATATACCTCCACATCCCCAAAAAGTTTGCTCAAAATATAACTTTATTACAACTTTTCTAAATCACATACTGAACTTTCCAGGTGGAGATAGTGGTAAAGAACCTGCGTGCCAATGCAGGAGATGCAGGAGACACCAGATCAATCCCTGCGTCGACAAGATGCCCTGGAGGAGGGCATACCAACTCACTCCAGTATTCTTGCCTGGAGAATCCCATGGCAATAGGAGCCTGGCAGGCTATGGTCCATATGGTCATTAAGAGTCGTACACAACTGAAGCAACTTAGCACTAATACATACACATAGTATACTATGACTAGGATTATACTGTTTCCCATACAGTTTTGGACTCCCTTCAGATAATTATTGTCTTTTTTTTTCAATTGCTTTATTTTTAATGTACCTAGAACATTTCATTCTCAAATGCTATACAGAACAATAAATCTGCTAACATCTCTTGCCTAATATAGTATCCATTCCATCCAACATTGTGGGTTGCTGTTTTCTTTTTATTCCTTATTTGTATTTTAGTGACATTTCAAGGAGAGAAGATAAATGCATGTGATCAATCAACCATATTTAACAAGGAGCTAGAGATTGATTTTTAATGCCTACATGCAACACTGAGATATTAACAGATGTTAGCAAATGCCAAGAGTCATGAAAGATAGAGTATCATTACAATAAATAGGTGTGGAAGAATTTATTGATTACAAATGGGTTTAGATTATTGAGGAAAATAAGAGATTAAAAAAAAAAGCCAGAATTTTCATCTTCATTTTTTCAAGAGAACAGTTTAGATTTTAGTTTAATATAAAATCTCATTATCTCCAAATTTTAGATTAACATTTCTCAAATTTTACTGTGCTTATGACTCATCCTGGGAGCTTGTTAAACTATAGATTACATTTAAGTCTTCTTTTCTTACAAGCCCCCAGATAACACCAATGGTTTTGGCCTAAGAATTATACCCTGACTAGCAAGCTTTTTAGAAAGTATCATTTAATCTTGTCACAAAAAGGGTAGAAACTGGAGGAGATCTACTCAAACATGGAAATATACTCTTAGCACATATCTTAAGTTTTCCAATTCATGGTTCTGAACACAAGTTCTTTACTAGAGAAAGCACAATACCATCCATAGGAAGAGGAGCAGACATTACAGATCACTGCTCACAGTCCATGGTCAACTTGACTCACACCTGACCAGTTTTTCTGCAACAATTCAGTTATCAACAAATAGATTATGTGAAATCCTAGTAAGTGGTATGGCATGTATATTTCAATGGTTCTATTCTGACACTAACCCCAGCTGGCATTTTGCAATACTTTTCAAATCTGACGCTAACCACATAAAATTAGCACAGACCACACAAGTTAAGGACTTCAGGGCTCCAGCAGACTGCTGTCATTTCAGAAGCCAGCCAGAACTGGGCTCCCAGGTCACCTGCATATCTGACCAAATAGACACAAATATGAGAGCTCCTAATGACCACCCTCAGGTTGGTCACTCTCTAGAGTGATTAAAAGAACTTAGAAAAGTGCTATACTTAATATAATTGTGTAATAAAGATAATACAAACCAGACCATCCAAATAAAAAGAAACACGGGTTAAGGTCCTAAAAGATCCCAAACACAGAGCTTCTCTGCTCTTTCCCCATGAAATCAGGCCAAGTACCTTTCTAGCACATCAATGCGTTCACCCACCAGGAAGCTCCACTGACCTCAGTGTCCAGGGTTTCTACCAGGTCATGTGATTTAATTCAATCTTTAGGGAAGCTGGTCTAATACCACATGGCACAAAGCCTCATTTTAACATTCTCATCATGTGGTTGATCTTATCAGCTGACCAGTCCCTAACCTGATGCTATCAAGGGGTTCATCATCAGTCACTTTATCAACACAAAGTTAGGTGTGATCCAAAGGGCTCATGAATAACAAAGACCTTCCTATACATCCATAACCCAGGACAAAAAACAGTCAAATCACTATACAATAGCTTCCATGTATTCTATTTGATAAACTTCAGTGCATTCTTTATTATCTTAAGATATAAATACATTCTTATTAGAAATGAGTTAAGAGGAAAAGCGAGGTGATAAGGACAAAAGTATTTTAAAAACAGAATCTAGTCTGGCTTTTAAATAACCTGGCAAAATGTACTTGACAAACCACCATGTCTTATTAAGTCTTAGTTTCCTCAAGATATTAGAAAGAGACTGAATTGAATAATCTCCCTAGCACTTTCCGACTTTAATATTCTATAATCCCATGAGTTTACAAAATCTACTTTATTCATTATGGAGTGACTTTGCTAGCTGCCAATAATCTCACCTCCTAGGTTGGTCAAAACAAGAGCTATCAGAAACATCTTTGTGGTGATTATACTGAAATGATATTCCAACAGTCATGTCAAATGATGGGGGGAAAAGGCTAGAATATTGGCCTGCCCTGAGCTACATGTTTGCTAAACGCTATTCCATAAGTTATTTTCTTCCTTAATTTAAAAAGCTAAAAATTAACTCTGTCAATTAACTATGCAGATTGAGGAATACATTTATAATTTTCTATTAATAGGATTTTGTGTGCGTGCCTGCTCAGTCATGTCCAACTCATGGTGACCTCATGGACTATTGACCACTAGACTCCACTGTCCTTGGAAATTTTTCCAGTCAAGAATCCTGGAGTGAGTCGCCATTTCCTACTCCAGAGGATCTTCCTGACCCAGAGATCAAACACATGTCTCCTGTGTTGGCAGGGGGATTCTTTACCAATTCACCACCTGGGAAGCTTCTAGGACTTTGTGTTTATTTTTACACTGCAAACATTGTGGATTTGAAGTTAAATCCAAATTCCATACCTACCTGTGTCAAAGATGGCAAAATAATATGAGAATATTTAATTCACTGTAAATTAAGAACATAAAATTAAACAGACTCCTATAAACTTAATTATCAGTTTTTCTTCATCTGTCATTCTCTTTCCAACTCTAATAATTACTATTTGAACAGCAAGTATCTTAATATTTGAAGTAAGAAACTCATGTATTATCTCTAGTATCACAAGTATGACAAAGCTGTCTGTGAAATTCCAATAAATGGAATGATTTTCTACATATATTGAAGAAATCAGAAAATGTATAACAAGCAGGGTTCATTTTGATATTTCTCCTTCCTAAACAATACAAGTAGATCACTACAATGAATATCTGTTGCAAATTTACAGGGGTTCAGTTGGAAAATAATTTATGTTAAACAAAGGTTCTCAACATCATTAAGAGAGACTGAGAAAGTGGGCCAGCATGCGTGAGAGCATAAATCATAGAGGTCATGTGTGTTAATGAGAAAAAGAGCATTTATTAGCTTGTAATTTAAAATATAAAGCCCTTCTCCCTCAATGGTTTAAAATGGAACAATATTCTATACTTGAGGACAGCAGAAGGCGGTGCCCTCAATTAGATGAACAACTCTCCTGGCCCCCAAACTTTTATTGTTGTCATTGAAATCTATCATTCTGATTTTATTTTTAGATTGCGACATTTTTATTGCTGTGGACAGAGAGTAGAACATAACCTGTCCTATATTAGTGCCTACACTGGCAGTTCTATATTTTAAGTTTTAATTAGAATTTGCTAAGTTCTATTTATTAAGTAGCTGAAACATCGTATTTCCTAACTTTTATGTGAGCTCCGATCAATATTTATGTTTGAATGTTTGTTTTGAGATCAAAGAAGATGGTAAAAAGCTTGCAAATATAATTTTATAAAATCAGGATGTCATTAAAAAGATGTCCGTTAGAAACTGCTCTTTTATTATACAAATGAGAAAAAAAGCAAAAGCGTTGACTTTAAAAAGAAGTGACATTATGTAATTAGGGTACTATATAATAACTTCTTAAATTATAGAGAAACAACTTACTCTTCTGATACATCCCCCACCTATTCTCACAATCTCTTCCCAGACTAAATAAGTAGAGTAGATTACCATGACTGCAGACCACACAGCATTGACTCTTAGGTCAAAAACTTCAGGAGTACATCCATGACATCATGGGTTACCCTTAAAATACTGAGAAGCCATTTCCCGTAAAAGGCCAACAATTGTTGAATTACACTTTTTAAAAGGAAAATAGAAATGCTCTATTCTGTCTACATTTAAAAATCTTACCTTGGATCATTTTACAAGTATTTATTTCTTTAAAATGTATTCCCTTATTTGCGTATTTCCTGTTCCACGATTTCAAATGGAAGCATTTGCAATCTGAGGTCAAGAGAAGCAATAATACCTTTAATGAAAATGACTCTCAGGATTGAAAGACAAAAAAAGTAAACTGAAACCACGCCCAATAACTTTTTCCCAGGGCCTTTATGAGACTCAGGACATCTATCTTGCCATCTTCTGTGGGAAAAGACACTATTTTAAATGATAACAGTAGCAATCACGTTGTACCTTAGAGAGCCAACAACTTAGACAGTGTACATTCAAAACTATTTCTACGCACAAACTAGTGATGCAACCAAACCTTTAAAATAGCTTTATTTTACTAATTCTTTATTCTGACTTGCTTTGTAAAATTTTTTTAGAAATTATTATTTAATTTTCAGTGTCACAACTTGTACACTGCAACCTTGTCAAATGAGGAGACTTAGTTGTTGGACTAACAAAACCTCCATATTGTAACAATTTTGCTTGCAATGCAAACCCACCATAGTTTGATTAAATCCATGACTTTTACTAGATAAAAACAGACCCCAAACTGCTGCTGCTGCTGCTAAGTCGCTTCAGTCGTGTCCGACTCCGTGAGACCCCATAGACGGCAGCCCACCAGGCTCCGCTGTCCCTGGGATTCTCCAGGCAAGAATACTGGAGTGGGTTGCCATTTCCTTCTCCAGTGCATGAAAGGGAAAAGTGAAAGTGAAGTCGCTCAGTCGTGTCCGACTCTTAGTGACCCCATGGACTGTAGCCTACCAGGCTCCTCCGTCCATGGGATTTTCCAGGCAAGAGTACTGGAGTGGGGTGCCATTGCCTTCTCCGGACCCAAAACTAGGAGCACAAATAACACTTTTCTATGCATCCCCACTATCTGCCTTTAGAGACAGTGTGCCAGAGTCTCCCTGAATAATTATTTGTTTCTTTTCACATGATATTTCTAAGTCAATACACAATGCAGTCACATTTAAAATTCAAGTTAGCAAATATTTATTTAGTGTCCATTTCCCAGATACAATAATAACTATAGTCTGACATCCATATCCACAGGTTCCCCATCAGCAGATTCAACCAACTGCAGAGCATATACTATGTTTCAGATCCATGGTTGAATCCCATGGATCAGGAAGCCAACTAAGGGACTTGGATGTCCACAAATTTTCATATCCATGCAGTAGGGAGAAACAGGAACCATCCCACCCCCCCCAACCCCACCCCACCCCACACCCTATACCAAGGGATGACTGTGCTAGGGCTGGAAGCATTGAGCAAGACAGATGACAATTTTTGCCCTCTTGGATCTTTGAGGTGAAAAACCACACAAAATGGGAGCTGGATATATTTAGAGAGTTTGCTGAGAGAGAAATCACACCTTCCACAGAGAAGTAGATCATAATGCTGACTGGTAAACTAGCTTAAATACAACTTGTCTACTCCTAGAATCACTTTCCTTTGCTGCTACCATGGTTTTTACTCCTCTTCCTCACTATCCAAAATACTTACTGCTGCTTATTTGAGGGTTACTTAGGTAAATAAATGCACAGAGGGTGGAAGTTGTGAGGACCAACTGTGGGTAAAGTAACCGTAGACAAGAAACAATGGGGTGCTTTGAGAAGGGTGTTTCCCAGAGGCAACCTAGTCCTCTCAGGTAAGTTTCTGACTATTCATGCACTAATACTGAACAGCAACATGAGCAAAACCCAGCCCTCATGGGACTTAGAATCTTGCAAAGGCAAAAAAATTAACCAAACCAACACTACATATATAAACACAAACTGCAATCAGTACTCTGAAGGCTAAATATGAGAGCCTGTTTCAGAGGGGTCTGATCTGCACTATGGGGGCCATGAGGACTCCCCTGGGAAAATGTAGTTTACCTTGGACTATTACAGCTGAATGGGCAGAATATTGCTAAATGAAGAGAACCTTCTGGTAGAAATGTGCACAGCCTGTGTAAAGAGTTTAGAGAAAGCCAGGCAGTGTCAACAGCTGAAATAAAGTATGAGGCACAGTGTGGTTGGAGGGAAGGGACCTAACGAAAGTGCTGAGAAACACAGCTAAGGAAATAAATTCAGGCAAGTGTATCAAGCAAGACGGGAAAGGCAGAGTTCCAGATTTAAGTTTTACTCAGAAAGAAGTTGTTTTGCTAAAATATTCACATGATGTCTGAAGGGAATACTAGCAGTGCCTCTGAAAAAAAGGAACAAAGAGGCTCTAGAGGACAGAGGCAGGAAGATTAGCTTTTCACTGGACAGCTTGCTGTGCCTTTTGAAATTTATCTTTGTACCTTTATTACCTGTTTAAAAGAAAACAGTGGTAAATATTTTGAAATCACTGGCTCTGTTAGGAAGAAATGATTAGTGGGAGGGTGAAGGCTAAGAGAACAAAGAGAAGCCTACCATAGTGGCATATGCAGGGTTAGGTGCCAGCAAGAGAATAAGATCACAATGAGAAACAGTCACCAACTCTTTTTAACAGATCGCATCATCAAGGTCAAGAAGGAAATCTGTCAAAAATGAATCCTAGGTCTCTGACTTGTACCTCCATGGATGGCAGTATCATTTACTCCAAGGAAGCATTACAAGACAGATTTGAACTGAAAGTCAGCTTTTCACGTGCTTACATCTGAGATGCTAAGCACATGAAAAAACTGGGCTAAAGTCACACCTTTGAACTATTAATACATTAACGATTATTAAGCCATGGGAATAAATGACATCACCTAGAGCAATCCACTATTGTGTGTTCTTTTAACACATTAGCATTAAATTGAGAATATTTTTTTTAAATAATTAAATTTAAATAATATAAACTCATCTTGGAAAAGTCTTATCAAAAGTAAAGTGAAGAAAAAAACAGATCTAGGTCTCTTGGGCAACACAAAATGAAAGAGTGAATTGAGTCAGCATGGAACTGACTTTGTGGATGGCTGAATCTAATTATGAACAAGTCACAGATGGCAAATATCGACTTTAAGTGTTCACATGAAAGGAGTCACCCAGGATGGCTATATGAATCAGTCGGACCACTCAAACTAGGACTTGCCAAATAAGGAGATATCAGAGGAGTGGTGTGTCTCCTAGATGAATCATTAGGTGACTCTTCCACTCACTCTCAGGGTGTCAACTGAGCATCAGGCAAATGCCGAGTCTGTTAATCACAGGCATTAAAACAATATTAAGGGTCTGTAAGGATTACAAGCCACTTCTTATGAGAGATCATAATTCTATGAAGCAAAACCTGGGGGAACAGGAGAAACAATGTGTAAAAGTCACAGGCAATTAAAAATAAATTAATAAATAAAAACTTAATTCCAAAGGATGGCTTTGGAAAATGTACTATTAGAGCAAATGCCAATGGACAGCTGTTCTCTGGACATGCTGGCTCTAAAGTCACTCCAATCAAGTCAGAGTAGTTATTGAAAAGCACGGGAGTCAGAATAGTTGAGTTACTAGGAGATATCAAAGGAATACCAATCAAAAATATTTTTTTATAAAAAATAAAAAGCAGAGGAATAGAAAAATAAAATGAAGAGAGGTTACAATGTGATATACCCATAACTGAATTTAATGGCTAAAAATATCTTTCAGGTAGCTAGAAATTTTTAAATTTTTAACTGAAAGCATAAAAGCCTTTCAATTCAAAATGAGTGGATCTGTACAATTCTGGTTACTATAACAAACCATTTTAAGAGAACTGGGAAAGCATGAGAACTGGAAGCATCATGTCAATGTGCATGGGACAAATCAGAAAATGTGTTGGTAATATTTATCTGTCCCATTGAAAAGAGCTCAATCCTATAGGTGGCTACTGTGCATGCTTCCCTTAGGCACAGTTCTGTCTCCTCTCTTTTCTCTCCTATTGTGAGGTCTAGAGACACCTCAGTCTCAATCCTGCCTTACTCTCAGGGACTGAAGTCACATTAGAGGCCTTACCCATGCCTGGGCCCACTGTTTCCACTTTAGCAGATGCTGGGAAGTGTTTATGGACCAGCAATTAAGGACCTCTGAATACTTTCTCTTCCATAAAAGCAATCGAAACACAATCGTTAAAACATACTCTTTCAGAAATCTACAAATTAACCAAAGGTTTGAAATAATCTGAGAAGCACCTACTGAACAAAAATGGATGAATCTTGCTAAGAAGAGTGAATTTAGTGGCATTTTAAACTGCCATTTTGGTAAGCAATCTGGCAGTATCTGAAAAGGTTAAAGACAGTTACACTATGACCCAACAATTTCACTCCTAGGTATATACCCAGAGAGATGAAAACATAATGTCTACATGAAAACCTGACACCAATGTTCATTAGCAGCATATTCATAATAGGCAAAAGGAGAAATAACCCAAATCTCCACCAACTAACAAATGAATAAATAAAATACAGTATATCTATACAACAGAATTTTATTTGGCAATAAAAAGAATAAAGTTCTGACACATACGTCAATATTAGGAACCTTGAAAAGCATGCTGAGTGAAAGAAGCCAGTCATAATTGGTCAAATATTATAAGCTACCATTTATATGACATGACTAGAATAGGCAAATTCATAGGAAAAACAAAAAACGAAAGTAGATTAGTGTGTGCTAGGGCGGTGGGAGAAAGAAATAAGGAATGAATGCTAAAGAGTATGGGTTTCTCCTTGGGGTGATGAAAATGTTTTGAAATTACAGAGCAGTGGTAACTGCTAAAGTTTATGAATATACTAAATCCCACTGAATTACACATTTCAAAATGCTGAAATTTATAGTATAGGAATTGTATCTCAATAAAGTTATCTTTAAAAACATTTCAGTAGATGACAGCTTTCTCCTGGGGCTAAAATACCATTTAAAGAAGACATTTTAACATGAAAATGTGAAGATAATTCTGTATTTTTAGCTTAGCAGAAGTCACCTGACAGATTTATTGGCTTCCAACTTTATTCATTCTAGAAATTACATCTGCGAAAATAACCTCACAATTGGAAAGAGCAGATATTGTGTGGGGGGTTGGGGAAGTGAGAGAGAGTGTGTAGAGTGGTATTATTACTAAATGCTTATGTTGGTTTATTTATTATCAAATGCTTACACTTAGTCATCAAACACATACAGTTGGTTTAACTGTTTCATGTGGAATAACAATGAATTCTCAAAGCAACTCTAGCCAGCTGGACAATTAGTAACTCCATAGGAAAACTAAAACAAGGTTAACTAGGCCAAGGTCACAGATGTAGTCAGTGATGGGGCTGAAATCTGAATCTAGACTGACTGGTTCCAGAGCCTGTGCTTTTAACCTCATGCCACGCAGCTTCTGTAATAAGAACTTCTGAGGAGTATGTTAAAAGCAATACAATAAGTCGTTCTATTGTAAATTTGTATCTGTATCACAAATACAAAACTCAGGGAGGATGAAAAGAAATGAACCAGAAACAATTTCCTCATGCTTTATAAATAGGTTCTTATAGCTTGGGGTATAATTTCCAGTTAGAACATCACGTGTAACTGAACTTTCAGAGAAGGGAAGATGATGTTCTCTGAAACTGTTAATGACTTAGAGAGTGGCTCTAGTAATAAAAACACTGATGATGAAGATAAATGCAAAAACTGAAACTTTCTTCATGACAGGTAACAGCAGAAATATATTTAAAATAATAAATTATTATTTATGAAATTTTAAATAACTATTGTAACAAAGTTCATAAATTGTCAAATAGACATGTGAGTTATCTACAATTGTTTCTAAGAAAAAACAGGAGATCACTTTATGCTCAAGGTTCCTTTTCTCTAAGAGACTATAAGGTGTTAACTAGTTACTCTTCTATCTAAACCATCCAAACAACTCCTAGCTTTTCTAATACTCCATGAAGGCACACACTGTCAGCTAACCAGTAAATTTGGGTCATGTCAGAAAGCCAAGCCTTAGCAGTATTTTAATTCACTTTTTATTTTATTTTCAGAACTACTTTGCTTTTTAATCCTATCATACCTGCCCTTGTCAAGTGGTAACTTTCAAGAAAACTAAAAATCTTATCCAGGACATGGAAAAGACACAAGACAATGGACTCTTTTCAGGGTTAAATGTTAGTCAATACTTAAAATTGACTAATTTAATATTCAATTAAATATTAGTTAAATATTGACTATATTAGTTAAATGATGACTAATACAGACACTTGGAGAAGGAAATGGCAACCCACTCCAATACTCTTGCCTGGAGAATTCCAAGAACAGAGGAGCCTGGTGGGCTACGGTCCATAGATCACAAAGAGTCAGACACGACTGTGCGACTTTCTTTCAATATAGAAACTAATATTCAAGTCTGACAAAGGTACTAATATAAACCATGAGATGCATGCTGTCTGTTTTGCATTTTTAAATAAGGGCTCTCATCACATCTTCAAGTAATTCCTTAATTTCTCAAGCATGTTCAGAACACATGGTGTTCTCATCCCTGAGTGGTCAGTCCACGGGCCCTTGTTCTGACAGGCTGACAAACCTCCCCTCTGTAGCTGTACCCATTTCAGCACAGACAAATGAACTTCCTGGCATTAAAAATACATTGCCTGCTATTACCGTTAAGATCATGTAACAAACCATTCATCCTGACAGTGCCATCTTGGACCATACTTCTGACTGAGTCCTTAGGACTAGATCTGACAGAGTTTTGCTTTATCTCGCTCTGGCACTGGAGTGGCTTAACATGTTTCAAACAGGAAACAGAGACAAGTCAAGAGAAGCAAGGTTTGGATATATCCTGTGCTTTGTTTTACTACCAAATACTCAAAATATTATTCATAATTTTGCACTCGAAGTAACAAGAATACCTATATAAATATTTATGAATGTGTATCTATAGACATGTATATGTATATATTCATTTTACAGCAGAAAAGCAAGTCTTATTGCTAATCTCATCTCAGAAAAATGACACTATCTATTTCAATCACTCTACTAATCTTTCTGGAGCTCAGTTTTCTCCTTGGGTCTCCTAGCAGATGACTTGAGGTTACTTGTTCTTCTGCTTGGCATCCGGAGGACCAACTGTGCCATTTCATTAGTCACACTCCGTTCCTGATGCCTGAAGAGATTATAAACACTGATGGCTTTCATGTCTTAGGAAAAGCTATTTCCCACCAGAGAGCTGCTCTGTCTGCCTATGTTAGGATCAGGATGTTACAGAGGAATGAGTCCCAGGGAGTCTTGAGCAATCTGGCCAGCTTTGCTGCTGTATAACAGGGAATGATTATAAGCACTTGAATACAGAACTTCAATTTTATTGATTTGCAGAATGCCTAGGTCATGTGTCAGAGAACCTCAGCATAGAAAAGACTCAATCAGCATTTATTAGACTTCAATAATAATTGCAAGAGGGAAGGCCTCAGTTTTACTGACACTTACATGGGATAATGCAGGTAATTTTTCATACACTTCTCCAGATCTTTAAAATGTCTGGAAAGATCTAATTACTAGCTTGTATAAATATAGGCCACGGAGAACTAGGTTCAATAACCACACAGGGATTTAATCAGCAAAATCCAACATATGAGAAACTTTACCTAGGACAACTGACTTGGTTTCTTCAACACATTAATTGTAAAGAGAGAAAGAAACTGACCAACCTGTAGATTTTAAAATCTATGTCAAGAACATAAACAAAATTCAAAATGTGGATTTTTTTCTTTTTAGGATCTGATATGAACCAACTAAATGAAACAAAACCTAAACAAAAATATCTATGAGGCAATCATGGAAACTTGAACACAATTTTTGATATTAAGGAATTACGACCAACATTTTAGAAGTGACAATGGTATTATGGCTATGTTTTGGTGACCTTCTGTTGTATAGATACAGATGAAATATTTACAAATAAAATAATTTCATGTCTGGGATTTGTTTTCAAATAATCTGGGAAGAGAGGAAGCAAGTGGAGTGACTGAAGGTTAGGTATTAAGTACTGAGTATTTAATGTTACCACCCCAGTGTATTTATATTTACACCACTTGGCCTCTTAACTTTTCTTCAATTGAGCAAAGTGTGGTGCTGTTCCACCCATTGCATGCTGCACACAATCTGTTACTGCAGGCATCACACATTAGTGTGGTTTGTTTCCCACGCTGGCAACTTTTTCTGCAGAAAATATTTTGGGAAAGCCAATCTTAAATTACTTGGTCTGGAATAGTAAAAACCAATTGCTACACACAGTCATTTCTTCATCATCCTCGCTAACGAAAAGAATTACCACTTCCTTAGTTTCTAGGAGAACATAGCAAACACTAGCAGCATGTTCTATGTTCTTTATCCACACCTCAGCTCCTCCCTACTAACAGACCATTATTTCGGCTTCTCTGGGGTTTAATTACAAAAACCATCTATCCCTATCTTACTTTCTTCTAGTCCCACCTCTTCAATTTCTCTTTTTAATTTATTATCCATCACTACTGGATTGTGAGCTAACAAGTTTGGAACTGGCTGCTCTTCTTAGTATTCCACACTTAGCATGGTATCAAGTAAATAGTGACTAATGACAACAATTTTTTAAAATAATTTGAATGGGTGGATATCAAACTCCAAAGAAATATTCTGTGTGTAACTTAAATGCGAAAACCTGCAGTTTTATTGTAAAAAATTCTGAAGGTCTTTACATACACCAAAAGAGAATATATAATATTACAATAAGAGAAAAGAATTATATTTCTTCAAAAAGAGCATTTTATGTGTTTGGGAGTACTGCCTTATGACAAATAACTAGTTTTTCAACCTTTTTTTTTAAAGGTCTTGTCAAAGCAATGTAGCAATGTTTAAAAGTCACAATGAATCTGGGAATTTTAGAGCAGATTAATTTGCAAGTACTCAGACTTCTCTATCATTAAAATGTCAATGCGAGGCATTATACCCACTAAAGGTAAATTATTTGTGTTACAAAGTGTGACACCCTCTAACAATAAACACTATGCTACCACGAAGAATTAGTGCAGCAGTTTTATTTCCAACATAATAGTCATTCTGATGAGTAATCTGAACCTTGTAACCTTTTGAACTGCTAAAGGATGTCTTGATTTGCAACATGAACTAAACTGCACCTAGTCTCTCTTGCTAAGGATGGAAATCAACCGATTTATGTATAAACTCACTCATGACTAAGAGAAAATGTGGACTCTAGAGCCATGTTATTTCTCTTTACCTACACTCTTCTTAGAAACATAGTAAGAATACCCAAAATTGCAAAGAAAACTGCTCAAACTTTTAAGAAATATCTATCAAATCCAGGGAAAAAAATGTATTCACCTTTTAATGAGAACTATATATTTTCTTTATGGTACTTGCACAGTAAGCATACAAATCTCCAAAAGTTACCAAGTCTAGGACACTATGAAAATCAATTTTTCATTGAATGAATGCTCATATCCATTCAGCATGAATTATTGCCTTATTAAGTCCCAGAGACTTTTTCTCCCTAACTGTACATCCCATTGTACCAAATCTAGTTAGATGAAGCAGAAACAAATTCATAATTCCTAACACTTATTCAAATTCTTTGGACTAGAAACTGCACTGGAGATAGTCTTCTCATTTCATCACATTTTTCTCTCAGTCAGATTCATACTAACAATGCTCTCATGTATCATTGCTTTTAGCTTTATATGAAAAAGAAAAGAATCCCCACTAATTTCACAGTACAATGACTCATTCATTACTTAATCTTGTTTCTTAGTCTATTAAAATTAAAGATGCATATGCCCTGTTGTGCCACAGTATTATATTCAATAGTTGGCTAAATAATATGAAAAATGAAATTAAAACTATTCTACAATATCTTTAATGGATATTTTTAAAACCTTGCTGCTTTATCTCTCCTGATTTATCCTGCATTGAATAGCTGACTGCTTTTTTCTCACTGAGAGTTTTAAAGTTCTGTTAGAAGCATAAATCACAGTTGAAAGCTTGGCATTAGCATTACTATCCATCATGTATATATTGTTTAGGATTTGTCCAATGAGACTTATAAGTACCATATTAACAAACAGAATTTTCTTCTTCAAGTACAGTAAAGAAAAAAACACCAAGAAAGTCCACACTTCAACATGAAGAAAAAAGTCCCTTTCTTATCACTCAGGTTATTAAATCAGACTTTCAAATTAATTTCACAAAGAAGAAAAATGGTGGTGGTGGACCAACAAAGGTAACAGTATCTACAGAAAGGGGTTTTAACTGGAATACAGAGCCTCATACTCTGAATGCTAATTGTTGTGAACTAGAGATAACCAATAAACTGCTTAGTAGCTGCTTTAGTTCACCGTTCACTCAGGAGACTGTCCAGATGCAAATATCACTATAAACCAGTCATCATTAAAATTCTGTGGGTACAAGAGATATATTTAGAGATATATGGGCAATAATTCTACCTTCTCCAGAGTCAGGATGAATATGGTCTGTTTCTGAATCTGTTTCAAGAAATAGAAGACTCCAAAATTTGTGATAAACTAACTTTGTTTGTCTCATGTAAACAGAAATACACAACATGTACTTTTTCTGACTAGGAATTAATTACATTGGCTATTCACAGACCTTCGCATCTTTCATTAGTTTGAAAAAATGTATAGCCAGTACCTCTTCAAATATTTCTTTTGTCACATTCTTTCTTTCCTCTCTTTTTGGAACTCAACCACATAATTACTAAATCTTTTCAGCATGCCCTTTATATCTTATTTGGTTTGTATTTTCCAAAGTTGTTTCCCTTTGTGCTCAAGGTAGATATTTCTTACTTATATTTTTTAGTTAGAATTTGCATTTGATTTTTTTTTTTTTTTTAGAGTCCAGCTTTCTGGGGACATAGTCAATATTTTCATCTATTTTTTATCATGTTAATGATAGCTACTTTAAAGTATGTATTTGACTTTTGTAATGTCAGGATCATCTTTTGCTATTGCTTTATCCTTATTTGGCCATATTCCCTGGGCATTAATTGCAATTTTTCAAAGAATGCTAGACAGTAAACATAAAAACTATACAGTATAGTATCTCCCTAAAAATAAGATATGCTATTTTTGCTGGCAAGTAAATAGAAGACTGAACATTACCTTGGATCCCTTTGAAGTTAGTATATTTCTGACTTACCTTGACTCCTAAGGAAAAGCTTTTTCAGAGGATCCAATAAAAAATTTGAGATATAATTAATCAGGACTTTTCCTTGCTGGTCCTTAAATCTAATTTTCAGGTCCTATGAAGCTTCATGAGTTGTGCTTGGTGTCTGGGAGTCTCACTCTCCATACATGCACTAAGAAGTAAGTAAATACTTCAAAAAAATATTGTAAACTAAACACTAGGTTGCTTTCCCTTACCTTTGCTTCTTTATCTAGGACCAGAAGGTTCTGGCTGTCTCAGAATCCTATACTTCAATGTTTGATCCCTAATACCAGTAACTTTGCTGCTACGAGCCACTGTTTTCTATTCCTCCACGCTGCTCTCTGAGACTTTCCAAATGTTCTGGGGGGAAAAAACAACTGCTGAGAAGGCAGTGTTCACACATCTACCCTGATCTTTTCTCCACAACTTTGGATATCTTGGGTTTACTGGGATGCCTTCAAACGGGCTCTTCTTGTTATTTATATCTGTTATTTTTTGGTTCCTTTAGGCAGGAAGGAGAGATTAGCACCAACTCATCATCGCACTGATAATGAAGTTCCTTCACAATTTTATTTAATGAGAAGAAACTCTAAACTAGAAGGACTCTTAAAATGTTAAGTCTATATGAGCACTAATCGCAGTACATTTGGGGAAAAAGTCAGATGACTCGACGCCATTAGCCCTGTATAACTACTATTTGCTGTGTAATTATAGGCAAGAGACAACACCTTTGGAGTTGAATTCACTTACATGCAAGCAAGGAATCATCGTATTTCTTTATATATTTCATAGAATTAAGTGAGCGAATGACTTGCCTGGGTCCTGTCCCTTGATGATTTTTCATTAATAATTAACCTTAGAAACAAACTTATTTCACATCAATAACTTCTAACTATGTGTCTCACTATTGTCTTTGTATAATCTACAAAGAGAAAAAAAAAACAGATGATAACAGTTCTCTGCGGTGTAGTGATAATAAACTTACCTGGAAAACAACTGCATACAGGTTGGCTACTCACTTTAAATTTTTGTTATTGTTGCTGTTGCTTTTATATAAAAAAGTCTGGGGCCCAAGGGTTCTGTCTTCTTTATCTTTGTGTCCTCCCAGGACATGATATAGCGTAGGAAAATAATGAATGACTCCTCAAGAGAATACGGCATAAATGTGTCTTACGAAAAGTAAAGAGGAAGCAGAGACCTACAATTCAAGATTCTAACCTTTAAGAAATTCACAGCAATATGAACTGGAATCTTGCTTTCACCATCAAAGGCTAAGGCCACCCAGTTACCTGGTGACTGAAACTGAAATGTAGAGGCAGCACAACCTATTACAGCTTTTGGTTTTAGAAATAATACTGATGGTGACTGACTCTGATTACAGAAGTAACTCAGAATCCATCTACACATAATTTCAAGAACACTAGTAAGTCAAAACAAGAAAAATATTAAGCATACTCCTATTTTCTCAAGAAACAAGAAAAATACTAAGCATACTCCTATTGCTTCAGGATAACATATCCAATATCAAGGCTGAATAATTAAGATATATTTGGTGCAACTTTATCTCATATAAAATTGATACTATCAAGATATATTTATGGTTATCATTTTCTTTCACTTAGTATTTATTTGTACCATTTAAAAAACTATCAGACAATCTTTAAAAGGACACTATTAAATAGTCACATAGTAATCCATTACATCTGCCTGCTAATGCAGGAGATGGATCCCTGGGTGTGGAACATCCTCTGGAGAAGGAAATGACAACCCACTCCAGTATTCTTGCCTGGAAAATCCCATGGACAGAGGAGTCTGACAGGCTACAGTCCATGGAGTCACAAGAGTAGGACATGACTTAGCAAAGAAACCATCGCACCGATCCATTAGATTAGAAGTCCATATATTTTTTAATTCAATCACCACACTTTTCCTGGAAGTTGCATTGTTTCTAACGGTTTACCACTTAGAAATAAGTGAAATATAAATTCTATTGTATACTAAATCTTTGTACAATATTTATTTCCATAAAATAAATTTCTAGAAGTTACTATTAGTCTTCATGATATTGCTGTTCTCCTGTCTAGAAAAATTGTATCAGTTTAGTCTGCAGAATGTTTCAGACTTTGCAATGAAACTTATGGTTTTAAGTTTAAAAGACAAAATTATGATAAATACTTTGCACATACAGGATGTTCTATTCACAAAATATGTTTTCTTGCTCTTGAAAGGGTTTGATCTCTTGTGTCCCACATACACTATGCGACAAAGTATCAAATCATTGTCCTATACTAATTCAGCCAATAGCACTAAAAAAAGAAAAACACACACACACACATACACACATGTACAAGTAGTTTAATATTTCATAATAATTTATAAAACAGATCACAGAAGCATGGAAACCACTGATTTTTCATTATGAGTAGTGAAACAGGTGTTTTCTTCCCCTCACACATTACTAAGTAGTATGCATATGATAAGACTTTTATCCTCTGGCAGATTTACCCTTCAATACACAAAACAAACTTGCAGTATATTTTAAAGTCCATAGAACTTTGAATGTCAAAACTCCTTACTGATAAGAACCACAAAATTGCTATCCTTAGAAATAATTGGAATGGTCAGAAAACAGTCTGTCTTATAGGTGGATTCTCTGCTCTGGCTGAAGGAATGGACTTTGGCAGAATGCTACAATTCGAAACAACTACTCAGAAGCACCTTTATTAGAGTTCTGCCCAATCAATCCATATCTCCTGGAGAAAATTTTTTTAAATTTCTCTCTATTATGAATAATATTAAGCATTCATTAATGAAAACTGATTTTCCCCACATGATAGAACACACGTCCCAAAGGGAGGAAAAGGTAAAAGTTTATCAAGTGACACTTTACAAATGCACTTCATTTTTGAGAGAACATTCAATTACAGAATTTTAAGTTCCCCCCAAAAAAGGAAAAACAAAATGGACGTACATTGTCTAGAAACTACTGGTTATTAAACGTGTATTAACTTTTTCTGTTACACAGTGAGACAAGCAGGGGGAAAACCTAGCCTCCGTGATGACAACATTAAAAGCCATTGTCGTCAGCACCACTCGTCAGAATTTGTATGACACCTTTCCAGACTGCAAGTGTTCTCTGGTCCCCAATTCTATTTACAAAATGAACACCTTATTCTAGTTTTTTAACTTTTCAAGAAGCAAACGTGTTGTGGCACATAATTAGACAATTCTAAAAGGAATTTATAATTACTGCTGCTTTTTTTTTTTTGGTCTATAAGAACACAAACAGCTGGTTGTTCCAGCTCTTCAGATATAGGTACATATACACATGCACACACAGTGTTGCATTCAATATAAACTCAATGCCAATGACAGATAGTCACTACACAATTCATAAAGGCGAGATTTTTTTAATTGTACAATATAATCCATTATACCACTTATGACTAAACACTGTTCCCTTCATATAGAAGGTAGTGGCACTTAAGCTCGGAGGTAATGATGTGCTTTTACAACCTCTAAGTGTAATTTTAGGATGAAAAACTGTTATGAAATGCAAATTCAGCTTCTATCCAAAAATGTTGATTTTTCAAATCACACTGCTTTCAGTTATTCAGGGCATTGCCATATTCACAATGCTATACAATTGTCTGTGATATTTTTTCTAAACAGGTAAGAGGCCATACTGTATATACATTTTCTCAAACAATCACACATAGCTATGTTTCTCTTGGATAATGTAGACACTAAATAGAATTATTTATTCCAGATTCCTTGAATTATCCAACAGAAGAACAATGAAAAATTTATGTAGAGTAGAATCTAAGCCTTCATTTCAAACTATTCAGCCTGTGGATAACACAAAATCTAATGTGAAATTAGAAGTTAGTTTCTCCTTTCTCCAACAGATATTTTGTAGATCCACATAAATTTATACTATCTATGAAATAAACATGACCAAAATTAAATTGAGACTGTTTATCAGTATATGCTTAATATTTATACTATAGATATTATAATATCTATATTATAGACTTAATCTCCTGAGGGTAATAATGTAACTTTAAACATTCTAAACTCACTTAAAATTAGAACTATTTTGAAATTTAAAATATTTCTGGAAGCATTCTACTAAGAAAGAGTATTTTCTGTTAATATTTCTGCTTGCAATGTTTATAATCTATAAGTTTTATCTACATCATGTGCTTTATTAGAGGAAACAGTAGCTTTTTTGGTGATGTTGTATAACTTCTCCAAATTAAGAAAACTCCTAGTCAGGAAAAAGAAACTCAATAAACAAAAAGGAAAAGAAGAAATTGTTGAAATGCTGTAGGCTTGTATTTTATTTCTAAATTCCTTACTAGTTAGTCATGAAGGTTTACATAAAGAGGTAAACTCAGACTAGCACTGTCTAATAGAAATCAAGATGATCCACATATTAATTTTAAGTTTTCCAATAACTATATTAAAAAATAAAAAGAAACAAAATTATTTTTGATAATGTATTTCATTTGACCTGATATAAACAAAAATGGTCACGTTAACATGCAATCGGTATAAAATTTATTAATGAGATATTTTATATTCCTCTGTTCATACTAAGTTTTCAAAACTCAAAGCATATTTTAAACATGAAACATCTTAATTTGGACTAGTTGTATTTCAGACGCTCTACCCACTCCAGTACTCTTGCCTGGAAAATCCCATGGACGGAGGAGCCTGGTAGGCTACGGTCTATGGGGTCGCTAAGAGCCAGATACGACTGAGCGACTTCATTTTCACTTTTCACTTTCATGCACTGGAGAAGGAAATGGCAACCCACTCCAGTATTATTGCCTGGAGAATTCCAGGGATGGCAGAGCCTGGTGGGCTGCCGTCTATGGGGTCACACGGAGTCGGACACAACTGAGCGACTTAGACTAGACAGCTAGTATTATCATACTGCACAATGCAGCTTTAGGCTTTAGGTTCTTCATTTACTGAATAATATGACTTGTAAAGGGTCTTTAGACACTCAGTTTTCAAAATTCTAAGTCTGGTTGAAACTCACTAATGATGAATGCAAAGTTCTTCCTCGTCTCATAAATGTACACAGACAAGATAAATCATTATTAAATATCACCAAACAAAACAGCAAGTTAACTAAAGGAAAATTTTACTTACATTCATGTAATTATATCATAATTATGGTTATATTATTGCATTCATTCAAAAATTTTTAAAAGTTAGAAACAAAATAATCAATAGAATTGTCACATGTAGGAAAAATGATAAATTTCACTAATAAATCTCTGATCAGTGTTTTTGTTGAGATTTACACATATCAAAGTAGTCGCTGAAATTCCCATATTCTACCTCTGAAATTTTTAAAAAAAGCAGCTTTTACTAACACTCAAACTTAAATCATAAGACTTTTAAGGGTCCTATGGTAAGACACTTTGCTTATAAATAAGCCAAGCAAACCAGTGAAAATCTATAAACCAACTGGCTCATTACCACATATTAAGAGAACTCTTTGTCAAAAATGTAAGGACATTTAATTTGTTCATTAAACCAGAAGGTCTATGAATTCATGGGCTAAATATGAGACTTTATGAAAAATATACATAAAGTTAGCTGAAGAAAAGTAATAATGAATACAACAAAAATTAAATAGAAAAAAAATATATTGAACAGGTATCAGTAAGTCTGAAGTTAATTCTTTGAAAAAAAACTGAAAAACACTCAGATACATTTGTGGTGTGTAAAAATTAAATTGATAAAGAGAAAGAGGTCAAATAAATACTAGGATTGAAAAAGAACATAATCAGAGAAACAACAAAACTTAAGTATATTAAAGGAATTTCATGAATTTTTTTTTTTTGATCATGCCATGCAGTTTATGGGATTTTAATTCCCCTACTAGGGATCGAACCTCGACCATGTCAGGGAAAGCACTGAATCCTAACCTCTGGACCATTATAGAATTCCCTCTATGAATAATTTTTATGCCAGTAAATTGGCAATTTTTTATGAAATTTAAATATTTTTATAAAAATATAATTAATTTCAAGAAGAGATAATAATGGAAATTCAAATATATTTAGAACTATTAAAGAAGTGGAACTACTGGCTTAAAAAAAATCTTTCCACAATAAGTATACCAGAATCAGAGATCTTTAGATGTGTTATCAGACTTTCAGTAAATAAAGCATTTCAATCATGCACTATTCAGAGAATGGGAAAAAGGGAGGGGAAAAAGGAGAGACTGACTTGTTTCCCAGCTCTATGAAACTAACATAATCTTGACAACAAAACTAAAAAATGGCAAGAGAAGAGAAATTAACATGTCTATATCACTCGCATATGAAGTTATAGATAAAAGTGAATAAAACACTGAAAAACAAATCCAACACATAAAAACACATCTACTATTATTGTCTTTTAGGAATCCTAAGAAAATTACTATTGAAAGATCTAAAAGTATCATTAATTCATCACATCAACAGATTTAAAAGAGAAAATCATAATCATCTCAACACCTAGTCATAGTAAGGATTCTTAACAAACCAGAAAAAGGAAAAGGTACCTACCAAGAAAACTTCAGGAATAACTGTTAATGATGAATTGCTAAATGCTCTATCATTAAATATTCAAATTGCACAAGTATTTCAGGACATATCTCTCAAGAATTCAACAATCTGAGCAATTAGTATTCTAAACAAGTGAACAGTATGGATGAACTTTAATAAACACCAATTTGCTTAACACATTGGTAGACAGACCTCAGGACATTTATTAGTTAAAAAGTGTGATGTTTTTTCTTTAATTCTATCAAGTAAATTGTTTATTGTCTGTTGGTAGCAAAGAAGCAATTCATGCATTTTACTTGTAAATAATTTCACTGGTCTATATTTGAGACATCTTGACAAAATAAAAGGTGTGTACTTCAAGTAAAGCACTCAACCTTTTTTTTTTTTTTTTCCCAGTTTTACATTAGGATATTGCCTTAAATAGAATTCTGAGGCTAACTCTCTATAGTATATGAGTATGTACTCAACAACTGTTAGATGTCTTACTTCAGCGTGAAGGATTGTTGAATGCTCTTGACCAGCATACTTGAACTGTTTATATCAGCATCCTAAAATCAGTTATCACAAACCAAATGAAATCAATGATCACACACTAGTATTTTTACATTTGTTAATTACTAACAAATTGATGACTATGACTGAGCGACTGAACTTTTTGTGAACTGTTACATCTTAAACATGTCTCTAAATCTGCCCGTGCACATGGTTACAAGAAGTTTTACAAATGTCCAAGACCTGAAGAACACTGGGACAATTGTAATAAACTTTGATTTAGTTATACTCGTTTTAGAATGTGTCCCAAAAATCACCTCAAGAAGCAATGAACTCAAGTAACCACATGCTCTTCATTGACTGTATGGGATAAGTAAGTTTGGCATAATTAAAAAGAGAAAAGGGGGCATTTAAAAATGTTGCTGAGTACAACACAGACAAAACTTTGCAAAACTGTGTCACCAAACGTGCTTAGCTAAAGAAGACACAATCTCCATGGGGATTAATTTATTATCTGATGTTAAGTTGTTTTTTCTTTTACAGTAGTCTTGTCTGTGAAGCTCAGAAGAGTCTAGATCTTGAGTTAGTCTCTTTCTTTCTAGCATCCACAGTGGGTACTCTCCAAGCCCCAGAGCTGGCATGTGCCCTCCTTTACCAAACCCTCATCAGGATTCTCTGAGCCTTCTTCTCAACTAGACCTCAGTCTTGGTCTAAAGAACAGCACTTTTGACATAAATGATTTTGTCTACCCTGAGCATTGCACTATCTCCAACCCTCCCCTAACACAGACACAATGAGAGACTTGAACAGATATTAACATCATTTCTAACGGCTCAAGGGCACATCCAAGAATGACTCCCCTCACTTACTATGCCTGCCTTTTAGTTCAACACTGCCAGGAAAATGTACTGTTACTGAAAAATAAAGTTTTGTTCCTTGTAAATTCGTTTAAGAATATTTAAAAAATGTCTTGATCGTGAAATTTAAAACTTGACTTTCTGTAGGATATGTTTTCTACAAAAATAGATTTAATTCTGAGTGCTAAATTTATGAATATAGATTTGCCAAGAAAAAATCTTGAAAAAGTTATTTGCATATGATACATGATCTAATTATCTGTGATTGGTTCTCACTTGTGGGCTTTAAGTTCTTGCTTCTTTTTTTTTTTTCTCCAACTGAACTTTGCTTTTTACTTGAGCATTCCAAACTTATTTAGCTGGAAAACCAAATTCCCTGAAGTCCCATTAATTATGTTGCTAAGCAAACTACCTAGCAGCATCTTTAAACAGGAGTTCTGAATGTAAGCCAGTCTTGTAAGTTGAGAGTGGGTCCAACTCTTTACAACCCCATTGACTGTAATCTGCCAGGCTCCTCTGTCCATGGGATCTTCCAGGCAAGAATACTGGAGTGGGTTGCCCTTTCTTTCTCCAGGGGATCTTCCAGACCGAGAGATCAAACCCGGGTCTCCTGTATTGCAGGCAAGTTCGTTACCATCTGAGCCACCAGGGAAGGTCAGCAAACCATTAAAGAATAAAGGAGTGTTGATGCTTAGCTGGCTTATATTTCTTTCTGGGCCAATATACACACTTATTGACCTATGTTAAATTTACTTTGCTTTTGTACTCCTGCCTTTGAAACATCTTCCATAATGCTATATAGATCTGCCTTAACAAGTGCTTCCTTAATTTGAAAAACAGATCGAAAGATTACCTTAAAGATCTACCTTCTAAGCAAGGTTGTAAATGATAGTTGAAACTTCCCTTTCATTCTTTCTATAGGAAATAAATTATCGTGAGGAAATAATGTAGATTCTATACCTGATAGGAAAAGTTAAGTTACTACGGGTTTTTTTTTTTTTTTTAATGGATATCAGATCATTTGTTACTGAATTAAATCTGATTAATCTTCTAGGGCTAATGTAATAAAGTACTACAAACTGGATGGCTTAAACAACAGAATTTGTTTTCCTTTTTGTTTTTTGCTTCTTTATATATGCATACATTCAGGATTTGTTTCAAAAAGCAACCCAAGGATTAACAGTGAAACTGTTGAAACAGAGTCACTGTATTTTGGCACTTATTATGGATTAGCATTAGGAAGAAAAAAATAATTCTAAGAATTGGCACTTATTATGGATTAGCATTAGGAAGAAAAAAATAATTCTAAGAACGCTCTCCTAACAAATAAAATAAGGTCTCTGTCTTTGTTAACTTGGGTCGCCCAAGTCCACAGAAAACACAATAACTAAACTCAGAAATCAAGACATCTTCCACACCAGAGAATTTGGGCATGTAGCAAACAGATGGATTGGCAAAGAGCTTAAAGCCAATTTAAGAACAGAGTAGTTTGTTTCTGCAATTTCTCCAGATGACCATGGCAGGAGCAAAAGTCCAGAACAACTGGCAGGAACAGAAAGGCCAGAAATGATTTTTTGAAAGAAGGCTGGGGCCTGAAAAGAAGCCCATGATATTAGAGTTTAGGCAAGTGCATTTTAAGAACTAGAGCCTAGGACACTCATTTTCAGAAGAAACTGATCTAACTAGAAATACACATAAGAAGTAGAGAGAATGTACTGGATAGCTCCAGCAATAACAATCCTACAAACACTCACTCACTGACATGCCCATGTCTAGATAAAGAGGTCTGAACTATGGAAAACAGTATGGAGGTTCCTCAAAAAACTAAAAATAGAACCACCATATGCTCCAGCTATTTCACTGCTGAGTATATAGCCAAAGAAAACGAAGACACTTAATTGGAAAAGATAGGCGCACCTCAATGTTCATAGCAGCAAGATTTACAATAGCTAAGATACGGAAGCAACCTAGGTATTCATCAACAGACAAAAAAATAAAGATGATGCATATATATGCACACATACATACAATGAAATACTACTGAGCCATATTTAAAAATGAAATCTTGTCAACTGCAACAATGTGGATCGATCTGGAGGGTATTATGCTTAGTGAAGTAAGTTAGACAGAGAAAGACAAGTACTATATGTCATCACTTACATGTGAAATCTAAAAAAATATACAGTAAGCTAGTGAATGTAACAAAACAGAAACAGACTCTCAGAAATAAAGAACAAACTTGTGATTGCCAGTGTGAAGAGGTGTAGGGGAAGAGGCAAGATAACGTGAGGGCATTAAGAGGTACTACCTACTATGTATAAAATAAATAAGCTATAACAATATACTGTAAAGAACAGGTAATACAGCCAATATTTTACAGTATCTTTAAAAAGAGTATAGTCTATAACTATAAAAATTTTGAATCACTATGTTGTATACCTGAAACTAATACAATATAGTAAATCAACTATAATTCAATCAGCAAATCAATGAATAACAGGATCTGAGATTTCCCATCATTATACTCCTAGCTACTATTCACCAATGATATCATTTCACCTATATTGTTTTCTTGTACTTGAAAAGATTCTTAAAACAGAAAAATGAAGCTACAGACACATGAGCATGAAATAGGAAAAAACAGTGATTTTATTGCCACGATCAGGATATTCAGAATAGTTCTGGTTGCTTCAAAAGGAAGAGGAAAGTTCCAATCATGTGTTCGATTGTATTTCATAGGTCCATTTTTACCTCAGTATAAAAATCCAAAACTTTTCTAAGTATCCAGCAATGAATGCATAATTGTTTTTCACAAGAACTGCAAACAACCCTTTTCTAACAGACATACAGGCCTATAAGACAGACTGACAGACAGATAGACAGACACATACACATTCACTAAGGGAGAGAGGAAGGCAGTGAGAGGGAGGGAGGGAAGGAAGAAGGGGATGAAGGAATGGGAAAGAGAGAGAGAGCACCATACAATATACATTTATATTTAAAATCACCATGTATTAAATTTTCCCACAAGGTGACCCTGGTCTCCCGCACTGCAGGCAGATTCTTTATCATCTGAGCCACCAGGGAAGCCCCTTTCAATACTGAACCACCTCACAATCATTAGAAACTCACTAGGGTAAATAAAGACAATGTTGGGAATCACTGATTTCAAGGGAAATAATTCTAACTCTATACATATCACAACGAATATCTAAATATTTGTCTTTAAATTCCAGAGAGGCAGAGAGAACCATTCAGAGATAACCTGTAGAACAGAAATAATTTCAGCCTTTCTTGCCTTCAGTCCCAAAGTTCAAGATTCTTCTGACTCAAAAAAAAAACATGATCAATCATTTATGGAAAATATATTGCATAACACTGAGTGTTTCAAGACAATAGTCACATGGTTTATAATAAAGAAATTTGGCGGGGGGGGGGGGGGGGTGGTGGGGGGGGAGAGTGCCTAAATTCCTGAAGGAAACTTACCAAGTTTCTGATCAAGTGAGGTTTGCTTAAGATATGTCTTAAGATGCCCATTACACTAGAAGTAACATGAACGTTTTTTTCTTTTCAATTATAATCCTTCTGATCCCCAAAACAACATTACCAGGCAGTTTCCACTAAAAGCAGGCAGAAATGTAACTTAAAAATATATTAAATCAAGAATTAAAAAGATAAAGGCCAAGAAATAAAGTAAGGTTACGGATGGGAAACAACAAGGAATCATAACTTGAAGGAAAGAATGAGTGAATATCATGGGTTTGATGAAAAAGGACACGGGCATTTGTTAATTTTTTTCTGGTTTAATAGAAACCATTATTAATCTCAATTAAGAAAGTAATGTATGCTCAAAAGAATTTCTTCAATATTGTGAACACAAGCATTGTTAGACTGTTCTGAAGATAAACAAATCATGTATGTCAGCTAAATGGTATGAAATTTAAGAGACTTTCTAAATACAAGTAGCATCATGGCGCTAGTTCTTAAGCAGAATCCATGTAACTTCAAGTTCTCTGGAGAAAGAAAAAAATGAAACTCCACAGCTTTATTTAGCAATGATATTAGATCCATATTAAATTTAATCCCTAAATTTAAATACTCCCGGAGGAAATTTCTTATTCTCTGTCAACATTTCTTCAATGTGGAGCTGTGTATGTTATAAAGGTATTTCTAAAGGCTACATACCATTAAATTAATTAAAATCAACTTGAAGTTGGCAAAATGGCAGAGAATGCACAGTAAAATGCTGGAAAAAGCACTGTGAGATAATCTATGTAAACAACAGAACTACTCTTCTCTATATGGCAAAGAGGGAAATACAATCTGCTGAGGGACTGTGACAGCACCACATGCTCCAGACAAATGAACAATACGTGAAGTCAGTAAGAATTCCAGCAGAGGATAACTGAGAGCTCTAGTCATAAAAGCCCTAGGAGATTCTAATCTCCTGGAAGTAGTTTTCTCACAAAGCTTTAACATCACCACCAAAGTGCCATAGTCAGAGGAAGGGGATTTTTAATAACGGAAATTTCTTTTTCAGAATTTTATATAACTAGATAATGGCACCTGAAAACTTCGCTTTTGATAAAATACAAGTCTATCTGTCAAAAGTACCAATTTCTGATAAATTTTTAATGACTTTTTAAAACATATTTCTACACCATTTTTCATACATGAATAAAAATTTATTAACACACAAAAAAACTGATTTGAAAAAGAAAAAAATAAAAAACAATCCAGTATCTAAATGAGGCCTATTAGGGTTACATCAGGTAAAAGTATGCTCACTTAATTTTTACTGTATTTAATCGTGTTATATTTAACTGATAATTAAGCAGTATTATAAATTACAAACATAATATGGGCAAAATAATTCCTTCCTTTTATAAACCAAGAGTCTTATGTCCACATAACAGATTAACTTGCCAAAGGCCGCAATGCTCACCTCTAGGCTGTAAGTTGCTCTGACGTTGTATTAATCTCCATTATGTGTTATATGTTCAGAATAGTGCCTGCCATCTAACACTACCAATGCAGGATTCAGCCAACTGTCTCATTGGTCAAGTTGCTTAAATATAGAAAAAATACCATGTACATTTACATTTACACCCACTACAAGCAACTTTCCAAACAAAATCTGAGTTGAGAAACTAAAAAGTTACCATTATCTTGCTTCTACATGAGCACACACTGTATTGAATACACACACTCACAAGTTGACTGGTAAAACCCATGGTCTAATTTCCCCATTGTGAGATGTAGGGTAACTCATATTTTCAAGAGAAGTATCACTTAACTTAATGAATGATTTGATGAACTGACCAGAAAGGAACATAGCATAGTAATTAAAAGCTTGGGTTATAGTTTAACACGCAGCTCTGCTACCACCTGTATGAAAAGTTATACAACACTCTTTGCCTTAGTTTCCTCATCTGTAAAATAATAAACACACAATATGGTTAATTACAACATTAAATGAGCTATTATTATACAATATTTCTACATTGGACTTCCCTTCCATGGAAGCACTGTGGATCAAGTGCTACAACATACATACTATCAGGGGCACGTTGGCATATCTATTATGAACAATTTCTATAGAATAGCTTGAACAATCTATAATAACCAACAGAGGACTGACTACAAATACTCACAGGGGAGAAAACATTGCTGTTGCAAGAAGTAAACTAAGGTCACCTCAAGCATTGAATTACTTGTCCAGTCTTTGGCCTTTCATACTTATTCTCTTATATACTACTTATGAGCTACTTAGTCAAGTTTCTAAAGATGCTAAAGATGGCAAATCTGTGTCTGTACAACAGAAAAAAATGCACCACAGAGGCTGTGATTTTTATACATGGCTTGAAACACTGGTGACTGCAGTGGTGTGGGGATCCACGCAAGCATTGTTTTTCTCATGTTGGTAAACAGTGAACTAGTATGTATCCTATCAGAGAGCTAGGTGTGAGTATATTTCTGGCATAACAATGTAACTTTTAATCCCTAGTGGACCAGCAGAGACAGTGCGCATCCTGGGATGTCTGCCACACTATCAGAAGAACAAGGCGTGACTGAAATGTAACCCATACACTAAATGAGAGTAAGAAGAATTTAAGATCTATTGATTACAGAGCCTATCTATCAAGAAAATGGAGATCATTGTTCACTGCAGCACTATTTACAGAACCTAGAACATGGAAGCAACCTAGATGTCAATCGACAGATGAATGGATAAAGAAGTTGTAGTAAATATACACAGTGGAATATTACTCAACCATAAAAAGGAACACATTTGAGTCAGTTTTAATGAGGTGGATGAACCTAGAACCTCTTATACAGAGTGAAGTAAGTCAGAAAGAAAGATAAATATCATATTCTAACACATATATATGGAATCTAGAGAAATGGTACTGAAGAATTTATTTACAGGGCAACGATGGAGAAACAGACATAAAGAATAGACTTATGGACATGAGGAGAAGGGAGAAGAGGGTGAGAAGTATGGAAAGAGTAACATGGATGGAAACTTACATTATCATATGCAAAATAGATAGCCAACAGGAATTTGCTGTATGGCTCAGGAAACTCAAACAGAGGCTCTGTATCAACCTAGTGGGGTGGGATGGGGAGGAAGATGGGAGGGAGATTGAAAAGGGAGGGGAAATATGTATACCTATGACTGATTCATGAAGAGGTTTGACAGAAAACAGCAAAATTCTGTAAAGCAATTATCCTTCAATAAAAAATAAATTAAATAAAAAAAATATGGAGATCAACCATAATGAAAAGAGTTTTTAAGATTATGTTATCTTTTAAGACAACCACAACCAATAACCAACCAGCCTTTCTCTGTTTCAGCATTTCACTATCTTCTCATCTCCAAAAAGAAAGAAACAAACCTAAAATTTCAAACTACTCTAAAAATATCTAACTTAAAATAAAGTTAAATGTCTTAACATAACAGTGCTAACTTATAAGTTTAAATATCTCTTAAAATGAATTCTGAACATGAACTTCTCACAAAAGCAAAAAACTAGAAAACCCTGTGCATCCATTAGTGTGAAAGAGCATCCATCAATTTTCACTATCTGAATATCATAAAGAAACATTATAGACGCATATACACATTCATGTAAGGTTTTATAAATCTTGGGATCCTAGCCTTAGTCTCATTACAATGATACTAAAATCAACTATGAATTGGCTGTAAACACACAGACTCATAGCAGTACTATTTCACAATTTAATGACTCTAAAATTTCCAGTCCTTTCACATAGTAAATCTCATTGCACAGTTAAAAAATGAGATGAGGCAGGTATCAAGAATAAGAAAAATAAGAAACTGAGGCAGACAGGGATTAATAACTTCCTACATCTTTATAGCCAAACATCATCATCTTCCTATAGATGATGTTTATAGCTAAAGCCTTTGAATCTGTGGATCACAACAAAATGTGGAAAATTCTTAAAGAGATGGGAATACCAGACCACCTTACTTGCCTCCTGAGAAATCTGTATGCAGTTCAAGAAGCAACAGTTAGAACTGGACATGGAACAACAGACTGGTCCCAAATAGGGAAAGGAGTAAGTCAAGGCTATATATTGTCACCCTGCTTATTTAACTTAGATGCAGAGTACATCATGTGAAATTCTGGGGTGGATGAAGCACAAACTGGAATCAGGATTGCCAGAAGAAATGTTAATAACCTCAGATATGCAGATGACACCACCCTTATGGCAGAAAGCAAAGAAGAATTAAGAGCTTCTTGATGAAAGTGAAAGAGGAGAGTGAATAAGTTGGCTTAAAGCTCAACATTCAGAAAACTAAGATCATGGCATCCGGTCCCATCACTTCATGGCAGATAGATGGCGAAACAATGGAAACAGTGTCAGACTTTATTTTGGGGGGCTCCAAAATCACTGCAGATCGTGACTACAGCCATGAAATTAAAAGACGCTTGCTCCTTGGAAGAAAAGCTATGACAAACCTAGACAGAATATTGAAAAGTAGAAACGTTACTTTGCCAACAAAGGTCCGTCTAGTCAAAGCTATTGTTTTTCCAGTAGTCATGCATGGATGTGAAAGTTGGACTATAAAGAAAGCTGAGCGCCGAAGAATTGATGCTTTTGAACTGTGGTGTTAGAGAAGACTCTTGCGAGTCCCTTGGACTGCAAGGAGATCAAACCAGTTAATCTTAAAGGAAATCACTCCTGAATATTCATTTGAAGGACTGATGCTGAAGCTGAAGTTCCAATACTTTGGCGACCTGATGCGAACAACTGACTCATTGGAAAAGACCCTGATGCTGGGAAAGATTGAAGGCGGGAGGAGAAGAGGACGACAGAGGCTGAGATGGTTGGATGGCATCACCGACTCGATGGACGTGAGGTTGAGCAAGCTCCGGGAGTTGGTGATGGACAGGGAGGCCTGGCGTGCTGCAGTGCACGGGGTCACAAAGAGTCGGACATGACTGAGCGACTGAACTGAACTGAACAACTGATGAGTGAGAAAACCTACTCTTCTGAATCTTGATTCAATGCCTATTACCATGTACACACTCAAGAATATTTACATACACACTGCCTAGAGCCATAATTTACATTTTTATTACACATTTTATTTTTGAAGCTACTACCTCAACCAATGCAAAAATACACTGCTGGTTTCAAAGGTCACAGTGCTTACTAAAAATACACAGCCTGAATCTTTTGGCCCTTATTTGGTTATTTTTACATTTCATGATTACATTCTCTCTCCTTCAGAAAATTCTATTACCGTATGAAAAACTAACCAGCCTCCTATTGACTCTGTTAAAACAATTATTGAAAAAAAAAGGAACATAGCCCCATGTACATGGCAACAAATACAATCCCTTCTTGGCACAGATGAACAAATTCAAATCACTGGGAAGAAATCTGAAAGATGTTTTGAAATCAATACATGTGCAATAAATGGTCAGAGAGAAATATGAAAAGCAGGACAGGTAGACATACATAAATTTTAACATTTAAAGAATTGCTCTAAGTAAGCTGGGCTTTCCAATAAAGAATACAAAGTGAACAAATAATTAAATAGACAGTTACCATATAACCCGGCAATCCCATAGCTAGGTATGTACACAAGCGAGTTGGGAACACATACCCACACAAAAACGTACACACCACTCTTCATAGCAGCATTATTCACTGCAGTCAACCCAAGCGTATGTCAACCCAAGAGTATGTCAATAGGTGAATGGATAAGCAAAACGTGGAAAATCCATATAATAATGTATTCATCATATAAAGGAAGGAAATTTTGACATACACTACAACATGAATGAACCTAAAAGACATTTGCTAAGTGAAATAAGCTGATCACAGAAGGCCACATTTATGTGACTCCATACATATAAAATGTCTGAAACAAAGGATTCTACACAGAAAAAAAAAAAAAAAAATATATATATATATATATGTGGTTCTTTAGGGCTGGGCTGGGAGAGATGAGGAATAGGGGGAGAAGGCCAAAGCTAATAGGTCATAGCTTTGTTTTGGAGGTGATGCATATGTTCTAACACACATGGCAGTGATGTTAAAACCATCTGTGACTATAAAAACCATTGAATTGTACACAGTAAATATCTTGCATGGTATGTAAATTAGCCTCAATTAAATTTGTTAAAAAAAATGGCATTAACAACTTGTATACCAAAGAAAAATCTATATGAGAAATAAGTCTCAAGAATTATTGATCAATACAAAGGGGTGTGAAAGTCACTCAGTCGTGCCTGACTCTTTGCAACCTCATTGAATATACAGTCCATGGAATTCTCCAGGCCAGAATACTGGAGTGGGTAGCCCATCCCTTCTCCAGCGGATCTTCCCAATCCAGGACTTGAACTGGGGTCTCCTGCATTGCAGGCAGATTCTTTACCAGCTGAGCTATCAGGGAAGCCCATACAAAGACGAGGTGGGGAATAAATAGCAAATTCAAGCACTTTATGGTAACCTTTTACTCATATAATGATCATCACTTCATTATTCTCAGAATTTATGCATTTGAGTTTTATTTTTTGAGGTATCTGAACTGTACGACATAACAGTTATTTCAAATCTTTAGAAGTTCCTTTCCCTGATGCATAGATTGTAAATTCACTAAGGTTTATCTGGATTGTGTATTATTTTAATTTCTAAGTTATAAATGCACTTTTGAGTAACGATATACAATGGGGTAGGTAGGAAAGAAATTTATATAGACCATCCTAGGTTTGTTGTAAAGAGGAATCTATCATTTGTACGCCATTAGGAATCACATGATTCATAAGATCAGAAATTATCTGCAGAAACAAAAATGGATCTTCAGTATAGAACTTTAAAAGCAAAAATGCACAAGATAATTTAAATAAGAGGTGAAATATTTTAAGTGTAAGAAACATACCTTTTCCTTTTATTAAAAGCAGGGTATTTTACTTTATATTGGGAAATATATATATATACAAGTCAACAGAAGAAATGTATTTACCCCATTACAATCAAAAGGTATCTTTCATCTTTGAAGTACCATGCATGCATTAATATGAGAAGAAGGATCAGAAAATTGAGTCTTGTCATATGGATGTCATTTGTTAAGTATATAGCCTAATGTAAAACTACTCATAAATGTCAGTGGGCAAAAAATCACTATACTTCCACGTTTTCTAATCATGAAAATTAAAATATGTTGCTTAAAAATAATGTAAAATCATTTAAAGCATAAAGAAAAATAAATGGTCCATTGTGTGCACTTTTATTGCCTACAGTTTCCCAGTGATTCCCTTCCAGTTACGGCATATTGCTTAACATAGTGCATTTTTGAAACAATGAAAATTAGAAATTAAAGAATAGCACAGAGAGATAAGAAAGCCTTCCTCGGTGATCACTGCAAAGAAATAGAGGAAAACAACAGAATGGGAAAAACCAGAGATCTCTTCAAGAAAGTTAGTGATACCAAGGGAACATTTCATGGAAAGATGGGCACAATAAAGGACAGAAATGGTATGGACCTAACAGAAGCAGAAGATATTAAAAAGAGGTGGCAAGAATACACAGAAGACTATACAAAAAAAGATCAAAATGATCCAGATAACCATGATGGTGTAATCAGTTACATAGAGCCAGACATACTGGAAGGCGAAGTAAAGTGGGCCATAGAAAGCATCACTGAACAAAACTAGTAGAGGTGATGGAATTCCAGTTGAGCTATTTCAAACCCTAAAACATGCTTCTTCTAAAGTGCAGAACTCCATATGGCAGCAGATTTGGAAAACTAAGCAGTGGTCACAGGACTGGAAAAGGTCAGTTTTCATTCCAATCCCAAAGAAAGGCAATGCCAAAGGATGTTCAAACTACTGCACAATTTCACTCATCTCACACGCTAGCAAAGTAATGCTCAAAATTCTCCAAGCAAGGCTTCAACAGGACATGAATCAAGAACTTCCAGATATTCAAGCTGGATTTAGAAAAGGCAGAGGAACCAGAGATCAACTTGGCAACATCCGTTGGATCATCAAAAAAGCAAGAGAGTTCCAGAAAAACATCTACTTCTGCTTTATTGACTGCACCAAAGCCTTTGACTGTGTGGATCAGAACAAATTGTGGAAAATTCTTAAAGAGATGGGAATATCAGAACATCTTACCTGCCTCCTGAGAAATCTGTATGCAGTTCAAGAAGCAACAGTTAGAACTGGACAGAACAACAGACTGGTTCCAAATAGGAAAAGGAGTACATCAAGGCTGTATATTGTCACCCACTTATTTAACTTAGATGCAGAGCACGTCATGAGAAATGCTAGGCTGGATGAAGCATAGGCCACGAGAAATATCAATAACCTCAGATACACAGATGACACCACCCTTATGACAGAAAGCAAAGAGGAATTAAGAGCTTCTTGATGAAAGTAAAAGAGGAGAGTGAAAAAGTTGACTTAAAACTCAACATTCAGAAAACTAAGATCATGGCATCCAGTCCCATCACTTCATGGCAAATAGATGGGGAAACAATGGAAAGAATGACAGACTCCAAAATCACTGCAGATGGTGACTGCAGCCATGAAATTAAAAGATGCTTGCTTCATGGAAGAAAAGCTATGGCCAACCTAGATAGCATATTGAAAAGCAGAGACTTGACTTTACCAACAAATATCCATCTAGTCAAAGCTATGGTTTTTCTAGTAGTCATGTATGGATGTGACAGTTGGACTATAAAGAAAGCTGAGCGCCGAAGAATTGATGCTTTTGAACTGTGGTGTTGGAGAAGACTCTTGAGAGTTCCTTGGACTGCAAGGAGATCAAACCAGTCAATCTTAAAGGAATTCACTCCTGAATATTCATTTGAAGGACTGATGCTGAAGCTGAAGTTCTAATACCTTGGCCATCTGATGCGAAGAACTGACTCATTGGAAAAGACCCTGATGCTGGGAAAGATTGAAGGCGGGAGGAGAAGAGGACAACAGAGGATGAGAAGTTTGGATGTCATCACTGACTCGATGGACATGGGTTTGAGTAAGCTCCAGGAGTTGGTGATGGACAGGGAAGCCTGGCATGCTGCAGTCCATGGGGTCGCAAAGAGGCAGACACCACTGAATGACTGAACTAAACTGAACTGATCCCATTAATATCTTTTCTTTTATTCATACATTTTTTTTATTCTAGAAAATGTCCTTCGTTTGATGTCTAGCAGCCTCAAGTTCATTGATGAACGTGGTCAGGGAAATACATAATTTGTCACTACAACAAAAAAACTAATTTAATTACTGAGTTTCAAACTGCCTTATTTTTTGAAAATCTGTCCTCTTTTCTTTGCCCTTTTGTTAATTGTTATTTTCTGTCTTTCCACATCTCCAACTTTAAAAGGGGTAGGTGTCAAATAGAGTAATATAGAGAATATGAAACTGAAGATCAGTCAATGTTGTTGTGAAGTAATTGTACATCCATTAGTCCAGGAAGTAACTAAAAGTAACATCATTGTTACAAGCACCTTTGGAGATGACCAGCAAATTCCATTTACCTATACTAGTCTTAGCCATAAAACTTTCAGTGAAAGTTAGGAATCTGTGAAATTTCTTTTATGTACTTGTGGGTACAGCAAACATGACAGAAAGATGGGGTGGGAGATTTCAGGTCACAAAGAGTGGGAAGACCCTGCAAGGTACTTAGCCTCAGAGGGCAGAAAGTTGAATCCTAGCTTCCTAATCCTAAGCTTATTTGCCTGGATCTCCACTTCCTTGCACTGTAAAAATGGGGTCCTACTGAGGATCAAAGGAATCAAGAAAACATCTAATATCATGAGAGGAACACAGTATAAGATTTCATATGCTAAATGCTTTTCATATTACTGTTTTCAACTAGTTAGCAGGTATCTACATACTCCCAAGAAACAGCAAGCATCTTTCCCATGAATCACAGAACCAAATAATAAAATTTTGCTGAAATGAATGTTTTAATTACTTTCAATTCAATAATGCACAGGTATTAACAAAACCTCTACTTTTTCATCCTGGATACTCTATATAAGATACGTGCTTCATTTTATAAACTAGGAAGAATTTTGACATACTGTTTATTCGGGTCTTATGATGGCTCCTGGATAGAAAAATGCTATTCTTTAAAGTTAAATTGAGCATAACCAAAAAACATATTATAGTGCTTAGTTGAAGCTATTGAAAAAATAAAATATTTAGTTTTTACAACCACCAAATACCATACCATTATTTCTATAATATCTTTCTATTACACAATTATGACTATATTAGTTCATCATTATTATCACTACATGTAGACCTATTTAAATATAATTAGGAGTACACATTACCTGATTTCCTTATTACCATACTATTTTTGTTGCCAGTAGACAATTTGCACATGTGTTTGAAATCCGCATAATAAGAATGTCTTAAGATCACTGAGCCCAATTTCCCCTGCTGTGATTTACCAGAGAATACATAAAGCAGTATCTTTATGTGCTTTTCTAGAGTAGGAATGGATAACAGTTCCTCTAACCACATGCTGTCGGAGAAGGCAATGGCAACCCACTCCAGTGTTCTTGCCTGGAGAATCCCAGGGATGGCGGAGCCTGGTGGGCTGCCGTCTATGGGGTCGCACAGAGTCGGACACGACTGAAGCGACTTAGCAGCAGCAGCAACCACATACTGTAAACAAGCTTCTGATGAACACACTGCTACTTCTGTCATCCTTATCACCACGCTGATTCTTTATATGTTTGGTTGCTAGAATGTAAGCTCTGTGAACAGGGATCTTGCCTGTCTTGTTCATCGTTATATACATGCAATCCTCTATACACTCACTGACATATCATAAGTGCTCAATACACGGATTAGATGAAGAAGTGGATCATGTATATGAGCATCCTGAAACACTGAAATAGGTCACAGTTTGGAAGGGAGATATGGAAGAACTAATACATTCTAATAGGTGTCCCCAGCTAAACTCATATGCTACAGCCCCACATACACAGCTCATATTTGGCAGCACAGTAAAGCCAAACCCAGGTGATCAGTAAGAGCCACAGAGGAAGGCTCAGTTGCCTTAAAGCACAGTGTTGAACTTTCCAGTTTTGAAAGTGGATACTGGGATAAATGTGAAGGTTTTATGTAATACTAAATAAATGACCAGCATTATTTAATCTAGTTGCCTGCCAAAAACAATAATGAAGAATTGCCCTTAATGTTTTTCAATAGCATGATAAAAGCTAACTCAAGAATGAAGTACACTGAGGTCTTCTTCTTGTTGCTTCCATGCTGTTCATTACCTCTTACTGTTAAAACCTATAGCTCTAGATTTTGTAGCTAGCTAATCTGTTACTTTAGATAGGCTCAGACCTTGCTTATATATTGAATACGATTCTTTGGATTCAAAAGCTTTCAGAATAAACATTTCAATACACAGTCATTTCTGACTTCAATAAACTAAATAAGTAGGAAAAAAAAATTAAACCTCTTCCCTCTAAGTGGCAGAAGAGGGAATGAGTGTAGAATTGATATATAAAATACAGAATCTTATTTTTTCCTTCCATGAGTCATCCTCAGTATAGTCAGCTCTGTTTAAGTGTCATCCCTTTTAGGCTTTCAGGACTCAGCATGCTCAAAGGCACTCGGGGACAGATTCCCATTTACTAAGCGAATGGAACTAACTCCATTCTTCTTTCTCTACTTCTCCTACCACCAGGTGTTTACCACTTCTTTGACTCTATTAGATCTGAGAAAGCCAGACCTGTCCCGTGGTTTCAACATGATTCAGGCACAGAGGAGGCAGGCTGCTTCTGCGTCCAAACTCTATGATAGATTCCACTGAAAGAATCTTCAGATTCTTTGAAACTCAAGAAAGCAGTCATCAGGGATTCAGGATAAAGTTTGTCAGTTGATTTATCAACTGAAAAGGAAAAATAAAGTAAGATATTAAGTTTGAAAAATGAGAAGTAGAAATAGAGCATAAAGTACCCCCAGGGATGAAAAAGTTAAGAAAATGACTCAAGGGGATAAGAAAACAAAACAATCAATCGTGTTCCTCAGAGGAAACAGCTGGGAGTAGAGGGTAGAAGTGAGAGTGTGTTCGGAGTTGAAGGCAGTCATGATTTTAAGAAGAGATTTAGGTGGATATAAGAAAAAAACAAACAACCTTGATCCAGTAGTTATATTCAATGGACCTAGAAGCAAAGACAAGCACAAGAAAAATAACTCAGGCTAGTCTCCAAATAATTTGGATTCTCTCAAGTCCTTATGTATATTGTAAATTTAAATTTAGAAGTTACAATTCATTAATCAAATTAAGTATAATTTGTACCATGACTTGAATACTAAATCTTACAGACATAGATTGGCAGTTCTCACTTAAATTGATGCCTTGCTAGATTACATGAACTTTTCTTCTATTACACCCAAAATTTAAACTATCATGTATATTAAATGCTAAGCCATTAAGCATTTATAAATGCATCTTAAATGTTTATATTGTGGCTGCATCTAAACTAAAAAATGAAAGCCCATTATATTCTGCTTAACCCCATGCTGCCTGAAAATGAATGATGTTAAATTTCAAATATCAATGTATATAAACAGTATGCTTTTGTGAAATGCATTTTAAAATTATGCTGATAAAATATCACCATCCTGGAAAGGAAGTGAATCATTTTGATGCAAGTTACTGTAAGCCTTTATAAGGGATATTAGTCACATACTCAAATTTAGTTCTGATTACAAAACAAAAATATGTTGGAAATTCCATAAAGATCAAACTAATTAAGGTACTTAATTGCCTCTGACTAATTATGGAAACTGGCAAGCTCAGTAAGGAAACAAGTTTTTTTTTTTTTAAGGAGTTTATATTTTAGGCCATACTTCCTAGGCTTTACTTTACTGGAAGCCACTTCTATCATCTCACATCTGATATTACAAACTCTGTCCACAGAGAGTTATAAAGGGAAATGGCTACATATGCATTCAGAGCTTAACTGGGACAAGCAGAACTATATTCTCCGACTGAGCAGCCAGAAGTTGTGTTGGCACTTTCCTTAACAGCTATATTGTACCTTGTTTCTCATTAGCATGACCTCTCATGTCTAAGTTTGTGGTGGTGGTTGTTAAAAGAGCAATTTCTTCTATGGGGCATATCTGGAGTTCCTGGTGGGTCTTTAAACTCAAAACAACAAAGTGCCTGAATCAGGAAACTGCAAATCCCTGTGAAATATTTAACATAAAAGACAGGATTTTAGACATAAAGGGATGAACATGGACTCCTGAGTTCAAGTGATACTGTTTTGTTTTTTTGTTTTAAAGCCAGCTCTGCTTAATAGGTATGCCCGTGACAACTTGAGGAAGTGACTTGATTTCTCTTGGTCTCATTTTTTGCACTTATAAAATGGAAATAATAGCACCTAGTTTGCACTGCTCTCACAATAATAGGGAAAATATAAGCAGTGTAACTTATTTATAAAAATTGAAAGTGCTCATGAGTGGGGGGTTTTATATTTTATATTCAATGAAAGACAAATTTTTTGTCATATGTTTTGTTCACTCTTTATTACAAGTATACGAGTAGCCATGAAGAACCAGAGTTCTCTGGGGTCTTCCTGAGAAAAATTATACTTCTGCCTTAAGAATCAAACAGAAATGGGGGGAGGGGATAGTGAAAATGGAGTCAACAAGTAAATGTCCTATGTTCTTTAATCTTTACTTAAATTTATTTGCAGTGCCAACTGCCATGTAAAATGACAGCGTCCATTTATAGAAAAACTATATTGCATAAAGTCAATTACCTATAATATTCCAAGGCACATATGTATTGATAATTTGAAGTCAGTGACAACCACAAATACTCAACTTCTCCTAATTCTGTTAAACAAGGATATAATCCATTCACTCTCTCAAGCACTGCAAAAGCTTCCCTTTCCTTCTCTAAAAGCCCTCTCCTTCTATAGAGCATCTGGGCTCAGTACAGAGATCATGAGGAGCACTTGTCACAAGCAGGACTGGAAAGGTAGTTCTTTCCACCCTACCTCAAGACTGCCATAAACACACTGGTGAAGGAAGCCTCCTGTGCTAATTGTAGAACTCAAACAGCATTGGGACTTTTGGTGTAACCCTAGAAGGTCCCAGACACTGCCTCTTAATAACTATGCCACCATTCAAAACTATCCCTAGATATGTATGTATGTATGCATGGGGGGGGGGGGGCATGTGTGTGTATGACAGAAAATCTGAATTTAGGAGTATTCAGTTAGTGTATAGGAAACCAGTACATCTATACCCCCATCTCCACCTCAATTACTCTACAATAGTATCTATACAAAATCTGTAAAGTAAGACAATATATGAAAAAAACAGTTGAATCCAATAAAGACAGTGTTAACAATACTCTCTTTCAGGCCCTATTAATAAGTATATATTAAAATAAGTCTCCTTCTAGATGGTTGCTGGTTGCTTTCTTTCAAGTAGCTTGACTGCTGATCTGTACATGAATGTCATCACTGAATGGAAACAGTCCAAGGACTCATATCACTCCCACTACAAGGAGAAGCTTCAATAAATTTCGAAAGCTATGGCGGTGGTCCAGTCCCTGTGCCATATGGCATTCCACCTGCCCCAAGAAGTTTTGTTAATGTCCTTTAAAGCTCCAAATAAAATACTGAGACATAAACAATCAAGTTTGCTTTGCAGTTGGGTTTTTTGAGCTCTGTGTGGTAGCTGCAAAAATTCCCCATGCTGTGAGTGTTAATGAGACCCTCCATAGGCACCGTTAATACATAAAAGCAATCACCCATAACTCCCAGGCTTTTCCTCCTTACTATGTCTGACTGTATTCACTGCATTTAGCAACTAGAAATAAAATATACCAGGAAAAGTCAGTCTGGATGTAAGGAGGAATGAATATCTAAAAGTGACAACAAAATTTTAAAAATCTATAGGTTCTAGGACATTACCTCCAAAGATTTATTTCTAAAATAATTTAGCAATTAAACACAAAAATTCATTAAAACTGAACAAGGGATTTCCCTGGTTGCCTAGTGGTTAGGATTCTGGGCTTCCACTGCCAGGGCCAGTGTTTGATTCTCTGCTGAATAACTGATATCCTGCAGGCTGAGAGTGCAGCTAAATAGCAACTAGCAACTAGTAAACAGCAACTAGCAAAACTAAAAACCCACTATAAGTGTATTCTTAGAGGTCAGAACAAGATTAGAAAATTTTCATTTCTATAATGTAATGAAAAGAGCAAGGAAATTGAAACCAAATGATTGCTAGATCCCTTTGCATTACTATCTAATGAATTTGCTCATCCAAATATTTCTTTCAATAGTTCTATGCACTTTATATTAAATAGCATGAATAGTACAATCAGAAATGAGTGGGCTTGCCTAGCTTTTTTTAAATGCTTTAATCTAAAAAACTGTAATGGGAATTATATATATATATATATATATATATATATATATATATATATATATATATTTACATATATATAACAGAATAGACAAACATAATCCTAAATTCTTTTATTATAATATTACATACTCAATGTTAAGTTAAAGATTATTTAAAAAAAAAACAAAAAACCCTCTCGTCATTTCCAACTCTTTGAGACCCCATGAACTATAGCCTGTCAGGCTCCTCTGTACAAGGAATTCGCCAGGCAAGAATACCTGGAGTGGATACCCATCCCCTTCTCCAAGGGAATCTTCCCAACGCAGGGATCAAACACAGGTCTGCTGCATTGCAGACAGATTTTCTCCCATCTGAGCCACCAGAGAACCCCCAAAAGATCATAGGTTCTATCAATTTTACAGGTAGGTCAAGGCACTAAAATGGAAAATGAAAAGGGCCTTGACAATTTGAAGAAAAATTTTATTAAAATCATACATTTTTGATTAAAAAATTAAAATGGAGGACAAGTTTCCCTTACTATATCAGCATACAGAATCTTCCACTGTCTTCATAGTATCTATCATAATACTCCCCACCTTGGCAGTACTGCCTTCAGTGCTGCTTCTAAACAGGAGTTCTCTAACCAGGGCTCACAAACCCAGGGGTCCATACATTGAATTCAGAGATATTTATAAACCTAGGAGGAATTTTTTTTTTTTTGCTAACTCTCCCTGTAACTTAGCATTTTATTCTACAGTGAATGTAGGAAAACATCAACCACCATAGTCATATTAGCAGTCACCTGTATCTTGAAATACTTTTTTTCCTTTTAACATCACCTTGAGGTTATAATCATTTTTATACCCAACACTGAATCATGGCATTTCGTACATTAAAATACATTATGAAGAAGCACATACATAGTACATCACAAACTTTAAAATATTTTGATGTTTTATATATATATATATATATATGTAGAAATAAAACTGGTTTCCCTTGTAATCCTATATATTTTATTCATTTAAAAATTTATTCTAAGATGGGGTCTATAGGTCATAGAAAATTCTCACCAAAGGTATCCATGATACAAAGGTAGGGTACAAGTTATCTTTTTTAAAGGCAACCCCACACAGCAGTGATGCCCGTATATAAGTTTCTGGCACAAGGTGTATCACCACAACTGGAACTAACAGCCATGAGATACTCACCCCCTCATGTCTACTCAGGCCTGCTTCATTCCTCTCTTCTGCCTACAATATATCTTAGTATCATTCCATTCTATCATTTTAAGCATCCAGGACCGTATCTCAGCTTTTATCAGGCAGGTTGATGAGGAAATCAATAGCAATATATAATCTCAGAATGGTTCTTCCTACCTAGTTCTTCAAGAATCTCTGGGATTCATGTGAAAAGGACAGGGTCAGACTGAGCAACACCAGGAAGAAGCCACATGTTTTTTTGGAAATCTCTGACAACTGTCTGTAACCACACCCTTTTTTTTTTTTTCCAGCTCTTGTATCTTCCTATCTCCCCAGTAAATCAGTTCACTTATCTCTGGGAGTAGAATTAGTAGGAAGCTCTATTTTCCCCCTAAATGTATGCCTATTATACAGGAAAAGAAAAGACTCAAAAAGTGGGGGTAAAATGCAAGTAAACATTAATGTTGTGGGGGACCACTGAACACATATGATGTGTGACATAAAATGATTCTGGAAAAGAGGGGGTGAGGCAGGGTTGTTCCAACAGCCGGTGGGCCCCAAGGAAACTAGGTCCTTTCTTCTCTGGTTAAAGAGAGTCTTAACCCCTTAACTCAGTGAGTCTCAGGCAGCAGAGCAACCACATGAACACGTGGAAGTTCTGCTGGCTGAGGCTACAGGGCAGCGGTCCCCAGCCATCTTAGCACCAGGGACTGGTTTTGTGGAAGACAACTTTCCCATGCACCAGGAGTGGGGGATGATTCAAATGTGTTACATTTATAGTGCACTTTATTTCTATTATTGCTACATCAGTGCCATCCTCAAATCATCAGGCATTAGATCCCCAAAGCTGAGGACCCCTGCTCTAGGGCCACCGGGCTCTTCCTATTAGGATCAGCTGAATGACGTGATCCTGCCATTTAGCAAGAACTCTCAGACATTCAGGCCAATGCTACCCAAGCCCAAATTATGCACTTAACCTTTTTAAAAAGGTTAAAAAGGAATAAAAGCCATGTGCACTCTTAGATTTCACATACAGTATTGGGACAGAAATTCAGACTGCTGTAATATAATTGGGCTCAGGCCATACTCATAGAATGGAGCCTACTGGAAATGAGACAATACCATGCCTAGTCCATACTATGCTCTTAAATATTTGTTGAATGAGTGAATGAATGCTATAGTCAATAGGACAGGATAGAAGAGAGTGCCTTAGTCTTCTTTCATGATTACATTTAAATCATCATGATAATAGCAAACACTTAAAAAGAGCTTATCATATGGTAGATACTGTTTTAAGGGCTTTACAAACACTAACTCATCCAGCTCTCTTGATAAGGCTCATGAGTGCTATTTACAGAGGAAGCAAGTAAAGCCAGGGATCTTAAGTCATCTGTCCAAAATCACTTCGTCAGTAACTACAGGTTGGGGCAGCAAATTCAGGCAGAGTCTGGGGCCTTCACCTCTCCCCTACACTGCCCAGTCAGAATGCAGTTTACCTCTACATTGATGACTTTGCATTGAAAAGGAAAAAAAATATTTTTAAGTGGGTGAGAGATGAAGGAGACCAGGTAGATGTATACCTGTCAGAGAAGCAGAAGCTACCATAGGAAGGGTCTGCATGGAGGGTCCCTGTGGACAATATTAAACAAGCAGTTCTGCTTGCCCTCTCCCACCTCAACTACCAGCAGGATTTGCCTGAAGTTGTCAGACCCTTTAGCTCAAAGGAAGTGTGCTAAGTCACTTCAGTTGTGTCCGACTCTTTGCGATCCTATGGACTGTGTAGCCCACCAGGATCCTTTGTCCGTGGGATTCTCCAGGCAAGAATAGTGGAGTGGATTGCCATACCCTCCTCCAGGGAATCTTCCTGACCTAGAGATTTAGCCTGCATCTCATGCATTGCAGGCAGATTCTTGACTGCTGAGCCACCGGTGAGAAGGCAAGGGTCAATCTCCTGGTAAAACAGAGAGTCGGGCACATGTGAGTGATGGGAAGGGGTTCAGAGAGTGGCCACTTGATAAACTTGCCATTTCTGACATCCCCCAAAAGAGGGGGACTTAGTGCATTACTCACACTAGCTAGTTATTTAGTTATTAATCCTGTAGAATAATTTATACTCATTCAATAGGAAGGTTTTCAAATTTTAAATCTATTTTGAAGCCAAACCTCATACCAAACAGCTAACTTCAAGTAAGACTAGATCTATAAATATAGCTTACAAAAACATGAGAAAATTCACATTCTATTGTGGCCATTTCTTAAATCAAAAACTTATCTCAAGGGGGATAAAAACAGTAGAGAAACCTATAGCAAGAGCAGAAACTTTGCTTCTGTGGCCCCAGAGACCTGAGGATCCCCTGTTCAATTTTAACTACTGAAAGGCATCAGTGCTTTCACAGAACCCACCTTTTTAATGAAAAAAAAAAAAAAAAATGAACTACTACAAGGGCCTGCCAAAAAGAAAATTAGCTCAACATTAATGACCAGAAAAACCATGCTAATCCTTAATAAATATAGCAGAGCTTTTTTCACAACAGTTTTCTTTTAATGTTTTTCATGTTTCTCACTCTACTCATGGACTATCCTTTAACCTTTCTTTCCCTGAGAACCCACATACAGAAAGTGATCAAAAGAAGAAAGATGCATTGGTCCACATTCTCCTAAACCCTACAAATACTGAAGAAATGATGGAATCTTTCAGCAGCAAAAAAACTAGGGCAAAGATGAAGGTAAGAAAATAAGGATGAGATCTTTAATACAGTGAAGTTTCAGAGAACTGCCATTCTTTATAGGTTATATGATATCGGACTGAAATGACGGAAGGTGATTTCTCCAACTCCATTTCAGCCCTGTGATAGAAAGCAGACAGGCTTTGGGGTGGGAAGAGAAGGCTCACTATACCTTTTATGATGAAAGGATGCTTTTCCAGTCTAAATGCTTGTTCAAGCCAACTGTTATCACAGATTAGCCCTCATATATCTGTTCAAGTATAAGAAGGGTTTTCTTTTTTTTAACAGGACAATCCATGTAGGGGAGGGGTGCTGATGTATAGATTCATGAGATAACTTCAGTGGTACTGGAAGTGAAAATTAAAGTGGGTCAGTATATCAAAATAAATAGTGACACAAGAACTGTAGAACTTTAAAACGTGTGTTTTAAAGCAGTATCTCACACCATTTTTTTTTACACTAAATTAAATGTCTGGCCAACAGCTAAAATCACTGATCGCTGAGCTGGTAGGTGTATGCTTTATCATTTCCTTTTATTTCCAGGGCAGCATGATGGTTATTATTTTTTATTCCTCTGAGCTTTCTAACTACTTGCTCAATTTTTCATGCTCAAGGTAAACAATGACATCTAAGAAAAAACAAGGTTTCCACTGATTCTACTTCAGGCTCCAAAGTAAAATTAAATCTAGCATCACCATATTACGAAACTCAGACTATAGAGCTTCTTCATTTATCATCAAATGTACTTTTTAGACTCACCAAAAGTGAAAATTACTTTCGTTTTGAATAAAATGTGACACATGTAACAAAAATGCAGGATTTCAGGAAATATTTCACTCTTTCATGCAATACTAGAATAAAGAGAAAAAGAGGGTGGAGAGCAGTGATTGAAAGTACTTGAAAGAATGAGTGTTGGAGTCAATCACTCATAGGTCCAAATCCTTCTAGCAGACATGTCACTAATGATATGTGACCTTGGGCAGGTGAAAAGCTCTGGTTTCCTCAAGCAGTCTGGCTCCAAAAGCTACACTCTTTACCACTATAAGCATACTACTTCTTTATACAGAACAAGATTATTAATCTACATCCACAGGTAGATATACAGGTATTTGTATATATCATCACGTGATGCAAATAAATTTCATAACAATCTTAACTGGGCATTTTAACTAAAATTTAAAGCTGAGGAAGGAGAGCTGGTGTCACAAGCATGACTGTTATCTTAGTTAATGAAAATACATGTAAAACTTCTAGTATAAAGTCTGACAAATAGCAAACATCAGTGATGCTTCTCCTTTATCCTTAGAGAAGGCTTTGAAGAATAGAAATGAACTGATCACAGCATATTTGAAATGAGAGAGAAGAAAACATTGAAGAGACAATAAGAGTGAGTGAGGAGTAACAAAAGCATACTGTGTTGCTCACAACTTTTTGCAGAGCTAGCCTGGCTTACAAGTTTCCAGTTTAATATTGTTCAATGACTGACATAATTTATGGTATATTATTTTGCATCTTGAATTATATTCCTTTTTTAAAAAATATTCTTTGCTATATTGCACCCCCAAACTGCAGGTAAGAAAACCAAGGCAAAAATAGAGTAACTATTTAACTTAGCCTCTTAGAGCAATTTAAATTCCATTACTGCATGTAAAATGCATTTGTTACATCACAGTTACATTTACTAACAGGATGCTTCCAGAAATACAGTTATCATCTCCAGCTGCATAAAATGCAGTTGTTTACACACACACATACACCGGATGCACAAAAGCCACCTGTATGCTTTTACTTCTAAACAGTGTCCTGACTAGAACTGACTTGACATGGACTCTTAAGAGCAAAAGGCAAACACCCTAAAGGCAAGTAACTGCATATCCCTTCCTCCTGACTTGGAAGTATTTTAGGTTTAGTAGCACAATCCAGCTTCTTACAGTAAGAAGAATCTAGCATTTCTTACCGTTAAACGTGTCATGGGGCTAAAGAAAGCCTTTAGAAAATGAAGTCAGGCCAAGCAATAGTTGATTTGCTATAAACTAAGCAAGAAAACCTTTTTTAAAAGGGCACCTCACATTTCACGCTCTTTCTGTACACCCACTTCCCCATTATATCACCCTAGTTCTCCACTGCTGTTTAAGGAGAAATGCTGTTTAAGGTGAAATTCTGCAATAGAAGGCAACTTGGTTCTCTTACTACAACCATGAGCTGTGCAGCACGAGGAGGTGAGGAGGGCTGTCGACAAGAGGCAGAGGAGGGAAGTGGCCACACGGGAGTCTATGTACATCAAGATCTGTCAGAAGGCAACTGGAGCAGATAGAAGCTGCGCTTACACTGAGCAACCTCATGTCTGGTATCACCAAGAGTGTGGCCGATCAACTATGTATCAAAGTGGAAGAAGTAATTTTCTCTCAGACTTATCCAGAAGCCAAAAAATTCAGAATACAGCAATGAACTTTCATAACACCATTCAACCATGATCAAACTAGCTTAAGCCTTGAAAACACGGATTAAAGCTTAAACACGATGAAAACACAGATAAGGGCATTAAATCTCACGCCCTTATGAATCACTGGGAAAGTAAAAACACTACACTATGATGAAAGTATAAGGAACTTCAAAGTTCTTTGTTTCTTCTGATGACTTTTTAAAATATCCTATGGAAGGCTGCTAATGCTCACCACTATACCACCAATGCAATATGCGAGACATCAAAAGAGATACAGATAAATAGAACAGTATTATGGACTCTATGGGAGAGGGCGAAGGCAGGATGATATGGGAGAATGGCACTGAAGCATGTTAATTATCATACGTGAAATGAATTGCCAGTCCAGGTTCAATGCATGATACAGGGTGCTCGGGACTGGTGCACCGGGATGACCCAGAGGGATGGGATGGGGAGGGAGATGGAAGGGGGGTTCTGGAAGGGGAAAACATGTACACCCATGGTGGATTCATGTCAATGTATGGCAAAACAAATACAATATTGTAAAGTTAAAAAATAGAAAATAAACTAATAAAAAAAAAAAAAAAGACTGACCTCTACAAATTCAAGCAAAAAAAAAAAAATCCTATGTAAATACTTGTAAAAAGTTGAACTGTTTCCTGCTACACTACTGCCCTAACTTTGTATTTACTCTGTAAAATGAGCAATCTAATACAGAGTGCCTGATGAACTATGGATGGAGGTTCGTAACATTGTATAGGAGACAGGGATCAAGACCAACCCAAGAAAAAGAAATGCACAAAAGCAAAATGGCTGTCTGAAGAAGCCTTACAAATAGCTGTGAAAAGAAGAGAAGTGAAAAGCAAAGAAGAAAAGGAAAGCTATAGCCATTTGAATGCAGAGTTCCAAAGAATAGCAAGGAGAGATAAAAAAGCCTTCCTCAGTGATCAATGCAAAGAAATAGAGGAAAACAATAGAATGGGAAAGACTAGAGATCTCTTCCAGAAAATTAGAGATACCAAGGGAACATTTCATGCAAAGATGGGCTCAATAAAGGACAGAAATGGTAGGGACCTAACAGAAGCAGAAGACATTAAAAAGACGTGGCAAGAAAACACAGAAGAACTATAAAAAAAGATCTTCATGACCCAGATAATCATGATGGTGTGATCACTCACCTAGAGCCAGACATCCTGAAATGTGAAGTCAAGTGGGCCTTGGGAAGTATCACTACAAACAAAGCTAGTGGAGGTGATAGAATTCCAGTTGAGCTATTTCAAATCCTAAAAGATGATGCTGTGAAAGTGCTACACTCAATATGTCAGCAAATCTGGAAAACTCAGCAGTGGCCACAGGACTGGAAAAGGTCAGATTTGTTCCCATCCCAAAGAAAGGCAATGCCAAAGAATGCTCAAACTACCGCACAATTGCACTCATCTCACACGCTAGCAAAGTAATGCTCAAAATTCTCCAAGCCAGGCTTCAGCAATACGTGAACCATGAACTTCCAGATGTTCAAGCTGGTTTTAGAAAAGGCAGAGGAACCAGAGATCAAATTGCCAACATCCGCTGGATCATCGAAAAAGCAAGCGAGTTCCAGAAAAACATCTATTTCTGCTTTATTGACTATGTCAAAGCCTTTGACTGTGTGGATCACAATAAACTGTAGAAAATTCTGAAATGGATAGGAATACTAGACCACCTGACCTGCCTCTTGAGAAACCTGTATGCAGGTCAGGAAGCAACAGTTAGAACTGGACATGGAACAACAGATTGGTTCCAAATAGGAAAAGGAGTATGTCAAAGCTACATATTGTCACCCTGCTTATTTAACTTAGATGCAGAGTACATCATGAGAAACGCTGGGCTAGACGAAGCACAAGCTTGAATCAAGATTGCTGGGAGAAATATCAATAACCTCAGATATGCAGATGACACCACCCTTATGGCAGAAAGTGAAGAGGAACTAAAGAGCCTCTTGATGAAAGTGAAAGTGGAGAGTGAAAAAGTTGGCTTAAAGCTCAACATTCAGAAAACTAAGATCATGGCATCCAGTCCCATCACTTCATGGCAGATAGATGGGGAAACAGCGGAAACAGTGTCAGACTTTATTTTGGGGGGCTCCAAAATCACTGCAGATGGTGATTACAGCCATGAAATTAAAAGACGCTTACTCTTTGGAAGGAAAGTTATGACCAACCTAGATAGCTTATTATAAAGCAGAGACATCACTTTGTCAACATAGGCCCATCTAGTCAAGGCTATGGTTTTTCCAGTGGTCATGTATGGATGTGAGAGTTGGACTATGAAGAAAGCTAAGCACCGAAGAATTGATGCTTTTGAACTGTGGTGTTGGAGAAGACTCTTCAGAGTCCCTTGGACTGCAAGGAGATCAAACCAGTCCATCCTAAAGGAGATCAGTCCTGGGTGTTCATTGGAAGGACTCATGTTGAAGCTGAAACTCCAATATTTTGGCCACCTGATGCGAAGAGTTGACTCATTTGAAAAGACCCTGATGCTGGGAAAGATTGAAGGCAGGAGGAGAAGGTGATGACAGAGGATGAGATGGTTGGATGGCATCACCAACTCAAGGGACATGGGTTTGGGTGGACTCAGGGAGTTGGTGATGGACAGGGAGGCCTGGCGCACTGCAGTTCATGGGGTCGCAAAGAGTCAGACACGACTGAGCGACTGAACTGAACAGAATATTGCCACCAACCATAACTTCTTTCCTCCTTCTTCCAATAAAATTTAATATGTGCAATATTTCATAATAATAAAATTATGTGTAGTATTTGTTTTGAAAGAGAGAAGTCTCCGTTCTTGATAACAGATACAAATCAGTGAAGGGCTGGAACATTCCAAGTTGGGAGTGCCTGGTCCCCCCGATGGGGCTATGAGTCTAGAATTCAGGAGGAATATGGATCGGATTTGGGAGTCATACAGGCAGTTTAATCAAAGCAAAGTGGATGAGTGCCCAAGCGAGTGCACAGTGTAAAAAGAGGTCAAATTCAGAGCTGAAGTGAATAGCCACATTTTAAAGCGGGATAAAGAGAGAAGAAACCACTAACCAAAAAGAAGTCACAGAGGTAAGAAAAGAGGAGTGGTACCTGATGAGGCAAGAAAGTAATTTAGAGAGGGGATGGCTGACCAGGTAGATGGGGCAGCAACCAATACTATGAGGAGACTTTGGCAACCTGAAGTCCGTGTCAGTCTTAGCAAGCTCTCCCGCAATAAGATGGTAGGATGGTTTGGCCAGTGGATGGAGCATTAATAGGAAATGGGTAAAGAGAGATGGTGAGTGAGAACAGCAATTTAAAGATGGAAGTAGAGAGAAAAAGAAAATGTTTTGAGAGGAAATAGATATGAGGAATTTCCTTTTTTTTTTTTTTCCTTTCTTTTTTGAAGGATTTAGCACCCAGAATTTAGAATTCTCTGAAGAGTGATTATTTGAGATGAAAGAGAAGGGTGGTGTTAAATACAGTCCTGTGCACAGGAGGTACTCAACAACCAGAGATCTTGACTAGAGATTTGGGGCCAGATTAGGGGTAAAAAAAAAAAAAAAAGAGAGAGAAAGAAAAAACTGGTTTACATTGACAATGACTTAGAAATCAATAGGGAATCTCTTTAGAAAATATGCTGACTGGTAAATTTGGTGAAGAGATGCAAGATGAGATAGGGAATAGTATCTGTAGACAGCATAATTTTGATCCCTTTCAAAAGTGCCTGTTTGTACCTATTACTTCCAGACACTTACTTTGGCCATCCTGTGGGTCACCTTCACATTACTTAAACTATACCCTATCCATTAACTGACTTTAAGTCTTCAACACTATGGTACATGTGTGTGTGTGTGTGTGTTTAATATATCGATTTAACATTTCTTTCCTCTTTCGTGTCAGTCCAGTTTTAACTAAGTATTCAAGAGACTAAATTACTTACAAAGTCACAGCCATCTCTTTGGGAATTATGCCCTGACCTGGTCAGGTGGCAGGAAGTCACACAGCACATTTCCTCCACCCCCACCCTGGGGCACAGCTCCTCCTGCACACACAGGCCAGACTGTGAGCTCCCTTAGAGCAGGCATCAGATCCTGGCAGCTTTTCTAGCCCCTTGGTAGCTAACATAGGGACTTATCCCTTGAAGCTATTCAATGAGCATCTAATGAACTGAGTATTGTTCTCCTGCATTTAGTATTCTTTCAATACTGAAGTAAACATTCAACTAATTTCTGTCTACTTATGATCACCATTATCCCATTTCACTGTCAACATTCTTATTTATCATGCCTCAAGCACAGCCTCTGAAAAGCATCCAAGATCCCCAACAGAATCAATTCCTCCTTTTTCTCTCTACATCTGTTTACCAAACACTTGTTACTGGGTATCATAATTATTTGTGTTTAATGCTCTCTCCCTTTGAACAACAATGAGCTCTATCAATGCAAGAGCCTCATCTTATTTATCACTACACCCACTTCTGCACAATGTCTAGTACACACCATACACTCAGTAAATGTTTGGGAATGAATAATTCTTATCTCACAATCCAATAAAACCATATGGATTTGATAAAAATATTTCTCAGTATTTTTTAGGGCTTCCCTGGTGGCTCAGATGGTAAAAATCTACCTGCAATGATAGAGACATGGGTTCGATCCCTGGGTCAGGAAGAACTCCTAGAAAAGGGAATGGCAACCCACTCCAATATTCTTACCTGGGAAATACCATGGACAGAGGAGCCTGGCAGGCTACAGTCCATGGGGTTGCAAAGAGTCGGACATGACTGAGAGACTTCACTTTCTTTCTTCGTTTTTAAATAAAAGAGTAATACCTAGAACATAGTATTTCTTTTATAAAATTTATTTTACAAATTATTTTCACCAACTCTGAAAGACAGGAGATTTACCATTATTTCCAATCTTAAATCACAAAATTATTTATATAGAACATAATTGGTTCAGTCAGCATCAACTTCTTGTAACTATATTTAAGCAAGGAGACATTAAATTTTCAGTTTATTCTGCCATACATGTAAATTGCCCCCTTGCAATAAAACAATTTTTACTAATTATTTTCAGATGCAGAACTATATACTTTCCTACATATAATAAGCTTCAAATAATGCATTTTAGTGAATTATTTAAAAAACAAAATTCTGTAAAGCAATTTTCCTTCAATAAACAATTAATTAATTAAAAAAATAATAAATTAAAAATACAAAACTGCTGAGTTTGGTAGGTTAGTAATATTTACAATGTCTGTTTTTAAAGATTAACAGTCATTACATGTAACTTACACTGTAAACTCTATGAAAGATACACCAAGTGATATTTTGGACTTTCATTTATACTTATATAGAATTATAAATATTTTTATTAATCTGCTGAACTAACAGAATTTCTCTAATTTAAAGTAATAAGAACAGTAGAAATCTAAATCCTATTAATATCTTTGGAACATACAGTAAGAAGTTAGGGACTCTTTTATTTTAAACTTATCAGTTCTGGATCAAGTGATGTGAGTTTCTATGATCTCATTACAAACTGAACGGACACTATCAATTGCTTCTGAAAACTAATTTTGCCAAAGCATAAAGTTGCAAGGAATAATATGAGACAGGCTGGAAGAATTTAAGAGTCAACACTAGCAAAAATCATTATATCAAAAGTAAAGTGTCAAAATTCAGTGTAAAATTTCAAAAACATTAAAACTAATTGCCACACTACCTTTCATACTGTATACTATTTTTATTAAGAAGGAATTTTGTTTCTAAAAAGCAGAGGCATACATTTTTTATTGAAATTCTGTTATGTGGTCAAGTTTTTCTTCAGGATTCTTACATATGTTTTCTCACTTACTTTAATTTTCACTATCCATGAGAACTTTGTACAAATATACAAGATTTCAAAATTCATATTCTTTCCAGAACATTTATGGACATAATGTTTAGAAATTATCAAAAATGTGAAATAAATTAAAGTTAACACACAGAAGAGTCTGTCTGAAATTCTCTCCAAATCTATAATTTTACTTTGGCAATATGAATGGAATGCTGCAATGTTCAATCAAATTTAATTTTTAAAACCAAGCTTAATACTGGCCTAACAAGAACTAAATAAGATAATTAATCTTTGAGAATGTAATAAAAGATTGCATTGCTCATTCTAAAGAACAAAATCCTTTAGAGTAGTGACTTTTCAAGGGCTTCACAGGTGGTAGAGTGGCAAAGAATCCACCTCCCAATACAGAAGACACAGGAGATCTAAGTTGACCCCTGGGTTGGAAAGATCCCCTGGATAAGGAGTATTCTTGCCCCACTATTCTTGCCTTGGAAACCCCATGGACAGAGGAGCCTGGCTGGCTACAGTTCATAGGGTCACAAAAGAGCTGGACACAACTTAGCGACTGAACAACAAAAATGACCTTTTACGTGACACCTTAGAAGTAGAGGCGTAGCCTGCTCTTTAATCTCAGAATCAAACAGTAACAGCAAATTAGGGGGGAAAAAGTTTCAATAAAATGAACTACTCAACACTAGAAGTTTTTAATGAAAACCAATGTGGTATTTTTCCTAAAGCTTTCTTAAAAATCATTGTAAATTAGATGATAATCAATTTTCATTCAAAAAAGGTTATGGAAGACACCCAAGGAATAATCTCCTATTCCTTGTTTACTAAGTAAATGGTTCTGTTTTTCTAACGTTTTTCTGTTTTAAAAATAAAACATGTTCATTATTTTTTTTTAAAGGCATAGAAACAGAGACCAAAAAAAAAGACAAAAAAGAAAAATCAAAGCAGTGCAGAAAAATAGGAAATTAATATGAAAATGTAAATCCTTCTCATTTTTTCTAGTTTCTTTCCCCAAAAGTAACTGTGGTTAATAGTTAGCAGAAATCATTTAAAAATTTTCTGTATATATAAGTTTATTTATGTATCTGTACATGTATGTATCTTTAGCTTTACATAAATACACTCATACTGTTTGCATTCTACATTTTATTAATTTTGACTTAAAATATGTATCTTATACATCTCTCTTTAACAGTATATACAAAGCTAGCAGATTGGTTTTCATAGCTGTGTAGTATTTCATTGAATACTTATTTCACAATTTATTTTGTGCCTATTGAGGTAGACTTGAGCTGCTTCCACTTTCTCACTATCACAAACAAAACTACTTTAAATTTCCATGCAGTCTCTAGAATTCATAAATAAGGGCTTAAAGTAAGGGCCTCCCTTGTAGCTCAGTTGGTTAAAGAATCTGCATGCAATGTAGGAGTCCCAGGTTTGATTTCTGGATCAGGAAGATCCCCTGGAGAAGGAAATGGCAACCCACTCCAGTATTCTTGCCTGGAGAATCCCATGGACACAGTAGCTTGATATGTTGCATTTCATGGGGTCCCAAGAGTAGGACATGACTTAGCGACCAAACTACCATTCTCATGTGGAGACAGTCAAGATGTTTCCCTGAAATGAGATTTCTGTTTTACATGACCTGAAGAATACTGAAAAGGTTGAGGAAATACAGCAGCCATCATGAAGTTTCAACAAACCAATCAATTACTCTGTAAATTAACTAAGCATTTATAGGGAAATAAATCTTAGAACAATATAGTTTATAATCTAATGAAAAAGTCCCCATTCATCTTTAAAAAGGACCAAAAAGGTAGAAGTAATTATGGAATTTGTGTTCAGCATACCAAAATGAAATATGTCATCAGTTAAAAATTAAAGAAGATATAGGTTAAATATAAACCCCAATTACAAGAAAATTTAAAAGTATCAACTGAAAGGATGTGAAAAATAATCATGTTAAAAAAAAAAAAAAGAACTAGTACACCTTATAATAGCCTTCAACCTGCTTACTTAGTACCATTCAGTTCAGTTGCTCAGTCATGTCCGACTCTTTGCGACCACATGAACCACAGCACGCCAGGCCTCCCTGTCCATCAGCAACTCCCGGAGTCCACCAAACCCATGTCCATCTCTGTTTAAAACTAGTCGATTCTAAAACTAAGAGTAACTGGACCACCTGGCTGTCACTTCATTGGGTTTTCCTTTTGCATTTTAAAAAACACTACCACTAACATAACCATGCTTCTCTGGTGGTTCAGACAGTAAAGAATCCGCCTGCAATGCAGAAGACCCCAGTTAGATCCCTGGGTTGAGAAGATTCCCTGGAGAAGGGAATGACAACCCACTACAGTATTCTTGCCCTGAGAATTCAGTGGACATAGGAGCCTGGTGGGCTACAGTACATGGGGTTGCAAAGAGTCAGACATGACTGAGTGATTAACACTTTCACTTTCAACACAACCACAATTCATTAAAGTAATATGGAAATATATGTATAGAATATGCAAAATCTAATGAAATATGGAAAATGTAACAGGAAAACTTTGAAAAGTAGCCAAAGACTAAAAGAGAATGATTCTCCTGTAACACATTAAAAATATTACTGTACGTGAAGGGAAAAAAGAGAGGCCAATGGTAACCACTGGAAAGTTATTATCCTGTGAGTGTTAACCTACATAATTTGACTTGAGTAAGAATTTTACAGTATGATAGGATGATGTAACACAGCAATTAGTAGAGGCATAAGCTTTATCTTTCACAATTGTTCTGTTTCTTAAAGAAACTTAGAGTAGTAAGGAATTTACTGGTCATTAACTTGGTCTGGGTGCATTATTATCAGAAGCTACAAACTCAGCTACAGCAAAAATTCTAATCTTTTAACATGAATGGATATCCATTAGGGATCATGTTAAAACCACCAACCTCACTTCAGTAGATATCTTATCTCACAGAAAGTTTGTTGCTAGACATAAAGTGTCACTGGTTTACCTCTAAATGATCCAGCCCCTTCAGGAAACCGGGTGTAGTTTTAATAAAATGGGACTCATAAGTTTTTATTACATTTATAATGAATGCTTTTCAGTTTTATAGGCTCTTTGAAGGAGCAATTTAGTTTCCCTATTAAAACATGACTTTATATCCTTCACAACTCTCAGGTTTTCAATTTTATGTTGCTACCACTCTAAATATAAATGAAGATACTGGAGTTTTAATAAAGGGATAGGGTTATTTTTACTGACATGAATGGGATGCAACTTTACAAAATTACAGGAAAAAGTACAGAAGATTAAAATATTTTTCTAGTCTGATTCCTTCAATATCCTTTTCATCATACAGAACCTTTCAAAACCAACCAATGACTACCTCAAAGTATATAACATATTTAGGTATTAATAAAGCAGGACTTATGATATTGCCTTTTCTCAATAAAGTATAATAAAATCCTTTTAAATTGACTTACAATGCAGTGGAGGGTGTAACTGTTTAATTTAACTTGGAGGATCTTTAATCAGTCTCTTTATGTTATCTAGAAAATCCATATAAGATTTTCAGACATAGTGGCTTTATTTACACCACCAAATTCTAATTCAGGCCCCAAAGCACAGATTCTTACAAATGAACTCAAGGTAGACACAGGAAATTTTGTTTGTTACTTTCCCAGCAAAATAACCTACTATATATGGGGTCTTAATTAAGGAACTGACATTAAGATAGTGACTAAGTCATCATCTCTGCCCAGGAAAACTATCTTCTGGGGAAAAAAACAGACATAAGTAATTATAATACCTTGTGATATGGCTATAGTAGATATAACAGATATCTATATTTATAATGGGGCTTCCCTGGTGACTCAGCCAGTAAAGCATTTCAGTCAGACACAACTGAGCAACTGACATTACACATTCATAATAGATAATTCAGAGCAGTAAAAGGACCACTGAGAAAGAGCTACCAACTCTGCTTAACAGAGAGAAAAAGACCTCATGCAGGTGATGTGCCACCTGGAACCTGAGAGATCACTGCTGCTGCTGTAAGTCACTTCAGTCGTGTCTGACTCTGTGCGACCCCATAGACAGCAGTCCACCAGGCTCCCCCATCCCTGGGATTCTCCAGGCAAGAACATTGGAGTGGGTTGCCATTTCCTTCTCCCATGCATGAAAGTGAAAAGTGAAAGTGAAGTCATTCAGTCGTGTCCGACTCCTCGCAACCCCGTGGACTGCAGCCTACTAGGCTCCTCCGTCTATGGGATTTGCCAGGCAAGAGTACTCACTAGGAGTTCACTAAATAGATAAAAGACACAACGTCATTGCAATCAACAGGAAGAACCCTATGTTGCATGACTGCTAATCAATGTTAATACCCTTGCACCAATTAATACTTTATATTTACTTTAGTCCACAACAAATCTCAAAAAATATAGTATTATAGAGGGAGGAAAAAAGCACTTCTTTCTATATATTTTCTTCCATAAGGGAAAAATTAAATCCGAATAATGCAATATTGATTGCCACCTTAGCTTCTTCAGGTTGTTGTTGTTTGTTGTTCAGTCACTAAGTTGTGGCTGACTCTTTGCAATCCCTTGGGCAGTAGGCCACCAGGCTTCTCTGTTCATGGAATTCTCTAGGCAAGAATACTGGAGTGGATTGCCATTTCCTTCTGCAGGGGATCTTCTTAGGTCAGGGATCGAATCCACGTCTCCTGCATTAGCAGGTGGATTCTTTACAACTGAGCCACTAGGGAAGCCCACAGCTTATCCAGGTGCTTAGAACAGTTCTTACCTACTCTTCTAAGAAATTCATATAAAAAAATCTAGCATCACATACAGCTGCTTGGAGGGCCCAAAGACATCTTTTAAACAGCAACAGTTCATTAAAGGAATATGCAGAACATGCCTAAGTCCTACAACTACATAATGAAAATCAATGTGTTGTCCCCAACCAACATTCATCATGTCAAATCCACAGGCAATTGCTTCAATTTCAGGAATGCAATCTCCATGCAATTTTTGGAGATTTACACTACTCAAACTACATGAAAAACTAGATACTAATCTGAAAGCACATCTTTCGAGAAGTAGCTTCTTTACTTGATTAAACCTGTTTCACATGTGATAAATATATCACTCTTAAGAGAAAGCAGAATTGTCACTGAGAAACAATCAGTCAAATAAAGGATTTCTATTTACTTTAATACCAGGTTATTAACTTCCATGATCCCTACTCTTGGCAGAAAAAGTCAGTGTAATTAAAATCCATTAAGGGAACTTAAATTTGTCTGAAAATGGGAGCTATTAACTGAAGTGTTGGCCCCAAAGTCCACCTGTCTGATAATTCTCTGATAACAAGTTTCAAGAATTAAAAATAACTTCATTTGTCACACACTCGGAGTTTCCCATCCTGTAGAATTCATTGTTAGAGAAGTGTCTTCCATTCTCCCATGGAGGCCCATCATTTAAGCTGATCTACTGCAAATATATCCAAGAGGGCAAAGATGAGTGTCCTCACAGTTAGTTTCACTCGTGAATCCAGTCAGCAATTCAATTGTCACTTCTTTGTTCTAGGTGGCTGCACTCTAATGATCGACAGTAAAGAGGATATGTAGAACTGACTCTGCACAGATACTAGTTGAAATATGGCTAAAAAAAAAAAAATAGCATCAAAGGAAAACATCCGAGCAAGAAGTGAGTTTGCGAAAATGGACTACTTCTCTTTAAGAACGGGATAAAGAGATAATAAGCGAATTTATTCTATGAACTCAAGCTGACCCAACACTGATTGATTAGTAGGATAGAAACAGAGATGAGTGTGTATGGAACGTTGTGGATTCATAGACAGCTGGCCTCCTGAAATGCATCTTGAAAAGTGGTAGGGAGAAATAAGCAAACAAGTAAGCAAACAATTCAAAAATCTGTAAGTGCCCACCATTTTGAGAGACCAGGCAAGTACGGAAGACTTGAGAGGTGATCTTCTGCCCTAAACTGTAAACACTGATAGTCATGGGGAAGCAACCTAGCTTTCTACAAAAAGGCCCTTTGCTATCTGGAAAATCAAAAGTTAAAACCTACCAAAGTAGGACTACATATTCAGACAGATATCAGGGAAAAGAAATGGCTAATGTTTAAAGGTATATTTCATTTAAGGTAAATTGATTATTGAAATAAATGCTTCCGTAAAAGAACTATTCAATCATGTAAATAAACAAGGTGTAATTTTTTCTTTGTTTTGTTTGACTTCATTCATGCAATAAATATTTATTGCCAGCATCCTATGTGTCAATTGCTGTTCTTGGCACTGGGATACATCACTAAATAAACCAGATACATGGCCCTGCTCTTGCAGAGTTGTTATAATAAATGTTAGTCACTCAGTTGTGTCTGACTCTTTGCAATCAGTGGACTGTAGCCCACCAGGTTCCTCTGTCCGTGGAATTCTCCAGGCAAGAATACTCGAGTGGGTAGCCATTCCCTTCTCCAGAAGATCTTCCTGACCCAGGGATCAAACCCAGTTCTCCCACCTTACAGGCAGATTCTTTACCATCTGAGCCATCAGGGAAGCCATTTATAATAAAGAAGACAGATAATAACAAGAAAAATATATAGTAAATCAGACAGCAAGAGTGTTATGTAGAAAAGTAAAGATGTCCAGAGGGATAGGGAATATTGGGGACGGTGTTATTTTCAATAAGGTAGTCAAGGAAGGTAAGACATATGTTTTTAAAGAGGAAAATTAATGATGTTTGTGAAAGAATAGGCTAGGATTACATTATTAAACATTAGTATTTTTCTTTCAATTAAAGCTGGAAGACCAAAGGAACCCAAGAAATTAGATTCAGAGTGCTACTTGTTCTACTTCTGTCACTGTCAAACATGAGGTAAAATAATTTATCTCTGGCTTCCTCTTTTTCATTTTTTGTAAGAAGCAACATGGGTTTGACACAAAGAACCATAAAAACTAAACAATTTTCAGGATTGTACTTACACGAAGTACAATCAGTGGCAGGGCAATGTAATGTATCTCCCAATTGTTTGAAAAACCACTAGAATCTACAAGTTCTCTTGGAAATGATTTCTGTCTTTGAAACCACATTACATGTGCTATCCTTGTGAGAATTTGATTAGAAATGAGTTTTAAATGGTTGATTTAATAATACTGAGGATCCGCATACTATAGAACTGAATAGATCAGATTCACTGATCAGAGGTCTTTCAGAGTCAACTACTAGAATCCTTCTAGAGAAAACAAAAACAAACTTTAGATCAGAATTATACAAATCGATGTTATTTTCTCATAAAAATAAAATTATAATATGAGACTATAACCCTTATCAAAGGCTTAATGCTAAAGGAATCTGGAAACACAGACGAACTATATAAATTGATGTTATTTTCTCACAGAAATAAAATTACAGTAAGAAATTATAACTCTTACCAAAGGCCTAATGCTAAAGGAATCTGGAAACATAGAAGAACATGTTTAATTCTCTATTTCACACACTATAGTTCTGAGACTTCTATAAATTAACCTAAAAATAATCTCTGTGTTACTTATTTTCACCACAATACAAAACTAAATTTTAAAGTACATAAAAAGAAAAAAGTAATAATCTAGATTTAATTCTATTTATTTTTCCATTCTAACTTTCCACCAGGCTACAACCACCTTCTAAAAGTGTACCTGATCTATTTGTATAGAAACAAATAGAATAAAAGAATAAAAGAGACAAAAAAAAAAAGACACCATTTAGAAAGATTTTTTCAGAGAGATTTGGGGAGTCAGATATTTATCAAACACAAGTATTCTGAGCACCTCTCTGTACCAGACAAAATGCAAGGCATGAAAAATCAAAGAAAAAAAGAGATGAAAGCAAGGTTCTTACCTTTGAAGGAGTCCTTGTTCACATAAAAAGGGCAATAAAAACAAATAACCATAATATAAACTATTAAGGACTATGAGTTTGTAAGGACAGAGGCTTTAGAGGAGATTCTGAGTGAAACAGTAATCCCTGATGCCTGTTTTTCTTTTTTAAAAAATCCTCCTTAAAAGTTTGTTGTACCACTCTCATTTTTCCAAGTAAATTTCTCCGGCCAAATAGCTAGTGTCCAAGAGTGTCAGGACAGCAGCACTTGAACTCACATCCTGCCCTCAGCTGACGTGAAAGAACTTGATGCATGAATCAACGCTCAACTGTATTGAATTGTCCTTGCTTTAGATCTCTGTCATGTGATTCCTTCACCACAGAAAAACAAACCACCACAATAAACCTTTAAAGCTGTGATTTGAATAACGGCAAATACCAAAGGTACAAAATTGACACCACACAGTCTTTCTATCCTAGCAAAAAATATATATATATCCCTATCTATGTATACATATATATATATATATTTTATTGTTGCAGTCATTGTTTCCGGGAGTTCTACTAATATTTTTATTTGGAGGGTAGATTGGGATGTGAGGTGTGACTATAGAGCTCTGAGACTGAGTTCTTCTCATAAATACATCAAATACAATACATACATGTAAGACATCAAGACTTCACACATCAGATGAGAGCAGCCCTTCAAAGGATTTTCCCAGACAGGCTATATGTTTGTTTCAAGGGCATTGTCAATGCCACTTTCAGAACTTTCCCATGGGAACTGTCACAGAGCCAATTTACCAACTCCTTTGGGAAATCAGCCCCACTGAACGTCACAGGACGTTGTAGGTCAAAAAAGGCCTCTCCTGTTAGCCAAACACATTCTTCTCCCTCCTTCCATCTTATCTCTTTGATTTGATTTCATGAGTGAAATGTACACACCAACCATTTTAGTACAAACACAATAAATAACCTTAAGTTACAGAAAATAATAACAACAAAAATGCAAGGTTTTACACTAAAAAAACAAAAAAACAATCACATCAGGAAGTGTGGACGCTGCTATTTCACTCCCTGCTCTGCTCTCTCAGCTGCTGCTGCTGTGGAGCTGGGTTTAATCCTGCAACAGAGTTCCACCCAGGAGCCCAGGGGAACAAGCTGATTCGCATCAGGAACCAGACTAGCTGGGGTGAGTTCATTTGTGCCCTGCTTGCATTAAGTGCCATTACATAACAACATGGGCAAAACTGGCTGGAAGCCTTTCTGCATCGTCTAGAAGTGCAATCACTCTTAAGTAGAGAACTGCCTAGACAGCTCCCAACTCAAGAGCGTACAGTTAAAACAAGCTACAATACACAGTGTTAAATTTCGAAAGACAGACCAATGATGCTAAATTGGTTTTCCTAATGGTATACCAGACTGCTTTAAAGTCACCTCATATACTATCTTATTCTTACACCATCGTAATTTTTTTAAAAATCTACAAACTCCTTGAGATCTCACTACCAGTAAAACCAGGAGGTTTTGCCATATATCTTATCTTAGAACACTGGACTCTGTTTGATTTAATTTAAGCCTATTTTTTCTATATTCATCCTGAGGAAACAAACAAGCACATGTTTCTTTTAATATCCCTTCATACAAGTAAGCCCCCCTTAGTGCTGCAGCTCTAAGCTACATAAGCCCAGGTTTGCTAGCCAATTTTCCAGTCTTTCTGTTCAATCCCCTAAATCAGTTTCTTAAACTACACTCAACATAGGGTCATGTTTATGTTCTTTCTGCTATATAGTAACACAATCAGCAACTCTGATCTTAAGATACTTTTTAAGTGAGAGCATAGCCTTAGAAGTTTATTTGCATCTCACAAGTAAGAGACCAACAAAACAAAACAGAAGAAAACAAATAAGCAAACAGTAAGTTGGGGAGGAGACATCTTTCCTGAGGTATTAATCTTACAGGCCAGATGTGCATAATTAAGTGAACACTTCAAGTAAGTACATAAAAGATCGGCAATCTAGCTCTTTAATTATTTCTGAATAAAAATAATTTTCACAAAAAAATGTTTTAAAGATTATCAAGAAAAATCTATTCTCGGAGCTAAGCTTTGCCATGGATTGGGACGGAAATGTTCCTTATTATGGGATATAACATCAAACTTGCTACAAAGTTCCTATCCAACCATGTCATTGTTGTTTGGTCCCTCAGTCATGTCCAACTCTTTGCGACCCCACGGATTGTAGCCCACCAGGCTCCTCTGTCCATGGGATTCTCCAGGCAAGAAAACTGGAGTAGGTTGCCAGTTCCTTCACCAGGAGATCTTTATGACACAGAGATCGAATCTGTGTCTCCTGCACTGACAGGCAGATTCTTTACCACCGAGCCAGCAGGGAAGCCCCATCCATCCATGTAGTAATAGCCATTTAAAAAACCATCATTAGGATACAGCCCAGGCTGAAATGTTCTTAAAGCATCACTATCAATAAAATTTACCCTGGAAGGGATATACAGTGGTAGCCAAACATCTGGGCTTTGGGATTGGGTGGCCTGGGTTAAACACCTCAGCTAAATCACCAATAAAGCAACATTAGTGCCTCAGTTTCCTTGAGGGAGTCTGACCTATTTCACAAGAGTGTAGGAAGAATTGAGTGGATAGACTAAAGCACTTAAACTGCAGCCCCTAGAACAAAGTAAAAGTTCAATGTCAGTGATAACCATGTTGAGAGGTAACTCATTCCACACCCTTAACCATCCCCAGGCTTCAAATAAAGTTTTTTAAATATACAACCAATCAATTAATTCCTAGCAAAAGGTAGACCTTTTCTGATTTGTTTTTTTGTTTGTTTTCTTTTTCTTTCTTTTATTTTTGGCCACACCGCACAGCTTGAAGGATCTCAGTTCCCCCACCAGGGATTGAACCCAGGCCACAGCAGTGAAAGTACCAAATCCTAACCACTAGACCACCAGGGAACTCCTGAACTTCTCCATTTTAAAAGATTGATTTTTATTACATCAGCCTTTCAGTTTGTTCTCAAAATTTACTCTTTCCCAAACTGGTTAATAACCTTTACCACACCTCATCATTACAGTACCCTTTACTTTACACACTCATCTTTCTCCTACTGCTCTCAGCTCAAAGGACTCCTACGGAACAAACTCTGATTAGCCTCCAAAATTCAATTTTCCACTTTTTTTTTAAGCCTTCAATCAGGAAGCAACGGCCTCCAACAGAGTCCATTACAACACTTTATACATTGCTTGTATCACTCAGCATTGCTTTTAAAGACTCATAGCAAAACATTCATTTTGACCATATCTAATTTGTTGATACTTTAACAAGATTCTCTCAGGTGATTAATCATTCAGAAAAATAAAGTAAAAAATCTATTGACACAGTTTTATTTAGTATTTTTAATAGTCCAAGTAATGGAAATGGTGAAAGCAAGAAAGATTTTGTCCATAACACAGCTCATTACTGATTAGAATACCAAAATCAAAGCAAGTTCTCAATTAATAACCCCTTTAAAATGATTTTATTTTGTAGCTGAATTACCACAGTGATACTTATTTAATTATACATTGGTCCAGAGAATGGATATTTTTACTGGCAGGTTATAAAATGTTTCTTAACGCTATGAAGTCTAATTACAAAAGCCTTCTTTCAGAGGTTCACAAAAGGTATAAAAGAGGGAGAAAATTACCTCCCTAGTGCCAAAGGAAGAGTTATAAACAAATGAAAACAAATAGAGGGAAACTAGATGAATGATCCCTAGCGTAGGAGGTTTAATGTTGATACGTATGTGAGGTTAGGCACAGAATACGGAGTAAAAAATGGAAAGATTGGTCTACAGCCATTCTTTAGTTATTTGTAGAAAATACTGCCAACTTATTTATTTTTTCTTCAATGAGGTTGGCTATGAACTATGAAGTTTCATAGTTGCTAATATGTGATCATTACTCAAAAAACTAGACTTGGGAACAGTAGGTTTTTTTAATTAGCCATCTCAAAGCAAGTACCATTATAATCATCTAGTTATTCTTTGAGGCACTGTATGCCCAGATGCCTTAAACATTCACTAACTTACTGCCATAGGTGCTGGCTCCATGTTCATAATTTAAAACTAACAACATTTAAGAAAATACAATGACGAGAATGTAAGGAGCACAATTTATTTCTCAAGAAATTTAAAAGTCATTTTCGGAAAATAAACAATCATTAATGACATTTAAACTCCAAAATTAGTATGCAATTTCAGCTATTAAAAGTGGCACAACTAATAGTCATTTTAAATTTACTCAATATCAATAAAGCCTAAAGGAATGCCTTAGCCCAAATGCCAAATGTTCAACTGTATACAATCAACAAGGCTGCTTATCTAGATAAACAATTACCACCTTTATCAGGGTAAGATGCCCTCAAATAGTAACACAAAGTATGGTCCAATGCAGCTGAGTTGTCCAGATGACACCACCCTTATGGTAGAAAGCGAAGAAGAACTAAAGAGCCTCTTGATGAAAGTGAAAGAGGAGAATGAAAAAGTTAGCTTAAAACTCAACATTCAGAAAACTAAGATCATGGCATCTGGTCCCATCACTTCATGGCAGATAGATGGGGAAACAGTGGAAACAGTGGCTGACTTTATTTTGGGGGGGCTCCAAAATCACTGCAGATGGTGATTGCAGCCATGAAATTAAAAGACGCTTGCTCCTTGGAAGAAAAGCTATGACCAACCTAGACTGCATTAAGAAGCAGAGACATTACTCTTCCAACAAAGGTCTGTCTAGTCAAGGCTATGGTTTTTCCAGTAGTCGTATATGGATGTGAGAGTTGGACTACAAAGAAAGCTGAGCGCTGAAGAATTGATGCTTTTGAACTGTGGTGTTGGAGAAGACTCTTGAGAGTCCCTTGGACTGCAAGGAGATCCAACCAGTCCATCCTAAAAGAGATCAACCCTGGGTGTTTATTGGAAGGACAGATGTTGAAGCTGAAACTCCAATACTTTGGCCACCTCATGCGAAGAGTTGACTCATTGGAAAAGACCCTGATGCTGGGAAAGATTGAAGGCAGGAGAAGGGGACGACAGAGGATGAGATGGTTGGATGGTATCACCAAATCAATGGACATGAGTTTGAGCAAACTCCGAGTGTTGGCGATGGACAGGGAGGTCTGGCGTGCTGCAATCCATGGGGTCACAAAGAGCCAGACACAACTGAGCAACTGAAATGAACTGAACTGATGGTCCAATGCTAAAGTGGGTTGCCATTTCCTCCTCCAGGGGATCTTCCTGACCCAGGGATCGAACCCTCACCTCCTATGTTGCCTGAGTTGGCAGGTGGATTCTTTACCACTGTGTCCCCCTGGAAGCCCATACTACCTGACTATCAGCCCAGCTCCAATCTGAAGAGGGAGGCTTCATGGTCTCTCTGTCCTTTCAGATTCCAAAGTGAACAATCAATCCCTTCTACTTTTCCTCCCTTCCAAGTAATGCCTTTTGACTGAGACTTTGTTCTGGCTGTTCTTGACTCCCTGCCTCATTTTAATTAAAATTACCTCAGCCTCAGCATTTCCATAAGAAGGGACTCCTGAAGTGAAGATTACTAGAGATTTCAGTGGCATATCTGTCTTTAAAATTAAAGAGTTCTTCTTTACAGATAGAGAACACTTCCAACATAATTATGTGGTTATCTCTACTTTGTCAGTTTGAAGTTTTCATGCTGGGTTTGTTTTTTTCACATATAAACTGGAAAGCTGCAAAAACTTATAAAATTCATCTGATCCACTTTGCTGTTTCTAGATGGAAGCCTCTTCAACTAGGCAGACTCTAAGGACTATCTGGGAACTTATCTGTAACCCTCTTAAGGTGTTTTCTTACTGTATAGGCAAGAAATATTTCTCTTTTTCTATGCCTGATATATTTAACCATCACTCATTTTAAAGTGTGTTTCCTCTTCTAGGTTCACTAATGGTAAAATACTCTTAATCCGGGTATTGCCATTTAAGGAAAAGTTGAAAACAAAAACTGTCCTTGTACTATTACAGTATTGTGAGTATTGAAGTGAGAAACTCATTTATGAAATCTTCAAATTTACTAAGAATAATGTTTTTTCTTAGAATGAGAACTGCAACACTAGTCAAAATGGGAAATATCAGAACTTAAGAGTCTTAGGATTCGTCCTCCAACTGTATAACTATGGATAGGGCCTCTGGCCATGGACCAACCTTGGATGAAAAGAGAAAGAGAAGCAGAATAAGAAATTTAACTTGGGCAGAATTTATATACTTTTTTATAGAAATAAACAAATACTCAATTCATGCTCTTCAACAATTCATTTAAAAATATTTCTTCGGTGCATTCTTTATACAAGAACTCATGTAATACATGAAGGATAGGAAGAAATATAAGAAAACGATAAATACTTCAAAGCAATACTAGAGAGTGAAAGTGCTCCAGAGGAAAAAAGCCATGTATGATTGGTCTGCATAAATATGAAGGCACTTCAGATAGGCCCTACAAAAACAGCTGGATTTTAATCCAAGGAGATAAGACAGAGAACATTCCAGGGCATGCTTCAGTATGGAATTATAGGAGCAAAGGTGTGCAAAGATGAAAGCAATGGCTTGTTCATGAAAAGAAAGAAATGAGAGAAGGAAGGAAGATGCTTTGAGTTCGAAGCATCAAGTGATTCAATGGCAATAGAGGGAAACGGGACTGGATCACAGGTTGTACCAAATCAAAGAGGTGTTGAGTATTAGGTTTAGTCCATTTTTCTATTCTCCTCTAAAAGTAACGGGCAACTTGTGAAGGCTTTTGATCAAGGGCGCATGATCACAAGCTTGGCAAAGAAATATAGTTTTAAAGCATATCACATAACAATGGAACAATTTGAGGATTTTTGAAACACAAATCTTAAATGAAATTAGAAAAGAAAAGTCTGGAACATAGGAGATCTGGATCTTGGACTGGATAATATCTTCATGAATTTTCATTGTGTTACTATGTCTCATACACACACACACACAATTTATACTGTGTGTACCATATATTGTTTTGTGTTTATTACATATAGTAACATTTAACTTTAAGTTATTTGGAACATATTTCAGAATTGACATAATTAGAACAATAAATAAATATTAAAGGGAAATAGAAAGATATGATAGCGATTCCAAAGTATTGCCCTTTGTCTGGGAGATCAGACATTAGGTAAAATGAAATAGATGTTTGGTGAAGCATCAGTGAGGTGGAATAAGTGCAGTTTAAGAAGCTGAGCAATATCAAAAGTAAGGAAGTTATATTAGATATAAGCAGCTAAAAATAAAGAATAGAACTTATAAGAAAGATTAAGAATGGAAAAATAAACATTTAGCAAAAGTTCAGCAGACTATTAGTATAGAACCAATTTTTAAAAAGGGATAAGATAAAAAGGAAGAAATCAGAGGGGAGATAAGAAAACTTGGAAGAGAATCTAGGACATCAAATATATAGGAAATCCAAAACAGAGTCCAAGCAAAAAGATAAGCAAACAGGCTGGTGAAAAGAGAAAGGAAGTGGACCTAGAGAGCCTGAAGCCAAAGAGAACTGAATTAGAAAATCCTGGGCAACAAAGTAAATATCACAGAGAGCTCATGGGAGAAAAGCAGCAAGCAAAAGCCATTGAACCTGACCATCTGTGACTTCAAAAGCAAGCATTTTGGTGAAGAGGTGAATCTAGAAGCCACATGACCAAAACGAGAGGGTGGAAGAGAAATCAATTTCCACAGTTACCTCCCTTCCCTTGAAGAAATCTGACAGTGGGTGATAAGGGTAACATATGAAGTATTGAAATAAAGGGTAGAAATTCTGCATATTGGCTGAGTCAGAGAAAAGGAAGTAATGGAAGATACAGGAATAAGGGGAAAGCCATTTCTTAAACAGGATAATAGAAAAAGGTGAAAGGAATAAGCCAAAAAATGTTCCAAGGACATTTTTAAGGAAGAAAAAGAATGGTGAAAGATGTATCAAAAAGCTTAGCTGCTTTTGAGTCAACTGAAAGAGTCAAGATGGTCTGCTAATAGCAAGTAGAGGGTAGAAGCTTAGAGAGAGTAGAAAGAGTTGAATGTTGCCTTTGTGAGATTCTGAGAACGATTTCTCAAGAAGACACATTCCAAAGAGCAAGATTTAACTAGACACATCACAGCACCTCTGGACTAACTTTTCTGTCATCCAGTTCTTCTCTAAATGGGCTACAATTGTCATGTAAGAGTTGTCACTAGTCAATACGCTGAAAAAAGATCAGCCTGCAATGGAACTTAACATTTTACATTTTAGAAACTCATGCTCTTGGAGTAAGGTGTTTTTTTTTTTTTAATCCCCAGGAATATTGACAGAATTTCCCTCAAATGAGATACTGAGAGGGACAAGAACACCAGACAGGGAAGTTTGGAAGCGAGAAAGGAAAAGTTCAGAATGCAAACAGGTAGGTAGTCGTTCAATAAAATAGCAGTGGGAAAGCCCTGCTCATCTGCCAGCAGACATGGAAATGAGATGATCGAACAAAGAGAAGTTCCAAAAATTCAGAGTAGAAGACTGAAATCCTGCTTAATGTTGCTCTTGCTTTTTCTCATCATCAAAAGAACTGGGATAATCACTAAATCATCTCAACCATTCATACCCCTATTCTTCATCTTGTTGTACTGAACCAGATATTTTTCTCTCTGTCTCTCAAATTTCCAGGCAACCTTAACAATGAGTCAGGTCTGGGAACCCTTATCTAGAAAGTTAATTCCACTGTATAGAAGAATATATCATAGATTTTCCTTTAAAAAGCAAGCAACTTTTGTTCCCTAGTTATATATTATTCCTGCCATCACAAAATACAGGTGCTTTACTATACTCAGTGGTTAAATAAAATGATGGTAACACTCAACTTTAAAAAAATATGACTATTGCACAACTGAGAGTTCAGGTAAAGAAAGGAGAGTAATGGTGCCAAAAGTAAAAGACAATCCAATGTTAGATGTGTAAATATCATGGGACATGTGCTGCCCAGTTTCATTCCCATTTTCTGCTCTGTCCTTTGGGTGGACTTCCCATTCTCCCAATTCACGTGCTCTGGTAGGGTTATCAATCCCTAGTACTTGAATTCTGCCAAAGGCCTAGCCAATTACACAGATCTTTGAACCTTTATCCAGTGTTTAATCAACGGTTGTCCAGAGGAGCAAAGCAAAGTCAATGAGATTTGTTCCCCAGGATTCATTTAGAAAGAACAACTGTCTTCTGGGGAACTTAACTAAAACAATGTGTAGTTAAAAAATAAATAAATAAATAGAGAGAGGCATAGCTGAGAAAGATGGAACAATGAGGTAAAACAACGTAACAGCATCATTTGAGTACCTTGATTTCTGAGGTCAGTTTCACCGCTGGACCTCCCAGTTTCAGGCATCAGTGAACCATCCTCCAAGTCCCTTAATCTGTTCCTTTTAATTCTTTACTGAAGCTAGATTGATGTGTATTTCTCTCATTTGCAATTCAAAACCCCCAGACAGACAAATACAATGGCCAACCAGGAACAAATCAGTCTGTACTGTCTAAATGTCATCACCTAGTTTTTGAGAACCTTGGTGGTAGAGGGGCTATGGGGAAGAGGGTGAGGTAGAGGGCGGGGGAAGACTCACATTAGCTTCACTAGAGAAGAGAAAAGAAATGCAGTATCTGTTAGGGGATCCATCATCCCTACTGTAGGCCACTCCCACTGTTCCAAATGCATAGGGAAGTTGCAGATTGTTAGAGATGCCCTGTATCACCAAAGGCATACCTTCAAAAAATACTTAACTACACAAACTCAAACTGATCAGTGTCTCACATTCTGTACAGCACATTTCTCAAGGGTCAACTGGAAATCACATTTTGAAACTGAATTCTTCAACTTGTACTCAGCTTCACTTTTGATCTAGTCACTCAGGCAATTATTATGAAACAGCCTGTTATCCCTGAGAAACACAATTAAATCGACAGGCTAAACCATGATTTGGAAGGCATTTTCATTAATGGAAGCGATATAAGACAGAAAAGACATCAAAAGCTCAAATGGAAAAAAAAAGAAATAAGCACAGATCTTACCTTTATTCTAAGGAGCTTGAAAATTCAGTGTTAAGAAAAAAGTAGCCATCTTCACATTGAGTTTTCTTTAATGAAATTCTTAAAACTCCAGAGGTGTTGAAAATTAGATTAAAATGGTTCTATGGTTATTACCTTAACACCCAAGCCCAAAATGAAATTGAGAATGCCTTAATTTACCAATTCACTAAATCTTTACTCAATTAAATAATTTCTATTGTTGGTGATGAGTTTTTTTATTACTTTTCTTTTTGTATATTTGCTGACTTATGAAAAAGTCACTCCCATTACAACAAAATGTTTCATACATTCACAATCTATAACAACATATATTAAGCATTTGGTATGTGCTAGATACTATCCTATGTGTTTTCCATGTATTCATTCTTTCAGTCTGGTCAAGAACTCTGTAACGGAAGCACTAATGATTTCCCTTTTACAGACAAGAACGCAGGCAAAGAGAGATTATGTAACATCTCTAAGGCCACAAAATAAGAAGCAGAGACAGAAACTTAGCAGTTTGGCTCCAGGACCAGTCCGCAAATCACAGTGCTTAAGAATAGATACAGTTCTATTCTATTTCCTTTTGTATGTGAGACTATATGTGTGATGGAAAAACAAACAAGCAAATCATGGCAGAATGGAGGTACCACCTTAAAAACACCTTAAAATATATATGGGGGTAGGGAGGAGGAAAGCCAGGAGATGGGAATGGAATGAATAGGGGTGATGAGAAGGAAAAGAGTGGAAGTAGTCAATGGCTGAATTTGGTGCCCTCAGAATCCTCACAGGTGAGCATCGGTCAGAAGCGGGACAGAAGACTGGAACCTCACGGTGGTTGTTGTTCATTTGCTATGTCATGTTCAACTCTTTGCGACCTCATGGACATGCCAGACTCCACTGTCTTCCAGAGTTTGCTCAAATTCATGTCCATTTTGTCAGTAATGCTATCTATTCATCTCTTCCTCTGCTGCCCCATTCTCCTTTTGCCTTCAATCTTTCCCAGCATCAGGGAAAGTATTAATTAGGCTTCCAAGTATTAATAAGGCTTTACTGATGGCTCAGTGGTAAAGAATTCACCTGCCAAACAGGAGATGTGGGTTTGGTCCCTGGGTTAGGAAGATCTTCTGGAGAAGTAAATGGCAACCCACTCCAGTATTCTTGCCTGGGAAATACCATGGGCAGAGGACACTGGCAGGCAGCAGTGCACGGGGTTGCAAAGAGTTGGACACGACTGAGCAACAGACTTTCACTTTTTCACTTCTCAAGTATTAATTAGAGATTTAGTGGTAATTTTTGAGCAGCATGATATGATTTTCTCCTTTACCTTATGAATAATGATCTGAAATTCTGGATCAGAACTGCAGTTAGAAAGCTACTTTGAGGCTAAATCCCATGATCCAAATGAAATAATGAGGATTCAACACTGGGTCAGACGGGATAGAGAAAAGGGAGGACTTGAAGCTGCAGACATGGTTGACGGGGTATAAAGAGGGACAAACTAAGAGGTCATAAGAAGGGCGGGGGCAAAAAATAGAGTATCAGTTCAAGGAAGTTTTGTTTTTTTTAATTCCATGGTTCTGGGGGTGGGGAGGGCGGAGAAAAGGAGGGAGTCAAAGATTTCTTGGAGGAAAAGCAATCTTGAGTGAGACTTGCTGAGCCACAGAGGGAGTGGGAGACAGTAAAAGGGAGAGGGGAAGGGAAATTGGATTAATTCAAGAGGAAGGGCCAATATGAGCAAACACCTAGACACAAGAAAAAAACTTGTGACAGAAGAATCAAGAAAGAGGCTTGACAGAAGGTGAAAAATAAATCAGGTAGTGAAAGGATGGGAGGGAGCTGAGAGCTCTCAACCTTGAGCATTCATGGATCTTCGTCCCAGTTCTCTGCATTAATATTGTCTAGCTATTCCTCATCTGGCTGCTCCCTGGAGTAGAAATTTTTTCTTGGATGCTTCTAGAACCTCACTTTTGCATGTTTTCATGTCTCTCATAATGTCTTCATCCTCATCTTATCCATATCATGTTTCATTATAAATTTTGGACTTTCCATGATCCCTCATGGCCATCAGCTACTCCATGACATTCAGCTTTGTCTCAAATGTTAACTCTTTCTCCTGAATGTCACTTCCACATGTATTTTTCAGGCAGGTTGTACACAGGACCAGTGACCTACTATCTTTGAAACAGATGCCCACTCTGAAGCCAATCACCCATAAGGGTAATTTGATTCAAACTACTGCAGCTTCCTATCCTTCCAGAGTTTTATGTAAACCAAAAAGTTATCATATGGCCAGAATTCAGTTATTGTGGGAAAAACAGAACGGAATCACACAAATAATGAGGGTTGTATTATCCATATTTTTCCAACAGAAAAGATACTATCAGTACTTACTTAGCCTTGTTAACCCTGAAAATAGAGACATCTTTTTAAAATACGTATATCAATTTAACACTGCAGTAAGGGTTTTATTTTGAGGAGACTTTTTTATAAATATTTATCTTTCACCTCTGAGTGTCCATAGTGTCTTCCAAAGATACCTTTTCTTGATTATTTAGAAAATTCTATAAGAAATATTGGTAACAGTTTATGGTAATAACAACAAAATTAAAGAAATCAATTATCCTTTCTTTTATAATCCTTACCACACTCCAATAACATGTGTACTGTTAGGAACCTTACTTTCAATCCTATTAAGTAATTTAAGTAAAATTTTAAACATAACCTAAATAAAAAAGCCTATTAGGAATTTCTTAGAATATTGTTCAACATTGAAAGAGAGTCTAGTATAATGCTATGCAAATTATCATTATTTCAATAAACATCTAAGAAAACCAGAAAGAAGAAAACCTAAACTGTAGCAATAGGGCAGATCTGGCTCAAAGACTTGTTTTGTTTGACTCACATACAAGTGTAGCAAAATCGCTTTTTAATTAACTACGTGTGTGTGTGTGTGTGAAATTTCACTGAAAAAATGAAAATTTCAGGCTTCTAAAAATCAGAACAAAGCAAAAACTGCAAATTCTGGCAAAATTGCATTCCCACATGTCAACAATCCCTTTGAACTGAGTTAAAACCTATAATCTGGTGTTCAGATCAGTCTGTCACAGTCTCCACCATTCTTCACAGTTCACCATTGGTTAAGAGAGTCTGCGGTTGCCTCCATACAGAGACATTATATGTGTACAGAAAAAATAAATAAATAAAAGTACTATTTCTTCTGCATTGCAGACATTTTCCAGATCACATACAGGAGCCATTCCATTACTTAGAGAGCCTTCCATCTATACATCCAACCATACCCTCTGCTTCAAGTCATTAAGCATCTCGCTCAGACTGAAAAAAGCTGCTAACTAACTAACTTACACGTTATTCTCCATGTTCAGACCCAAAATGTAGTGTTTTTTCAGCCTTGGCACAGCTAACATGGCTAGCAATGAGTAACACACTTCTCTCAAACAAGATTTACAAAGATATTCTATTCTATTTGAATATAGCCAATTTTGCATCATCAAATAAAATTTACTACACAAACAGGCAAAATAAGAAAGATATTCATTTAGGTTAACTTCAAAAACCATATATATTCTCTCCTCTCTGAATTCTCCCCCTATTTCTCTCAACAGTAAAAGAAATGTCAGATACAGAAACCATCAGACCACCCACAAAAAGGCAACTATGAAAGAGAAGGGTGTTCATCTTGAGGAAAACCTCAGAATAAACTTTGGAAAACCATTATTTTTCTGCTTCTTTCAGCAACTTCTCTGCTCAAATTCTACTTCCATTCTTTCTAACACAAACCAAGCACTGGCTCTCACGTAACACTGTTCAAGTCATTCTTTTGCTACTCTTGCATTCCTCATCTATAAATGTGCTCATCAGCTTGTCAGCCAGGCTGGGAGAATTTATACTTAATCTTCACACTCCCTCTCGGCTGAAATTTTCTCCCAAGTCCTTAATAATTTCCTGTCTTGATTATTATAATTTCTTTTTTATTGTCCTCTTGAAATTCAAACTCTTTAAGTTATGCACAACCAGAATATGTAGCTAAAATAACATTTCCCCTCAACTGTCTTTTCTTCACAAATGTAACTTCACTCTCTCTTAGAAAATTCTAGTTCACCTCGTAATCACTCTGGAGACCTCACTGCAATTATCTTCTCTGTCACAGGAGTGAGGCATCACACACCACCAGTTTTGTCATCTCACCTTCCAGGAGGCCCCAAGCAGATATTCTTAGAGGCATTCTCTTTTTTAAGAGCATTGTTTTAAAATGCCTATCAAGATGGAAAAACAGGAAAACATGTGAAGGACTGCCTATAGCTGTATTTTCTTTCTTCTGTAAGAAAAAAAGGAATGATTCAAAGTGCATCCCACATTTTGCATTTGCATTGAAATTTAATTTTAAGGATATGATTTCTAATAAATTGAAATTTGCAAGTAAATGGTTTCTCATGTTTAAACATCTTTTGGGCAAAAGATGACAAGTCCAATTCTACCATATGAGGCACCAAAATATGCAAATATTAGAAAACTAACTGTATCATCAAAAGAACATCATTTTAGGCAATAAACCTTTCCACTTCAGAAGGCTTGGCTTTATGACTTTATATCCAGTCAACCACATGAGCGTTCTGAAGTTTGTTAGTGAAGAAAAATAAGCGTCTTTGAGGGGGAGGGGAACAGGAAAAAAGACGTTTTATCAAAGGCATACAGATAATGTGGTTTATACAGGACTTTAAAGTAGAACCACAAATGGCATATTTGAATTTTCCCTTTGTAAATTTCTGGGGGGAAAACGCAGTTGTACATTCTTATCCAGGATGTTCCTCATCTATTGATACCTGTCTCTCTCATTCTCTCTCTCTCTCTCTCTCATTCTCTCTCTCTCACACAGACATACAAACACACACACACACACACACACACACACAAATGTGCACATGCACTCACAGGGGAGTTACAAGGTTCCTAATGGGGACTGTTTTTCTCTGCTCTTTAATCCACTATGAATGTTTATCACTAAGCTAGTTCTCCCTTTGGCTTCAGGAGGCAGGCAGTAGCCCAGCAGGGGAGAAAGAGAATCAGAGAATCAGTTCTGGAAGGTCTCCAGGTGAGGATTAGGAATATTTTTCCCAAAAGGCATCACCAGCACTACATTTAGCATCAGTCAGTTTAGGCATTCACCTGACCCACTTCATATGAATCTGCTAGAGGTATGAAAGAGGGCATTCACTTGAGACAAAGCAATCCCACTCCTGGAGCTGGGATAAGGCTCAGCTTTTTCTGAAACATCTGTCAGGATGCTTCGGAAAGCAGAGCAGCTGCACAAAGATAGTAGGAGAACAGAAGGGAAAGCAGCAAAGTGAAATGGATACTGAGTAGACAACTAACCAAGGTCTGCTGATCAGAATGAAAATTTTGACAGAATTATTCTACTTCCTTTGCACTTCCCAGGTAGCACTAGTGGCAAAGAACCTGCCTGTCAATGTAGGTAGACTTAAGAGACGCGGGTTAGTTCCTTGGGTGGGGAAGATCCCCTGGAGAAGGAAATGGCAACCTACTTCAGTACTATCACCTGGAGAATCCCAAGGACAGAAGAGTCTCACAGGTTGCAGTCCATAGGGTCGCACGGAGTAGTTCACGACTGAACTGACTTAGCACGCACACACTCATTCCACTTCCTTTACTTTTTCCATTTAGAAAACAACAACAAAGCCAGCTACATCTGATTAGAATTTAATTGCAGTAACTTCAGGAAACTCTATACCTCAAAAATCATCAAACTGGAAAATAACCACTTGAACAAAATTCTAATATAAGGCACAAAAAGAATTAGAGATGATATAACTGTCAACATTCCCCCATATTCTAGAAATCATGTATTTAATATAAAAGTAAATGTAATATTTTCGACAAGCTTGGATCTCTACTCTGAATTGAAGGTTTTCAAGACTTCTCTTGGGGCAAGGGTCTTACAATGCTGAAACTCAACAGTATTTTTCATTTTTCTCACTTTCCCTTACAAAATAATGAGCTACAGAAATGTTCTTGCCTCTGTATTTTAATAAGCTGCAAAATTCAAAGGACTGTGGTGGACAGGAAATTTGAATCATAAGCACAATAATAAGAATGTTCTCTATTAGTCATCCTTTCCCTATATGAAAATAGTTTCACCTAGCATCTATGATCTTACAAACAAACAGCAAAGTATAAACACATGTTCCAAGTTGGGAATTAAGTCACTGTGTCTGTCCTAACGTTGTCTTGCACAAGACATGAATGAGGCATGTTCAACCAATGTTTTACAAGTCCTACTGATTTCTGTACATACTTTTAAGCTATTCAATCCTCGTTTCACATTTCTTGTGAAAATAAGCATCTTCCTTTTGAAAGAGCTCCAAATCAAGGATGCATGTAGCAATGCTATTGTATGTTATATTTGCTACATCTAATAAAACAAAGAGGCAAAGTTTCAGTATAGTTTCAGAACTTTTATCAGGTGCTTCCATTATACTATTCAAGAGAATTGCAGCAATAAATCCTAGGCAACAAATAAAATGTCTCTCATACAGTCTTAAGAGAAATCACAGACTCATCCAAGGTTTACACATTCAGTTCGATTTAAGATATTTTTATTAACCCAACAGCCATTGTAAAAGTCTCTACTGACAGAAGATCTCCAATTAACCTACTTCATAAACTGTAAGGATGGAATTCAGTGTTACTAAAATAGTTGTAGTTTCTGATTAATTATTTCAGGCTGGCTAGTTGTAGGCCAGAGCTATGTATGTCAAAGTCATTCACTTAGTTAGCAACAACACCACTGGAAATTACTTTCCGATGAACAGTTTTTGAAATCTGGGCCCCTGGCTAAAGCCAGTTATTGCAAAAGAGTAATAAATCTTAGAAACTGGTGGCCTGTATCTTCTAATACAAAATGATGAATTTTTTTAAACATAAGTTTCTTCTTAAAAGTTGAAACAACAACACCTTTACAAATTGGAATATGTACACAAGTTAAAAAGTCATCTATGCTGAGCCACTGAAACTAATGAAGTTAATGAACTGATGAAATACTAAGGAGGTTATAAAAATACTAAGAAGCATGGGTATTGGGCTAGAATGGAAAAGACTAGACCCCTGACTTACTAAATCAACTACTAATGTATGTTTTAATGGGTCGGTTCAGCTATTAATATTTAGCTGTTTATTTACTACCCTACGCTACTTTTAACAGGAATTTCTAAAAGTTATTATACTTTAAATATGAGATTACCGGAAGAATTTTATAAGCCTCTTTATAAACTCTGGGTTTGATCCCTAAGTCGGGAAGATTCCCTGGAAAAGGGAATGGCTACTCACTCCAGTATTCTTGCCTGGAGAATTCCATGAACTGAGGAGACTGGCGGGCTATAATCCATGGGGTCGCAAAGAGTTGGACATGACTAACACTTTCACTTTATAAAGTCTGCAATACTGACTTGATCACAATAAAATTACAAATTTTGTGTTTTTGTTTGAGATACTGTTTTTCAAAGTGTGATCCAAAGATCACCTGTGATGTTCCCAGGCCGTTCCTAAGACCTAATTAACCATAATCTCTGGAAATTGAGGCTCGCGACCCTAAATTATAAACAAAAGTTCTAAGTAAGTCTGCACTGGTTGGAGCTATTGTTTTTACCAGTGCATAAATTTTCAATAAATAGAGCTGACTCAGCACAAAAATTAGCCCTCTTAATGTCATGCAATTAAGTTATAAGCTATTCAGATTAAGTGAGCTTCTATTCTTGCTTAAATATATTGTATTAAGCTCTTATAGGATTCTTTGCCCTATGAAACAAAGAAATCACATCTAATTCAATATGGCTGTCTCTCTGGTTTAGCTGCTGATTTTCTATGACCTGAATGCAATGTTCAACTATAAAGATTAAATGGTACCACCAAGTTAATCATGATTTTTGCCTTTTTTGTCCTGTTTTATTGTGTTTAATTTTAAAAGCTTTCTTTAATTCTTAATAGAAGTAAATGAGGTATAAATTAATCAATATGTGATTTCAGAGTAGTTCTAGATTGATTCAGGCAATGGTAATACCATTTTAACTACTCTTTTCAAAAGCCAACCAATAGGAATTTCTTTTCCTGGCTAATAGGAAAAGAAACTTCACAAAATAAATCCTGAATCTAGTATTTAGACTATGAATTTATGCTCACAAGTATTTCTTCAAGTTCAACTAAAGAACTATGTCACTATATATTGAAAGAACAAAGGAATAATGAAGTTATAAAATCACAGTTTTCCAACTACAGTAGTAAAACCTGATTTAGGCAAGCACCATTAATGGATGCTAAATCTAAGGGGAAAGGTTTTATTATAAACAGGATATTTAAAACATCTCAAAGTATTTCCCTATAAATTATTTATTAATTTCCAAAGGAGAAAAGTAAATATGGAAGAGAAACTGAATGAGTCTTGAACCAAATAATAAAATAACGTCAACAATGCCTTTCATTTTTATGAAAAATTAAAGTACAGAAGAACAATTTATACGCAACTGAACATTGTTTTAAAGTGGCTTTCCTATTCTGATTAAAGCTTTATATTTAAAATGTCTACATGATAATGTTCTTCATAGGCTTGAGACTATCAAACATTACCACAAAGGTGACTGCATTAGCAGCTGCGTTGCATAATGATCCAGGTAACACTGTATATTTGTTTAGTTCAGCCTATGTCATAAAGTGCTATTCATAGTTGGGAAAGTAGCAAATGCTGGACTGGATGAGTTACAAGCTGGACTCAAGATTGGTGGGAGAAACATCAACAACCTCAGATATGTGGATGATAACACTCTAATGGCAGAAAGCGAAGAGGAACTAAAGAACCTCTTGATGAGGGTGAAGGAGAAGCGTGAAAAAGCTGGCTTAAGACTAAATATTAAAAAAAACTAAGATCATGGCATCCAGCCCCATCATTTCTCGGTAAATAGAAGGGTAAAAAGTGGAAGTAGTGACAGATTTCCTCTGCTTCGGCTCTAAAATCACTGTGGATGGTGACTGCAGACATGAAATTAGAAGATGATTGCTTGTTGGCAGGAAAGCTTGACAAACCTAGACAGTGTGTTGAAAAGCAGAGACATCACTTTGCCAACAAATGTCCATACAGTCAAGTCTATGGTCTTTCCTGTAGTCACACATGGTTGTGAGAGCTGGACCATAAAGACGGCAGAGTGCCGAAAAACTGGTGCCTTCAAACTGGTGCTGGAGAAGACTTTTGAGAGTCCCTTGGACAGCAAGGAGATCAAACTAGCCAATCTTAAAGGGAATCAACCCCGAATACTCATTGGAAAGACTAATACTGAAGCTCCAATAGTTTGGTCACCTGACGCAAACAGCTGACTCACTGGAAAAGACGCTTATGCTAGGAAAGATTGAGGGCAGAAGGAGAAGAGGGCATCAGAGGATTAGATAGCTGGATGGCATAAATGATGCAATGGATGTGAACTTGGGCAAACTACGGGAGATGGTGAGGGACAGGGAGGCCTAGCATGCTACAGTCCATGCTGTTGTGAAGAGTTGGATATGACTGGATGACTGAACAACAACAAATATATATATATATATATATATATATATATATATAAATATATATATAACAGAGCTAAGAACTTTAGTCAATTAAAATATGTAAATGCATTAAAAAATGATTAATGCTATTGATGCTAATAAATAATCCTTGAGAAAGACATATCATCACTAAAATGCTAGTTTTCTTTCAGCCAAAAGTGCATAATCTGAATCTAATTATGAGAAAACACTAGATCAACGCAAACTGAGAAACACTTAACTTTCTCTGTTCTTTACAAACGTCAATGTCACAAAAACAAAGAAAGGCTAAAGAATCATCCATATTTAAAAAGCCTAAAGAGATGTGATAGGTTAACACGATGTCATCCTTGACTAGGGGAAATAAAAACTGCTATAAGGATATTATTGGGACAATTGACAACACTACAATAAGGACACGAGTATTTTCAGTGTTAAATTAAAGTTGAAAACTGTACTGCAGTTATGTAAGAGAATGGTCTCAGTTCTAGGAAAGGCACGCTTAAGTATTAAAGGGTGAAGAGATATGATCAAAGCAACCTAATTCTCAAATGGTTCTGGTGAGAAAATCAATACTTTATACACACACAAATACACACACACAAAATACAAAGACAAAGTGTTAAGATCTGGGCAAAAAAATAAATTTCTTAAATCTGTGTAAATGGTTTCTGAGCATTCTTTGTACTACCATACAACTTTTCTATAAGTAAAAATTGTTTCAAAATAAAAAGTAAAATTTGATCTTTAAAATTTAAAAAAAAGAAAGAAAATAATTTGGCAGTAGGACTTAACAAAGCTGAAGAAGCATATTGAGCAGACTACAAGGCAATTCTACTGTAGACATATATCTTAAAGAAACTCTTAACCATGTGCACAAGGAAATATATGTAAGAATGTTTCTTGTGACTTTGTTTCTTATAGCAAGAATTGGAAGCAATCAAATTGTCATCAAAAATATAATGTAAACATGAAACCAAAAGTGTTAGTTGCTCAGTCATGTCTGACTCTATGCGACCCCATGGGCTATAGCCTGCCAGGCTCCTCTGTCCATAGGATTTCCCAAGCAAGAGTACAGGAGGGGTTGCCATCACTCCTCCAGGAGATATTCCCCACCAGGAATTGAACCAGAGTCTTATGCATTGCAAGCAGATTCTTTACCATCTGTGGCACCAGGGATTCATGAATTACAGCATAGTCATTAATCAACACTATTCACTGAATACTTCAATCAGAGCTACAACGTTAAGATGGATAATCCTAAAAGTAAAGTAACATTGATGTAAAAAACTGTTTGTTGTCAAATGATAGACAATGATACCAAATTGTGTAAAGTGTTAAAACTAAGTATTAGAGATTTATCAGTGCAAATATATGTATCTAAATATAAAAACAAGCATGATGAAAACTGATTAGTAAATTCTAAATAATAATTAACCTTGGGGAGTGACCAGTGTAACCTAGAAAGGGTACACACCAAGCTTCAATTGCCTCACAATATTTTATTTCTGTAAGAGAAGAAGCAAACCAAAATGCTAAAATATGAAAAATCTGGATAGTGACTATATGGATATATATTATCATTGTCTATCATTTTCAGTGTTTCAAAAATATTACCTAACAAATTCTGTTTAAAGGTTTTAAAAGTTCTAATTAAACAAAGTAAATGCAGAGGAGGTCAGTTCAATCCTCTTGGCCACAAAGGGGGACCTTTGGCTGCAATAAAATATAATAAACTAATGTTTAATTAATTTCTATAATATGCAAACACTCCTTGCCACTGTAAACTCATCAAAACACTTTTTCACTAATGCACACCACGTACTTTGGCCTTTTGTATTACGAAACCCATCATATGATTATAGATTAGTCAGTCAACTATTTTCCAATATGTTTAACTACCCAGCAAATCTTTGTTCTCTTATTGTTTTGCCTCACATTGGCTGTAGGGTTTACTTAAGTTGTTTTCTACAGTTCTCCTTGAAGCTGGAAATTTCATACCTGGGTTGGCTGATACTTATTAAGGCTAAGAAGGTATTACCCTTCACGGTTACCACAGAATTCTGAGCAGCATCAGGCCTTCATTGAGCTCACAGAGCCTACGGGTCGTGGTCATTTCCTCAGCAGCACAGTACTTTTATCAAAGTTAACAGCCTGTGCAGGCATTGTATGATATGAAATGCTGACAGAAATGTGCTGCATTAGACCAGGCGAAAACGTATGAAATGGACTTTAAATTATTACAAGAAAAGAAACAGGGCTCTACAGTGGAGGAAACTGGAGATTGAACATAGAGCATCTCAGTTTTGTCCTGCCACTCATTCCTTGTGGCCTTAAGCAACCCACACCCCCTCTCTCAACCTGGGATTACTCACACAGAGATAATGGCAATGTCCTGCCAACCTCACAGTATTGGTGTGAGGCCTGAAAGAGATGACACATGCAGAAGTGCTTTGTGAACAATAAAGCATTCAAAAACCACAAAGTGTGACTGTCATTATTCTGATCCTTTCAGAACCAAAAAATATCCTCACAAAATGAATACAATAAAATTCTCAGAAATAGACAAGGAATAGTAATTTGGTAGTTTCTGCAAGCTATGGTTTGCATGTGAGTGGGTAGATCTCCTGCAAGAAAATCTCCAAGAAAATATCAATACCTGTTAAAGATATCATGACAGAACTCTGTTCAGAGTAGGATTATACAAGGAAGATGAAGGAAGGTGACTGAAGTACTTCCTTCCAAAGTTATTCAGAGACTGAATTAATTGGTGATTGCAATTTGTGTTAAAAGTTAAAGTGGACACTAGCTGAAAGGGGTGGCAAGATGAAAAATGCCAGGAATGTTTGCTTTCTTCAAAGCAGTGGTGTATAAAGTGTACTCAGTGGATACCTGGGGTCCCTGAGAACCTTACTGGAATTCACGATGGCAAAATTATTTTCATAATAACACTAAGATGCTATTTGCCTTTTTTGCTGTATGGAAACTTGCACAAACAGTGAAAAAGCACCGATGGAAGAATCGCTGGGGCCGCAACACAGATCACGGCCGGGATGCCAGACAGTACTAGTCATCTTTATAGTGTTCACTGCCACATACCAGCAACCTTTACAACAAATGTTTGTCTCATTTAAGAATGTCCCTGATGAGGCAGTTAAAAAAAAATCTTAATTCTATTATATCTCAACTCTTGACTCAATTTTTTTTTTATTCTGTGTGATAAAATAGTAAGTAAAAGCGATTGCTGCATACTAAACTGTAAGAGGTGTTTTAAGGAACAGTACGTGTGTGTGTGTGTGTGTGTGTGTGTGTGTGTGTGTTCAGTTGTCAGCTGAACTAGCCATTTTTCATATAGCATCATTTTTACTTGAAGGAACAACTGACAAATTACAATTTTTCAGGCTTGGGTTTTGGGCAGACATTTTTGGTAAAGAATCTGCCTGCAATGAGGGAGAGCCAGGTTCGATGCCTGGGTTAGGAAGATCGCCTGGACAAGGGAATGGCTACTCACTCCAGTATTCTTGCCTGGAGAATTCTATGGACAGAGGAGCCTAGTGGGCTATAGACTGTGGGATTGCAAACAGTTGGACACAACTGAGTAACCAATAGAGAGGTAATTCTGTTGCTTCAAGGAAAACAACTGAGAATATTCATTGCCAGTAATAACATTAAGGCTTTCAAGCAGAAATTAGAAGTTTGAAAAACTTCTAATGGCCTCTGAGAGCATAACAGCTTCCCAGTGCAATTTTTTCTGATTAGATTGGTGGTGATATTAAAAAAATGGGGTTTGTTTATGCTGTGTAATGAAATGCATCAACATTTGGAAAATCTACAAAACTCAGTGAATGAACATTTTCTAAATGACCAATAAATGACATTAGAGTATTATGCCTGTGTAAAGTATCTATTCAAAGTACATGATAGATCAATGGATTTTAAAACAAGGTACAAAAAGTTCATTAAAATGTTTATGAATAATCCTTAAGAAAGTATCACTTGTCGAATTTCAGTGCAGAACTAAAGAAGAATGTCCATGTGTTGTGAAAACACTCCTCTCACTTCTCCAATCAATGAAGCGGGCTAAAACCAAAACAAAACAAAACAAAAAATGAAGTAGATTTAGAATGGAGTAGAGTGAGGGAGTGGAAAGAAAGGAAATTATCCAATTCTATCACATGATTCTTCAACAAGACCTGTGCACATTACAGTACATATTGTACCTCTCACACTGCAGTGCAATTTTGTTTCAAAAAAGAGCGCTCATAAATGATGTTTTGTCCTAAGGTTAACTAGAGCCCTTTTGTCCAATTGTGGCAAGCATCCACCCTCCCTTATCCTCTAGCCCTGTGGTCTTTTGTCAGTGTTTGACAGGTATAGAAGTATAAATGTCCAGTTCATTTAAGTTGGGTTGAAACAGTAGCATAACTCATACTACAGAAATTCCCATGAAATTTTAAACTTCAGTTTCAGTTGGAAAGACTGCCTGAAATTACACCTCTTCTTTCCTTTCCCTGTCCTGCCCTTTCCCATTTATTACTTCCTAACTCTTTTCTCACTTTAATTTATTATTTGTAAATAAATCCTCAGTGTAGCATTACAGAGAATTCTAGTGTGGATTCTAGTAGATTCTAGTGCAGCTTCTAGAGAGTCCAACATCAAACAGCTAGTTAAAAGCCATTTAATTATTTGATCAATGCTGCTCTTTGAATTCCTGGCATATGATAATCAACTTGATTACCACAGTAATAGGAAGGTTAGTGTACAATTCATTTTCTATCAACACAATTCTAGCTAAATATGAAGTGAATGAATTAGGAAGGGAGAAAGTATAACTGTGCCAACAACAAAAAAAAATAAAAATTCTGGTTATGGTCTGTGGTTCATTTTTTCAGAAAGTGTATGATCACATGCACTATTTCTGAGTCCTCGGCATTAAAACATTCTTTTAGAAAACAGGCTCACGGAAATACTAGAACAATCCTGTGATGGGACGGAAGGAATAGAAGCACATAGAACCATATGAGCAAGATGTAGGTCAAGATAATAATCAGTGGAGAGGAAATGACTGAAAACGATACCAATGTCCAGCGAGAAGTTGACTGGTAACTGCTTTCCCTAATGAAATGGGAAGGATCAGGATAAAAAGGAAGGTAATGGATAAGCAGGTGGATGAGCACTCAGAAAATATTGACATGGAAAAAAAGGCAGGGGAGGGGGTGACCAGGGAGAGGTGAGGTGAGTAGGCAACAAAGGTTCCAGAAATCTTTTCTCTGGCACTGACAGCACACAGAGGGAAGTACTCACAAGACACTACAGCCGGTTTCATAGTGCAAGCACCCACACTGCCATTTCCTTCTCAGCAGTATTCCATCTAGACCAATATGCATTTTCTCACACTCTTCTGCATTATTCCATTAACACTGTTTTTTTATCTTCTCCCCTTTTTTGTACATTTCAATTGATCCCTAAATCATTACATAAAGAGACCACAAACTTCAGCCTCTGGTGAACACACAATTCCCCAAAAATCAATAAGCAAAGAAGAAAGTCGGTAGGATATATTACACATTTTCCACCTATTTTTTTTTTTTTTGGCTTACTTTAAGAGCCAGTTTCTTTTCCTTTTTTTTTTTTTAAGTACCCAAGAGAAAACATACATCAATAGAAACCTGTTCTGAACAAAACTGTTATCTACCAACAATTTCCTTGGCCAGTCTCAAAGGACAGTGGTAAAAAGGAGTTCCAGGCATACATGTGTCTATAAAGTCAATATCTAAAGAGACAAAAACTGGGTAGAGACCTTCAATAAGACTGTTCTCATAACTCTGCTTAAGTCAGGAATACATCACTTTTAATACTTCAAGCACATAACACACTTCTGATCATGACTATGCATGTTTGTCATCTTATATCTCTTTATGTTTCAGTTCAGTTCAGTCACTCAGTTGTGTCTGACTCTTTGTGACTCCATGAACTGCAGCACGTCAGGCTTCCCTGTCCATCACCATCTCCCAGAGCTTACTCAAACTCATGTCGATCGAGTCGGTGCTGCCATCCAAGCATCTCATCTTCTGTCTCCCCCTTCTACCACATCCAATCTTTCCCAGTGTCAGTCGCTTCAAACGAGTCAGTTCTTCTCATCAGGTGGCCAAAGTTTTGGAGCTTCAGCTTCAGCATCAGTCCTTCCAATGAATATTCAGGACTGATTTCCTTTAGGATGGACTGGTTGGATCTCCTTGCAGTCCAAGGGACCCTCAAGAGTCTTCTCCAACACCACAGCTCAAAAGCATCAATTCTTCAGTGCTCAGCTTTCATTTCATGGCTGCAGTCACCATCTGCAGTGATTTTGGAGCCCCCAAAAATAAAGTCTGTCACTGTTTCCATTGTTTCCCCATCTATTTGCCATGAAGTGATGGGACCGTATGCCATGATCTTAGTTTTCTGAATGTTGAGTTTTAAGTCAACTTTTTCACTCTCCACACAACTGAAGCGACAGCATGCATGAATGCACTGGAGAAGGAAATGGCAACCCACTTCAGTATTCTTGCCTGAAGAACCCCAGGGACAGAGGAGCCTGGTGGGCTGCCGTCTATGGGGTCACACAGAGTCAGACATGACTGAAGTGACTTAGCAGCAGCAGCTTTCACTTTCATCAAGAGGCTCTTTAGTTCTTCTTCACTTTCTGCCATAAGGGTGGTATTATCTGCATATCTGAGGTTATTAATATTTCTCCTGGCAATCTTGATTCCAGTTTGTGCTTCATCCAGCCCAGCATTTCAAATGATGTATTCTGCATATAAGTTAAATAAGCCTGGTGACAATATACAGCCTTGACGTACTCCTTTCCCAATTTGGAACCAGTCTATTGTTCCACGTCCAGATGTAACTGTTGCTTCTTGATCTGCATACAAATTTGTCAGGAGGCAGGTAAGGTAGTCTAGTATTTCCATTGCTTTAAGAATTTTCCACAGTTTGTTGTGATCCACACAGTCAAAGGATTTGATGTAGTCAACAAAGGCTTTGTTGCTGCTGCTGCTAAGTCGCTTCAGTCGTGTCCGACTCTGTGCGACCCCATAGACGGCAGCCCACCAGGCTCCCCCGTCCCTGGGATTCTCCAGGCAAGAACACTGGAGTGGGATGCCACTTCCTTCTCCAATACATGAAAGTGAAGTCGCTCAGGCATGTCCGACTCTTGGCGACTCCATGGACTGCAGCCTGCCAGGCTCTTCCATCCATGGGATTTTTCCAGGCAAGAGTACTGGAATGGGTTGCCATTGCCTTCTCCCAATAAAGGCTTTGGTGTAATCCAAAAAGCAGAAGTAGATGATTTACTGGAACTCTCTTGCTTTTTCTATGAGTTTTATGCTTAAATGTTATCAATAAAGCATTCTTATAGGCAGATTTCTAGGATATATGAGAAAAAAAAAACACATCACATGGTAGGTAGTCCGTTTTAAAATTAACCCAGATTATTATTTATAACAGTTCAAATGAATCAATACTCTGGAATGATATTTGAAAATTTCCTTCTGCTATTATTCTGTTTTACTAGTTGTATTTGTTAGAGAACCTAACGTGACAAGCATAAAGTGATTTCTAAACCGCTTCTATGGAAACACAGCCCTAGGACACAGAAATCTCTCAGAAAGAGCCTCAGCATGGACTTCAGTTGAGCTAACCAAGAACCCTCTCATTAAGAGATGATCTGCTATTGAAATAGTTTCACATTTGAACTTTATTTTTAAAAAGTTTCTTGAACACAAAATAATTATCTTCTCCTGAACTTAAGACTAAGTACCAGCTGCATGATGCTAGCATATAAATAAGTCACAGAACTAAAAAGCTGTTAAGGTGAGGACAGGAGCATCTGGGACATGTGTCAGGATACAGCATGTGTCTAGCATCAGAGTACCTAATGGAGTTAGCTGCATTAATCTATTTCAATCAATTTGTATCAGGAGAAGAGTAGGTTATCATTTAAAAAAAAAAATCAAACTCCACAAAAATAACTTTCCTTTATGGTGAGGAGGAAAAAAAGGCAAAAAGGTCTTGATCTAGAAATATCTTCGAAATGCCAGGCAGCATGGAGCTCCAAGCACCAAAACCAGGGTAGCTTCCTAATAATTGTGGGGACTAAATGACCAAGACCAACACAGTCCCTCAGGTCAGCTCTCAAGTATGTGTTGGAAGTGCAGAGGACAGGGGAACAAGTTGAAGTTTACAGCTGTATTCATCCCCAGAAAATGACCATATATTGGGCAAGTTCAGGGAGTTTTGTATGAGACTTCTTAACTTGAGCAAAGGCAGCATTTCTACCACTAAGATTTCGTCCAAAATGTATAAACATTTTCTACCTATTTACAAAAGTAAGACTGCAATTAAATATAGCCTCTGCTCTTACTGAAATCAATTTTTAAAAAGAAATTTGACAAAGGACCTCAGCCATTTTAGGAAAGAGGCATTTTATTATATTGTAAAAAATGGCAATAAATATATGGAAGGCAAAAGGTAAAATAGTTTATACCTTTCATAAATGACCAAGACCTAAGAGTAAGCATTAATGTGCAAAACAGGTAAATCAATAAGCACTATCAATACTGGTTTTTCTTTTAATGACCTACTATTAATATCACACGTGGGCTTCCCCACTGGCTCAGACAGTAAAGAACCTATCTGCCAATGCAGGAGACCTAAGAGAAGCAGGTTCGATACTTGGGCTGGGAAGATCCCATGGAGAAAGAAATGGCAACCCACTCCAGTATTCTTGCCTTGAGAATTCCATGGACAGAGGAGCCTGGCAAGCTACAGTCTATGGGGTCATAAAGAGTCAGATGTTACTGAGGACATACACACACACAACATCACACGAAGCCCTGATTTGTCATATATCTGAAATACTAACAATTTACCAACACACCAACAGTGCATAAACCTTCAGTTCTACTTAATCACCTTTATCACAAAAAAATTTCTCTCCAAACTGATGACATATACTCCAATGGAAACAAAATCAATTCTTAATAATTACATGTTTAATTCTTTAAAAAGTGATTGATTTAAATAGTCCTCAATTTCTGTTTCCAAGGAAATACTGAAACATTATTTTGTAAGAATCCTTTCCCCTTTTTATATTGTAGAAGACAGTTGACTTATAATATTATTTATTTTATACCTAGCAGTTTGTATTCCAAATACTGAAATTATTAAAAGCATGTTATCTATGGGTTAGGATAGTGATACATATGTACCAATTATGATTTAATCAGCTCTGGTTATGAAAATTATCATCAGGTGATCAAGAAAACTACTTTATAAGAGTTGAAATCCTCCCTACCTTCTTATAGGGAAAATTCTGCAGAACATGATACATGTGTTCCAAATGCTCCCACACCGCTTACCCCATGCCCCTCCCAGCCATCTTTCATCTTTCTAGGTTAATATGTGTCAGTTAAGTGCCTAACTTATCATGGGGAATGACCTCAACAAGGGGTAAAATTAGATTTAGTGAGGAATTTCCAATGTGTTTGACTAAAAGAGATAAGGAATTATTGTATATATTAAAACACTCCATGCCATTAAGGTGTACTAGGCTTTTGCATTTTAAAGGCAAATGTTCGATAAGGTTCAATTAGATATATTTTTCATTTACTATGTCTAAATGTGAAGAAGATTCTACATTGGAAAAATGCTCAAAAAAAGCCCAAATGTACCGAACTGAAGATTATGCAAGCTTTGGTAGAAATCTCTGTGTTACACTTTTTCAGGTCTTAGATGTAATTTCAAGAAGGACCCTAGACAGTGTGGGTTGCGCTAGCATATGGTTATTTTGACTTCTATGGAACAACAGGGATTTGCATGTTTCAGTAAATTTCTAACCATAACCACAGACGATCTCTTTGTACTTCACCAAATAGAAAGCAAAAAAATAAAGCTAAATGGGGCACCAAGACCTTTATTTACGATAGCAAAGAAAAGAGAAAGGAGTGCTGTAGGCATTTGTTTAAATGATGAAAATGGAGTAGTACCTGGTGCTCAGTATTCCTCATCACTGAATCATTCTACAACCAATTTAATACACATGAAGGATAGTTTCCTGTCTGTAAATAATTTACTTCTTCACTTTACAAGCATCTACTGAGGTCTGAGATCAACTTAAACATTAGCAAGTTCCTCCATACTCTAGATCCCATAGGGATTTGAGGAATAGAGAGATTGAAAAGAAAAAAAAAAATTCAGAAGGAAGATTAGCAAGATGAAGTACTTATTTTACCCTTATTTTAAAAAGTTTTGATAATATTGTTAATATATTCATTAAAGTGTTGCATAATTTCAAGAAACTTTAAACTTCATAGTTTATCTTCAAAGAAAATGGATGTGGGACAATGCTAGCTCTGTTTCATAGAAAACTTCAGGCTGAAGTAGTGCTACATATATTCATTGATTTCCACACTTTTTTTCACCAAATACTCAAATGCCAGGCTCTGGGTTGAGACCTGAAGATATTACAATGCTATAGTACCTCTTGCTCAGTCGAGTTAGTGGTTAAAAGAGCAAGACAGACAAATAGTAATCAAACAAGTTACTAAGTACGCAATTACAAAATAAGGTACAATCCAAAGAAAGGAAATGCAGAGCTAGCAATATCTGTAACAAAGTACACTGACTTGGGCTTGGGGAAACTGAAGACAGGGGACAAAGAAGGCTTTATTTAAAAGAAATGCTTGAGTTGAGAGTAAAGAATGGCTGGACATCAACAGAAAGCAGTTGAGATCTGACAAAAGCAACAAAATGCACAGAATCCCTATCATGGGCAGGGATTGGGAGAAGGAAAAAAAGAAGAGGTCACCAAGGAGCAAAAATAAACAATGAACCTGGAATATAAACAGTCAAGCAAGCAGAGGAATCGGAAAAAAGACTTTTACCTCAGGTTACATAGGGGCCAACTTTTGAGGACACCTTCAGTGGTCATACGAGCACACCCAGTAACAAGACAGTTTTAGTGTACTCTGGTAAGGGAAATCTCTAAGGAAAATCAATCTCTCACTCTGATCATACTATTTTTTTTTTTTAAGCAAAAGTGTATAAAAAGAGAACCTTCAGGATAGTGTCTACATCTCAGCAGGCAGACATAATGATGATAAAGATAGTGAAGAGGCACCCACAGGGAGATGCAGTGATCCTTCAGTTGGAGGGCAGAATCATATTTGTTCAGTTTTTGTTCTGCTTTTCTTTTGTTTGCTTGTTTTACAGAATACAGGGGTTTTGCATGCATTATTTTATTTAAAATTTTATATGAAAATGGGGGACAAAGGTGGAGAGGAGGCAGATAACAGACTTTGTGGGAACATTTAGGCAACGTTAATAACTACGGTCTTCATCTTAAAATCAATGAAGATAATGAAGGCTATTCACATGAGAGTAAAATTGAATTTTCAAAAGATCACTTTGGATGAAGTGGGACAGAAGGTTATATGAAGCTGAGTAGATGCAGAGACACTGGTTAATCAATGTCTGTAGTCTTCCAGGACTCAGATGCTGTCACGGGAGATGGACAGCAGTGGATGAACATAAGATCAATAGGACTCTGTGGTAGAAGCAACATGAGGAATGAGGTAGCAAAAGGTTTCAAGGATAAATTTGAGACATGGCTCTTATACAACTAGACGTGTTATGCGTGTTCTTCACTAAGTAAACACTGGCAGAGAAGCTGGTTCAGTCTAGAGCATGTTGAGTCTGAGGTGCCCTTGAGATAAGTCAAGTGGAGATGTCAGACAGATAATTAAATGAAGCCTGGAGTTCAGATAAGAAATCTGCCATAGCAATCAGATAGAATAGCAGAGTGGCAAAAACGCCATTTTTATGATAATATGTCTAGCGTAGAACAGTACTTAAGAGATAAGAATTAAGAAAAAGTTATTAAATATGTATATATTCTAGAGATCTTAAGTTAAATTCATAATAATATTCTATGGCATTTGTTATTCCTTTGGTTTTAAAGTAGTGAAAGCATTAATTAAGGTGCAAGACATTAAACATCAACTAGTAAATGTATTTTCTTCACCATTTTATCAGATTAGTCAACTAGTAATATATTAGAGTTTGGAAGGAATACAGTGAAAGTGAAAGTTCACTCGTGTCCGACTCTTTGCGAACCCATGGACTATACAGTCTATGGAATTCTCTAGGCCAGAATACTGGAGTGGGTAGCCATTCCCTTCTCCAGGGGATGTTCCCAACCCAGAGGTTGAACCAGGTCTTCTGTATTTCAGCATTTCAGATGGATTCTTTATCAGCTGAGCCAAAAAAGAAGTCCTTGGAAGGAATAAACAGAAAATACTGAAATTTAAACTTTTAAATTTAAATATATTCAAACCCAAGCAATAAAGAATTTCAAGTAACCTTGAGGGACAAAAACATTCATTCTCAAGACCACACTTGGGACCACAAAGCAGAACCTAAGAGGAGTTAGTTTAACAAATGAATGCAACTGGAATACTTTATAATAATAATAAATATCACAATAAAGCAGTTAATAATTTGGGGTAATGACATACAAAACACAATAAACAAGCTACAAAATGCACTCACTTCCAGAAGCTCTTTAATTAAAATATTTTGGTTACACTGTTTAAGGATCACACTGTCCCTGAAAGAATCACATTCACACACACCTACAAACGCAGAGGTCAACGTGTCTTTTGTTCTCTTGTTTTACTTTAGCAGTTTAAAACAGTAATTTGGAAGAAGACTTGGGTTTTCATTTTGCACTATCATAACTCAATAAAGCAAAAGTGGAAATTATCTCCACCCTGCCTTTATGAAGATAATATGGTAGGTAAATAAAAATGTTAATATCTTCCTAAACACTTAATAAACAATATAAGAAATATCTTTTTAAAAGAAAAAGAGCTAAATAAGTGGTGTGGGTGTAAACACACACAAAAAAAGGAAAAATACTTATAAAAGAAAACAAAAAATTGTTCACAACTCTTACAACAATCAAAGTACTTGGTCTATCTTTCCAAGTATCTAAAAACTGATAACAAACCTAACACTAACCTGTCTCCATTTTTCAAATGGTTAAGGTAAATTATTCTGATATTTAAAAGTGAAAGTGTTAGTCGCTCAGTCATGTCTGACTCTTTTGCAACCCCATGGACTGGAGCCCAGCAGGCTCCTCTGTCCATAGGATTCTCCAGGTAAGAATACTGGAGTGGGTTGCCGTGCCTACTCCAGGGAACTTACAGACCCCGGGATCCGACTGGTGTCTTTTATGTCTAACCTGCATTGGCAAACCTGCACTAGCACCTTCTGGGAAGTCCAAGCTTTTTTAAGCTTTTTTGCATGAAAGCTTAGTAAACTTCATACTTACAGATGAAGGTCAAATGGCAAACCTTATCTTTTGTACATTTAACCTTTACTCTTAATGGCCACACAGGTCTTTGGTTCTTCCAAAAAGTCCAGTTCTTTCCCTCCTCCAGTTCAGTTTAGTCGCTCAGTCATGTCCGACTCTTTGCGACCCCATGAACCACAGCACGCCAGGCCTCCCTGTCCATCACCAACTCACAGAGTCCACTCAAACCCATGGCCATCGAGTCGATGATGCCATCCAACCATCTCATCCTCTGTTGTCCCCCTCTCCTCCTGCCTCAATATTTCCTAGCATCAGGGTCTTTTCCAATGTGTCAGCTCTTCGCATCAGGTGGCCGAAGTATTGGAGTTTCAGCTTCAACATCAGTCCTTCCAATGAACACCCAGGGACTGATCTCCTTTAGGATGGACTGGTTGGATCTCCTTGCAGTCCAAGGGACTCTCAAGAGTCTTCTGCAACACCACAGTTTAAAAGCATCAATTCTTCGGGGCTCAGCTTTCTTTATAGTCCAACTCTCACATCCATACATGACCACTGGAAAAACCATAGCTTTGACTAGACGGACCTTTGTTGGCAAAGCAATGTCTCTGCTTTTTAATATGCTGTCTAGGTAGGTCATAACTTTCCTTCCAAGGAGTAAGCGTCTTTTAATTTCATGGCTGCAATCACCATCTGCAGTGATTTTGGAGCCCCCAAAAATAAAGTCTGACACTGTTTCCACTGTTTCCCCATCTATTTCCCATGAAGTGATGGGGCCGGATGCCATGATCTTAGTTTTGTGAATGTTAAGCTTTAAACCAACTTTTTCACTCTCCTCTTTCACTTTCATCAAGAGGCTCTTTAGTTCTTCTTCACTTTCTGCCATAAGGGTGGTGTCATCTGCATATCTGAGGTTATTGATATTTCTCCGGGCAATCTTGATTCCAGCTTGTGCTTCTTCCAGCCCAGTGTTTCTCATGATGTACTCTGCATATAAGTTAAATAAGCAGGGTGACAATATACAGCCTTGACATACTCCTTTTCCTATCTGGAACCAGTCTGTTGTTCCATGTCCAGTTCTAACTGTTGCTTCCTGACCTGCATACAGGTAGTTCAGTTCAGTCTCTCAATCGTGTCTGACTCCTTGCGACCCCATGGACTGCAGCACGCCAGGCCTCCCTGTCCATCACCATCTCCCAGAGTTTACTCAAACCAATGTCCATTGAGTCAGTGATGCCATCCAACCATCTCATCCTCTGTCATCCCCTCATCTTCCTGCCTTCAATCTTTCCCAGCATCAGGGTCTTTTCCAGTGAGTCAGTTCTTTGCATCAGGTGGCCAGATATTGGAGTTTCGGCTTCAGCATCAGTCCTTCAATGAATATTCAAGACTGATTTCCTTTGAGATGGACTGGTTGGATCTCCTTGCAGTCCAAGGAACTCTCAAGAGTCTTCTCCAACACCACAGTTCAAAAGCATCAATTCTTCAGCACTCAGCTTTTTTATAGTCCAACTGTCACATCCATACATTCCTTAGGAAACACTGCTCTGCAGTATCAGCTGCAGACTGGTTCTAGAATCATCATGGTTAATAAAATCTGCAAATCTCAAGTGCATTACCTGTATATAAAATGACACAGTACAGCTGGCCATCCTTAACCTCAGATATAAAATCTGTGAATACAGGCAGCTAACTGAATTTACACAGGCTTTCTTCCAAATCTCTATGAAGCTAAATAACTCTTAAGCATCCATCAGGTCTCTGCTCAGTTTTCTAAATATTCCCCGTGGAGGGGAATATTAAGCAAGCCCTCCCTGCTTGCTGCCTCTCTCCTCATGCACTGTTCTTTTCTCATGCCAGTTGCCATCTTTCCTAGAGTAGGAAATGTCAACCTCCTCCAGTATTCTTGCCTGGAGAATCCCATGGACAGAGGAGCCTCGCTGGCTCCATGGGGTCACAAAGAGTTGGACACGACTGAGCATGCATGGATGTAAAAACTGTCACCTTACGGTACTTCTTTGTTTAATCTGTCTTCCCTAATACAATAAGAGTCATAAGGGAAATATTCACGTCAATTTGATCTTTCAAGAGCAACACATATATTAGGGGCTTAGTAAATATTTATTAAGTGAAAACAAATGAATCAAAGATGACTGAGTAGATGAGTAAAATAAAGCCAGAGAACAATAAATAAATATGCATTACAATGTTCATTTAAAAGTTCTTTAAGTGGAGACACTTTGAAAATAAGTGAGATACTTCTCTGAGAATTTCTCACCCAGTATCATAGGATACAATTGTCAAGCATGGTGATTTTTTTCAATAGGGAATACTGCCAGATTTCAGAGTGCCCTCTAGTAAGTCAATTTGAATTTTAAAACAATTAAAAATGGAAAACGGGGGGAAAAATTAAAAAATAAAATCCTTGACTAAACAAAATCATTTTCTCACACCTGAAAATTTAATATCACACATGATACAAAATAAATAATAAATGTGGAATGAATGAATAAATGCGTAATATTCCTACAACTGTTCTCCTCACAGTTTTAAGTGTAGACAGAAAAAAGTCATTCTATATACAACACTTCAATTATTCTTACAAAATTTAGCGAAGAGTTAGGATATAGAATTTTTGCCAGCATATTTGTTTCTGTGGACCTGGAAAGAATTTAGAACGTCAGGAACAAAGTATCTTCAAATTGAAGGATTCACAAACACCAATAAAAATAACTTACAAATCTCACAGAAATGCATGCATTCTTTCCTAGTTAATTCACCATACTGGCTCATTTGGGGGGCTTTATAAAAAAAAGAAGAGAAAAATCACTTAGCTATATATGAACTCAGGAGCTGTCACCTGGGAAGACCTCAGCTCAGTGGCAAATATAGCACAGCACAGCAGAAACAGACTGGAAAGGCAGGTTCTCAAGTAACCCCAGTCTGTCTCTGAAATGCTCAATTTCCAAAACCAATAAGTTTTTAAACATAATTTTAAACTTTTTATTTTATATTGAAATATAGCCAATTAACAATGTTGTTATAGTCTCAGGTGGAGAGCAAAGGGACTCAGCCATACATATACATGTATGCATTCTGCCCTGAACTCTCCTGCCATCCAGGCTGCCACATAACACTGAACAGAGTTCCCTGTGCTACTAGTTGGTCTTTGTTGGTTATCCATTTTAAATATTGTTGTTTAGTTGCTAAGTCGTGACACCATGGACTGTAGCCCATCAGGCTCCCCTGTCCATGGAATTTCCTAGGCATGAATATTGGAGTGAATTGCCATTTTCTTCTCCAGGGCATCTTCCTGACCCAGGGATAAAACATGCGTCTCCTGCTTGGCAGGCAGATATTTTACCACTGAGCCACCCGAGAAGTAATTTTAAATATAGCAGTTTGTTTTTTTTTTCCCCCAAACCAACAAATTTCTTTTTTCCTTCCTCTTTCTTTTTCTTCTTCTTTCATGATTGATTAATACAACATATCAGTCTTATATATAGCAAATACTCAATAATTAATATTATAAAAGCCAGCGAGATTGGAGAGGCAGGAAGGTATCACCTTCCTGCTTATAGAAACAGATAAAACAGGGCAGCACTGATTCCAGGGTCAGTCTAGAAACAGAATTCCAGCAGTTGCCTGTCTTTTAAGCCCCCATCCCATATGACCTAAAAGAAGGATTTGACTGATAAGGATCTCTTTTTTTGTTGTTGTTGTTTTTTGTTTTTTTTTTAGCAAAAACAACATATTTTATTTATACCATCCTAATGGCAACCCACTCCAGTGTTCTTGCCTGGAGAATCCCAGAGACAGAGGAGCCTGGTGGGCTGCCGTCTATGGGGTCGCACAGAGTCGGACACGACTGAAGCGACTTAGCAGCAGCAGTAGCAACCACACATATAAATGCAAAAACAAAACATGAGATAAAAATATTACACTCATCCAAATGAAAAAAGTGAAACTAAGAGAACAGCTGCTGCTGCTGCTGCTGCTAAATCACCTCAGTCGTGTCTGACTCTGTGCGACCCCATAGACGGCAGCCCACCAGGCTCCCCCGACCCTGGGTTTCTCCAGGCAAGAACACTGGAGTGGGCTGCCATTTCCTTCTCCAGTGCATGAAAGTGAAAAGTGAAAGTGAAGTCACTCAGTTGTGTCTGACTCTTCGAGACCCCATGGGCTGCAGCCTACCAGGCTCCTCCGTCCATGGGATTTTCCAGGCAAGAGTACTGGAGTGGGTTGCCATTGTCTTCTCCAGGATCTCTTAAAAGATAAAATATTTCTGTGAGAAAATGACTTCTATGATAAAAGCTGAACAGAGAGCTGAACCAATATAGACATGTTATGGAGAAAAAAACGTTTTTTTTGATAATTTGTAATAGTGTATAGTGCATCAATGGAGAAGGCAATGGAACCCCACTCCAGTACTCTTGCCTGGAGAATCCCATGGACGGAGGAGCATGGTGGGCTGCAGTCCATGGGGTCGCTGAGAGTCGGACACAACTGAGCGACTTCACTTTCACTTTTCACTTTCACGCACTGGAGAAGGAAATGGCAACCCACTTCAGTGTTCTTGTCTGGAGAATCCCAGGGATGGAGGAGCCTAGTGGGCTTTCGTCTATGGGGTTGCACAGGGTCGGCCACGACTGAAGCGACTCAGCAGCAGCAGCAGCAGCATAGTGCATCAAAAAAATCAAGGGATGGCAATCAGACAGACCTAGTTTGAGTGCAAATTGTGCCACTTATGAGCTGAATGACCTTGATTAAGTTCCTTATATCCTCTGAATCTTAATTTTCACATCTGTAAAAATAAGAGTAACAACTATCTTTCAGAATTATTCTGAAAATTAAGTTGGAATGTGTGCAGTGTTCTTGCCATAACTGCAGTTGTAGCTTCCATTATCAGAGTGGAGGAGGAGTAGAGAAGATCAAGATGCACCCCCTCCCAATCGAGCTGAAGAAGATTAATCAGCCTTGTTGTCACTAAGCCCAAAGTAGCAGCAGCCCTTCCAGTGCCTCCGCCTTAAAACATCTTTCTCATACCCAAATCTGGACTCATTCCAGGTCTCTGCCAATTGGAAGGAGAATGACTGGCTCAAATCTCCATTACATTCAACACTATTCTATAGTCAGTGTGCTATCCAAGCTACAGCTGTGAGTAAATACTACCTGCTGTCCTGAAACCACCTCCCTCACTTATTTGCCTCACACAAATAGACTTTATTGTGAATAGCTTTCAGTATGATCAGATCTCAAAGCCAACATTCAGTATCCTAGACCCTACTTTCCACATGACCTAATTTATGCAAATTAGACACTGTACCACTTTCCACCATTAATTTTCACACACTTTTAATACAATTTGAATCTAAGGTTCTGACATTTAATGACAAGACAAAGACAAGTCATGCAAGAATTGCAAACACCTTCTTTGTGGAATCCACCACATTTATCAAAATCTGGAAAATAAAAATAACTCTCTTAAGGCGAGGTTTCTAAAATTAGGTCTAGGTGATTGTAACTGAGAAGAGACAACTTATGATGCATCCTGTCAACCCAGTAAGACCAACTCTTTTCATAATCTTTCCCTCTGATGACCCTCTATGAAATTCAGAAAACTTAATCTCCCACATTTTCAACTGCTTATTTTTTACTGCCAAGTCCCATCAATTTGGCAAGTAGATGAGAGCAGTAATCACTGGAGAAAATGTAGGAGAAAAAAAATGAGCCAAATCAACTGATTTTGTTTCAATAGTCTATTTAATCTGCACAATGAGTCAGCCCACGTGTTCCTACTAAAGGTAATTATGAGTATTTTGTAATTTTTGCTAAAAAAAAAAAGCTCTTGTCTATAATAAAGCACCTTGTGTCTTGTGTCCTTAAGGAAAAGGGGTAGAAATAGTTGCTAAGGTAATAGTCTGGGATTAGCATCTTATTTTCATAATAATGAATGTTTTGACTTCAATGATGAATAGGTTTCCTTATTAGTACAATCAAAATTCAATTTGAATAAAGTTTTGGTAGTGGCTTTTAAGGAAACAAAGTACATCGATAATATAGAATGTTTCCTTAAGGATACAGAGTTACTGCTATGCTTCCTTTTCTTCTAGTCAAAAATCAATGTCACACTATGCCATAATGAATGGCTGCTTGCCAGCTGCGCTTAACTGACTGAAACTCATCATTCCTTTAAAATCTATTCTCCTAGCAAGAGTAATTTAATAACCTGACTTGAGTTTGTGATTTGATTCAGACATAGCATCTAACCATGGTTTGGAAAACATTAAACACATAGGGGAAAAGGCTGTCTTGATTAGTATTACAGATGTTTACAACATAGCCAATTTTTAAAGGAAGGACAGGAACTACAGTCAATTATTAGTACAGATTCACACCTGTTGTCCGTCATGTTTCAAACTCCTAGGTGTGAGACTTAGTTAAGGCAAATGAAAATGAAGAAGGGCCAGCTGCAAAACATGATTTTGTTCTCATACAGTAATTAAAAGGAAAAACTACACAATGTGTTGTATATATGACAATCCTATTATTTCATGTCAGAAACAGTTCTATTTTCTTTAACAGATTCGTGTTGCTGTCAAGTTTGTTATAAAGGCTAGTAATCATAGGTCTAAGCTATGGACCTAATTTATAGTATTGGTAGTCACTCCAATTAGCTTTGCTAAATTTCTCTTTCAAGCATGCTAGTCTGATGTCAGAAAAATTAAACATCATCACCCACCCCAATCCCCACTCCTGAATCTCTGCCGTTAATGAACTATGTATTAGATATAAGACCTACTCAGACATTATGTCTTGTAAACACTAAATGGTTTTAAAATGTAAACCACAGAGCACCTAAAACACACGTGGTACAACCATAATCCCTGAGCATATCTGGCAAAAGTCAATCCTACTGTTTTATACGCACACTCTTGCTCGGAACCCCTTAATATAACAATACCTTATGTTTTTATGTTTGAATTAGACAAACATTTGACTAATATTTGCATCTTATTTTCTAAAACTACGAAATATGCTTTTGAGTATTACCAATAAGAGTATATTCATCTGAAATATCTGTTAATATACTCTAAGTTACCATGGGTGTGCCTCATTTGTGGAAAATAATTCCAATGTATAAGTAGATCTTTGCAAAAAAAAAAAAAGATCACCTTAAACACACTCATCATCGGTTTGTATCACATATCAAATAGAAAATATGATCAGCTTCATCAAAATTTTATCTCTACACAAGACAGTAAGTTGAAGGCAAAAATGAAATATGCAAGCTTTGGAGCCAGACAAACACAGATGTAAATTCTGTCTCTACAACTTACTAGCTATATGATTTGAGGGTAAGTCATTTAACAGTTCTAAATGTTAAATTTCTCACCGGAAAGAAAGGAGATAATATTTGCTTCAAGTTAAATAACACATGTAAAGCATCAAGCATGAATAAAACAATTAAAAATATTAATGCCAATTAATGTCATTATCTGATTTACATGAAATGATTGTTACAGACAGAGTATAACTGACCACAGCATTTATGAATCAAGAAAGCAAAGTGCTACTTATTATGGCATTTATAGTTAAGGACCAAGGTCTAGTCGAATGAATACTGTTTTTCACTTTTAATATCTTCATAGAGAAGTACAAAGTACATTTATACACATATATAAATATGTTTATGCATACACATACATATATACATTTCCCACCAAGGAGGAAACCACCAGATTTTCTATGCCTCCAGATGATTTCTAGCATCAAATAACTTGAAACAAAATAAATGGACAAAAAAAAAAAAATTTACAGTCAATGAAAATAGGTGTTCACAATTATTGTTTAGCTATTTGAAGTCTGTAGGGAAAACATATGTTAAATTTTAAAATGTCCTAACATTCTATTTGGAAAATATGATCCACCTGACTCGACTATGAAAAATGCCCTTAATCAATCTGTGAAACAGGTTTCTTTCCAGATAATGAAGAAGTGTTTACTGAAAGGGTTGTCCATTGTAGAACTGTTTTGTTTTGAAGTGAAGGCTAAATTAAAAAGGGTAATTTTGAAAATAGAATATTTGTTTCCCTTACCATAAACTACCGCTGAATATACTTTAGGGAAAGAGACACCATAAGAGAGCAGGATGAGGACAGGCGTGTGCTGCTCAGCTATCACTCAGATTAGCAATAAATCAGTCTCCTTGGGATGTTGATTTTAACCCATGGCTAAAGTATATCAGCTAGGAAAGAATCCAATCTCTTTCAAGATTATTTATGACAAAGCACCCCTAACTGAAGTCCAATTTGTTTGTGGAATTGCAGTCATTCTGATTCAACCAAACAATAAATGAAGCTGCCTTTCACAGTTCCAACTCTAGAGCATAAAAGAAAACAAAAGGGAACTGCATGACAACAATACTTCAGGATCTAGGGGCCTAGATAAAGGAACAGTGGGGAGAGCAGTTACTGAAGGGGTGAAAGAAAACCTAACAGGACTCAAAGAACAATTCATTAATCTAAACCACCCGAGTTCTTTGTGTATTAGTTATAGTTCACTGAGTGAGTCACTCGTGTCATGCAAATAAGCTAGCTGGGGGCTTTTCGTTTCTTTTAATTGCTCTTCCTTCTGAAGGCCTCCTGCATCACCAAATTGCCAGACATGTCTGATGATCACTCTAAATGCTCTTTCAACTCAACCAAAGACAAATGCACAGCTAGACCATGACTACTGATAGAAGAATAGCAAATCTGAGCAGCTAAGAACGGAAATATGTTAGAATTTCTCCAAAAAGCAAACAGAAATAATGTGCATGTTCCTCAGCTAATTAAGTTTGGACTCTGACATACTGTTATCTTCCACAATGACTCAATTATTTTGAAACAACCCATCATCCTGTCTTCTATAACCATTTCTTATTTTGTTACATTTAGTAAGCTGTATTTTACTAGGGAAGAAAAAGAAGACCATATGATATTTTTTGTCCTATAACAAATCTCTTTTTGTGCACTTTTCCTTGTGACTCAAGTGTCTAAAAGTGAAGAAGAGTGTTACAAAAAAAGCCTGCCGTATTCTTTTTACCTCAAGTAGATAGCAGTTTGCTTCAGAAAAACAGCATTTTTTAAACGTGACGTTGCCTTGTTCACTTGCCATTCAATCATTCTAGAAATATTTATTCTTTTTATTATGAAATATGTATTTATTAATATGCTTAATTATGAAATACTTAATATGCTGTAAGTGTTCACCATCACTAGTAATCCTCAATCTAAACCTCTTATAGAATGAAAACCTGTAACATAACTGAAGCACCCTGCAGCACGCTGCCAGGAGTGTACTCTGCACTAGCAAATTTCCAAGCTGTCAAGGTTGATATTCTTGCATCGAGTAGTTATTTCAACAACAGTTCTTAAAGTCCTCACTATATTGGGCTACAATCCTATATGACAGGGAGCTTATATCTATTACAGAATTAAAACTTTCAACGTTAGAGAAGTATAAAACTCAACTCCACACATCTGCCTCTTGTTACTAAAAATTGACAAACTGCTTCTAAAGATAAAAAACTATCCATCTGAGGGGATAGTACTATTCCTATTGAACGTCCATCTTCCATCTAAAAACATAATGCCACTCTATCAACTGCTTTCTTTGTGAGTTGTGTTCCCTAATACAAGCTCTGTTCCAAAGGCCCACCTAGTACACTCTCTCCTAACAAAACATCTCACATCTGTAAAAAGCTGTCACAAGAACAGAAAAGAGAAACAGAATTTGCTTTAAGAAAAGGAGAGCAGGATCTATCTCGGGATCTCACAAACCATCGCTTCTTAAAGTAGGTCATTCAGGAGTATGAAGAATGATCTTCCTTTCTACTCCACATTCACACACAGGATTCTCTCCATCAGGAACGAGCTAAACGGAAGCAATGGTTCATTCATCTGGTGGCAGGGGTCACTACATACCATGCAAAAGGCAAGCATCGCCAACCAACAAAGCAAATGAAGTCAGAGAGTGTGCAGGTCTGTGCATGCGTGCACCCATGTTTATGAGTGTGTATGGGCTATTAGAAATACGCCAGTGAAAAAAATTCTCAGTCAAGTATAAACTCAGACTTGACAAACAGATTACAGAGATACGAAGTAGTATGACTGATGAAGAAGCATCCTAAATGTTGTCACAAGGGTATTTTACATAGTTGTCACACAATTTGAGAAGATTAAAGTTAATGGAAAACTTTTGCCATTGGAAAAGGAAAAAGGGGTGGGGGATAATTTGGGATGTAAAGCAGAAGAGAATAAGAATACCAGCCTCTGAAGAATAATATAAGGCTCCAATGTTGCATTAGGCTTGAAGCCAATGCTAAATTGGACATTTTAAGCATTTAAATTAAAATCCTATTTCTGAGAACCCATGAAGTATCTACTTAAGATTAGTAACACTGGCACAATATGCAGATAATTATTCAGAGATATCTTTTGATATCGTTTCTGATTCATGTAGTTTTTCAAGTCCTAAGCATTAGAAAATGGTGTTTTCTATTGAGCATTATTCTAAAATCTTAGTCTTGCTGAAAATATGTTTAAAAAGTTACTAGCTTCCAAGATTGACAATGTCATTATTTACAAGAATGAATATTTAGAATTTGTATAAAAATGTTTTTTTAAAAGTAAAAATATGATGAGCATCAAAACCTTGCAAAACTTTTACTACTATGACCTAGGCTTCCTCCAATTTCTGCAAATAATTTCAACTTTAAGTGCAAAACATGGTAAGAAAGAGAATATGGAAGATAAAAGACATTATAATACAATAAAATTATTTGTGATAAAAGGTCTTGCCTAGAGTATTTACAGGAAGCAAGGAAGGGGCTTTAGGGGAGGAAAAGGGGGTATGTGGTAGGGCATGGTTGGGGGAGATTTGTCATTTCTCCACTAAAATGAAATGCTTCCCCAAACATAAACTACCTCAAGTTCAGAGATATGAGGGAATTATGACACATAAATGACACCAGAAAAACTTCAGAATCATTTACTTAATGAATATTCACCTGCAGAGAGTAGATGTAGAGTGAAACAAAGATGGCACCTGCCAGGTCTTAAAGCGCCCTCAGCCAGGCATGGTGAGCAAGCTAAGAAGAAGGAGATGAGGAGGACTGTCCATGGAGGAGAAGGACAATGTGAAGCCCGAGAAACGAGGGTGGGAGTGTGCTCCAGACAGGAGAACATGCAAGACTCAGAGGTAAGGAGTCAGATGTGATTCTGTTTGGCTGTGGGGACTGCCAGAAACTAAAGCCCTTCAGAGAAAGGCAAGGCCAAGGTCATGACAAGCAACATCAATGATATATGGATGGACTCCCTCCAAGAGCTTTTGTCAGGGTGATCTAAAGATTGTGTTTCAGCAAAATCATACAAACTAACTGGGTCAAATTTACCAAGAATCACAAGGTCTGTATCAACTTGTATTAAAGCTCTCAAAACCTGCTACATTCAACTTTATCTAAAAGCTCACAAAAATCAATGCTTTCAAAAAGCTAGGCAAGCAATATCAATATAAGCAAGTGAACAGGCCCAAAGGGGCCAGTAGTGAACTCAGAAGGTCGATGATAACTCAGCCTCCCAAACCACTACCTGGCAGAGTTTTAGGTGCAGTATGCCCTGACTTAACATTTATTTAAAGAAAACCAGCAATCAAGATTCGTAGGTGAAATACATCAATTTTTCATAGCAACTAAATAAATGTTTCTCAAAATGTTAAAGTACCATACAAAAATATTTTCGGAAATTATCTAACTCCACAAATTGCAAGACCGTTTAGAAGAAATTCATTAAGACACAGAGTACAGGTAACAAGTCATCTCAGATTTGAGCTAACATATTTCCCCAAATACCTTCATTGGAAGAAATTTCTGAGTGATAAAAATTTGCTTCGGTAGCTATTAATGGTAGAGAAAAGTAAGGCAATCTGTTGTGTACTCATTTTGGCAGAAATCTGCCTTTGTTTAGTTTGAATTTTCTCATCTCAAAGTTGATGGTCCTAAGTATTCCTGAATGATCTTAAAAGCCTCTGAATATATGCAAATCTTCAAAGAGGAAAGCTTACAAACACAGACCATAGCCAATATGGAACATTTTTGAATTCACCTATCAATCTCTGATCTGGTAAACAGAAATGAACACAGGATCCTATTTCATGGATGAAAAACTCCTTTGAAATAGGACATTTCACTCCCCAGTACTGTACTCACAGTACTATTTTAATCCTCACAGTGGACTGCCAGCATACCTAATACTAGTTTATTGTATAATTGATGAGCTCAAAGTATTAACATTTTATATACAAAAAAAAAAAAATCAAGTTATTTACAAATGCTTATCTAGTCTGTACATTTTGTTTCTGGAAAACAATTTTCAGCTCTTATCAATGCTGATTTCACATACCAAGCTTATACGCAACTCTCCAATGAAATTCTAGTAATATGATGTCAAAAATTTTAATGATCCCATACTCAGATATAATCACTTTCTATTTTTAATCTATGTGCCTGTGTGCTATGTCACTTCAGTCGTGTCCAACCCTTTGCAACTCTATGGACGTGGAGCCTGGTAGGCTCCTCTGTCCATGGGATTCTCCAGACAAGAATACTGGAGTGGGTTGCCATGCCCTTCTCCAGGGGATCTTCCCAAACCAGGGAATGAACCCAGGTCTCTTAAGTCTCCTGCACTGGCAGATTGGGCTCTTTACCACTAGCGCCACCTGGGAAGCCCATTTTAAATCTATATTCCAAACTAATACATCAAGTAATTCTGGACTGATCAAACTTCTAGATCTATAGGCAATTCCACCTGTACTCTAACAGCCCCTACTATTATAAACACCACCACGAGTACATTTTTTTTCTCCATTTCCACACACACACTTTTATTTTTAAAAACCCAAAATATAATAGTAACTGGATTTTTGTAAATAGATCTACTAATGTGAACAATGGGATTCTTTGTTAGGAATTCATATTTCCCTTAAAACTGGGATTCAAAGCTTGTTTTACTTATAATCATAGTTGAGTGTACATGTTGCAATCAAATACCTCGGAATTCACTCAAAGTAATAAAAACCTTTGTACACACAAAAGCCTCATGAACTTTATTCACAATTGCCAAAACTTAGAATCAGCCAAGATATACTTCAGTAGGCGAATGAATAAGTATACTGTGGTCCATCCAGACAATAGAATATTTTTCAGCACCAAAAAGAAATGCACTTCAAGCCGTGAAAAGACATGGAGGAAACTTAACTTAAAAGCTTATTATCAAAACATTTTTAAAGCATTTGTCCCATAGTGATCCACATGGGTGCCAATACTGAACTAATTTCTCTTCCAAAAGTACTGCAAGTATCATAAAAAAAGATAATTCAACCACAAATTAAATACCATATTTTCCATGAGGTTACAATGTTTTCTCAAACATATCACAAGTACAATACTAACAGCCACAATTTTAAACACAGTGTTTGAAAAGTTCAGAGTATAACATTAGGGGAACAAAGGAATGGTGCCAGAGAAAGGAAGGTGGAGATCATTGTACAAAGAAATTCTCCACTTAAAATGATTCATTATATCTTTAGAGTGCCATCTAATAATATATAATAATATTATAGTATATAATTAACAAAAACTTTCACATATTTGCCACTTTGCCCTAATAAAACTCTGTGGGTTATGAATTATGAACACAAGTTTTCAAGTGAAGAAAAAAATCAGCCTCAAGAAGGGTAAGCCCTAAGGTCCAGGATCGAAAAAATAAAGGAGCCACAGATAGACAAGCAAGGATTTGAAAAGAGGTCTACTAATTTCAAAGCTCAGGCTCTGGTTAACATGAGCATTTCTAGGACAATCAAAGTACAGAGAGCATCCTGTAGTAATCATTGTTCAAAGGAAAAGTTCTAACTAAACATTAAAATTCTTTGCAAGAAAAGGTTATCTATATGCTGTTTCTAACTAGAAAATAACTCCCACATGCTAGTTTTATCTGCATTCTATTATTCAAAGCCACAATTACCAAGGAATGTTTCTGGAGACAAGAAAAGCTTTTGCCTTTTTTTTTTTTCTTGTATTTTTAGAGATATTCAATAGTTCTAACAGTGTAAAGACTCATCACTGAAAAGAATAAAACCATGAAAAATTTTCTCTCCAAAAAGAAACTAAAGCACAGTGATTTACACGCAGAGATTAAACACTACTGTGCTGTTTCTTTGGAAAAACAAGATTGTTACTTTAAACAAAAGAGTTAGTCACTTGATTTAGATAATATTCTAGCAAGCTCATAAAAAAATATAGCTTCTACTCTTCTTTTTGATTTAAAGTATTATGCTAATTAAGTTTTTAAATACAAAAATAGTTATTTACCAAAGTTACAGAGTAATAAAACAGCATTTGTAAAACTTCATTTTGCCTTTAAACCAAACAGATTTAAGGTCCCACATCTCCAGCTGCTGCACATGTGAACTATAATAATTTTTGAATTTGCAAAAATAATGTTTGACTCTAATATTCAGTATTATATAAAAGTGCCATACTTACACAATTGTGTGGAATTTAGACACAGAAATATCATAACATTCCTAACACTAAAGTGGTTACAAGTATGACCTTTGGGACACATTTTGGTTCATTGTGTAAGATACTACATGTTATTTCTTCTAATTCAGTTTGGAAACCAACTCCAAATGAGTAAAATATATCAAGGAAACCTCCCATTAAAGGAGGATTAAGACAGTAAAATGCACTTCACTTTCACAAATAAATGGTTTCATTTTTAAAAGGTACTTGCAGCTTCTCATTATCACATAGATGTTCACTTTATGTCCATTATTTATTAGAGTCTGCCTAGAGTGAAAAGTTTTTTAATATGAGTAAAAATGTGAAGTGTTTTTCCATATCACAGGAAACTCATAAAACTGAGTGTCCCTCAAGTGATGCAAAGCAGCCCTTGAAGAATTTAACTCTCTGCCCTGTATTGCCCAAACATATCATGGTATACTGAATTCACACTCACTGAGAAAGAAGTTGTTTTCAAAATTCCCAAATTCTGATGCCTCTAAAAGAAGGTAAACACAAGGGCAAGAAGCTATTTCAGGTATTTAACTAAAAAATACCTGGGTAGGCCATCAACTCCACAGATCTGTCTAAATATGCAAGGAGTCTAACATTTTAATTTAATCACCTTATTCTGCCTATAATTAATAAAAATAGACTAGACTTACACAATTACATTCCAGACAAATACCGTAAGTTTTTCCTTCAAGGGGTTTATTAGATTATGATCTTAATATAATCCAACCAGAAACAAAAAGCATTGCCAGATTCTCTAAGGAAAAAAAAAAAAAAGACTTAATTTGGTTAGCAGTGTTTCATGTGGAACTTAAAATTCCTCCTGAAAGATGCCGTTTCTCTTACTAAAAGAGAATAATGTGCAATAGTCTATATTATATATTAATAAGGGTGGTTATTCAGTTATTTTGTTTTAACTGAAAATTAATCCAAAGCCTGTCTTTCTGTAGGACAGATTGATTCAGGTCACCCGTTACTAAATTAAACATTTTCTGCTTTCACTGCATCTCATTAAACATGCTACAGCAAGTTTAAATAACTCAGTGCTTTCATTTGCACAATCACCCATTTTGTTATTGTTTACAGCAACCTAATTTGGCACATAATAATTCAGGCAGCATCGGTTTCATATTACACTGAAGTATTCATTTTTAATATAATTGCATTCTTTCATCCAACAAAAGCTAGTTCAGTGGGGATTTTACTCTAGTGATTCTTCAATTATTATACAAGGCAAATTCTTCTAAGACTTTGCACTTCTCTTTGCCCTACTGATTCATTTCTCTATAAATTAAAAACTCATTATGAGTTTACTTAAAGTAACTTACTTGCTTAAACAACACAGTGAATGGTTACTCTGGTACAAAATATATACCTCTATACATCTCTAAAACACCTTTTTCCAAAGGCCCTATGAACCAATAATTAAACAAAGCATGTTTTTTTACAATTTTTTCCTAGTACAATAACGTATTATTATTAAACCCCATCACTTTGGCATGAAGGCTACTAAATAAATTGCCAGAACATCAGTAAAATAATGATAATGTTCTTATGTGCTTCTTTCTATCACAAATTTGAATGAAGCAGATATTTGGAGAAATGAATTAAAGATCATTTCACTTGTCATCCCTCAAATGTGGGTTGATCACAAAGAAGTACAAGGTAAATACTTGAGAAGAAAAAAGGTGAATTGATTCAAAATAAGATCAAGGGTAAAATACTCACAAATATGTGTTAACAAATGTTCACAAAACAGCAGGAAGTCTTCAGTTAATCACTAAGCACCCTCTCATGTTTGTGTACCTTGTATCTTCTTTGCAATCCCTCATATTTATAGCAATGTATTCAAAAATACTGGTTTTATGAAAATAAGAGCATATTTTTAAGGTAACATGTTAAAATTTCATTTTATAGTACTTAGAGCTACTAGCAGACAACTGAGGAGTCAAAACATTAATTATATAAACTGTAACCTGAATTCTGCAATATTGAGATCAAACTCTACTGGACCTATGGCCAGTTCACTACAGAGCAGAATCTAGTATTAAGGTAGACTGTTTTGGACTTGGTCTAAAAAGACTATATTAAATAAAAGCAAAACAGATTTGATATTTTGGGGGAATACCTATAAGTCAAGTAAAGATTTATATTAATAAGAATCTTTTCATAACAATATTTTCTACACCTTATAAACCTATTTCCCAAAACATTTTAATCATAATGCATTGCACTGCTGAAAAATAGTTACAAGAATTAGTTGTTTTTATGTGAAATATATGAGAAAGGGATTGTTTTCTCTAAAGAACTATGCAATTGCAACAGGTATTACAAATTACAGGAATATAAATTATATATGTGTGCATGCTAAGTTGCTTCAGTCGTGTCTGACTCTTTGCGACCCTATAGACTGTAGCCCACCAGGCTTCTCTGTCCATGGATGCTCCAGGCAAGAATACTAGAGTGGGTTACCATACCCTCCTCCAGGGGATCTTCCTGACCCTGGGATCGAGCACATGGCTTCTGCAGCTCTTGCATTGCAGGCAGATTCTTTACTGCTGAGCCACCCAGGAAGCTGATAAATTATATATAGAAATTTTCTATTTACCTAATTGATAAAGTTTCCCGTGTACATGAGTTTAATAAAAGCCATACCAGCCTAAATTAGTGAATCAGTAGATAAAAATAGCTATTTAAAAATTATCACTTACTAATCTTTGATTTCAGTGTAAACACACATGGAGATGATAAAGCATGTGGTGGAAATGACAAATTTGATATTTGGAATCAAGAATAAAAATTGTAAGAGGCCAAGAGTTGTGAGTCTCAGTGGAAAATGTGCCCTCTCTAGTTAACACTTGACTTGTAGTGTAATATAATAATTTTGTGGGTCAAAAGATTTCCATTAACTTCTTTAACTTGACCTATTCTATAAAATCACAAGGATTCAATAGTGGCCAATTTCTCCAGGGCCTTTAAGGATGGGGTAAACATGAATAAGTCTCCTGCTCAAAGCTCCCTTCTCAAAATATAGAACTTTGAAGTAAATGCACAGCATAATAGTCCCTGTGCATTATCCAACTCTCAGCAATGTCATTTCCCTCCCAGACCTGACCCAAGGAGGGGTACCTACTTAGTTGCTACTCTATGATTACTACCTTGTATATTCTACAAGATCTGATTAAGGAGATAGTCTTCTGTGTCTTGTGTAATCAAGTTAGAACTATTTTTCTTTTAAGCTACTCCTTATCTAAATGTCCCTTTTGCCCTTTGGCTTAGAGTTTCATATAGTCAACACATTTTGAGGGTCTATTATGAATCAAATTACCAAATGTCTTAGAGATATAAAATGAATAGAACTCAAGAAGCTTGAAGTCTAGTGAATAAGACATATACATTTAAGGACAATTATTACATAATGCACAAATGCTACAGCAAAGACAGGCACGGTTGCTATTGGAGAAGAATGTTTAACCCAGACTAAAGGGAATAAGGTGCAACATTACAGGAAAGAGCCTTAGGCTAAATCATCAGGAACCAGTTATTCAGATGATTCAGACAGGCATTTCAGGCATGAAAATCTAGGGAGAAAATGAGAAGGAAAGGACATAACTGTGAGTGACAGGAAGACTGCAATGAGGTTGGAGAGTTAACGAAGCCTCAGGCGTCATGCTATGAAAGATGGAATTTCTCCTGAAAACTAGGAGGAGCCACTGAAGCATTTTAAGCAGGAATGAGATATGCTCACAGAGCAGCTTCAAGTTTTAGAAGAGCATGTTGGAAACAGTATGCCAGCAGTCTGTTAGGAGATGATCACAACAGTCAACATGAGAAGAGATGAGGTCTTCAACCATCTTAGTGGTGTAGGGAAGGACAAAAAATAATCCACTCGACAAGCACAGAGTCAGAGCCTACCACTGCCAGGGACTGTCCTGGGAACTAGGGATACAGCCAGAAACATAAATCTCAACCCCCGTGGGACTTCTTTTCTCTTGACACAAACTATCTATAAAAAAGATGACTAGTAAAATAATACTATTTCAAACAGGAATAAGTAGAGAAGGGCAAAGGCTGGGAAAAGACTGTATCTGGGAGTGGGGTTGAAATCTCATCAAGAAAGGTCAGTGTAGAAGAGCTGAAGGAAGTTAAGAGCAGCCTGTAAGAAGTCTGAGTCTAGAGCACTTCAGGAAGACATAAGAGCAAGTGCAACCACCTATAGCAGGACTGTGCTTGCCTAAGTGGGAGGAAAGAGTGGGGAGGTGGGATGGGAAGGGTTGGAAGAAGATAACAGGGAAAGCAGTTAACTCTCTAAACCTTTTGCTTTAGACTTCTGAGAAGTAGATGAATGGTGTTTATCCAGGAAGAAGAGACAATCTCTGAAATGCCTATAGCAAGATGTACCTAGCTCAGGATTACCTACCTTAGATGTGTGAAGGAAATCTCCTTGAATAACACCTTATTGGATATGTATCTTGTCTCTATCATATACAGATACAACTCTAGAGGATAGAATGGAGATATCTTATAATTTAAACATTCCTCTGTCTGAGATAATCTCATGAAACCCACTTGGATATCTTATCTATTCTAAGCCAGAGGATCAGCTCCAATGTGGGAAGGACCTTGGGAGGTGCCTTCAACAACGTGAACATCTCTCCAGTTTGTCTTTTGGTTGCCTATATCCAGTAGTCATGTATGGTTGTGAGAGTTGGACTACAAAGAAAGCTGAGTGCCGAAGAATTGATGCTTTTGAACTGTGGTGTTGGAGAAAACTCTTGAGAATACCTTGGACTGCAAAGAGATCCAACCAGTCCCTCCTAAAGTGAATCAATCCTGAATATTCATTGGACATACTGATGCTGAAGCTGAAACTCCAATACTTTGGCCACCTGATGTAAAGAAACGACTCATTTGAAAAGACCCTGATGCTGGGAAAGATTGAAGATGGGAGGAAAATGGAATGACAGAGGGTGAGATGGTTGGATGTCACCACTGATTTGATGGTCATGAGTTTGAGTAAGCTTCAGGAGTTGGTGATGAACAGGGAAGCCTGGCATGCTGCAGTCCATGGGGGTCACAAAGAATCAGACACAACTGAGCAACCGAACTGAACTGAGTGGGTAAGATTTCTGATTCACATTTCTCTGATTTGACAGTCTAGTCCTATTTGTTTGCTCAGAGAGTAACAGCAAGGAGGCCAGTGTGCTGAACATTATGATTGGGAAGGGAGTCATAAAATGGTGAGTTCAGAGTGGTAAATGAGAGGCTGAAAGTACAGTACCGTGTAAGCCATTGTAAGACCTTTCCCAGTTACTAAGAGAGAGATAGGAAATCAAAGAAGAGTTGGGGGGTGAAAAAAATGGCATGGTAATTGTGACTGGTGTTGTGAGAAAAGAAAAGGGTCCCAAAGGTAGAAAGAGGGACACCAGTTGGGAGGTTGGTATAAGAAGTAGGTAAAACACGATGGCTTGGAGAGGTAGAGGTAGTGAAAAATACTTATTTTCTGGACATATCTTGAAGATACAACCCACAAGATTTGCTGACAGGTTACATGAGGAGTATAAGAAGAGACGAGTAAAGCATAAGCCCCAAGTTTTCTAGCCTAAGACCCTGGAAGGATAAAATGGCCATCTGCTGAGAAGAGGAAGACTATGGAAGAAGCAGATTCCATAGGTATGATCAGGAGTTCTGCTCTGAATATTTTGGACTTTATTTAAGCAGACATCTAAACAGAGATGACAAATGGACCACTGGATAATTGAATCTGAAGTTTAGGAGATAAATCTGGAATAGAGATCTAAATTCAGGATTCATCAGCATATAGATGGTATTTAAAATCATTAGCCTGAATGAAATCACCAGGAGTCTTTGCTGTTAGAGAAGAGATCCAAGCACTGAGCACTGAGGGACTCTAGTCATCAGAGATCAGAAGGAGCAAGAAGAACAAGGAACGAACAACTAAGAAGTGACTAGGGGAAAGGGGGGACACCAGAAGAATATGGCTTCCCTAGAAGCCACGTTAAGAAAGTTGCCTTACCTGATAGTCCAGAAAAATGAGGATTAAGGCTTGTTCAATGTACTTAGCAACATGGAAATCACTAGTAATCTTAATAAGAAGAGATATTTAAAAGGTAGAACTCATAGGTTCTATCTAAAAATCATTTCTTAGGTTCTGGCTAGTGTGATTGGGTGGATGATAGTACATTCACAGACAGACATAGTAAATACAGCCATGATTCTCCACACACAGCTTCCAAGTTTAATTCAAAAATATTCTACTATATATCTTCCTACTAAAGTATTAACACCCAGAGTGAAATAGCATGTATTAACACAGAAAACTTGAAAAAGATAGTTTCAAGGCAAAATAATTTATTGCCTTTTACCTATCTCTTCTTAAAATGAGACTTCTTAAAGAAACCTCATTTTAGGAAGAATGGTGCTAAATGAAGGGCAGTGAGTGAGTCTGTCACCAAAATTATGCATGATTAAAAGCCCTCTAAGAGAAGAGATCTAGATTTGGGTCTATTAGCTCACCCAATAGAGTCCAATCGTTTAGGTATAAAAGATGCTTCCAAATCATGTCTGCTCAAGACAGCAGATGAAGATTTCATTTATTTTCTTTTATATGTACCCTTTTGGCAAGTACACTTCTGAAAAACTTGCCCAGAAGAAACGAATCCTCTAAGCAGGAATTTTCTTTAGGTTTCTGCCCAAGAGGAATTCAGTTATGGATGGGAACTTTAGGGCTGGATACCAGCATTAGCCATGGATTAATTACAAACCAGAAATCAAAACTGACAGACCAGAAGTGGGCCAAGTAGTTATACAGAAGATTAGACAGTAAGGTTGATATCCAAGCAAAATTCAGGTGACCACGAGGGAGGTTGCCCCTCCATCCTAATGCCAGGGACACTGTGTATAGAAGCATCCGTCTACCCCCATACTCCATCGACTGGTGAAGCAGCAACTAAGTCATGGCAAATGTAGACTGGGGAGAAATTGATAAATCTCCCAGAGGCAAGTCTTTGGTACCCACAGCTGTGCAGCCTGATACTCAGGATAGGAACCAATGCGTGAGGACCCAGATATCCTGAACTGACCCCATCAACTTCCAATCTTTTGTTACCCAAGTCTTTTATACAAATAAGTAAAAAGGTTAATTATTTTAAGCAAGCTCGTTTACAGATCATTGGAAACAATTATTAACTTGATGAGCTTCAGAGAGCTGTGGGATAATTTAGCACTAACCTAAAGAGACAGACAACATTTCTAAAATGTTGCTTATTTTAGCAGAAAACAGTTTAAGGCAGATTCATTTTCACATGGTTCAGCTGACAGCCAGCTTCCCACATAAATTCACGTGAATTCATTCTCTCTGTAACTGTCCCTGAACATAGAACAGACTACATTACTGAAAGCCTCTTTCTGTTTGAAATATAGTCTATTAAGTGCTGTGTTTTGTTTTTTTTTTTCCTCCTACATCTTGGCTACATTTCATGAGCAGTATTTTTAATACAAATTGAAACCTCAACTTCTTGTTGGAATTTCTGATTCCCAATGGAATCTGATAACTATCATTCAACTTGATTCAACAAACCCTCATGGAGCAGTTACAATGTACCAAGAACTGTGCTAATGAAGAGCTGATTTAAGAGGCCAAGTCTTACACTAAAAGAGTGAACTGGAACTTTTTTGGGGGGTAGGAGTGTGGGGAGATCAGAAACTCTTTGGAAAGGGACATCATTTGGGATGGACTATAAAACATGGTCAGAGTTTCAACTGGTATAAGAGCATTCAATGAGCAAAAATAGAAGAGAGGAAGAAAGTGGCCTGTCCAAACAGAAGGGAAGGTGGGCAGGAGAGGTGATCATATCACAAAGAGTTTGAGTCTCCTGGTGATGAGGCTGTGCTGAAGGAGGAATCAGGGAAGACTGCAGAGGCAGGAGAGGGTGACAGGATTCTGGTCTGATTTCTTGAGGCTGGATGCAGGACAATGGATGCCTTAGCTTAGGAGACAAAGAGAGAATGTGTGGTCAAGTAACAATAGAGGGAGGGTTCTGTCGCTACTCAAGGGAATGGGAAGAGAAATGCAGATGCTGTAGGCACAAAGGAGCAGATGATACACGATGACTAGGGAAATGACTGATTACAGAGTCAGCAAGGTCCTCCCTGATCATTCTATTTAGAATGACAGCAGGACACACACACACACACAACTCCACTCTTCTTTTCCATTTTATCTTTTTTTTTTCATGGCATTTAACTACCATTTAACATAAACAAATTAAAACATACTTTAAATCATATCTTACTCATTTAGTTTATGATCCACCTTCCTCACCTATAAAGATTCCTGAGGGCAAGGACTTGGATCTGTTTTACTCACGCTACCACCACAGGGATTTACTAAGTATTTGTTAAATTAATGAATACGTAAATGAAGACCAAAATGACTGAAATCTGATGGTGTCATTATCAGAAAATTAATGGTTTTAATGGGGTCAGGGTTTTCTTTTCTGAGTCATGAGGTTATAGATGATTATGGCAGAGTCAAGAGACCTGGGTTCTGTCTCTTGCTCTGGCACTAAGGTGATCTGTCAATTCAGGCAAGTCATCTGTCTTCTATAAACTGTTCCCTCATCTGTAAAATTGAGGCTTAATTAAACTTAAATGTCTACTGCAGGATTAAACTAAGTCCCAATTTATTTAGCCTGGGATATAGGACCTTCCTGGCAGAACTGTGAAACAGCCAAATTCTTATCATGTCAGTGCCCTTTTATACATATGGTCAAAATCATTTACCCAGAAAGAACTTATGCTGCTATACACATGCTTCCATTTAAAGGAATGTTTACAAACAGCATCTTTCCTGGTTCTTGGATCAAGCTCAGTGTGGACAAGGTCACAGACTCTTACACAAGGTGAAAGCAGGGCCCAGGTGTCCTTGATCCATCTCTCTGGCCTAGCTTCCCAATGTTGCAGAAAATTTGTTTCTCCAAAGGCCACCCTTAACTGATTTAACACCCTGTTATCTGAGTGGTTTTCATAATGAGTTTGGTCCAAGGAGCCCAAATACAAATTAATTTCCTCCCAACCTCCAAGATCTCTTTTAGTGTTAATATGCTATATTTCTGCAAGTTTTAATAGGATCCCGTCCAGTGGTGGAGCTGGATAACCTTTCTTCCTTCTAAATACAAATTTACCATCAGAATATGTATGGTGCCACCAGATAGCTGTTTCTTTAAGCATTGAAAAGAAACGTAGTGATTTTCATCGAGAGGAATTTCAAGTGGTTTGAACGAGTTATAAATATAACTGCAAAGTCCTTCGGAAACAGGAAGCTATAGAGATATATTCAATGTCATGATTTTCACAGAGCCTAATTTTTTATTATTTAACATTCCTATCTCACTTGGTTAGCATCATGGTTCATGAGCTGTAGGGTAACAGAAGTGTGCCATCTGCTTCATTGCTGGGAGCACTGGTCTCCTGAGGTCACTAACTGTGATTATAAACGTGGCCTTAAAGTAAACAGTGACTCTGTGCCCTAAGAGGCCAGAAGCTCAGATGTTCTCCTTGCAATTCTCTCACTGATTTACTGGGCAACTTCTTAGCGGGAGACTCTTAACCTTGAGTGATCTCTCTAACCCGATCTTTAACAGACTTGATAAGGGCAATCTTTTTTTCCATTCTCAAGCTTTCAGATTACATTACATTTTTTCTATATACCATTCTCCAGGGATAATATTACTTATCACCCACTAAGGTGTTGGCTGAGTTAATTAAAATATGATTCCAAGATAGACCACAAATTGAAATGCTAAACAAGGATCATTCCCTCATGTCTATGAGTTCATGAGCCATGGTATAAAAATAGTCTCAATTTACTCTTTCTATCACTACAGAGTATCTTCTTCAAAGAAGAGTAGGGTTATGCCAGTCCATTCATGCCTGTATATTACCATAGTTAAGTATGATAATTCAAAGGATTCTGGAGAATCCCATGGAGAGAGGAGCCTGGCTGGCTATAGTTCATGGGGTCACACAGAGTCAGACATGACTGAAGTGATTTAGCATGAACACGCAATCATTAATAACCCCAGCTTTACAAAAAGAGCAAAGGAAGCAGTCACTTATACACTTGCTTTAGAATTAGAAGGTCTCTGCCCCACATTTTCTGACTCATCAACCCCCTCAACAATGATGTTTTATATTTTGCCATTAGAGGTTTACTCCTTTGTGTTATATATTACTCTCCCCAGATAGACTCTTAAAAGCTGATATCCTTGGAAGACATAGATACTAGGATGCAATCAATCACTAAGGCTGTGTGAAGCCCCCTAGGCAGGAGGAGCTCCAGAGCATTAGGTGTTTGGGAGCTGGCAGAATTAGAAAAGGGAGGAAGCAGATGTCTAAGACAAACTTCACCTATCTCACAGTTTTGCCCAGGGCAGGCTTCCAGTAATATGTTTTTGCTTTGTGGTGTAGCAATGGGAAAATACAATGGTAATTTGCTGATTTCAAAAATTCATCCTCACAAAAAAAGAAAAATGAAAAGACAAAAACAAACAACAAACAAACAGAAAATGATAACTATATCCCTAGGGTACTTTTGCTGATCCTTGGTAACACGGAAATATCTGCAAATCATGTCTATTCTTTATTGCTTCTAAAGCAGGTAGAGTAACCCAGTGACCACATAAGGCACAAAAGCCAGGACCTCAGAGGAAGTTCCCCAGCCTCGGAACACTGGCATCAGGACTATATGCTACATTGTATGCAAAGCCGTCAATGTCTACGATCACGTACCCAGGCATGATTTGATTGATTACATGGCAGAGCAGAGTTTGTGAAGACAAAGGAGGTTTTCATGTAATATTTATGTCAAAAAGCAGCATTTGCCCATATAAGGAACACCTTTAGATAATTCATTTCCTTGTCAAAACAAATATCAGTCTTTAAGTTTTCGTATTATTACATTGTCTCATCCACCAAAAAAAGAACATGAACATGAAGAAATGTAATCTGTGTACAGTAAATTCATTCATAAGAGAAGACTGAATAAATGACAATATGTTTAAGCCAAATCAAGTACATGTTACCCGAGAAAACATGCAATTATGCCAATTGTAAAACCGAATAACAAATATTAACACAAAAACTATAAATGTTTGATATAAACTTTGGCCTCTCTCTTCAAAGAGTCACTTATTTCATCTTATAGTTGAAGAATGAAAATGATTGTTGTAAATAATTGTTGTAAGGATCCTATGGTGAATACAATATTTTCTTCTCTATGTGTATGAGGATGTTAAATATGAATTTTAATTTCTCATAGTATGTACTACAGTTTAAAAAAAAATAACCAGTGTTGACATCATGAAAGAAGGAATTATTTTATCAAAATATGGAATAATGTGTTTAAATCCAGCTAACCCTCCATTATCTCATTTAAAAGAAGACTTACAGAATACAAACCCACTACACAGAAACGTTTTCCTAAAGAGTATAATCCAAGTCCACTTAGAAGTTTACCTGGAGCTACAGCTCGGCTACTTACACCTTCTCTGAGAGCAAGCACATCTATTCTCTATCACTGACCCACCACCTTGGTGCTGGATCCCATCCAATCTACTTCCCTCGAGCATGTCATCTATCAGTGTGCCCTGCTCTCCTCTAACTCTTCAATCTCTCCCCCTCCCTCTCCTGCACTCTTACCAAACACATAAACCTCCTGCAATTGAAAATCGCTCCTCTCACATAACACCGCTTCCTACCTATGTCCCTTCTTCCTTTTCCGCTCAACTATACACCCCCAACTCGAATTCTTTAGCTTTTAATTAATCTTCAGCTCTCAACAATTCCACTTCTGCCTACCCCCAAGAAGCCTCTCAAAACTGCACTTTTCAAACTGACCGGTGACACTTTCTTTAGAGAAAGTTTAGTCCTTATCCCACCACTATATTTGACACTGTGGGCTCCCTCTTCCAATTTCAAACTCTCCCCTTGTTTCACTTCTGAGTCACAATCCCACATCTAAAAACATGTTCTGTTTTTCTTCTATCTGTGTGATCCAATGCTTCTCTGTGATTTTCCCTGGGTCTTTCCTCAAGTCTGTAACCTGTACAAGCAGCAAACTTTGTTTGAAAAATAAAGAAATGGGCCAAGATATAGACAGTCAAACCTATGGCTTGAAGCAAAAACCTAGGAGCCGTCCGTGACTATCTCAAGCTGGTCCCTCCTGACACACTAACAAAATATTATGCAATGATCTATCTAAAATCCGAATTTGAGTTTATGACTTACTATGTTAAAATCCTTGCATAGAAACCCAAAGCTTCAAGATCAAGGTCAGAATTCTTAGCATTGCACAGGAAGGTATTTGCCAGAAGGTACTGAGCTATTTCTCTGGCATCACTGGACTGCGATTCAAGCATCTAATGCTCTGATCCTGCTATCTTGGACAACTGCACCTCCCTGAATGTGCCACAGCCTTTAATAGCTCCATCCATCTTCCATTTCCACTGTATTCTGATTCTAGGATACCTTCCTTCATTGGTATTTGCTTTGAATCTGTGTGATTCCTGTTCCTACCATCTGTGTTTGTGTGTGTACGTGTATGTATCTTCCTCACTCAACTGAAAACCACCAGTTTGCTTTTCCTAGCACCTACTACGTAGCTGCCCATCAAATGGGGGCAGAAGGAAGTCAGCTTATCTTTTACATTAAAAGATAAAAAAGAAAATTTTTCATGCAAAGAAAATGTGTCAAGCACATGTACTATAGCATAGATTCTATTACTTGAAAGTTATCATTACCTGCCTCCCATTATGATAAATAAACTTCAGTGCCACCTTAAAGAAACCTCTTCTACTGATCCGCTTTCCATTTTTTCATGATGTTCCATATTCTTGAGCGTAGTGACAGAATACAATCCCAGAACTGAGGAGTTTAAATGCATTCCGTTTGTCATGAGTATTGTATTTAGCAAGTTGAATTCTTTTTATGCAGATGTAGTCCATCAATTATCTCATATATTTATCAGAGTTCATTATAATGGAAAAAAATTCTCTTGAAAAATATGAAGCACAAGAGGAGAAGCCTTATGCTATTATGTGAGCAAATTAGCTGTCAAAAGCAACTTTAAAAGACTCACCAAGTAGCATCTACCCTTTGCAAAGTAGTTTCCAAGGTTTAATCTAAGTAACTTCTATATAATACCTATTTGACAATTTACAGACTGTAAGTTTGCCTTGAAGAAACTTCTATCTAATGAAAACACAAGTATTTATCCCTTATTCACTTACTAAGAGCAGTTTTTCCTCAGTCCTCCAAAAAGGTATATAACAATTGAATTTCAGGTTATGCATACAAAAAAGGCATTTCTAAAGAAGAGCACTTACCTCTTACCTTACATGAACAAGCTCAAAACTCTAATGTAAAGTACAATTTCAGGACCACATAGCTCCTTTTAAAACTGCTGCATTCTCCACTGACATGCCCGGATGATGGAATGGTCAAACAAATAAACATTTGAATAACAAGGAAGTTCAACACAAACTAAACTGCTTTTGAAGTAAAATAACAAATACACATAAGCCCTACATAGACCCACTTTCTCCCCGCTCAGTCTACCTTTCATTACCTTAGCTAGTGGTTCTTAATCTTCCATGTACATCGGAATCATGCGAAAAGCTTGTTAGTACAGGTTGCTGGGCCCTACACTCAGTTTCTGACATAGTCAGTGTTGGGGCCTGAAAATCTGCATGTCTAAGTTCCCTGGTGATATTAATGGTTCTGGGCTAGGGGTCTCACTTTGAAACCACTGGCCAGGTAACTGCATCCACACAGATGCCTTCCAGGAGTCATCCAATCTCATTATCAAGCTCATTTAACCAATTACCCAAATGGATGCCTTCAGGGGTTCTGAATGCACCATCCCTACACTGAATCGATACCCAAAGCCTATCTCCAGAAAACAAAAAAACAAAAAATGGTACTACTATATACAGGTTGTTCAACTGCAAAGCTTAGAAGTCATTATTAACTACTCTTTCTCTGGCCACATCTAACCAAAGGGCCAAAACTGTCTCATCTATTCCTACACTTCATCCCCATTACCACCATGATCAGGATCAGCATCATCTCATGCTTGGAATAAGTAGGAGACTTCTAACCAGACACTCCACTTCTACTTTTGCTCCCTTTCTTCCCCATAGTGTAGCCAGAGTAATCATTTTAAAACATAAGCACGGTGATGTTAAAACATTCCAATGACTTCTAGACCTTTTAAATCAAGGTTTAAAGTCCTTCCTGTAGTTTCTTATATGCTCTAAATAAGGTTCCTACTATCTCTCTCCAGGTTTATCCAGCATAAACTGTCCCACTTCACCATGCTGGCTTTCTGTCACGTCTCTGTTTATCCTACCTCAGGGCATCTGTTTATGACGGCATCTCTATACATCCTCTACCTAACTTTTTCTAGCGAACTCCTCATTCCTTGATGCATGAGAATAAATTGAATCACAACCACATTCTCCCAAATCTCTGTGCAGTGTCCCTTCAGTATGATCAATCACATTTGAAATTGCTTATTCCTTGTAAACTGACCTCACTGGTTATCTCCACAAGGAACCATTATGTCTTTTTCACCATTTTAATCCCAAACCCTGTTTACTGTTTATTAACAAGTAGTAACAAGTCCCAAAGTAAGCACTGAATGGTTTATAAATATGCAATTGCAAAAATTTTGTTATTTGAATAGAGATGAGGAGTGAGCAAAAGTTGAAAGTGGCTGGCTGAGCTTGCATAATGCCTAGCCATGGCTTGTTCTCACAGAACAGCTCCAGCTTTTTCAACAGGTCTTACTTAGCCCTCCTTTTAGTCCACATAACCCAGAATCCAGATCAAGCCTTGCCACTGGCAGAAAGAAAATAAAGCCTCCAAGACAGCATCTTATTTGCTTACTAATTCTCTTGCAATGCCTACATGTTCTAGCCCAGCATTGCAACAGACAAGCTTCCATACGGTTGTTGTGACTGTTTCCCTCATTCTGCAATTCCCTGCCAATTCTGCAAGACTATGCTTCAACCTGATCCTCAGTAAGTACTTTTCTGCCTCAAAATCCAGCATACTTCTGAGCCCCAAATAAAAGAGAAAATCAGACCATCCCTTTAAAGCATACCCAACAATAGCCACCTATCTGAATCTTGAACAGTCGCCTTTTCTTCACTAAGCATCTGCCTGCCCCAAATGGACACTTAAGCAGAATCAATACAGGTCTTCCACAAGAGCTACACTGCTAGCCCTTATCTTTTCAGAGTCATCTCTTATGTTGGAAGCTATCAACAGAATCTTTGTCATAAGACTCATGTCTTGATTTTACCAAGATTCATACTCTTGTCTTTCATATGGCCTGTGGAGTAGTGTTATTCTCTGTTCTTCATACATTCATTTAAACTTACTGGGAACTTACTGTGTGACAAATACAATAGTAAATGTTCTAGATATAATAATAAATAAGAAATCACATTTCCCTGTCATTTAGAGGTCACATAAAGAGGTCACTAAGATTATTACACAGAAATATGTACTGAGATGCAGGAAAAGCCCAGAGGTTAGTTAACTGATCTCCTTTTCCTGGAAGAAGAGATGATGGAGTCTTGATGGATAATCAGAAATTAACTATGTTTTGAAGAACATTACAAAAAGAGGGAGCACCTTGAGCAAAGGTCATAATTATAAAATATCAAAGGCCTCATAGTGAAATAAAAATGGTTCAGCATGGCTGGAAAATGAGGTATGGAGCCACAAATAGCGGGAATTTGGATGGGAGAGACGGACTGGGGTCAGATCATGGGTGGCCATATTCAACCTTACATACTAAGGAGGTTAGACTTTGTTCTCGTGACAAATGACACCAGTGTAAAGTCTTATGGAGGAGACTGGCACAGACAGATATGCCCTTTGATAGATATTTTTAGAAGAAAGTGTGGAGAGGAGGTTCGAGGGTACAAGACCAGGGATAGGCACAAAGGGGTCACTGCAGCCATCTCAGATAGACGAGGAGGAGCTACGCCAGCAAAGCAGCAGAAGGAATGGAGAAAATAGGCATGGGAAGAGTTGGAACTCAGAGACTAATGGGGATGATCTGGAAGACTAAATGGACTCCAGAATGATAAGCTGTAAATACAGGACATGCTAGAGGACAAAACATAGGTACTTACCGTGGGAGCGGGGTCCTCATAAACAGAGTTTGAGCTCCTGCCTTGAGGATACAGGAGGTGCAGGTATCGTGTTGTGGGACTTCACAGACAGAGGACACTCATTCTGCCTGATTAAGGGGTGTTTCCTGAGGGAGTTGGGTCCAAAGGGTTCCCAAGCTTTCCTCATTTGGAGGGTGAAGTTAGGAGCAATCAAACCTGAGGGAAAATCACACCAAACACTTGGAGGTGCACTAAGTAGTCTGAGAACTGACAATTAGGCTTGGTGGGAGCATGCGTGGAGTACAGAGAAGGGCAGAGCTCAGAGTAGGTTTGAACCCAATGCCAGAAGGATGAATATACCTGTGTCATCAGCTGGATTTATTAATATAACCAACTCCTTTTTGCTTATATACTATAGATACTATAGATATTTCCCCAAAATTACTATCTTGTCTAGAGTTTCCTCAACCAGTACCTAATTTTGAAAGTCTTTTCATGGAAAGAAAATGTGCTTCTTTGGCTTTTCCTTTATGTACACACTCAGTCACTCAGTTGTGCCCGACTCTTTGTGACCCTATGGACTGTGGCCCAATTCTCCAGGCAAGAATACCACAGTATATACTCTGCCAATGCCACCCAAAATTATTACTTGTGCCTGGATTTTACCTATACCAACTTTCCAAAAGAAAAAATATTAGGGTCAAAATACAACATGGTAGGTAGCTCTAAGACGGAAAATTAGTGTAAATAGCCAGGAGAAAAGGAAAGATATATCCACTTGAATGCACAGTTCCAAAGAATAGCAAGGAGAGATAAGAAAGCCTTCCTCAGCGATCAATGCAAAGAAATAGAGGAAAACAATAGAATGGGAAAGACTAGAGATCTTTTCAGGCAAATTAGAGATAACAAGGGAACATTTCATGCAAAGATGGCTTCAATAAAGGACAGAAATGGTAGGGACCTAACAGAAGCAGAAGATATTAAGAAGAGGTGGCAAGAATACACAGAAGAATTGCACAAAAAAGTTCTTCACAACCCAGACAATCACGATGGTGTGATCACTCACCTAGAGCCAGACATTCTGGAATGTGAAGTCAAGTGGGCCTTAGAAAGCATCACTATGAACAAAGCTAGTGGAGGTGATGGAATTCCAGTTGAGCTATTTCAAATCCTAAAAGATGATGCTGTTAAAGTGCTGCGCTCAATATGCCAGCAAATTTGGAAAACTCAGCAGTGGCCACAGGAATGGAGAAGGTTAGTTTTCATTCCAATCCCAAAGAAAAGCAATGCCAAGAATGCTCAAAATACCGCACAATTGCACTCATCTCACACGCTAGTAAAGTAATGCTCAAAATTCTCCAAGCCAGGCTTCAGCAATATGTGAACCATGAACTTCCAGATGTTCAAGCTGGTTTTAGAAAAGGCAGAGGAACCAGAGACCAAACTGCCAACATCCGCTGGATCATCAAAAAAGCAAGGGAGTTCAGAAAAACATCTATTTCTACTTTATTGATTATGCCAAAGCCTTTGACTGTGTGGATCACAATAAACTGTGGAAAATCCTGAAAGAGATGGGAATACCAGACCATCTGACCTGCCTCTTGAGAAACCTGTACGCAGGTCAGGAAGCAACAGTTAGAACTGCACATGGAACAACAGACTGGTTCCAAATAGGAAAAGGAGTACATCAAGGCTGTATATTGTCACCCTGCTTATTTAACTTATATGCAGAGTACATCATGAGAAATGCTGGGCTGGATGAAGCACAAGCTGGAATCAAGATTGCTGGGAGAAATATCAATAACCTCAGACATGTAGATGACACCACCCTTACAGCACAAAGTGAAGAAGAACTAAAGAGCCTCTTGATGAAAGTGAAAGTGGAGAGTGAAAAAGTTGGCTTTAAAGCTCAACATTCAGAAAACTAAAATCATGGTATACGGTCCCATCACTTCATGGCAGATAGATGGGTAAACAGTGGAAACAGTGTCAGACTTAATTTTTGGGGGCTCCAAAATCACTGCAGATGGTGACTGCAGCCATGAAATTAAAAGACGCTTACTCCTTGGAAGGAAAGTTATGACCAACCTAGATAGCATATTAAAAAGCAGAGACATTACTTTGCCAACAAAGGTCCGTCTAGTCAAGGCTATGTTTTTTCCAGTAGGCATGTATGGATGTGAGAGTTGGACTATAAAAAGAGCTGAGCTCCAAAGAATTGATGCTTTTGAACTGTGGTGTTGTAGAAGACTCTTGAGAGTTCCTTGGACTGCAAGGAGATTCAACCAGTACATCCTAAAGGAGATCAGTCCTGGGTGTTCATTGGAAGGACTGATGTTGAAGCTGAAACTCCAATACTTTGGCCACCTCATACGAAGAGTTGACTCACTGGAAAAGACCTTGATGCTGGGAAAGATTGAGGGCAGGAGGAGAAGGAGACGACAGAGGATGAGATGGCTGGATGGCATCATCAACTCGATGTACATGGGTTTGGGTGGACTCAGGGAGTTGGTGATGGATAGGGAGGCCTGGCGCCCTGCGGTTCATGGGGTTGCAAAGAGTCGGACACGACTGAGCGACTGAACTGAACTGACTGAGCCCAGCAATTCCTACAGGAAAAATTGACAAGTCTCTAATCAGGTAGGATAGCCTTTTAAAAAGCAAAGAAGTCATCATTACATAATATAAAACCTTAAAACTTCCATTAAAAGGAAAGTTAGAATGATTGTTAAATAAGATGGACTCATACTAAGAATTTTTTTACAGTAACTGAAAAGAATCTTAATTATTTCACTTTCTTTATTTGAGCCTCTCTTAAAACCTTATTGCCAGTTATTTGGGCTGATGAATGTAGTCAATAAAGAAGACCCTTGATTTTAATACTCCACCCTCAAACCCTGTGCCTCTTGTGGTTTTCGGATAGGCTATTGTTAGATTCATTTATAGTAAAATAATTACCAGCTCCATAAGCCAGACACATTGCAGGTTATCTATTGTCCCTTAGAGGACTGTTGGACTGTTTTTAACAAGCATTCTAAATTACAGTAGCAGCTTTATTGCAATTAACAAACAGACACGAATCACCAATTCAGTTATATCTCAAAAGAGAAGGATTTTCTGAAGTAGACTGCTATGCTTGTTTTCTGAACAACTGTTTTGCAACCCTGAAATCAAAGACCAGTCCTCAAGCAAATAGGCACATGTCCCAGGAGCAGGGCATACAGAGAGACTGGTTGTTTTTGCTATTCCCAACAGGAAGAGTAACACTACAGTGGTTTAGAGAATTAACAGAGCACAGACAGAAACAGATACCAACATTCCCATCAGTATGTAAAGTACGCACGCATCAGTATTTACAGCACCATCCCCTGGACGACTCTCAGCCTCAGACCCATAGCAGTAGTACCAAGGCACAATGACGTTCCATTTACACATTCTAATCTTGACATGTGTCAAAATCAAACTTGGCAAGCTTCCAGTGTACTTGAATGCCTTCATGTTAAAAAAGAAATGCAACTGCTCTGCACATATTTATAAGAATCCCATAAAGGCTCTGCGAGGATCTGCTAAGAGAGACATGGGGACCACAATTCAGTGCCTTCAAGTCAATAAACCCACAGTGCCCACTAACGGAGGGGCACCCTCTAATGAGATCTGGACGCTACCCAAATGCCTCTTCCTCTGTAATAATGGTAAAGCACTCTGACATAAGCAGGTCTACCAACAAGCTCTAATATCTCTGAGGGGAATCAGCTTGTTAGAAAGGATGGTCAGGTTCTGGAATGAATTCTTACTGGCTTTGGACCAGAATTCTTGTCCTTCCTCCCTTAGCATGTTTAACTTGAACTACTTTCCATAACCAATCCCACACTCCACAAACGCATGGGGGAGACTGGCGAGGGAGACAAGCAATTATTGAAATTTTGATAATGAAGAGACCACTTCTAACAAATCAGATAGACCTTAATGAGACTGGTGGGTGGGTGTGTCCGAGTGTATGTGTGTGCACATGAGTAATTTACAAGGCAACACAATTCAGTCTTAACACATACGTTATGCACTTCTCTGTCCTTTCTACCCTAGCACATGTGGAAAAAATTGTGTTCTTTGCAGGGAACATGGGCAAACTTATAAACCTACTCCTGCAGATAGAGGTCACTGGCCTGGAGGCTACAGCTACTCTCTGTCTCCCTCACCATAAATACTGTATTTGTGTTGATAAAATGACATTGCTATATTGTAAAAAATAAAAATTTCATCACAACTGATGATTTCAAAATCAAAAATCGCCAGAAATCCCACTAACTCAGAGATAAGCACTGTGAATGCTTCAGTAAACATTATCCCACTTATCTCTATAGGCATATATAGAAGCATATGACTTATGCACACTAGGTGTGAAGCTCTATAATAATGCATGATTTATATGTATTTGTATTAAATCTCAAACTGAATGCTTTTTCATCTTTAAGCTATGAATTTGAACATGAGGAATAAAAACCTAATAAACTATGGTCTCTTATTCATAACACTTTTTATCATTTTCTAGCTTATATGCATTGACCTTACTCTACCTGTACCAACAATTTAGTTTTTGTGTGTGTGACCAAAACTATTTCCTTGGAACCTATGCATAACTTGCCCCCAGAAATCAGACTTCAAACTCTACCTCCAGTCCAACATTTAAGATGTTTCACTCTTCTTAACAGAAGTAGAAATCTTCATTTCTAACAGTTTCTGGGGTCACTGAAACAAGTTTCCATAAGAATAAAATATTTGTCCTGATCATTAAGAAATAGAACATGAAGGAGGGGATTTGAACGCCCTGAATAATCAATAAGGGCAAGGCACATAAGTAGTCTAAAAGGAACAAGTCTGTTGTGCTGTTTTTATACCGATAGTCAAAAATATTTTTGTAATTGATTTTACTTGAAGAGGACAGCCAGTCACACAGAGTAGGAACTATTTTATATTTAAGCAACACAGAAAGACTTAAACCAGACTTGGGCCTGTGGCTAGGAGTTACTAAACGTCAGAAGAGGCACAAAGCTGGTCCTCTGAGTGGTCCTCGGAAGCTGCAGTGAGCTGAAAGGTAATCACCCTCCCATATGGGTTGTTCATGTTCCAGCACCAAGAAACCACAAGTGTGACCCTGTTTGCAGAAATGGTCTTTGAAATTAAGCTATCCTGAGATAAGAGCATCTTGAATTAAAATTGGTCCTAAATTCAAAGACAAATCCTTAGAACAAACAGGGATACAAACAGGAACACAAAGGAGAAGACCATGTAAAGATGGAGGCAGAGATCAGAGCTCCTTCTGGAAGTCAAAGAACTCCATTAATTGCCAACAACCACCAGAAAACTAGGAGAAGGACAAGGAACATATTCTCCCTCCAGTGAGAACTAACCCTGATGACACTTTGATTTTTTTTCTTTTCATGGGCGCTACATGGAGGCTGCTAAATTGCCAATAAAAGCTTCATTTTTGCTAAGTCACTTGATGTTTTTTTTTTAATTAGTTTATCTATTTTCTAACTTTACAATATTGTATTTGTTTTGCCACACGTTGACATGAATCCACCATGGGTGTACATGATTTCCTCCTCCAGAACCCCCCCCACCTCCCGCCCCATCCCATCCCTCTGGGTCATCCCGGTGCACCAGCCCTGAGCACCCTGTATCATGCATCGAACCTGGACTGGCAATTCGTTTCACATATGATAATTTACATGCTTCCATGCCATTCTCCCATATCATCCCGCCCTCGCCCTCTCCCATAGAGTCCATAATACTGTTCTATTTATCTGTGTCATTTAATGTTACTTTGACCATTTTAACACTTCCAAATGCACCACCAAAAGTTTCAGCATTCAAAACTGTGTCCAAAGTAGAAAATGTTTGAGAATCACTGACCTGCAATATTTCAAAAGCATTGTGGTAGGTACTGGGTAAGTAAACATGAATAAATCACTGCATCATGAGGCGTGTAAAACTTACCATCTGTTAAACACACACATACACAAAAATTATAGAAAAAGGCATGTGGATCAACTTCTTGCCCAGCAGCACGAAAAGCTCTGCTGATCTGGTCTCCAGCGAAATGGTAAAAAGGATTAAAAAAACCCAAAAACAATAAAAACTTTCAGGAAATGGTCCTCAAGGTAAACAGTAAATAAAAACAGTATCTATTCAAGAAAGTCTATGGAAATTCTGTAAGAAAACAGGAGTCTGTGGAATTTTGAACCAAGCCTTTACCCTCTCTCCTTACTCCTAATTCAGAGATAAACAGGGACATTTCAAAATGATAAAATAACTAATGCATCAGGGAGATATAGTGATTTTAAACACATACACATCTGATAATAGCCTGCTAAAATATATGAAGCAAAAACTAATAGAAATCAACAGAAAAATAGACAATTCAACAATAATAGTTGGAGACTTCAGTACTCTACATAATGGATAGAACAAATAGCAGATCAACAATAGAAGACTCGAACAATACTTAAAACCAACTAACTAACAGATATCTATAGAACACTACACAACAACTAAATATGCATTTTTTTTTTCATGTGCACATGGAACATTCTCCAGGACAGCCCATATGGTAGGCCATAAAATAAACCTCAATAAATTTAAAAGAATATAAATAATACAACATATGATCTACAAACACCATGGGATGAACTTTAAAAATCAATAAATGGGAAATTGTGGGAAACTCTGAAATATATAGAAATTAACCAACACACTCGTTCCTTTGAACTGAATATTTATGTCCCTCCAAATTCATATGTTGAAATCATAACCTTCTATGTGATGGTATTAGAATGTGTGGTCTTCAAGAGATAATTAGAATAACTTATGAGAACCTATTGTATAGTATAAAAAACTCTACTCAGTGCTCTGTGGTGACCTAAATGGGAAGGAAATTTAAAAAACGGGGGATATGCGTAAACACAGCTGATTCACTTTGCTTTACAGAAGAAACTAGGACAACACTATAAGGCAATTATCCTCTAATAAAAATTAAAAGCAAAAGAGGTTGGATCACTCATGCATGGGATTAGTGCCCTTACAAGAAGTGACACAGAGAGCTTACTCCCAAACTACAAGGAGAAGATGGTCATTTTCAAGGCAGGATAAGAGTCCTCACCAGGACCTCACCATGCTGGCATTCTGATCTTAGATTTCCAAATTGAGAACCACGGCAGATTTCTGTTATTGATAACCACTCAGTTTATGGTATTTTGCCATAGCAAACCAAACTGACTAAGATACTCCTAAATAACCAAAGGGTCAAAGAAGAAATCAAAAAGGCAATCAGAAAAAATAATGTGATAAACAACAGAATGGGAGTTAGCAAGGAGCTAAAAGAGCACAGAGAATAGACACTAAATCTACACAGGAAAATGCAAGACATGTCCACAGAGCAAAAGAAGCAACTTTTAAGGTGGGTCTCAAAAGATGAGACTGTAAAACAAAGTAAACAGAGGAAGCTTACCAAAAGCAGGGAGGTATTGAAGTGCATGCTATATTCTGGAATGAATAAGCAGATCAATGTGAATGGAGGGTAGGGCATGTCACAGGACAAATGCAGTAGAGAAAGATGAGGTTTACAAGGGAGGTTAGGGCCAGGTGGTTGATGATCAAGTACACTATTCTATGGACTATCAACTTTAATTTGGCTTTGCTTTTTTTAAGGATTTTCTATTTCTTTCTTTTTTTTTTTTTTTGACATGGGCCAATTTTAGTCTTTATTGACTTTGTTACAATATTGCTTCTGTTTTTCTACATTTTGGTTTTTTGACTGAGGCATGTGGGATCCTAACTCCCCAGTCCAGCATTGCATCAACATGTCCTGCATTGGAAAGCAGAATCTTAACCCTTGGACAGCCAGGAAACTCTCCAAATTTTATTTTGGGTAATAGGACATCATTAACCTTTATGTAAGAAGAAAAGTCACATGATCAGATTTGCGTTTTTCTATCACATTCTACATGACAGTGTTCATGTGTATATCACCATTTTCTCTTCAATATAAAACACAAGTTTTTGTCATCAGGTAAAATACCCTGTATAGGGTTTCCCTGGTGGCTCAGTGGTAAAGAATCCACCTGCCAGGCAGGTGAGGTGGATTGGATCCCTGGGTCAGGAAGATTCCCTGGAGTAGGAAATGGCAACCCACTCCAATATTCTTGTCTGGGAAATCACGTGGACAGAGGAGCCTGGGGCTACAGTCCATGGGGTTGCAAAAGAGCTGGACACAACTTAGCCACTAAACAATAATAACAAAACATCCTGTACTTCCTCTGGCTCTACCACAATTACTGGCCCAGTGCTGGGGACACTGCAACAATTTAATAAAAGTTACTTCTTTTTTTTTTTTTTTTTAACTGCACAAAGAGTGCAAAATTCCTAGAGCTATTTTTGACCATAAACTGAAGATTGTTTCTTTTATTTTTTAATTTAGTTAGCCTTGTTGGCTATTCAGTATAATTGAACAAATTATACCTGAATGGTGTTTCTTTACCCTTTAGAGCTACTAGGAAAGAAGACTTAATACCCACTTGGCTTTCTTATATGTAGCAATTTTAAAGCAACAGAGCTTAACAGGGAATAAGACCAATTAAGATACCAGATCTTTGTTACTGTTGTTTTTATCCACAAGAAGGTAAAAGCCATCTGCATCTAAAGACCACAACAAAATCTGCAACAAAGCAATGAGCCAAATATATTAAATTTATTTTAACTGTTTTAGAAAAAAAAAAACATTGTAATGATATAAAAGCACAGCAATTTAGGAGCCTAGGAGCAAATTTAATCTCAAAGCATAAAGCTTTACCATCATTCACTAGCGAAAGAGTATCTCCCACCTTGCCTAAGAAACTAAAAAGATACACATGGGGTTGGGGACCACGGGAAATACATAAGAAGATAGTGGGGAAGAAGCCATCCAGCTGAGGTTATAAAGCTCAAAATTTAATTTGACTCAATCAACTTGGTTTCACAGTTGTCTCAAGCAAAGTTTAATAGCCTGAAAACAGAAGTGGATAAAGCAGGCAGCAGGAGGCAGTCTTCATTTAGTTTTATATTCAAGGATGCAAAAGTGAAAAAGAAAGAACTTTTCAAAGATTCTCGTGAAAGCTCCATTACAACTGCTCACTGCAGTGAGCTAAGGAACCCAAGACATGATGAGAAGCTCAGAAGAGTCTTCCTTTGTATGCAGAGACAATAGGCATACTAATAGAATTGGCCATATTCCAGCAAAGACTACTGAGAGGCATTTTGAAAAAAGAATAATACTGTACATTTATTCTAAAACTAGAATTCAAGTTAAGTTAGCTTCAGGAAGATGATGCAATCTAAATCAACGCTCTTCAGATTTTAACGTTCATAGAAATCACCAGGCTGCTGCTGCTGCTGCTGCTAGGTCGCTGCAGTCATGTCCAACTCTGTGCGACCCCATAAACGACAGCCCACCAGGCTCCCCCATCCCTGGGATTCTCCAGGCAAGAATACTGGAGTGGGTTGCCATTTCCTTCTCCAATGCATGAAAGTGAAAAGTGAAAGTGAAGTCGCTCAGTCGTGTCCGACTCTTATCACCACGGGATCTTGTTAAAATGTAAATTCCTATTCAATTGGTCAGGGATTGGACTGGAATATCCAGAGGGAAATAGAGCACAAGCTCCCAGATGACACTGATGTGATGGTATGTAGACCACTAAGAGTAACAAGAACCTAGATTTCAGTACCTTCGAAATCTGTGTGATGTGTGTGTATGTGCACTAGAGGACCTTTTCTCAAAATCTCCTGTTCATGGAAACCACTTTGGAATTTTGTTAAAATGCATAATATGGTTAAGTAGGTCTAAAGAGGGACCAAATATTGCACATTTCTGAATATCTTAGATATACAGATGCTGCTGGTTCACTGAATACACTTTGAGCAGCAAGGAATTAGAAAGCACACAAACCACAGTTCAGCTTAACATAATTCCTACTGGCTGGGCTTATTTCCTATCAACCAAATTCAACTGGATAAAGCAATATAGATTCAGAGTTTTTCTTGACATTTTTCAAAAAATCAAAATGTTTGCAAGAAAATACTGTAATCACAATAATAATATAATTTGCCTAATTATACAGTGCATAGGGAAGACATCATAAAATAATCCCATTATAGGGCTCTGAGTCATTGCCTACCTTGTAAAAATATCAGGAGAGTACTCTGTATCTAACTATCAGGGAGAATTAAAAACAAAGAACTATTTGTGGAAACCAGATGTAGGTATTAAAGAATTTGCAAACAAACAGTCTTGCTTTCTAGCTTGCTGTAAATTCCCACAGCTTTACTAAGAATTTCTTCTGATCTGCAAAATAATTGAAGGCAAAAGACAGAACCAGATATTAAATGAATTTGCACCCAGCTTATGGTGAACAAATACATAAGAAAAATGCAAAAGTTATTATAAAACATTTTTCCTGTTAGTATGTGATTCTCACCCAGATACCTACATACACATAAACCATGGAAGAAAAAAACTAACTTCCTGATCACAAATAGTCAGACGCAACTGAGTGACTTTCACTTTCACTTTCCATAAGGAAACATGACATCTGGCCAACCTACTTGAATTTCCCAAGGGAGTGTCCATAGACAGAGAAACATCAGATCAATTTTTACACTAAAAAGATTTTTAAAATCAGGTTAACATGAGATTAGAAGTATTGGGGAGCGTACAAATAGGTGAGGGCTTTGCCTAACATTATTGAAGGTGACCAGAATATAGCTGCTGTCTTCCAAAATCAATATGACAAAACAGTCTTGGAGGTTTTTTTTTTTTTTTTTAACCCAAGAAATTTCAAAAAAATGACACAATAATTCATTTAACAGTAGTTACCTAATGCTCTATTAATCACAAATAATTAAGGGAGAAGAAAAAAAAAAAAGGTTGCAATGAATGGAAACTTTTCTGATAAAAGTAATTTAAACAAGTGCTCCTCAGAGACACTTTCTAATACAGTGATTGTTTAACATGTTTTTAAAGAATTGCAGAGGGAAATCTCTAGCTCAGCCAAGACAATAAGCTCTATGAGGCAATGAAAGTTCAAGAGATTTTTCATATACTATGAGATTATGGCTAGACAGGCCACTGCAAATACAGAGAAATTCAGTCTACCAAGCATTAAAGAAAGTCAAGTAGAATGCAGCCCTGGCCTTCTATGATCTCAAGTATAACAGAGAAGTAGAAATGTAAATTATTATCTGCAATCTGAGAACTGGAGGAGTTGTGTGTCTAGAGTCATGAGCTGCAGGGACAAAGTGACTATGTTGACGGCTCAGGAGAGGCTTCACAGGTGAACGAGCATCATGACTGACGGAAAGGAATTGGCATAGACAGCACGAAGCAACAAGCGCCTTCCAGGGAGAGACAGATGCTAACATTATGACATGAAGCAGTGTGACCTATGAGGAGCAAGTGAAGGGACACATGCTAGAAAGGTCAGAAGGACAGAGACCACCAATGGCCTTTAATACATGTAGTGACATGACCTATAGAACAATCCCCAAATCACAGGATCTTCTAAATAAGATGCATTGCGAGGAAAGTAAAAATACAAACAAAATTACAAAAGAAGCAGAAATCATCATGTACTAAACCACGGTTTGAGAAATGTTTTCTTGAGAAAGATCTAATTAACTTGAGAAGGTACAGAGAAAGCTTTTCAAATGATCAGAAAATGAAAGGCAAAGGTTAATGTATCAAGACAAACTGCAAAGACTAAGGTTCTAAAGTTTGGAACTAGAGAAGACTGAAGTCTATAAAACATAGTATCAGTAAGAATCAGTAAATTCTCCACATTTCAGAACAGTAGCTTAAAGGAGAATCCTTGAAGCTTGAGGGGAAAAGAACATCATTTTGGATCACAGAAGAATTACATAAATTTCCCATTCAAATTCAATTTTCAGTGCTGAGAACGGACTTGCCCACGGTAGTCTCCCCTGGTAAAATGCCACTCATCCTTCCAGACCACTTAATGTCATCTCTAGACTAACACCATCAGAATTCATGTTTTCCTCCCCAAGATTCCTATAGCATGTGACAACTCTTAACACAATCTTCATTTTCTCTCTCTAAAATGTAAATAAATTTCCTAAGAGTAGGGACCATATTTCACTCATATTGGTACACTCAACAGCATTTAGGTTCAATAAATTCATATTTACTTAATGCAAAAATATGCATGGGGAGCCCTTAATGCAAAGCACTGTTCTTAATACTGCATAATCAAGAAATGCTTACCCAGAAAGATGTCACATTTGGTAAGGAGATTAGGTAAGGAAGTGTGCGTGTGTGTTAAGTTGCTTCAGTCTTGTCACACTCTTTACGACCCTATGGACTATCACCCTCCAGGCTCCTCTATCCACGGGATTCCCCAGGCAAGAATACTAGAGTAGGTTTCCATGCCCTTCTCAAGGGGATCTTCCTGACCCAGGGATTGAAAACAGGTCCCTTATGTCTCCTGCATTGCAGGAGGGTTCTTTACCCCTAACACCACATGGGAAACCCTAGGTAAGGAAGTAGGTCACTATAAAACAAACTCAAGGAACAAAGTACTAGCAAAGCACACATATCTGTAATTTTTTTTTTCATTCATTCCCAATCTCACTTCAAAAGCATTTTTTACTACTTACAGAAATATACTATAACACCAAAAAGACTGGTTACTGGGATAAGGGAACAGTAATACTAATTTTTTAAAAAGATAAAGTCAGTGTGTGCATGCATGCTAGGTCACCTCAGTTGTGTCTGATTCTGCAGCTCTATGGACTGTAGCCTGCCAGGCTTCTCTGTCCATGGGATTCTCCAGGCAAGAACACTGGAGTGGGTTGCCATGCCCACCTCCAGGGGATCTTCCCAACATAGGAATCGAACCTGAGTCTCTTACGTCTCCTGCGTTGGCAGCTGGTTTCTTTACCACTAGTGCTACCTGAGAAAAGTCAGTGACAAAAAGTTTAACAGAAGCTTAGTTAGAGGTGGGCAACAATATCATTAGTTAGAGGAGTCTCAGCAACAGCTGCTCAAGGGAAGTTCAGTCTCTCCTAACATTGAGAATTTCGAAAACGTTCTTCTATGAGTGTTCATAAAGCAAATGTTTGCATTGAATGGACCTTCTCCTTACCCACTGCACTGTGATGAATCCAATAACGACTTTCCTGAGGATGCTTATTAATAATGACTCTCAATATGGCCAATGACAAAGTATCACAGTATAACTCAGTATAAGCAATTCTCAAGGGAGGTAAAATGTATCTCTACGGTGGCCTGGGTTGAATTAAGGAAAAGATCTAGTTTCTAACAGAATGGATAAATTACATATTCCTCAGTAATATTCCACAAATACTATTTATCAGGACTGAGTTCTGATAAGAACAAAGCAGCACAGAGCTTGAAATTGTGGTCTCCAAAAAGAAACGGGAATCAATTAAGGGCATATTGAACTTGCTCATCAGCTAACAGGCAGTATTACATCATCTCATGAGAACCCAACAGCTGCATGTGGATATTATCCCAATGGTAAACAAAGGAAGACTATTTCTCTCAGAAAACAGTCACCAGTCACACTCATTAATAGGGGTATAAGGTTCCAGAGACTTAGAACCTGGCTCCAATGCTTTAGGACAACCAATTTCCAAAGGAGGCATTCCCAATCACTTTCAAAGATTTGTTAAGATACCATCTATAAAAATAATTCACATTGAGGAATGTTTGAAGTTATCTTTCAAGATAAACTGGCTGCAATATGTACTCTCGAGAGATGAGTGACATAAAATGCTCTACAGGATGGTCAGCTACAAACTCAGTTCAGTTCAGTTCAGTCGCTCAGTTGTGTCCGACTGTTTGCGACCCCATGAATGGAAGCACGCCAGGCCTCTCTGTCCATCACCAACTCCCGGAGTCTACCCAAACGCATGTCCATCAAGTCGGTGATGCCATCTAACCATCTCATCCTCTGTCGTCCCCTTCTCCTCCCCGCCCCCAATCCTACCCAGCATTAGGTTCTTTTCCAATGAGTCAACCCTTCGCATGAGGTGGCCAAAGTATTGGAGTTTCAGCTTCAACATCAGTCCTTCCAATGAACACCCAGGACTGATCTCTTTTAGGATGGATTGATTGGATCTCCCTGCAGTCCAAGGGACTCTCAAGACTCTTCTCCAACACTGCAGTTCAAAAGCATCAATTCTTCGGCGCTCAGCCTTCTTCACCGTCCAACTCTCACATGCATACATGACCACTGGAAAAACCATAGCCTTGACTAGACGGACTTTTGTTGGCAAAGTAATGTCTCTGCTTTTAAATATGCTATCTAGGTTGGCCATAACCTTCCTTCCAAGGAGTAAGCGTCTTTTAATTTCCTGGCTGCAGTCACCATCAGCAGTGATTCTGGAGCCCCAAAAAATAAAGTCTGACACTGTTTCCACTGTTTCCCCATCTATTTCCCATGAAGTGATGGGACCAGATGCCATGATCTTAGTTTTCTGAACGTTGAGCTTGAAGCCAACTTTTTCACTCTCCTGTTTCACCTTCATCAAGAGGCTCTTTAGTTCTTCTTCACTCTCTGCCATAAGGGTGGTGTCATCTGCATATCTGAGGTTATTGATATTTCTCCTGGCAATCTTGATTCCAGCTTGTGTTTCTTCCAGCCCAGCGTTTCTCATGATGTACTCTGCATAGAAATTAAATAAGCAGGGTGACAAAATACAGCCTTGATGTACTCCTTTTCCTATTTGGAACCAGTCTGTTGTTCCATGTCCAGTTCAAACTGTTGCTTCCTGACCTGCACACAGGTTTCTCAAGAGACAGGTCAGATGGTCTGGTATTCCCATCTCTTTCAGAATTTTCCACAGTTTGTTGTGATCCACACAGTCAAAGGCTTTGGCATAGTCAATAAAGCAGAAATGGATGTTTTTCTGGAGCTCTCTTGCTTTTTCATGAACTTCTTATTGCCAAATTCAGACTTAAATTGAATAAAGTAGGGAAAACCAATAGTCCATTCAGGTATGACCTAGATCAAATCCCTTATGAGTATACAGTGGAAGTGACAAATAGATTTAAGGGACTAGATCTGATAGACAGAGTGCCTGATGAACTATGGACAGAGGTTCATGACATTGTACAGGAGACAAGGATCAAGACAATCCCCATGGAAAAGAAATGCAAAAAAGCAAAATGGCTATCTGAGGAGGCCTTACAGATGGCTGGGAAGAGAAGAGAAGCGAAAAGCAAAGGAGAAAAGGAAAGATATTCCCATCTGAATGTAGAGTTCCAAAGAATAGCAAGGAGAGATAAGAAAGCCTTCCTCAGCAATCAGTGCAAAGAAATAGAGGAAAACAACAGATTGGGAAAGACTAGAGATCTCTTCAGGAAAATTAGAGATACCAAAGGAACATTTCATGCAAAGATAGGCTCGATAAAGGACAGAAATGGTATGGACCTAACAGACGCAGAAGATACTAAGAAGAGGTGGCAAGAATACACAGAAGAACTGTACAAAAAAGATCTTCACGACCCAGATATTCACGATGGTGTGATCACTCACCTAGAGCCAGACATCCTGGAGTGTGAAGTCAAGTGGGCCTTAGAAAGCATCACTACAAACAAAGCTAGTGGAGGTGATAGAATTCCAGTTGAGCTATTTCAAATCCTGAAAGATGATGCTGTGAAAGTGCTGCACTCAATATGCCAGCAAATTTGGAAAACTCAGCAGTGGCCACAGGACTGGAAAAGGTCAGTTTTCATTCCAATCCCAAAGAAAGGCAATGCCAAAGAATGCTCAAACTACCGCACAATTGCACTCATCTTACATGCTAGTAAAGTAATGCTCAAAATTCTCCAAGCCAGGCTTCAGCAATATGTGAACCGTGAACTTCCAGATGTTCAAGCTGGTTTTAGAAAAGGCAGAGGAACCAGAGATCAAATTGCCAATATCCGCTGGATCATCAAAAAAACAGCTACAAACTAATAAAATGTTAAAGGGCATCTGCATCGATATTAGAGAAAGCTCTATGATACCATTCTTAAACTTGACAGTAATTAGATGTTAGAAACAATTTTGTTTAAGGACTACCACCTCTTGAAACTCCTTCCCACCCCTTCAGCCCTCTAAGTCATCACAGAGTACCAAGCTGAGTTCCCTGTGTTATACATATAGCTGATTCACTTTGTTATTCAGCACAAATTAACAACAATGTAAAGCAACTATACTCCAATAAAATATTTTTTAAGGTAAAATATATAAAGACCACTACCATCAAGCACCTGCATCCTCGTTTCTGGTAGTTTACAATACCAGTATAAGAAAAAACCTGATTTCTCTAGTTTCCAGGTGGGAAATAAACTGAGAAGGGGTATATAGCCTACTCATGTAGAACTATATTAATATATAAAATGCAATTCCTAACATATTCCAGTTTTAACTGCTCAAAAGTATCTACTAAGTTGTCAGGAGAACATCTACAAATCCTGGTTTTGACTGTGGTACTGAGCACTGTACCTATTCTGTACGGGCACCATAACTGGGTGCGAGAGAGAGAAGGACACTCAAATCACAGACATAAATGTAACTTAAGAGTCTTCTGTTCCCCCAAATCAAGCCTCCTCCGCCAAAAACATTTTAATAAACAAAAGCTGCATTGTTAAGAAGATATTTCCCTCACAGCATTGAATATGAAAACTGCAAAGGCTGCTTGCTTCAAAGTTGAAATGAATTTAAAAGCTGCCATATATTCACATCTGAGTCAAGAGTTAGGAGGAAAAAGGATCATTCTTGTAAAAAGCGTATAGACTGTGTGCCCAATCACTCCAGAAATGTAGAGCTGACCAGGGTGAAGTAAAGAAGCCTGCCCTTAGAAAGCGTCCTCAAGCAGTTTCACAGACCAGGCAATTTCACTGGGTCACCTCCTATAAGAGATAGTTAGAAGAAAGCAAGAAGGCTTGGCATCTAACAAGTCTGCAACATTTGACTGTCATCTGTGAAGCTGAGAAACATAAACTATCCAAATTTCAACAAAACAGAATCTAGGTTTCCATAAGCACAAAATCAAATTCATTCCATAGATAAACATACTGAAAACTACCCACATTACATTTCCAAGAGTCACTTGAAGTTTTACTTGTCATTTATTTTGGATTTTTTTTTTCTTATAATTTTCATCATTACTGTTGTTTTTGAAACAGTGAGATATCTACATTAAACAAAGAGTGATAGGAGTTTCAAAGAAAGGGGACATCACTTCCCACGTAAGCAAGAATAAAGATGTGTCATTGTGGGGGACACTAAATTTTGTCAAAAGAAAGAAAGTATTCTGAAACAGGCAATTCCTGTTTACCTGGACTTAGGCGATTTGTTTAAAGGTAGGGAAAAGCCTAGAAAGACAAGTTTCTGACAAATTCTAAATAGCCTTGAATTGTTGAGGGATGGTTTGGGCAGTGGTGATGGGTTTGAACTTAACCTGGACATGAAATTACAACACAGAGTAAGTAGCCCATGTTATTCATTCAGAGATTTTGAAATATCCCTTTGAAGGGATATACAAACCAGAAGACCAATTCTAGAAATTTTAAGAAAAAAAGCAAATTATTTCAAGGCTTGAGAATGAAATAGAAAATATACCCAACCTCTCTTATCCTTGAGTGCTAAGACTCTGCATTTAAGTGTTCTGTACCCACATTAGAATACTGATGTTGACACAGCTACAGGTTTTACATCACTTAAAAGGCCATTTGGATGGGAATTATATTAATGAACATAAGAACTATTAGCACAGTTAGTTGTAGTAGTGTTATTTGCTCAGTCGTGTCCGACTCTTTGTAACCTATGGACTGTAGTCTGCCAGGCTCCTCTGCCCAGGGGATTAGCACAGTTAAATATCTCCTAACATCCAACACCTCAAAAGTAAAGTTTTGAGTTGAATCGCATCCTATTTAAATATATCCACTAAAAATGATTAATTTAGACTAGTGATTACTGCAAAGTTCTAACCTAGACCTTATCTCTTAATATCTTCCCTTCCCCAACTTACCACTACACAAAAAAGCCAAGGATATACTTCAATTACTTCCTATGCTTATAGCATTAATTCCACATCATTCTTATTTTTGTCTTAAAAGGCTTTGCTTGTAATATAAAGGTTATGCTACTGAACATCAGTGGATCATGTGGGCTTTCTGAGTGTGGCTGTTGAATCCTTTCACACTCCACTGCCAGATGACCTTTGCAAAAATCACAATTGCAAAACACAACATAAAATGAGATATAAAATGAGGGGACATATTTCTCTAAATATACTGAAAGATAAAAAAGAACAAGACTGTTTTATGACTGCTAAATTCTGGCCATATTCACAGCCATTGGGATGTTTTAAATGTCTTCAGAGGTCATTTTTAAACATAATTAGTGTTTATTAAGACATGATGGACTTCTTTTTTAAAAAACAAGTAAATGACTTCAATCTTTCAGGCTCTATTTATACCAGAGGTCAGCAGTTCTGCAGAAGTGATGTGCCTAGCGATTGATTCCTGTTTCTAGCAAGCAAGGGCAAGAAGGAGGCAGACCCAGAATATGCAACAGAAACATCGGTGGTGCCTAGGTATGTGAGGTCTTCCTGACAAATCTGTTTCAAATTGAAATTTGGGTCCTGTATAACAACGTGTGTCACCATTTATCACACTATAGATGTGACTTTTTATCCACCTCGCCAAGGCAGATAGTCTTGACTGTTTTGTATCCCTAATGCCTAGAAAGCACCTAGCAGGATTTGAGTCACTATTCATGGGAGGAAAGGAGGAAAGAAAGGAAATCCAAATAAACATCCTATATTAATAGTAATATTTACCTGCATTTCATAACTTTATAATGAAAGTTATGATGTTACTTTAATTAGAAACCAACCCTCCACTAAAACCTAGATGAGACTAGACAACAGAGCAAAGAATGTTCCTCCAGTTATAAAGAGGCAATGAAGAGGCACAGATGGTATTCTGCAATCTGTTTTCAGTGAGAAAACAGCATTTCAGTCAGAAATGAGGAGATCCTTGCAGGTGACCAGTGTCACAGCAGCTCACAGCATCTAAACACCTTGTTCTCAAAGATCAGGACCTCCCTGGGCCTTAGCCCCAATCAAAGGGTGCCTAAGTGGTCCTACCAAACTGAACTAAAGCTTAAAATTGTAACATGAATATGTCTATCATCCACCCTTGTTTTTGACAGGTGCCCTCACGCTTTTACAGAGCTCAGAGAGAAAGTATCTAAAAAAAAAAAAAAAAAAAAGGGGGGTGTTTACCTTTAAATCAAGAAAAAAGGCCAATGTGCAATGTGTTTTCTTCCTTTCAGTATAAAATCCATTCCCTAAATTCTGGCAGTGTACACACAAAATTACAACTCTTTAAAAAACAAAGTCTTTACTGAAGGAATCTCCACCAGCTTCCAAGGATAGTTGAAAAGTTCTCAGAGTTCCCCCTAAATCACTCCTCTGGTGATTTAAGCTCATCCTTGCTTGTCTCCCTGCAGTGAACAAAGAACAGCTGCTCATCATCACTCATATAATATCCTCTCATGCACAGTGAAAACCAAGAAAACAATCATATACGAAAGTGCCTGTCAAAAGACAATTCTCCTGGGAAATACTCAAGGCCTCTGTATCTATGATTTCAATGAACTTGAAGACTGTAATTAAGTCCCTATGCAGACCTCCCTTCTCTAGGTTAAATAAACCCAGTTCCTAAGACTTACATCATAGATTTCTCAAACCTTCTAATAATTTCTGTTGGATTACTCTGGTTTCTCTCCAAAGTCTACATAACAAAGTCGTGACCAGAGCTGCAGGAGAAAAAGAGAATTGCTGGGCAGCCTCTTAAATTTTCACTCTTGTTTTCCTCCCTGTGTGAATTCCCCTGCATGCATCTCTGCTTAGCTATACTCTGTTTACAGTTACCAGTTCTTCCAATTTGCCACGGGTTTTTTCTTTTTAGAACTGCAATCCTTTTTCTGTTTTTCAGAATCCTAGCCTGGTTCGGTGTTACTGACATATAATGCGTCATTGATAAAAGTGAAAAACACAAGGGTAAGGACTGTGATCTGGAAGAACTATTCGGAAATCGCTTCCACAAACTTCTCAGGAGGAGCCTGAACTAATGTGACGAAGACACTATTGAGTTTAAATTTCAAGGCTGTCATTCACTAGTTTTGGGACAGTTCAGCAAATATTGAACTACTCTGAGGATAGAAATGCCTACTTCTCAAGGCTATCATGAGAAGTGACTTGAGTTAATAACGGAAAGAATATGGCAGAGGAGAACTTCCCTGGCAGTCCAGTGGTTAAGAATCCATGCTTCCAGTGTAAAGGGTGTAGGTTCAATCCCTGTCAGGCAACTAAGATCTCACGTGTCTCACGGCCAGAAAAAAAAAAAAAAGAAAAATGATATGATAGAATAAGAAGTACTCTGCCTTAACACTGATACGTATTTATTATTTACCTTTGTGGAACAACCATCCAAATCATTGTGAGCGACTTTCACAGCACAGAGGCCAAAGTCAAGAGGACTCATTCCTCCCCAGAATGAAACTCAATGTGAGGATGCAAGGCTAATCCAACTAACAAGTCAAAGGGCTTTACTCTCCACATATACCTCACCATGTCCTGGTTTTCAGGCAGGACAGCAGTAATGAGACGTAGAATGCAGACAACAATGCACAGGTAAGAAACATGGGGAAATTCAGAAAACAGTAATCCGACACGGCAAAATAAACGTAGGAGCCAAACATCTGAATTAGATGACTTACCTCAGTCATTATTGAGTCTTAGCTCAAAGGCTGTTCAGACACAAATGTAACATCTCATTTTATAAATAAAGTCAATAACGTTGCTTCAGTGATAATCAAAATATTAATGCTTTCACTTTACCAATATATTTTTTGATTCTAATATTTCAAAAGGGCATCAATGCCTCAACATCAAGAGGCTACATGTTATTTTAAATGCAAAACAAGATGAAAATGTTTCTATTTTTTTTAAGATATAGTGAATCGTAAGAAGCATAGGGCAAGAAATACCAAAATAATGTATTTTCACTAATGACATCCCTTACATTTGGCCTCTTGGTGGGGAACTCAACTCAGCTGAAAAGCTAAAGATTTCTCGCTCTTATAGGCATAGTATAACAGCTTAACTACTGTTTGTCCAGGCATTTCTGGATATGCTTTATAACTGCTGATTGACAAGAACACAGTTTTATCTCTAATTTTTAAAGGTCTCTCAATAATGTGGAAAAAACTTAATCAATCATATTCAGTGTAATATAATTTTAGAAAAGGAAAACTACGTTTATAGTATAAATAATGAGAATAACTAACACACAGTAAGTTCTTCCATTCACCAGGCATGATGTGAAGGGCTTAATAGAAATGATCTTTTTAATCCTCACAACATCCTTACTAGAGATGGATGCAGAAATGGAAGTTTACAGGAGGTGAGTCAGGATGACATAGGTAAGGCTAATACTTGAGAATATCTGAATCCAGGTACGAATCTCAATCCAATACAGTTCTAGTCATGAAATCAAATTTGTAGGTCATGACCAGCATGTCATTTAATAGGATGTGATAGAACATGCTATCATTAATTACATCTGGAACACCGGCATAAACCTGAACTGTCCTGAGCAACCCAGGATGCATCATATATGGCTTTAGAAACAAACTAAAATTTGTCTATTAAGCATGGTGTGGAAAAAATATATTCAGTGATAGTCATTTTTTTAAACACGGCAGAAATTACGTAAATTTAACTGGTTAATACTGGCGCCCTTAAGACTCGAAATAACTGTTCAATACAAGTTTATCTTATAATACATAAAGTTTCCAAGTGCATAATACAGAATTTCCCAGCATATTTTTAACATGATGGCTTTGTCCTTTATGTAAGAGACTTTTAAGATATGACCCATGTTGAGGTACTGAAGTTATTGCTCACATCACCATCTGCTCATAAATATTTTCACCTGAAACTCTAGAGCCTTCAAAACTATATCAAAAATTATCTTCACACAATTTGGCACTTAATTATATATATTAATATCTTATATACCTGAGGTCACCAATTCAACACCATGAAAAATAAGTACCAAAGGTCAGAACCAAAAAGGAGATGTAAGAGTGGTCAAGTTGGCAAAAAACCTATCATTAACACCCATGCGCTGAACCAATGGTACAGAACCCAAGGCCTTCGCTCTCAGCCTGTGTAGTCATAATTCAGACACAACTTAGGCCACGAAAGAGTACTGGTTTACCCTTCCCCTCCATAAAAGATTAGAATAAGTGAATTAGAAAATAGTCACAGATTGTCATCGGGAAGCATGCTGAGAAGCGCGTAATATGAAATCTGAGTTTAGAAGCAAGTGAAGGAAAAATCTTGTAGTTATTCATAAGTCAAAATAAAGAAAACAGGGACTCTCCCTCCATGCTGATGGGAAGATAAACTTGTGCAACCATTCTGGATGTCAATTTGCATACACTTGATTCACACACACACACACATATACCGACACACTTTCTCCTTCCCTTCCCCGGTGTGTGTGTGTGTGTGTATATATACACACATATTTGATTCACACACACACACACACACACACATATATATATATATATAATATATGCCTTACCATTCAGACATACTTTTACACAGTCACAAGGAGCCATATGAGACAGTGTGTTGTCAATGTTTTTTATGCTAATAAACCTAAGCAACAATTAATAGGGGATAGAATGATACAAATAGGGCATATGAACAAAAATTAACTACTAAACAAGACTTAGACCTAAATTTAAAACCTACAACTATAAAATTCCTAGGGGAAAACTTTCATGATCTTTGAGTAAGCAAAGATTTGTAAGAAAGGATGTTAAAAAGCACTAACAATAAGAAAAAATGGACAAATCAAAATTCATCAAAATTTAAAACTTCTACTTCTCAAAAGAAATTTTAAAAATGAAAAAAGTGAGCCATACAATGGTAGAAAATATTTGCAATACATGTATCTGACAAAGCACTGGTATCCAGAAATAAAGAATTCTTGTAACTCTAAAACAAATAAGCCAACTTAAAAAATAGCAAAACAAATCTAAAGAGACACCTCACTAAACAAGACATAAGATGACCAATACACATATGAAATGATGCTCAACAACATAATTTATCAGGAAAACAAAAATTACAACCACAATGAGATGCCAATACACTCCACTAGAATGGCTTAAAATTAAAAACTGGTAAAACTGTACATTTCACCAGAGAGGATATACAGATGGCAAATTAAGCACATGAAAAAATGTTCAATATCACTAGCCATTAAGGAAATGCAAATGAAAAACTGAATGAAGTAGTATTACTTAACGATTACAGTGGCTAAAATAAACAATTATGTCAATGGCAAATGTGGTAGGATGTGGAGAAACTGGACAAATCATATCTTCCTGGTGCTGTTAGGATTGTAAAACGGTACAACCACTCTGAAATACAGTCTGCTAGTCTCTTAAAAAATAACAAAAACAACAACTTAACGTACACTACTGGGCGTTTATCCCAGAGAAATGAAAATCTATGTCCACACAAAAGCATATACACATTAGTTTCTAGCAGATTTTGGTTTTGTTTTGTTTTTGCCAAAGCCTAAAAGGGGCAACACTTCAAATGTCTTTCAACACATAAATCGTTGTATCTGTATCACTCAGCAATGAAAAGGAAAATAACTACCGATACATATAAGTCAACACCATGGGCAGATATTAAAGGAATTATGTTGAGTAGAACCAGCCAATATGATGAGACTGTAAGTATATTATTGCATGCTAAGTCGCTTCAGTTTTGTCTGACTCTTTGTGACCCTGTGGATTGCAGCCCACCAGACTTCTCTGTCCATGGGATGCTCCAGGCAAGAATTCCGGAGTGGACTGCCATTTCCTACTCCAGGGGATCTTCCCAACCCAGGGATTGAACCCGCTTCTCTTTTATCTCCCGCATTGGCAGGCAGGTTTCTTACCACTAGAGCCACCTGGGAAGCCCCTGACTATATTATTACATTTACAGTTACATAGTATTCATGAAAACCTATAAGGATGGATAATAGGTTAGTTTTTTTGCATGATTTCACAAAGGAGTGAGAAGAGATGGAGGAAGGGAGGAAAAAGGGATCTGTGTGACTCTAACAGACTAGCGTGAAAAATCTTAACAGTCATGGGACAGTTCTATACCTTGAGTGCAGTGGTAACTACATGAATCTAATGATATAGAAATCCCATAGAAATACATAGAAATTACACAGAAAGTAGTTTATGTAAAGCTGGCATACAAAGGACCTTCTGTGTTATTTTTGCAATTATAACTCTATAATTATCTCAAAATAAAAAGCTGAAAAAGGCTGACAATACCATGAGTTGTCAAGAATGTAAAGGAAACTGAATTCTTACTCACTAGTAAAAGTGCAAAATGACAGAAAAGCTTTGTAAAACATTTTAACAATTTTTTATAATGTTAAATATATACCTATCACAAGACCCAGAAAGTTTGTTCCTAGGTATTTGCCTAAGAGAAATGAAAACATATATTACTACAAAGACTTACACATACATTTGTGTGCCAGCTTTACTCATTCTTGCCAAAAACTGGAATAAACCCAAATGTCCATCAACAGATGAACAGATAAACAAATTATGGTATATCTATTCAATGTAAAACTGCACTAAAACAAAAAAGTGAACTGCCAACTCAAGCAACAGAAAGAATGAATCTCAAAATATGCTGAACAACAACAAAAGCCAAAAGCAAACTGTATCTACAATATAATTCCATCTATAAAATATGTAAAGGTCATAGTCAAGGCTATGGTCTTTCCAGTGGTCATGTATGGATGTGAGAATTGGACTGTAAAGAAAGCTGAGCACCGAAGAATTGATGCTTTTGAACTGTGGTGTTGGAGAAGACTCTTGAGAGTCCCTTGGATTGCAAGGAGATCCAACCAGTCCATCCTAAAGGAGATCAGTCCTGGGTGTTCGTTCATTGGAAGGATTGATGTTGAAGCTGAAACTCCAATACTTTGGCTACCTCATGCGAAGAGCTGACTCATTGGAAAAGACCCTGATGCTGGTAAACATTGAGGGCTGGAGGAGAAGGGGGCGACAGAGGATGAGATGGTTGGATGGCATCATCGACTCAATGAACATGGGTTTGGGTGGACTCCAGGAGCTGGTGATGGACAGGGAGGCCTGGCGTGCTGTGGTTCATGGGGTCACAAAGAGTCGGACACGACTGAGCAACTGAACTGAAAAATGTAATACAGGAAAAATGAATGCATTGTGACACAAAGATTGATGTTTTCTTGGGCCATGGGTAGGACTGAGTGGGAAAGGGTATCAGGGTATCTCTGGGGGTGAAGGAAACATTGTATATATTGATTGTGGTGTTGGTTACAGGGATATATTCATATGTTTAAACTCAGTAAACTATGTATTTTAAATGAACTTATTACACAGTGTATATTACCTCAGAAAACTTGATTTTTAAATGTAGTATATGCTGGTAACAGAATATCAAGTAGCAACTAAAGGTCATGAATTTGAAGTACAAATGGAAACATGGAAAGAACCAAGTGAGATTCACAGCACAACACCTTGTATGACTAGAGGGGCGGGTTACTGTAGTGGTTAAAGGTGTGAACTCGAGCGCCAGATGAGCCAAGCTGAGGCCCTGACCCCACATGTGAGTTATGTACCTGTGGGGCATTAGTTAGCCTTTTGTGACAACAGGGATAAAAACATCTAACTCACAGGGTTATTGTAAACATTAAATAAATTCATGTTGGAAAAAGATTAAAATGGTATCTGAGATATTAAAAGTGCTATGTGTTTGTTAACAATAAGTAAATACAATGAAACAAAAACAGTATAATCCTTTTTCAAGGATGCATATATATCAAAATAAGCTGAGGGAGAGCAAACTGTAAGGACAACCACTAAATACATGGATACTTACAGTGGAGTGTCAGGAATGCAGGCAATAGAAAAAAGTAATTAAAATAAAATAGAGGGTATACACTGAGCAATAATAAGAATTGCCATGAGCAAACAAATTCTATACACTTAAAGGAATAAAGGGGGGAAAAGTACAATCAAAATGGAAAATTATTTGGACCATACTTGATTAAAGGAACAGTCTACAGATTTCCACTGTTTGTCCTGAATCACCAGAGCCATAAACATCAGGTCTCTAATAATGACAGTGAGACTTTATCAAGAGGATGAGAGACAAAGAAGAAATAGAAGGCATCAGGCTAGTGTACAATTCAATACAAACACACACATACACATATGAATGCCAAGTAAATTTGAAAGACTTTCCATCATTTCAACAAGTGGAATGTTATAACAAGTTTTGAATCATTTCCTTTTTAAGTTTACAGCATCTTTATTCATAATTGCCAGAGCTTGGAAGCAAGCAAGGTATCTTTCCATAGATAACTGGGGGAATAATCTGTACATCCATACAATGAAATATGAACTATCAAGCCATGAAAAGATTTGGGGGAAACTCATATGCATATTAGTAAGTGAAAGAAACCAATTTGAAAAGCTACATATTTTATGATACCAACTGTATGACACTTTGGAAAAGGTTAAACTATGAAGATGTAAAACGATCAGTATTTGTGAGTAGCTGTGGGGAGAGAGGAATGAATAGCATAGCAAAGAGATCGTAGGGCAGAGAAACTGTTCCGCATGATACTGCAGTGGTGGAAATATGTCAGCATACATATTTCAAAATCCATAGAACATACAACTCCAATAGTAAACCCTAAGGTAAACTATGGACACTGTTTGATAACAATGTGTCAGTGTGGGTTCATTGATTGTAACATGTACCACTCTGGTAGGGAATGTTGATAGCAGAGGAGGCTTTGGGAGCCAGGGAAGGGAAGGAGAAAATGTGTCGGTATTCTCTCTACTTTCTGCTCAATTTTGTTGTGAATCTAAACGTGTACTAGAAAATAAATTCTATTAAAAAAAAATTAGTTGGACATATTGGTGTGGGTCTGTTTGCAGGTTCTCAGCTCTGTCCCATTGATCATTTTCTATATTTATATATCTCACCACAAAATTGAAAGCTATTTGCAGACAGAACTGTCTACAATGCTCATACACAGCAGGAACCCTTAAGTAGTTGTCAATCTTATTTAACAACAATCACTGGATACCTACTATGTGCTAAAGCATTCTGAACTCCACATCAAATAAATAAGCTTCAAAATGCAACAGAGAATTAAGTGGCTGATATAAAACCAAGAGTCTGGCAAGTCCAGGAGCAAATACAAACGTACTATCAGTGGGGTTTTGCCAGAATATTCTTTAAAAGTGTAGCTGAAGCAAGGAAAAATGAAATGTATGATTCTATTACTGTAAAAAGACAAGATAAAGTGGTTCTCATGAAAAAGCATAAAACTTATAAAGTAAGTTTACTGTGGTTTCTATCATAAGCAGCAGGCACTCAAAAGAGGAACTCCAAATTTGAATCAAATGCTGCTATTGTTTTTAAATAGATTCTTGCAACTACCATGCAAAAAGACTTCCATGAGTTGTGTTTACACACAGGATTTTACTGCCAGCCAGAGCCCATATTCAAGAGAAGTAGCAACAAAAGGATGAAGAGCAATCTGCAAGTATAAATAAGCAGTTCCTGCATCCTTGCCAACAAAATTACAGTAACTACAAGCTATGAAAGGACCTCAACAGGTGTTGGTGTCTGAAATAAAAGCTGAATGGACCCTGGAAAAAACAGTAAAATGTACTTTGAAGAGTAAAATATTAAGATATATGTAGAGAGATATGTGTGTGTGTGTGTGTGTGTGTGTGTGTGTATATATATATATATATATATATACATATATATATATGCATCTTACGTATTCTCAGATGGTGGTCTCAGCTGAGAGAGTGACACAGGTCCCCCAGGATCAGGTCATAGACATGTAAAGTCAAATTGTAGGTATCACAACCTAAAGAAGGCATGAGTAACATCCTTCATGCAAAGCCCAGGGGGATTAATGTTCAGCTGTGCAGAGCTCCTGCATCCTGTTTGCATATAGGATCACCTGAAAGCCTTCCTAAAAGTACAAGACAAATATCCTGTTTCTGAGCAGTTAAATCAGAATAACGGGCTGGAGGGCATACATTCTCTAGTGATCAGCTGAAATAATGGGGGTTTTCTTTAATTAAACTTATTTTGAAACAATTGTAGATTCATATGCAGTTGTAAGAAATAATACAGATAGATGCCATGTATCCTCTGTCCAGTTTCTCTCAGTGGTAATATCTTGCTAAAGTGAAAGTAAAAGTATTAGTCACGCAGTTGTGTTCGCCTCTTTGTGACTCAGTGGACTATAGCCGTCCAGGCTCCTCTGTCCATGGAATTCTCCAGGCAAGGATGCTGGAGTGGGTTGTCATTTCCTCTTCCAGGGGTCGAACGCAAGTCTCCTGCACTGCAGGTAGATACTTTACCTACCAGGGAAGCACTTAACAAAACTGTAGCTCAAATTCATAAACTGTAGCACAAATTCACAACTGTAGCACAAATTTACAACCAAGAAGCTCACACTGATACAGACAAGATATAGCAGGATTCCACTGCTACATGGATCCCTCCTGTTCTCCATTCACAGACATAATCACCTCCTTCCTCTTCCTACCCCCAACCCCTGGTACTGACCCCTGGCAACCATTAATGTTCTCCACTTCCTACCTCTGTCTTTTCAAGACTGTTCTATAAATGGAATCATTCGATATGCGACCTTTGGGGATTGGTTTCTTTCACTCAGAATAACTGCCTGAAGACTCAGCCCAGTTGCTTCATGTGTCATTCATTTTTGTTGCTGAATAGGATTCCATTGTACACATGTGTCATCATTTAACACTTCACCTTTGAAGAATACCTGGACTATTTCCAGTTTGGCCTGGGACTTTCATGTACAGGTTTCCATATGAACATAAGTTGTCATTTTCCCTGGGATTAATGTCTAAGAGTGCTTTTGCTGGGTCATAAAGTAACTGCTGTTTAGAGTCGTAAGAAACCACTGCACTGTTTCCAGAGCGGCTGCAACAGTGTATATTCCTCCCCAACAATGTGTGAGGGATGCAGTTTCCTCACATCCTCAGCGGTATTTGGTGTTCTTTTGTAATTCAGTCATTGTGACAGGTGTGCAGTATTAACTTACTGTGGTTTTATCAATAATTTACTTTTCCCTAATGGAAAATGATGCCATCAGAAAAAAGCACCTCTTTCCAAGTATTTGTTTGCTCTGTGATGAAATGCTTCTTCAAGTTTTTGCCCATTTCCTAATTGGGCTGCTTGGTTTATAAGCTACATTTTGAGTTATTTACATACTTTAGACACTAGTTTTTTTTGCCAGGTTAAGTCTCTTGTAAATATTTTCTCCTAGTCTGTAACTTATCCTTTTATTCTCTTATACAGGTCTTTCATAGAACAAATGAGATCAAATTTATTGACTTATCCGTCTGTGGATTGTGCTTTTGGTAATATAGTCTAGTAACTCTTTATCTAGCCCTAGATCATAAAAATCTCATCCTGTTATTTTTTCTAAAACTCTTTTATGTCTGGCATTTAAGTGCAAATGATTCTTTTGGAGTTAACTTTATTTACACTATGAGTTTCAAGTCAATTTCATTATTTTATCTGTGAATGGCCAGTTGCCCCATTACCATTTGTTGAAATGGTTATACTTCTCCCATTGAATTGCTTTTGCCCTTTTGTTAAGTTCAATTTGTCAAAATTCTCTGCAGGTCTTTTTCTTGGGTCCATATTCAGTACCACTTAGTTATGTGTCACTGTTCTGGTTATAGTAAGACTTAATGAAAATAGTTATTAAAAAGTAGGTCATGCCAGTCTTCTACTTAAAAACCAAATTTCCAAGAGCTCCCTGTTGCACAGAAAAATGAAATCCTAAGTCCTTATCCAGACTCACAGAACCTTACAAAACCAGATCCCATGCAGCTTTTCACTTTGTACCTTATATTGCTCAGGCCCAGGCTGCTATTCACTCCAACATCGGCCTGTTCTTTGTTTTCTGAGTACATCTTAAAAACTTTACCAGAATGCTCTTCCCCAAATTTTCATCATATTTTTTTTTTGTCATCAGTTCTTATCACCTCCCTTAAAAAGCCATACGTACATATGGTCATTCAGTTCTGACAATATCCTAAAAGGTGTTATTATTGTCCTCATTTTATAAGTGAGAAAACTAAGGCACAGAAACATTGACTATCTAACCAAGGTTACCCTTCATTTGAAACAGCAGTGCAAAGATTCAGCTCAGGCTGTTTATGTGCTTAGTCATGATACTAAAAAAAGAGGTGAATTAAAGACTGTTTTTTTTTTTTTTCTGTATGCCTTCTCTGATAGAGATTATGACAATTGCCAAAATCTTTATTACTTAGCACCTTTTATTTGATTACTTCTAGTTCTAGTTTCAAGGAAAAATATTGCTATCTCAGGAAAGGGTATGACACAGAACAAATTTTAAGAGAATTTCTTCAGTGTGACTCACTTGTGAGATAATTGCAGGGCTGCCACATCTCTAGCTTTTCACTCGACTCCAGTCACCTAAACCCCAGATAAAGCATTCACTAAATTTGCCCCTCAAACTTAATTGGATCTTAACAACCTTAAGAAAGCTGACTATACTGCCTTCTAAAGATGTCCTTATATAAACATCATTTGGAAATCTGAAACAATTCAACTTTTGAAACCAGCTTCAAAATTTGAAACCAGACATAAACTTTAAAAAGCCCAAATGCATTTCTAAGTAAACATTTTCTGCTTTGATTGCCTTGCTCTGCTCCTCACTAAGCATCCTCAAAGTACTGCTTTTTCTCCCTTAAGCAAACTATAGAAATCTGAAAAATTAAAATTACTATTTATAAATTACTTCCGTAAATATTAGCAACCTGAAGTATGAATATGTCCTCAATCCTTCCTTCAACAGAAATGACACAGATTCACAGCAAAGAATCTCTGGCTGAAAAAATTAAAAAGCTCAGCCCCGTAAAGCAAACCTCTATGTACTTGCACACACTCACTGTTTGGAAGCAGCCAATATCTATTATTTATTTCTGCAATGTCTTTCCTTATCTCTAGAAAGTGCTTGGGGATTTCAATTCTATGATTGTGACTATGCAAAGTTAGGATATCCTGTATTTTATTCTATGAGATGCCTTTCTAATTTGGGGAAGAAATAACTTACATTTGATTCTCCTGTTCTTTACAACTATACCTGATCCCTGTGTCAGAAATAATAATGGCATAACAAAGGCAATCTTTCAGATCTGGGTAGACAGTTTTGAATATTAAGCTTCCCAAAGATATGGGCTTCTCAAATCTGAGAATTTTTTTAAAAAATGCTGCTAAGTTGCTTCAGTCATGTCCGACTCTGTGCAACCCCATAGACGGCAGCCCACCAGGCTCCCCCATCCCTGGGATTCTCCAGGCAAGAATACTGGAGTGGGTTGCCATTTCCCTCTCCAGTGCATGAAAGGGAAAAGTGAAAGTGAAGTCGCTCAGTTGTGTCCGACTCTTCGCGACCCCATGGACTGTAGCCTACCAGGCTCCTCCATCCATGGGATTTTCCAGGCAAGAGTACTCACAATAAATCAATCTCAGCACCTTCCCAAGGGTTCTTCATAAATGGCTTTTGACGAGGCCTCATCATTTTCCATGCAATAAAAGAAAAAAGGTGTGATAGAAGGAACAGGAGTGAGGGAACAGCTATAAAAACCACAATCCCCCCCAAAAGAGATTTAGTCAGAAGAGAATAAAACATTCTGTTGGATACTCTAATAAGCAGCTATGTAAGAAACAAAAAGAAAAACTTAAAAGTTAACCTCAGACATTAATGGAAAGTTTATTGCATCAGGAAGAAAATGAATTCCCATACAGTATTAACTTCATACATTAAAATGAATTGAAGAAACTTATTATTCAAAAACAAAGAATGGCCTTTGGGAAACTCTGCTGCCTAAAAGGATTTAATGGTCAAAGCTTGTCTGGATATTATCATGAATTAAACTAATGAGAGGATGAAGATATTGTTAACAGGAGAGGAGCTCTCCTGAAATGCTAACCTTGCCATTTCTGTCATATGATGAGAAATCAATGTCCAAATAAAATGTGCAGCTAAAGCTATTACAGAAAATAAATGCCACAGCATTTATGGAGATAGCTTTTTCCAAAGCAAAAACATACTCAGGGTGGTAGGGTGGAGAAAGAGAAAAACACTCTGGAGAAGAGAATGACAACCCACTCCAGTATCCTTGCCTGGAGAATTCCATGGACAGAGGACATATTGTGCCACAAATGGAAATGAAAATTAGGCCCTGAGAATAAATTGGGAAGAATCAAAATGTAATGTTCAGTCATTTGCATATTGTGAGCCAAAATACATATACTTTTATATACATACACAAACGCATATTTATATATATACACACACACACACACATATGTGTGCATAGATGTATAAATTTTAAATGCATACTTTATTCAATATTTTAAATTATAATATATAAAGGATATATGTATATTTTTGGAAAAAAAGATCAGGAAACAGGATAACAAACTATCTGGCCACCAATATCCAAAATCAAAATAATGCACATGTAACTTTAAAAAGCATGAGAGAAGGACCATATGAAAAAGCTTAAACATGACCCTTCCTATTTTTCCTTAAAAAAAAAAAAAGTAATCTAAGAACAATGATCTACATGACATCCATAAAAGGAAAGCCCCAGAAATAAGAGTTTGAAAGTATGACTAAGAGAGAGTCTTCTGTTGAGGAAAAAGGTGTCTCCATATTGCAGATGTTAGCTGTGAAAGGAAGTAGAAGAGAAAACTCCATGACAGCTCTAAGAATACAAAAAAAAAAAAAAATTGTTCTACTGTGGGAGGTTGTTTTCCTCAGTTGTGCTATGAAATGGGGTCTCCAGAGGGTGGCAGGGTGGGAGAGAAGGGGAGTGGGAAGTTGGTTATGGAAAAAAACAAGTCAGAGTATGATTAAACAAAGAAGAGGGACAGATTATTGGAAAAGAACTGGTATTCTGGCAGCAACTTAGAACCGTATAAAAGAATTTCAGGTCTTTAAAAAACCCACGTCCTTAGGGTTAAACTAGAATGACAAATTAATTTTAAAATCATTAAATGCATGTTTATTAATTTATTCGGTGGATATAGCTCATAAAGACTGACAAACTTGCAGACACTGAAGCATCAACTTTCAGGACAAAGCTGAGAACTAGGTCCATGAAACAATAGCCTCCTAAGACTGCCACTACCCTGGATGAGGTCTCCATTCCATTGGTGTCTACCTGCAATGTTTTATACAAAAGGTACTCGAGAATTTATGAAGCAGCTTCTGAGGAAAAGTGGTGAAAGAAAGCGTAAGATAAGAAAGAGGATAGTAGATACCTTCTACAAGCATCAAAAATTTCAGGCATCAGTTCAGTTCAGTTGCTCAGTCGTATCTGACTCTTTGCAACCCCATGAACCGCAGCACACCAGGCCTCCCTGTCTACCACCAACTCCCAGAGTTTACCCGAACTCGTGTCCATTGAGTTGGTGATGCCATCCAACCATTTCATCCTCTGTAGTTCCCTTCTCCTCCTGCCCTCAATCTTTCCCAGCATCAGGGTCATTTCCAATGAGTCAGCTCTTCGCATGAGGTGGCCAAAGTATTGGACTTTCAGCTTCAACTCAGTCCTTCCAATGAACACCCAGGACTGATCTCCTTTAGGATGGACTGGTTGGATCTCCTTGCAGTCCAAGGGACTCTAAAGAGCCTTCTCCAACACCGCAGTTCAAAAGCATCAATTCTTCAGCGCTCAGCTTTCTTCACCGTCCAAGTCTCACATCCATACATGACCACTGGAAAAACCATAGCCTTGACTAGATGGACCTTTGTTGGCAAAGTAATGTCTCTGCTTTTTAATATGCTGTCTAAGTTGGTCATAACTTTCCTTCCAAGGAGTAAGTGTCTTTTAATTTCATGGCTGCAATCATCATCTGCGGGGATTTTGGAGCCCAGAAAAATAAAGTCTGACACTGTTTCCACTGTTTCCCCATCTATTTGCCATGAAGTGATGGGATCAGATGCCATGATCTTAGTTTTCTGAATGTTGAGCTTTAAGCCAACTTTTTCACGCTCCTCTTTTTTTTTTTTTTTTTCACTCTCCTCTTTCATTTTCATCAAGAGGCTCTTTAGTTCCTCTTCACTTTCTGCCATAAGGGTGGTGTCATCTGCATATCTGAGGTTACTGATATTTCTTCTGGCAATCTTGATTCCAGCTTGTGCTTCTTCCAGCCCAGCGTTTCTCATGATGTACTCTGCATAGAAGTTAAATAAGCTGGGTGACAATATACAGCCTTGACGTACTCCTTTTCCTATTTGGAACCAGTCTGTTGTTCCATGTTCAGTTCTAATTGTTGCTTCCTGACCTGAGTACAGGTTTCTAAAGAGGCAGGTCAGGTGGTCTGGTATTCCCATCGCTTTAAGAATTTTCCACAATTTATTGTGATCCACACAGTCAAAGGCTTTGGCATAGTCAATAAAGCAGAAATAGATCTCTAAATATCATGAAGTATAATAAAAGAGTATGCCAATTTTCATGGATTGATATTCTTATTTAATTAATGAAACTGACTTAGATCAAAATGCATGTAGTGACTATCTTTTCTTTTTCTTCTTCATTTTATTTAACATTCCAAAATTTTTCAAAGTGCATGTCAATAATTTGAATACGAAACAATCATTTAAAAATTCTAGCACAGATCTGCGGAGAAGGCAATGGCAACCCACTCCAGTACTCTTGCCTGGAAAATCCCATGGACAGAGGAGCCTGGTAGGCTGCAGTCCAAGGAGTAGCGAAGAGTCGGACACGACTGAGCGACTTCACTTTCACTTTTCACTTTCATGCATTGGAGAAGGAAATGGCAACCCACTCCAGTGTTCTTGACTGGAGAATCCCAGGGACGGGGGAGCCTGGTGGACTGCCGTCTATGGGGTCGCAGAGTCGAACACGACTGAAGCGACTTAGCAGCAGCAGCAGCACACATCTGACTTGACTGGCATTAGCATGAACACATTTTTAGAAGGATTTAAAACCTTCTCACTTTTCTATAGGGAATCATATTGATGATACTGGGATGGAGTTTCTTCCTCTTTAATTCAGAGAAGAGGCTACAGGTGCTATAATGATGGGCTCTTCTGATAAAATAATGTGGCAAAGCCAATCTCTGGAGTATAACTCAATTACAGGGATCGCATACATGAAGAGGCATATATGGACAAATACTACATTTAATCTTCAGCCTACCTAATGATTTGGAAAACCTGAAAGTGTTCTATTGTTGATTCCTTTGATACTCCTAGAACTAATGTCTTTTCATAATTGACACACCTTTTTAAAATATTTTTCCCTTTACTGTTTTAAAACTAGCATAAAAAATAGAACTTTTTATTTTATTCCTCTCAGTAAAAATTACAGAGATTGCTATTCTTGCCACAAAGTATCCTTCAATTCGATGCCCCCAAACTTCCTTCTAAGCAAAAGGCCTGTTTCTGAAATACAGGCCTACTTTCAATGTTATAAAAAATCTAACCAGATGAAGCCAAATTTGGGCCTTACCAAATTCAAATCTTTTCCTTACAAAGAATAACATTACATCACCCATTCTTCGCCAGGAAAAATGTTCTTACATATTTTTCACCTCTTTTTTTAAAAGGGTGCATTGAATTTTAGATAATTTTACTTCAACAATGTTGACTTTCAGTGATGAAAAGACATTTAAAATACCTATTGAGAGAAGCAAATTTACAAAAAGAAAAGGTAAGTGACCTGGAATTGTCCCACAGGACTTTGTTTCTAACAGTACTGCAGCACTTACCACACTGAGCTGTGGTTTGTTTTGCATTATCTATCTTTCCCAATTCAACATGAGAGTTGGGAGAAGGCAAAAAATATACTTCACTCGTCTTTGTACCCAAACTAGCAAAGGGACTGAAATGTAGTTATAATAATTGATATAAAATTTTCAGAGGCAATTTCAGGTACTCCATATTCAGAGACCCCATATGACTCCATAGTCCATATGACTCCATCTTCAGAGAATCTATCAGATCACAAATTGGTATTAATCTTCTACTTAAAATTCTTTTAACATCTCTTAAACCAGTTCACATAATGGCACAAGGCTTCCTTTCCCTATCTTCTACATGCTGAACTCCTACACATCCTTCAAAACCCAATACTGTACCCTGTACACAGTACATGTTTGTACTGTGGGTTCGATCCCTGGGTCAGAAAGACCCCCTGAAGGATGGCAATGGCAATCCACTCCAGTACTCTTACCTGGAGAATCCCATGGACAGAGGAGCCTGGAAGACTAGTTTATAGGGTCACACAGAGTCAGACATGACTGAAGTGACAGCATGCATGCATTCTCAGTTGTTTGAAGTGATTTTGATGTGAATTTTGGGGAACTGGACAAAGCACAATTAACTGCCAAAGTCTGTTACTAATTTAGTTTTAAGGTGGCTCAATAAGATCAGAATCTACAATCTCATGAAAGCAAATGGAAAGAAAAAGGTAAGCAAAATACAGTCTATCACCCTTTTGCTATAAGTCTTCCATGGTTAAGTGGAACTCACAATCATCTGGCTATTTTTTTTGGACTATGCTCTTAATCAGTGGTCTCTGATTTCACAGAATACAATTTTCCATGGACTGAGGTGGGGGGAGCAATTTGGGGATGATTCAAGTATATTTTATTTATTGTGTACATTATTTCTATTATTATTGCATCAGCTCCACCTCAGATCATCAGGCATTAGATCCTGGAGGCTGGGGACCCCTGTGATAAACAATAGTCACATTGGATGTTGACCGCTCCCAACTTTTATTTCAGGGAGTAATGATCAAAGCTCTGGACCAATTTACTCCACCAATTTGCTGATGTCTAACTTTTATCCCTCAGGCTGAATTAGTGAAAATGAAGTTAGCAGGATTACAAGCTTGCTACCTTCAGCAATATGGAAGGAAAAATTGTATGAATTATCAGTATACATTAGCCTTATACTTTCAAAATATATGTTTATGGAATTGATCACTCATTATTAAAAGAGCTTTCCTGGTATTTAAAGAACTGATTAATTGTAAGAAGTATTTTTTTAAAAACATTGTTCATTTAGTTCTTAGTTTATCATTTCAGTCCATTTTTCACATGTGAATAAGATGGAAAACTCAAAAAAGAAAAAGAAATAGCATACACCCATCATCTTAAACTACGTTACAAAAACTTAATACATTATAATGTTTAACCCTAAAAAAGTATTTTATTGATATATCTCACAATTTAAAGAGTTTAATATTTTTAAACATTTGTTTATTTGGCTGAGAGCTATATCATATATGTTACTATTTGGTGTTTTATTCTGATTTCAACAGCATTTACTTTTACTTTTGGTCACTGAGTTTTGATTTTTGGTTCCATTCTTTCTAAATTCACTTTAGTATTTTAAACCTTAATTTTACCCAAAACATGTTCATATATGCCATATTCTGTTTAAAAAAAAGGAAAAACACTTAGGAAAAGCTTTAATTATCTACCTCACAGAAGGTCAAAATATAGAAGGTCCCAGAGTAATACTCATTTTCTCAAGTTATACACACTATACATAAAGTCTAACTTGGTAAGAACATTACTATAAAATATAACTATACATATAATATTGTTTATTAATTAAAAAATAACTATCAAGTCACAAGTCTCGTAAGTTTTACCCACTCTCATAATTTACACAGCTTACCTTTACTCTTTGACAAATTCATTTCTTACAGCTATTTCCTACATGTTCTCATTGCATTTCTAACTTCCTTTAAAAACCCATAGCAGTACAACTTTTATTGGTATATCAGTTCTTGGGACAGTGTTTCCAGCTGTTAGGTCTAAATCTAGTAATAAGACAAGTGAAGAGTGAAAGTATTAGTTGCTCATTTGTGTCTGACTCTTTGCAATCCACAGACCGTAGTCTGCCAGGCTCCTCTGCCCATGAAATTCTCCAGGCAAGAATACTGAAGTGGGTAGCCATTCTCTTCCCCAGGGGATTGTCCCAACCCAGGGATGGAACCTGGGTCTCCTGCACTGTAGGCGGATTCTTTACTTTCCAGCAAATAAAAAAGAGTACAACCAATCAAAATCAGATCTGATACCCAGAGACTCCAGAAGAAATATATAGAATATACTTGAACATTTTAAGCAATACCAAACATTCTAAGAAACAGAAATGGAGACTGATTTGTTTTACTAAGTAGAACAATTACACTGGTGTACATCAACACAGTCTTCTAAGTTGTAACTACGTGCTGCATCTCTATTCCTTGTCTTTCCAACCTCAGTTGTGATCACTGTCTACAAGATCATATGATTAAGTCAGTAAATATGCAGCAAAGGGTTTCACATAAAAAGGCAGATATAAGATGTAGACATGGCACAGTGTCCTACTTCACAAGATACTGTGATAAAATGGAACCTCGGAAAATACGACACATTTCATGAAAAAAAATGGAAGTTACATAAAAAATAAGGGCAAACAAAATAAAGAAATCTTATGAGAAAGCTTCATTTGGTACACATCATATGGATGTCAAAGGAAAGGAATTGAGTTTTAGTGGTGGTGTAGTAGTTGGGGGCTGGATCCTACAAGCAGTGAGGATGAGCCAGTAGTGAAAAAAAGAAAAAGAAAACAGTCATGGAAAATTATTTTAAATTTCCATCTACGTTATGTTCTGTTATGCTATATTTTGAGTCATCATTTACATCTGTATACAAAGAGCCACAGTTTCTTCTAGACAAAAAAGCATAAAATTGATAACACAAAAAGGGCACCATTACAATTTTAAAAAATTGGACTCTTCCTGGCCAATCTTATTTTAATGGTATCATCATACAAAAGAAAAAAAATTATGTGGAACAATTGAAAAAATATTCCTCTGTCATAAACTTAGAAATATAACATTATAATGAAAAAGAGTCTCAGGAGAGATTTTGGGGAAAAAGATGTATTCTTCAATAATAATTTAACTTGGCCTGAATTCATAAGAATATCCCTTAGTTTTGCAAATTGCCTCCAATTTGCCAAGAGCCATTCTTTTATGCTGGCTTAAAATAAGCAAAGATTACACAAGTACCATGTGCCATCCTAAATAAGGAAAGAGGAAAAAAACAAGTACAATATGGTGTTTAAACAGCTGTGTGAAGATCACTGGTTAAAACAAGAATCATTTTTTCAGCTGAGCTTGTTATGCTTCATTTTGCTAAATATAAACCAGTGTATCATTAAATTAACCACCGATTTGTAGACCAAAGTCCAGAGCCACACCTGCAAATAATCCAATAAACATAATAATTTTTCAAATGCTACTTAAATGGTCATAATTTGGGACTGAAAATGTGGAGAAGGAAGGAAAAGATGCAGAAATTATTTTGTGACTATAATGAGCAAATTGCAATTGTTTTCATTTTTTGCAGTTTTATTTGAGTGAGCCAACAATACACAACAAATAATACTTCTGTAAATACTCTAGTAAGGATTTCACACCAGTCAATTAGTGCAGATTACTGAAAAAACTCAATCTTTCAGAAACAAAAATTTTACATACTATGCAGTCAGTCTAGCGAGCATTGAAAGTATATGAGCTTGAACCAGTTGATAACATAGAGGAAAACAGAGCGTTAAGTTTAAAATAATTTTACTTCAAAAGGTCCATGAGGCACCATCTAATGTATTAGAGGAGTTAATTCACTATGTGGTAATTCATTGACCAAAAAGTTAGTACTTATTCACATAGACTCATTTTAGTCTCCTCTTTCCATTATGTTAGATGATTTTATTTCTCTACAAAGTAAATGAAACATTGTAGTAAAATATGTGATTAAGCAAATACGTTCAAAAGATAACAAGTATTCATTTTTTTCAGAGCCATTGTGTCATATAAACCTATTCAGAGAAGTTCTTTAAGTGAGATTCATGTAGCCCTCCATCATCCACCAAAAAGTTCAACAGACGGAATTGGGGGAGGAGGGTCCGTGTATTTGGATGGAAAAGAAATCATATGTTTATTTTCACTCACATCTAACTAAATGTTTAAATTTCCCTCTGTTAAGAAGGCAGACAAAAAATGATGATAGTATTAGACTAACTGTGATCAATAGAAATCACAGATAATTTGAAATACTGTTATACTCATCACTAATTCCAAAACTGAAATACTTATTAGTAATATTAATTTTTATTTATCATTACTATAGATACATTACTATACTGGAGATTTTAAAATATTTTGTTCACTATATTTCAACTTAATTGACTTGCATAATCCTATGCAATCTATTGGATTTAAAAACATTGTGACATCCAGACTTCAGATTGTAAAGGATTCTACTATGTCTCCAAAAAAAAAAAAAAAAAAAAACCAACTGTTAACCACGTCTGATTTTAAATCTAACAAGAAAAAGGGTAAGAAGGCAAGATATCCTGGAGATTAAAATTATACTTTGTGTAAATTTTTGTTTTTGTTTAGTTTTGCTTACTTTTTAATCCCAAGAGAACCAGTATTCTAGCTGAAGCCCGTCAAATAAATACTGCTTTAAGCATTAACAAACACCTTCCTCTTCCACCTCTCATTGGTGCTATGAAATGCTCTTTGGCTTAAAAGTTTACAGTAATAATGGGAAAAGTACGAATTTTTTGCCCTTACTTACTCATTTTAAAAATAACTTCAAGGTGTACTAGATTATGATAGCAGATTGTTTATAACCCTGACAGTATAGTGCTTTCCATGCCAGGTGAAGGTAAACAGCTTGTTGTAATCCTGGCTGATAGATATAATCCTCGCTGTATACTGAGGATTAGAGATGAGGATGACTAGTTCTCCAAAAAAGATCACATCTGGAACAGTAGTGCAGTTGGAAGCACAACTGGATTAAACTTACAATAAAACAACTTCCAAGGCCCATTCTCCTTTTGCACAAGCCAAGAAGGTGAGTAAAATGAGGATGTGATAAAAAAAAAAAATCTCTATTTTTGAATTTCTCACATATTTCATGACGGCTCCAATCTCTACAATTCCTGTGACACAGTACTTTTTGATTACTCTGCTAGATGGGAGAACATTTCCAGGACTTTCACCTGGCCCCCTCCCATAATATCCTTCATTCTATGAGTCAGACACAATATAGCATTCTGCAGGATAAACACTGAACAACTAGGACAATGACCACAAGGTAGATACACAGACTCCCTGGAACTACAGTGAGATGAACTCAATCTAGAGAGGGAAGCAGGGAAATAAATTCATCATCCGTTCACCATTTTTCCAACGTGTCATTTTCCCAAAAACAATAATAGTTTTGTTTCCCTCAAAAGATAAGCTTCAAATAAGGGTTATGTCTAGTAATCCTTAAAAGAGCTGAGAACATCCCTTTTTATAATGTTCAATCTGTCTGGTAAATAACTGAGATCCAGCTGGGAATAACCTGAGGGAAGATCTTCAGTATACATTTGTAACAATAGCAACAGCTTATTCACAGAGGTTATCTAACTCTCCTATCTTATTTAAGGATTGTGGACTTGTGAACTGGCTTAGGTCTAGAAATTTAAGAGACCATGATGCTCCATGATGGTGAATGAATTCAGGTTTCTGGTCATGTGACCCAACAGTTTCTATGCCCTAAGTAACTTCACGGCAGATAGATGGCCAAACAGTGGAAACAGTGGCTGACTTTATTTTTCTGGGCTCCAAAACACTGCAAATGGTGATTGCAGCCATGAAATTAAAAAACGCTTACTCCTTGGAAAGAAAGTTATGACCAACTTAGACAGCATGCTAAAAAGCAGAGACATTACTTTGCCAATAAACGTCCGTCTAGTCAAGGCTATGGTTTTTCCAGTGGTCATGTATGGATGTGAGAGTTGGACTGTGAAGAAAGCTGAGCACTGAAGAATTGATGCTTTTGAACTGTGTTGTTGGAGAAGACTCTTGAGAGTCCCTTGGACTGCAAGGAGATCCAACCAGTCCGTCCTAAAGGAGATCAGTCCTGGGTGTTCTTTGGAAGGACTGATGTTGAAGCTGAAACTCCAATACTTTGGCCACCTCATGCGAAGAGCTGAGTCACTGGAAAAGACCCTGATGCTGGGAACGATTGGGGGCAGGAGGAGAAGGGGACGACAGAGGATGAGATGGTTGGATGGCATCACTGACTCGATGGACATGAGTTTGAGTAAACTCCAGGAGTTGGTGATGGACAGGGAGGCCTGGCGTACTGTGGTTCATGGGGTTGCAAAGAGTTGGACATGACTGAGTGACTGAACTGAACTGAAATGTGTACTTTAAGGGTTTAGCCACCACTAATGATAACAACCCTGGGGTCACAAAATTCTGATTGTCACTTTGGCTCTTCTGCCCATTACAGTAACTGTACCCACTTTTCCTCTGACAGTTATACCTAGACACCCAGGCTCTGTCACTAAAGGATTCTATGATTCCATTTAAAGTGAAAGTGAAGTCATAAAGTCATGTCCAACTCTTTGCGAACCCATGGACCGTAGTCTACCAGGTTCCTCTGTCCATGGGATATTCCAGGCAAGAATACTGGAGTGGGTTGCCATTTCCTTCTCCAGATCTTCCCAACCCAGGGATTGAACCCCAGTCTCCCACATTGTAGGCAGATGCTTTAACGTTTGAGCCACCAGTGAAGTCATGATTCTATTTAAATGAGAGCCCATTTCAGTGGACTTCCCTGGTAACTCAGACAGCAAAGAATCTGCCTGCAATGCAGGAGATATGGGTTCAATCGCTGGGTCAGAAAGATTCCCTGGAGAAGGGAATGGCAACCCACTCCAGTACTCTTACCTGGAGAATTCCATGGACAGGGGAGCCTGGCAGGCTACAGTTCATGGAGGTTGCAAAGAGTTGTACACGACTGAGAGACTACTAACACTTTCATTTCTTTCCATTTCAACAGTGCCACATAACATATTCCAAGGCTATCAGAGCATAGGGGAAAATTCCATAATTTTTCCAGAACTTGAGTGCTCCCTTCACTAATACATTTCCCAATGTCTCAACAAAGGAAGTACTTGTGGGTCACATAGGATACATCCACTCCTCTCCCTCGATTTTTTCCTAGCAAGGTAGAGGCCATTATACAGTCTTCAAGCTGAGAAAAGGATGGGTGAAATTGCAAGTGAAGCATAGAGAAAACTAAGGTTTAAAACTCAGATTCATCTGAGTCTATCTAAGTATATTCATGTCAATTCTCATGATCCCATGTCTACTTAATCAATTCTTATCTTACATCACTAAGCTTGGGAGGCTGTGAGTTCAACTTAATGTGTAATAGTACAAATCTCAGGGTCAAATTTGGGGTCTTACTTTCAGCTGCAGAAGAACTGCAACAATGAGGAAGACAATCTTAGTGGACCAACATGGAGCTCTGTTTCTCTCACCATACCTGAATTGAGAGTTTAAAGCCCTCAACTCATCATGTCCTTTCTAAAATTTTTCTATGCAGTCAAAAGCACCCAACTCCCCTGAGAATCCCAGGAGACATTTTTCCCACCATAATAGTCAATTAAAATTTCCATTTAATTTCCCAAAGCTTTGATTTTAGAGAATACTTTCAGTAAGAATGCTGATAATCTGAGTAACTAACAGGGCATTCCAGGGCACTTCTCCGTTGAGAGTAAGACCCTACTGTGTTTAATCCCAATCAGTTAAGCAAATTTTCATCTTTGAAATCTCTTTTCTGAGACCACTTTTGATTATTATTCACTAGGATGAAAGTATTCTAGGTATGTCAAACATAGAGCAGTGAATTGATTATATAGATGTTGAACAGGTTAGAAGAAAAAATGGGAGAAGGGAGCATAACCAAAGGCACACAGCAAAAACTGGGGTTCACATCAAAATCAGGGCACTACTACCCTGGGCTGAGACCTGCAAGCCTGAGATCATTGCTCAACTCCTGGAAACACTGCCGCAGTGGCCTCTGGGACTGTTCTGTTATTGTTCAGTGGAACCCATATTACTCCACAGAAGTACAGACAGAGATGCTGCATGTTGAATTACCCCATCCAATAAAAGCAAATAAATAGTTGCTTCTTTCCTCTCACCCTCCCATCTTTCACCACTGCCTTCCTTTGACTGTACCTGACAGAGAACTTGCTTTAGCAGTGGGGTCTGGCATTCATGGTTCGTACGTTTTGTATCTCTGCAATGGAGTAGAATTGGGCAGGGATAGAGTTGAGAGTTGATAGCCCTAGCTGGCAGGAAACCAAACAGCAATGGTTCAAATATGACCATTTTTATCCTTCATTAACCATATAAAAAGTAATCTGAATGGTAAATTGTACAGAAAAACAAGTAGCAAAGAGGTACTCAAAATGCTGGTTTCATTCCATCTTACCTTTGCTAATATTCAACAAGTATTTATTGTATTTATTTCACTTGACATTGTGCTAAATATGCAAAATCAATGACAGGAGTTTTTACTCTACTCTGAGGAAAGAAACAAAATACTATATAATATGAACTAGCCTATGTGCACCAGGGATAAAGAAGAGAAACATGACTAACAGATGAGTCTAGGAAGGCTTCAGGAAAGAAGTGACTCTTGCAAAAAAATCAGAATTTGGGCAGAATACAGCAAGAAAAGGGTATTCCAGATCATAAAGAGAGTATGTACAGAGGTAGACAGACAAGACAAAGCAGGCCTGGAAAGTGGCAGAATTTTATGTGGTTGCAATATCAAGTGAGGAACTGAGAGAGTTGAAGGGTTTATGCTAGAAAAAAAGGCTGAACTGGTTACAGTGAGCAAAGTATGAGTCTGTAGCTCCTACAGCAGATCAGTTGGTGTTTTAGGGATTTAAACAGTAGTATTGTCAGATCCAGAGAAGGCAATGGCACCACAATGCAGTACTCTTGCCTGGAAAATCCCATGGACATTCCTGGAAAATCCCATTGGAGCCTGGTAGGCTGCAATCCATGGGGTCGCTAAGAGTCGGACACGACTGAGTGACTTCACTTTCACTTTTTCCCTTTCTTGCACTGGAGAAAGAAATGGCAACTCACTCCAGTATTCTTGCCTGGATAATCCAAGGGACGGCGGAGCCTGGTGGGCTGCCGTCTATGGGGTCGCACAGAGTCGGACACGACTGGAGCGACTTAGCAGCAGCAGCAGCATTTTCAGATCTGGCTGATATGTCAAGGCTATATATTGTCACCCTGCTTATTTCACTTATATGCAGAGTACATCATAAGAAATGCTGGGCTAGATGAAGCACAAGCTGGAATCAAGACTGCTGGGAGAAGTATCAATAACCTCAGATATGCAAATGACACCATCCTTATGGCAAAAAGTGAAAAAGAACTAAAGAGCCTCTTGATGAAAGTGAAAGAGGAGCGTGAAAAAGTTGGCTTAAAGCTCAACATTCAGAAAACTAAGATCATGACATCTGGTCCCATCACTTCATCGCAAATAGATGAGGAAAACAATGGCAGACTATTTTGGGGGGCTCTAAAATCACTGCAGATGATGACTGCAGCCATGAAATTAAAAGAGGCTTGCTCCTTGGAAGAAAAGTTATGGCCAACCTAGACAGCATATTGAAAAGCAGAGACATTACTTTGCCAACAAAGGTCCATCTAGTCAAAGCTATGGTTTTTCCAGTAGTCATGTATATAAGATTTGGACTATAAAGAAAGTTGAGTGCCGAAAAATTGATGCTTTTGAACTATGGTGTTGGAGAAGACTCTTGAGAGTCCCTTGGACTGCAAGGAGATCCAACCAGTCCATCCTAAAGGAAATCAGTCCTGAATATTCATTGTAAGGACTGATACTGAGGCTGAAACTCCAGTACTTTGGCCACCTGATGTGAAGAACTGACTTATTTGCGAAGATGTTGGGAAAGATTGAAGGTGGAAGTAGAAGGGGATGACAGAGGATGAGATGGTTGGATAGCATCACTAACTCAATGCACATGAGTCTGAGTAAACTCCGGGAGTTGGTGATGGACCGGGAGGCCTGGCGTGCTGCAGTCCATGGGTTGGACACGACTGAATGGCTGAATTGAAGGGAACTGAACTGACTGTCAGATCTGATTTGCATTCTAGAAAGATAACTGCCAGAGGAGTGGAGGACTGATGAGAGAAGATAACACTGAAGGGATGAAAGAGGAGTTAGCTGTTCAAGTGAAAGAAAACAGAACTAAAGGTGCAATAAACTGAATTAATCCTCACTTGTCCTATATAGCCTAAGAAAAGCTCAGCTCTTCTCATCTTTCCTTTTGTAAGTTCCCCAGCTTCTAATCAACCTGTCAGTTAAGCTCATTTCAAAACTATTAATGTATTTTCACTGACCACTTAAGTAATTCTATTTCTCTGTTGAGATTAATAAAATCACCCTATAGACTCTTCCAAACAAAAGATCGAGACAGGTAGAATGTAAATGTAAATGTAACTAGTAAAAAGAATGTGAATTAGGCTGTGATGTATATTCTATCTTTCATTTACCTATTCTGTCACAATCCTCTTACACCAAATCTAACTCTTCCAAATGTTGCTCAAGTTATCATTTAAATTTTTCCATATTCTTCCATACATAACCACTAGACAAACTAGAAGTTGCCCAAAGCAAACTAAAAGGAAAATATTTTTAAGTATAGTGGCAAATCCCACCAACAGAAAAATTAAGAATCAATTGTTATTGCTTGAAAGGTCACCATCCCTCAGTGCAGCACTGACTTTTTTATATCATAATAAAAGGCAATCATTTGTGACGCTATCATAGCCTGTTTTATTCTGCCAACCAGGAAAGTGGCCCTCTCCAATTGCAATTGATAGTTCTGCCTGAAACCTTATATCAACTTCTTGCTATGGAAAATTTGGGCAGTTAGGCAGAGGGAAGTCCAAACAACAGTGTAAGAAACAGAGAACTAGCCTTGACAAGTGACAGGAACATAGAACACGAGTATTTCCTTAGCATCTTGCTTCTATTTGTATTACAGTACTTAAAATACTTGACCAAAAATTTATCTGACGTCTCCACTAGCCTGTGAGAGTCCTTGATGGCAGAAACTATAATAATTCTTTCTTCATTGCACAAAGCACAGGACTGACACACAATAAATATTCAATAAATATTTAAAGAAGAGAAGTGGAAAGAAGTAGTGAAAAGGGACACATACTGAAAGATAAAATAGGGAAAGGTCAATGACAACATATGCCTACTCCTCTGCATTGCCCAGGGCAATCTGATCTCTAACTAGCCCTTTCAGGGTTATCACTTGTAAATAAATATTGCTTTTCATTTCAAGTATCAAAGATTAATTTAAATTTTTTCAGAAGGATTCTGGACATAATGCATTCCTAAAAAAAAAAAAAGGTTTTGATTTTTAAAGAATTTCTGAGGCTCTTAGGTTTCTTAAAAATTTACATGGACATTTTTGGGGGGCGGGGAATGTTGTCAGGTTATCTGCATACATAACGCAGCTTACTCCCCCAAATAAATCCAACCCCAGCTTCATAGTTAAGCTCTGTTTAATCTAATCCAGGGGCTTCCTTGGTAGCTCAGCGGTAAAGAAATCACCTGCCAATGCAGGAGACGTGGGTTTGATTCCTGGATCAGGAGGATCCTCTGGGGAGGGCTGGCAACCCTTTCCAGTATTCTTGCCTAGAGAATCCCATGGACGGAGGAGCCTGGTGAGCTCCAGTTCACGAGGTCTTTCCTGCAAAGGGTGGAACCCGACTGAGCACACATGCCTACCAGGCACGCAATTTAAACAATCATGGTAATACCTCCTTAGCACCAACTAGTGCTTCAGTAATGAATGACACTAGGTCAATTTAAGCAAATGACACACATGAACATGTTTCTCAGACTCTTTTAGAAAAAGGAAAAAAAAACGGCTTCCTTACTAGTCAACTAACGAAAACATGAGTGCTAGAGCTAATCACTCTTTCCGTAGGAATGAAAGAAACAGAATAACCACTTTGGCTAGTCTGCATAAGACGTCTGCAAAGACGTCATGGAGGAGGTAAGACTCACGCCATGCCCCATGCCTTATTGATAGGAAAGTACTTCAAGAGTGGAAAGGAATTGTACGCAAGTGGAAAGAAAGTAAAAGCTAAAGTGAAAGAGAAGTTGCTCAGCTGTGTCCAACTCTTTGCGACCACATGGACTGTAGCCCATGAGGTTCCTGCATCCATGGAATTTTCCAGGCAAGAGTAATGGAGTGGGTTGCCATTTCCATCTCCAGGGGATCTTCCCAACCCAGGGATTGAACCTGGATCTCCAGCATTGCAAGCAGACAATTTTACCATCTGAGCCACCAGGGAAGCAAAGCCATAAGCGACAAAGTCAGGTAAGTGTTGAATGTACTCAAAGCACAAGCCAGCCACCCTAATTGAAAGACCGATAGATGAAGAGGACATGGCAAAAAGTCAATAGGAGCAAGAATCTAAAAAACAGTATACATATTTCATTGCATTAAGAGCCAACAAAGTAAAATTCTTTGTTGTGATCTAAATGTACCACAAAGGGATGAATACAACAATAGAGATAAAAGAAAAAATTCTTCAAAAATTTTAGCAAAGAATAAAACCACTATAGTAGTTCTTACGATTCTTTAAGACTCTATTCTGAAGGGGTATAGCTTAGAATACTCCAGCTACTAGGGACTTCAACTTAACAAAATTCTTTATGAAGGAGAAGAAAAAATAAGCAAGTATTTTCAATAGATGATGGAAGAAAGGGAAAATTAAGAAATGAATGAGTATATCTGATAGTATAATCTCATATATTTATACGCTCAAGTAAGAAAAACTTTATCCCCATATTTATAAGCAATTGTAAAGGCACATTTGTAAAGGACCTCACATATACCGTCTCTATCAATTCTCCCAACTTGGTAACGGAAGAATTGTTGCCTCCTCATCGAGGCATGAAAACTGACTCAAAGGGTTAATTGGACATGGAAGACCCAAATTCTTGTTCAGGCCTCAGACTCTAAATTCTTTAGCCACTCCTGAATGTTATCTAAAGATACATATGATATAAAATTTAACAATATCTAAAGCCACTCTGCAGAGAAGGAAATGGCAACCCACTCCAGTACTCTTGCCTGGAAACTCCCATGGATGCAGGAGCCTGGTAGGCTGCAGTCCATGGGGTCGCTAAGGGTCGGACATGACTGAGCGACTTCACTTTCACTTTTCACTTTTATGCATTGGAGAAGGAAATGGCAACCCACTCCAGTGTTCTTGCCTGGAGAATCCCAGGGACGGCGGAGCCTGGTGGGCTACCGTCTATGGGATCGCACAGAGTCGGACACGACTGAAGTGACTTAGCAGCAGCAGCAGCAAAGCCACTCTGATCTAAATGATGACTAATTACCAGTGCATCATTATTGATACTTAGACCTACTGTACAAAGAAAGATTCAGCCAAGTTCAATGTAATTTGGCAGAATGAAAGATTTACATGTTAAGAACCAACACTAAATATGCAAAGAATGTTACACAACTCCCTGGAAATTGGGGTTTATCACTCAGAGAGACCCTAATTATTTAGCAGTTTGAAGACCTAATAGTAATAAAGCAAAGGAATAAACTAGTAATAAAATATTCAAAGGTCTCAAAATTAAATGCAAACATTCTTAGTAAAGAGTGTATGAGATTTTATGTAACTCTTTAATTTGGAAATTAAAAAAAAAAATCACAGAAATCAACAATTCATCTTCACTCGCTCAAGTCTAATTACCATGGCCTGAAAAGACCATTATAAGGCTGCTGGGAACAGCCTGTCAATCACTGATATCACAAGGTTAGTAAAGGCTATTTATTTTTTTTGTCAAACTAAGGAAAATTTCAGTCTCTTACAATTCTTCTTTAAACCTATTAAAAATAAGATTTTTTTATGTTTGTGAATTTAACATTTCATTACTTCCTAAACTACTCAGAGTTAAATCAAACTAAAAATGTCAAGAAAGGCTGAATACAATTTGTTATAAGTTCCATACATTCTGTTTCCTTTTTTAAAAAAAAGATTATCAAGTATGCAGTTACACTATAAAAATATTCATTTTTTTCCAACCTGCCCTTTGATGAGCACCATGTTAACTATTTATAGAATATAAACGGTATTTTTAATGCAATCCTTATAATGCTATACTTATCCAAGCCACGGAAGACTAGAGAAATAGAAACCATGCTAGCGTGTGATTCTGCAGTTGTGCTTTCCAATATTTGCCAGAAGCTAAAAAGTTAAAATGTGATAGAGGGCCACAGGTGCCAGGAGAGGACCTTTAAGGGTCCTGAGTATCAGTGGAATTGAAAAGCAGATGGATTCTGCCCACAAAGCAGATGGCAGCCTTGCCCCAGACTGCCAGGTTAATACAGATGTGAAAGCTGAGAGAGTACTTGGGTTCCTTACAAAGACCAACAGAGGGTTTGAGTACACAAATAAAATTCCAAATTGAGTACAAGGGAAACAGGGGGGTGAAATCTGGTAGTAATAGCAGCTATAGACAGACCTCTGAAGGAAGCAGAGAAAGGGAGATCTGTGAACGCACTCTTAATAAAAAGATATCATTACAAAAGTTATCGCAAGAAGTCTCAGATCAGACATGAAACAGCAGCAGCCATCAACAGGACTAAACCTCAACCAAAATATTCATTGTAGGAAACTGGTATGGCTCAGATCAAACCACAAATCAGTTTTCTAGTTCTGATATGTGGCAAACTTGAAGATTGCACTTAGAGACAATAATCCACAGATACTGGTTCTAGGAACTCCCGTAGATAACATGATGCAGCACAATTAGTTCTCTGTATTCACAAATGGACCCATGGATATGGAGGACTGACTATACCTATAACACAATTAAGCAAGATTTCTCTTAGTTAACGCTGCTGTTGTTTAGCTGCTAAGTCATGTTCAACTCTTTGTGACCCCATGGACTGAATGTAGCCTGCCAGGCTCCTCTCTCCATGGGATTTCCCAGGCAAGAATACTGGAGTGAGCTGCCATTAATTAATAGAGTCTTTTAAAAATATTTTAGTTACTAAAGTAGAACTATGAAATAACTGCTATTATTTACATTTCAAGTGTGGAAATAATTCTTTCAAGCCTATTATAGAGCAAATATATTGTCTGTTTTTCACAAGATTCAGTGTTATGCAGACTGTTCTGAATAACTCTAAGATTAGTTGGCTAGTCAGCCAGAAGTTAGCCATCTATAGCAACTATTTGTTTGTATCATTATCTTAAATTTTGCCCACACATTGTGGTAACTAAAGAAGAAAATATCCCTCTCCCATGCCATGATAGTAATCAAAACATCACCATGTGCCTTAAGGTAAGAGACTCCATTAGACTTGAGAGTCTGAGTAGAAGCTACCAAATCTGTCTGTTAG